>WFKR01000007.1:34553780-35153780 GCA_025331145.1 Rosa persica | reverse complement strand
TGCCTATGGTTTCATCTTTCTTCAAAGTACGCTCACCCAAAGTAACTGTGATGTCTAGGAAGGTTCTGAGATTAGTGGTACTTAAGCGAGCCTTGCTCCACCGACATCTCTCTACTTACCTGGTCACATTTATTTTGGAATTACTGAAAGAAGTTAGACGACTACCATTGTTTTGCATTAGCTAGCATTTTGGATTAGATTTTCTTTGGTCAAAGAGACAATGATGTAACTCCGTTGGCTTATGAATACAATTTCGAGTTCTTTTCATTATGACTCCATTTTGATTCAGAGCATATGACTTTGTGACTGCGATGGCTGGGCCATCAGTATTAATTCAAGGACATGGAATAGCCCAAGTTCCCCTAGCCAAATGGCACCTTGATTATTGTCACAGAAATTCTCTACACTCTAGGGCAAATCGCACCTATGAGTAGCCTACGGATACCATGCGAAAATGCATGTAGAGAACGGAAATGAGTTCCTTTGCAATACCTCTAATGATTGCGAACAAATGCGCATCTTAGAGAAGTTTATGCGTCTCTCTAGTGGACTCTATGTCACTATTCTAGCTATTAATCCAATAAAAGTTATGAGAGAAAATCTCTTGGATTTAGACATATATTGGCTTTGTCACGACAGGATAGGTCATCCTAGTTATGATATGATGATCCGTCTACAAAAGACTTCACATGGACATCGTTTCTCTCGAGCGAAACGAAGCATGAATCAAAAGTTGATTCTTGGACTTAGCAAGACCGCAACAACCGTAGCCTCTGGCGCTGCAGCTGTCTTAGGCTGCCATAGGGCCGTCAACATCCCTTGTGATAACGCCATAAATGGCACCAACCATGAGCATGACCCCATGGTTGTTCCTCCCAATGGCCATGACGCCATACATACTAATTCCCATGGCTCCAACGCCATGATAGGAGATGTAGTCACACATTTTGCTTTTAATAGCGCTACAGACGCTCAGGCCCAACCAAAATCCTCATTGGTTGCTTCCAAGACCTCTCGCTCATTTTGCAAAGCCTATTCCTTTAGGAAATTAGGACTGAGACCGTCCTATGCAAAGGATATGAAAATACTCATTATGTTCTTACATCGAATCCGTGGGGATTCTGTGGACTGATTCAACAAACTTGCGGACGTTTAAATATCTCATGATGTTGGTTGACACGCAAACACGCTGGTCACGGGTTGTGCCATTGTCCACTTGTAAATGCTGCTTCTGCTACACTCCTAGCAAATACCATATGACAACGGGCTCACTCCTCGGATCATCCTATTCTGTCAATTGGACTTGACGATGCTAGAAATTTTACATCGAAGACTTTCGATGGATATTGCAATGGGATTGATGTTGGACATCACATTCTCATGAACACACCCAAATGGTTTCGCGGAAACGACTACGATGGTAATCAAGACATTGTTAATGCACACCAATCTCCCTATATCCGCTTGGGGTGATGCAATATCGTATGCAGCTATGCTAGTTCATGTATGACTTACCACCACTCAATCTATGTGTTACAGCTAGTGACTGGGTACAACTATTTTGTACTTACGCACATTTGAGTGAGTCATTTATGTGCCAATTGCGCCGCCACAGTGCACTATAATAGGTCCTTACAGACGAATGAGAAAATTGGATTTGAGACTCCAACCATCGTCCGCCACTTAATACCCTTGATAGGCGATCTCCTTATCGCTAGATTTGCGGGTTGTCGCTCTGCTGAGATAGTCTTCTCGTCGTTAGGGGTAGATAAGAACATAGATGTTCAACAAGAACGACAGCAATTGTCGTGGTCTGTCTCCACTATGTCTCTTCTCGATCCTTACTAAAAGTGACTAGATCACACATATGCTGCAAATATGCCTGCAAGGAAGTACGTCCCTACAAAAGTACGTAGCGCCATCCTACACGGAGGTAGGCATGATGCCAACGCTAAAGAGAGTGGCACTCTGGCACCATACGCCATGGCCCCAGCTAGGATGCATGAGAGGCCCGTGAGTTCGAAGGATACTTTGACACATTCTAATCCTTTGATCATTGACACTCAAAATCCGTCTCATGAGTATCTTCCGAGTTATGGTTATCGTTGGGGGACGCCTTAACGTCAGAACCTATTCCTGAGAATATAGAGCTCTATGAAACTTACACTAGTGTACATGAGACGTGGGATAGAAACTCCATCATAATTGATGATGTAGTTGCGCATTTCGTTGCGTATGAGTTTTTTGAGTCCGATGATATCGAATCACTCTTCGTTAAAGCATAAATACCAACGTAGAGAGATTTGTCCTAAATGGAAAGATGTGATCCAGGTTAAGTTGGATTCTCTAACGAAGAGGAAGGTTTTTTGAGCCAGTGATGCCAACACCTCCTATCATAAAACCTGTTGACTAATGGGTCTTCGTTAGAAAGCGTGATGAGAAAAAGAGATGGCAATCTCACCTTATGGAGCAAGGCTTCTCACAAAAACGCCCTGGAATCGACTACGATGAGATATATTCTTTCGTAATGGATGTCATTGCACTCCACTACCCTGTCAGTTTAGTAGTTTCCAAATAACTAATCATGCAGCTTACAAATGTGATCACTACGTATCTATACGGGGATCTAGATAAATAATATACATGAAGGTTCATGGTGAACTTCATCTACCCAAGTCAAGTGGCTCTAGACCACGGAGCGCGTTTACAATAAGGTTGAAACGCTCACTAAAGTGACTGCTTGATTGGGAAGGGATATGCCCGCGCGTTTCCATAACAAGTTTTGGATTCTATCTCGGTTCATGTTGGACATGACCTTCATTGGAAGCTCTTAAAGAGTCAAGGGAAACCGCTGAACATTTGAAATTCGAGTTTGCGGTGAAAGATTTTGTGAGAACACGATTATGTCTCGGTTTGGAACTTGAGCATCGTGTCGATGGATGCTTAGGCATTTTGACAAGGTCAAGCCTTCAAGCACCTTCATGATCGTCTGTAGTCTTGATCCTGAACGGATACTCTTCGTCCAAAGGATGATGGCGAAGATGTGCTAGAGGCAAAAGTGCCCAACTTAAGTGCAATACGGGCATTATTGTACTTAGCTCAATCCACAACATGTGTTTTGGAAGGTTTTGCTGATATTGGATATCTCTCTAACCCACACAAAGATCATTCCCAAACTGGTTAAGTGTTCACCATAAGTAAAGACCGTGATATCTCGGAGGTCTACAGAACAGACCCTAGTCGCTATATCTTCGAACAATGTAGAGATTATTGCTCTTCACGAAGTGGTTCGTGAATGTATATGGATTGGATCCATAATTACGCATGTTCGAATAGTTATGGTTTGAAGTCTACCACATATGAGCCTACGAGCATATAGGATAATGCTGCTTGTTTTGAAGCAAGGCTACATCAAAAGCGACAACACCAAGCATAATCAGCAACAACAAACTCTCCTCAAGATCAAAGTGAACTAGGTTCAATCTGAGGACAGTGCGGCAGGCTTGCTCACGAAGTCATTGCCTAAGTTCCACTTTCTAGAAAATGTTGGTAGCATCGTTTGCGGAAGTTATCCAAATCCCCATTATCGTAGTCATCAGGGGGAGATGCAGACATCAGGGGGAGATGTCTACATGTATGGTCTCGAAACGTGAAGGGTGTGTTGTGCTCTTTTTCCCCTTCAACAGAGGTTGTTTTTGTCCCACTGGGTTTTGTTACTCGGCAAGGTTTTTAATGAGGCAACGAGAGAAGCACCACGTTCGGGCGACATAAGGGGGAGTGTTTAAGGAAATCCAAATTATGTGTCTGACCCAAACTCTAGGTTACTTGACCTAGTGGTAATAGGGTTATAGAAGGATTTAGAATCCTATTCAATGTAGAATTACTTTCTTTGTATGTTTAGATTCAATGCATTGTAATCCTCTATATAAAGAGACCCCTATTATCAATGAGAATACACAGCAATTCTCTCTCAATTCCATTTCTCTAAAACATAACTTAATTTTTTCCACGTTTTTTAAAGTTTCATAATCAAATTGTAGACATCGGTCAACAGTAATAAATGGTGTCAATTATATGTATATAAATCGGAATTTGAGGAATCGATGTTAATGACCTTTTTTTACATCGCGTGAATTCCTCACTGATGTAATTGTCGTGATGTCTAAGACCAAAATTCTAGTAGTGATAGTTTTTGTTTCGAGTGTGGATTATATAGTGTTTATACATGTTGAGCCAACTTGGTAGGTTTATTCAGGTTATGCCATGCAAAGTACTACATATAAATGATAGAATGACGTTGGTTTTCGGTGCTTGCATGTTGAGACATCATGATTGAAATCCAATTCTGTTTACTGTCTGTGGTCATTGTTACGATGATAACTCCGATTGGCTGTTGAATCTGTAAAATTGTGTGAAGAAATGTGTAAGAGACTTCATTTCCTCCGGTAGAGAAAATACAGTGTTTGCTTAGTTATTTTTACAAGGACTTTAATTTCTCATCAATTATTCCTCTCATATATTTCAAGGATAATGAAGCCACTAAAACATTTAAAATCCTACAAACCAAAATCGTATTACAAAAACAGGAATTTTGAATTAACCCCAAAACCACACAGATACTAATCAATGAATTCTACACACAGGGTTGAGAATCTCAGTTGGTACAAGAAGTTTCCATATACAGAAAATAAATAAATAAAAGATTGCAAACCCCTGCAGAGAATGTGCAAGAATTGTTCTTAAATTTATTGAGATCAGGTATTGGGTTGAATCTTGAATGCAATACCGCAAATATGCCTTCAGCTTTCGACGATCTGTTGGTTCCTGCCACTGATCTTCATCATATTCAGAGAACCAGTTACCTTCAGAGAATAAGTAGTCATGTTCCAAATCTTGATCATCTTCAGAGCTGAAGAAGTCATCTTCCAAGTCTCCATCGCCTTCATCATCTTCACCGAACCTTTTATTGGTATCTGCATAAACCAGTGCCTCCTTAGATATAGAGACTTCTTCATCTTGTGGCATTACTAGGTGGACTCCGCAGCTTTTCAAGTTCAATGAACAATCGTAAACATGGACTGATATAACATCTCCAAACCTTTTAGTGCAGCCAGAACTAGTTCTGCTATGGGCAAAAGTAACTCGGCAAATATAAGGTGGCAACCAACTCGTTTCCAGCTGCGACATTAATGTAAGAATTGGAATATAGTAAAGCCACACCTGAGCCGACTGTATTGGATTGAAATAAACATCATGATGGCTTAACAAGTTTCCGTTGATGTGAATCCTGGCTATGAGAAAGCAATTACCAGAATTGTTATGCTTAATTTCAAAAGCAGCACAGAGAGCCAATCCTTTGTTTCCCCATTTGAAATTTGGAGGGATCTCAATAGAAAATGCACATTCATGAAGCTCCTTCAAATCCTTACGACAGCTGAACCACTTTGGGACTTCACTTCCTGGAAATACAACCTTGAATGGAGATTGCTGTGAAGAGAGAACAAGATCTGAGAAGAGAAGAACAGGATCATTTGCTAAAATATTTTTCTTCTTTGCCACCTGAGCCAGACTGTTACACAGCCTCCAACAATTAGAAAAGTTAGTCCAGCCAATCATTTGTGACTCTTTACCTTCCAAAATGTTTGACAATTTTGAAAACCTTTCCAGTGAAGCGCAATCACTCACATCTAGCGATTCTAAATTTGGTGGAAGTTCTAGAATTTCTTGAAGGCTCTTGCAACCACACAAGTCAAGCTTCCGCAAGTTGTCAAATTTTCTAATTTGCTCCGGAAGTCTATGAAAGTTGTTTCCAGATAGATCAAGTTTTTCCAATGTGGAAACACAATCAAAATTCACAAGGAAATCACATTCTGATAAATTGCATCTTCCCCCATCAAGTTCCCTCAGCTTGGGAAGTGATTGTGCATGCCATGGAACTTCAGATGTCACCTTAGTTGGAAAGGTAACAAGCTTTTGACACCTATGAAGATCAAGTAACCATAGATGTTGCAGTTCATAAATGCTGCAAGGCAGATTTGTAAGACTTGTACAGCTGAATAGCCCCAACTTTTCAATAGCAGTGAGATATCTAATTGATGAAGGCAATTCTTTGATGGCAGTGAAAGAGAGATCCATGGCTGTTAAGGATTGCATCTTTCCCCCAATGTCAGGGAAACTCTGTAGAATTCTGCAGCCCCTCAGATTAATAGAACGCAGAGATTTCAAGTGGATTGTTGCTGCAAACTTCTTAAGTTTATAGCAGCCTTCAAGACTCAAGTGAACAAGCTTATCGAGCAGTCCAACAGAAGCATCAACCGCAACTAAACTCGTACAGTTCTTTAGGTTCAAGAACTCCAAGCTTGGGATACCAGAGAAATTGGGGATTTCTGTTAGGAACTTGCAGTGATTCAAATTTATAGATTTCAGATTCTGCAGGTTCTGTTTGACAAAGAGAGAGGATCAACTATTAAGCTTTATACACAACAAACTTTCAAAAACTAAAGACATTGTGCATAAAAGTAATCATTTCAAATACCTTGAATCCCTCCCCGAATCGTGACATTCGACTCCGACACATATTCAGTTTAACAAGTTTCGTGGGATTAAAACTGGATGGAAAAGCTTGTAATGGACATTTTGGCCAATCAAGCAACCTCAACTCGTTGGGGAGATAATCAACGTCTCCAGAAAACTGTGCGTTACAATTAATAAAAAGCCTGTTTAAGAACTAGAGGATTTGATAAACAGAATAGAAGAGTAAAATTTCAGAGAGAATGAGGATTTCAATGTGTTTATTCATCTCATACAAAGGGGGTATTTATAGGATTACATTGAAGTGTGAATGCTCAAAGAGAAACTCAAAATGATAACCATCTTGATGATGATTTTCTGCCATGCTTGTTGTCCTTTGGTAAAGCATGTTTACATAAGTCTTCATACACTCAAGTACCTATGATTATACACTCAAGTACCTATCTAAATACTTTTACGTATTTTGTTACATGATATAGACATATACGGTATATATACGATTTATACTACAACACTCCCCCTTGGATATTTCATGTTCAATAGTATTGTGTAGATGGTGTGCATCGAAGTTGCCTCGTTAAAAACCTTGCCAAGTAATAAAACCCTGTGGGAAAAAACAACCTTGGTCGAAAGGGAAAAAGAGCACAACGCGCGTTGAGTGTGAAGTATGTTTCTGGATACTCCCCCTGATTTAGACTCCTCTTGAAGATTGTGGGAGTTCGGATATCCTCCTCAATCCGATACTCCTTACATGTTTCTCGAAAGGAGATTTTGGTAGTGACTTAGTAAATAAGTCAGCTACATTATCTTCTGATCGGATTTGATTTACTTCAATATTTAGAAGTGTTTGCTGTTGCTGATTGTAGAAGAATTTCGGCGATATATGCTTGGTATTGTCGCCTTTGATGAAACCTAATTTCATTTGCTCAATACAAGCTTCATTGTCCTCGTAAATGCATGTAGGTTCATTTGTGGTGAATTTCAAACCACAAGTTCCTCGAATGTGTCTATTTATAGACCTTAGCCATATGCACTCACGCACGGCTTCATGTAGTGCAATTATTTCTGCATGATTTGAGGAAGTAGCAACAAGAGTCTGTTTTGTAGATCTCCAAGATATCGCGGTATTTCCCATGGTAAAGACATAACCTGTTTGGGAGCGACCTTTGTGAGGGTCAGAGAGATACCCTGCATCAGCAAAACCCGTCAAAACATCATTTTGATGGAGGGGAGGAAGAGAACGTCGGTCACTATGGATAGTGTTGCCGGCGCTCACATTTCTTTTCTCTCTGTAGGGATAGAACAAGCCCATATCGATCGTACCTTTTAGGTATCGAAGGATTGTCTTTATACCAATCCAATGGCGGCGTGTTGGTGCAGAACTGTGTCGAGCTAACAAGTTTACTGCAAATGAGATATCCGGTCTTGTGCATTGAGCTAAATACAATAATGCGCCTATCGCACTTAGGTATGGTATTTCAGCTTCTAATAAATCTTCGTCCTCATCCCTTGGACGAAACGGATCTTTCATGGGCTCAAGACTACGGTTGATCATGGGAGTACTCACAGGCTTTGCTTTATCTTCATTAAAGCGCCTTAGTAACTTTTGAGTATATGCTGATTGATGGATCATAATCCCATCATTACGGTGCTCGAGTTCTATTCCGAGACAAAACCGTGTTTTCCCGAGATCTTTCATCTCAAATTCAGATTTCAAATATGTAGCAGTTTCTTTTAACTCATCTAGAGTTCCAATTAAGTTCATGTCATCAACATAAACTGCTACAATTGCAAATCCGGATCTTGTTCTCTTAATGAACACGCAAGGGCATATTTCATTGTTAACATATCCCTTCCCAATCAAGTAGTCACTTAGACGGTTATACCACATCCGTCCGGATTGTTTCAATCCATATAGTGAGCGTCTTAATTTTATTGAAAACGCGCTCCGTGGTTTAGAGCCACTTGATTTGGGTAATTGAAGTCCATCTGGAACCTTCATATATATCTCTGAATCTAGATCCCCATAGAGATATGCTGTAACCACATCCATGAGCTGCATGTCAAGTTTTTCGGAAACTACCAAACTGACAAGGTAGCGGAACGTTATAACGTCCATTACGGGAGAATATGTCTCCTCGTAGTCGATTCCAGGACGTTGTGAGAAACCTTGCGCCACAAGGCGGGCTTTGTATCTAACAACCTCATTTTTCTCATTACGCTTTCTAACAAAGACCCATTTATGGCCAACAGGTTTTATATTTGGTGGTGTCAGTGTTATAGACCCAAATACCTGTCTCTTTGTTAGTGAATCCAATTCAGTCTGGATCGCATTTTTCCATTTTGACCAATCTGCACTACGTTGGCATTCTTCAACGGAGCGAGGTTCGATATCATCGTATTCTATAATTCCTTTTGCAATATGATATGCAAACGCATCATCAATAGCCATAGAATTTCTGTCCATAATTACATGTATACTAGTGTAATTCATGGAGATCTCTCTATTCTCTGGAATTGGTTCTATTATTGGAGCGTCCTCCAATGATGTCTCTTGGACATAACCATAATCCGGAATTTTTTCATGAGATGGATTATTTATATCGATGATTAATGGATTATTTTGTGTCAAGCTCGCTTTCTTTCTTGGGCGAGAATCCATCGAACCTATAGGCCTCCCGCGCTTTCTAGCAGGAGCCATGGGTCTAGCCACTGCATCACCCATAGAGGGGATGTCATGTCCTTTATTTTTAGGAACATCAATCCTTGCAGGTACGTTTGCAGCAGGTATGTGTGATCTTGTCACTTTAGCGATATCAGAAAACGCATCAGGCATTGATTCTGCTACGTTCTGAAGATCGAGAATCCTCCGCACCTCTATTTCAGACTGTGTGGTTCGGGGATCAAGATGAGACAAAGTGGGGACAGACCACGACAATTCCTGTCTTTTCTGTTGAACATTAATGTTCTTGTCTCCCCCTAATGACGGGAAGACTGTCTCATCAAAGTGACAATCCGCAAATCTAGCGGTAAATAGATCACCTGTCAAGGGTTCTATGTAACGGATAATGCTTGGAGTATCATATCCAACATAAAGGCCTAAGCGTCTTTGAGGACCCATTTTGGTGCGCTGTGGCGGCGCAATTGGCACATAGACTGCACACCCAAAGATGCGTAAGTGTGAGACATTAGGCTCATACCCAGTCACCAGTTGGGACGCAGAAAAGGGTTGGGTGGCAGTGGGTCTCAGACGAATGAGCACAGCTGCATGTAATATTGCATAGCCCCAAGCAGAAATAGGGAGATTGGTGCGCATAACCAATGCCCTGGCAACCATTTGAAGTCTTTTAATGGCAGCTTCTGCGAGTCCATTTTGGGTGTGTACATGAGGGACAGGATGTTCCACCTCAATCCCAATGGACATGCAATAATCATCAAAGGTTCTTGATGTAAATTCTCCAGCATTGTCAAGACGAATTGACTTAATAGGATGATCGGGGTGGTGAGCCCTTAATTTAATGATTTGTGCTAGGAGTTTAGCAAATGCAGCATTTCTTGTGGATAAGAGCATGACATGTGACCAACGTGTCGATGCATCAACCAACACCATAAAATATCTAAATGGTCCGCAAGTTGGTTGGATAGGTCCTCAAATATCACCTTGTATTCTTTGTAAGAATGGTATATTTTCTTTAGTGTCCTTTGCATAGGATGGTCTCGATCCTACCTTTGCTAAAGAGCAAGCTTTGCAAAACGAATGATACACTTTAGAAGTAACTCTTTGGACCAATGTTTGGTTCGTACTTCTTTTCGTTTTGAAGAATGGATGTCCGTGTGAAGTTTTTAATATACGGAGCATCATGTCACGACCTGGATGTCCCAAACGGTCGTGCCAAAGCTTGTATGTGTCAGGATCCCATAATTTGTCATTCATGACATGGTTGGATTCAATAACTCTAATAGTGGTTGCATACAATCCACTAGAGCGACACATAAGTTTCTCTAAAACTCGTGTATTTCCGTAGTTTTTAGAGGTGATGCAAAGGAACTCTTGTCCATTCTCACAATGTGTTTCCACATGAAAATCATTGGCTCTAATGTCTTTAAAGCTTCAAAGGGTCCTTCCGGCCCTTGGAGCATATAGAGCTTCGGCGACATTAATATTTGTGCCATTTGGTAACAAAAATTGAGCTGGTCCTCGACCATGAATCAATTGTGATGGTCCTGCCATCGTAGTTACTGAGGATCGACTGGGTGTCATCCATAAAAATAATTGCCTATGTCGCAATATCGTATGTGTGGTGCCACTATCAAGAAGGCATTCCAATTCTCCGGAAAACATACTGAAAGGAATAAAGTTCGGAATATTAACACATGTCCATGACATTGAATGCGATACTTTATTAATGGGAAAATAGCCAATGATTACATCAAAGTTATTCATAAGTCTATTCCAAATATCAAACTCTAGACAAATTGCTATCACTCAATCCGTTTGGTAATTCCAATGGAATATGACCAGGAAAGTAGAGAGATGTTGGTGGAGCGAGGCTCGCTTAAATACCCCGATCTCAATTGCTTTCCTAGACATCATACTTCATTGGGTACGCCACATAAGAAGGAGTTTAATACAATTGTTATTTATTGACTAAGGCACATTTGCCATTCTTGGAAAATAGAAAGAGGATTATTCTAATCAAAGTCTGTGGCATCCTCGTGCTCTTCATCTACAGCTTTGAAGTCCTCAACAGTGAGATTGACATCTTCACTATTTTCATCTTCGGCAAGGTTAGCTTCTTGCTCTCTTGCTTCCCTGTACTCCTTGTAGCGTGCAGCTAATTGGGTACTTGCATGACATTGTTTAAACCAATGCTCGATTGATCCACATCTATGACACATGTCATTGTGGTTTCCTCCCTTCATTTGAGGTATAGGTTGTGCAGGTTGTACAGTTTGTACAGGTTGTGCACGTTGTGGATATCCCCTAGGAGGGTTGCTGCTACTACCACGGCGCATGGTGCGACCTCCACGGTTCATGGTGCTATTTCCACGGCCGGTGTTGCCATATCTCCCTCTTCCACGTGCGGAGTTACCATCACGTGCGCCCGCTCTAAAGTTGCGGTTTCCTTCCCTGTTGGGGCGGTTATATGGACCTGTTCGTCCTTCATGTCCCCTATTATTAGGGTACACATGTCCCCTATTGCTGGGGTACCGCTCCCTGTGCCCTCTTTTGGGTGCATTATAATTTGCCTCACGAACGCTCTTGGTTCCAATGGGTCTTGAATTATAATTCTTTACAAGAATGTTGTCGTGCTTTTCGGCTACCGACAAAATATTTATGAGTTCATTGAACCTCGTAATTCGTCCAGCATTTACTTCAGTGCGATACTGCTTTGATAGCAAAATTGCTGCAACAGGGAAGGTGGAGAGAGTTTTCTCAATTAGCTCTTCTTCTGTGAGGGGTCTTTGACAGAACCTCAACATGGATTTAAGACGAAGAGCTTCTGAATTGTACTCAGCAATAGACTTGAAGTCTGAGAAGCGTACATCGTTCCACTGGACCTTCAAGTCAGGGAGGAGAGAATCTTGGATATTGTTAAAGCGCTCTTCTAATGCTTCCCATAAATCCTTTGCATCTTTGATGGACATGTACTCTAGCCTGAGTGCTTTGTCCATATGACGTCGCATCAAGATGATTGCCTCTGCATGCTTCTTGGGTGATCGAGGGAACACAAGAGCCGGATTTGGTTCATGGAT
This sequence comes from Rosa persica, assembly GCA_025331145.1. Taxonomy (NCBI): domain Eukaryota; kingdom Viridiplantae; phylum Streptophyta; class Magnoliopsida; order Rosales; family Rosaceae; genus Rosa; species Rosa persica. The sequence continues at coordinate 35,141,492 of WFKR01000007.1, read as the reverse complement.
GATGGGCAATATCCCCTTGGATGTGAGATGGTTCTCAACGTCGGTTTTCCAGCTATGGTACTCCGAACCTGTTGAGTCAAGGATTTGAAAATCGAGTCTAGGTTCATTCGACATCCTTGAAGATAAGAAGAAAATATTAGTTTCGGAGTTAAAACTTCCACGAAAAATAATAAGATTTCCGAGCTATGCTACCAAGAAATCAATTTCCAAGAATCATTGTGAACACTCTTAGTTCATTTGGCGTGAATTGCTCTAATTCCGCGTTTGATTGTAAGTTCCCGAGAAAAAGGAAAAAAGGAGAGAAAATAAATAAAAACTCAAAAACGGGAACTTTTAGTAAAGAATACCTTGGAATAGTGTTGCCGGAAATTTTTGACCGGAAAAATTATCGGAGTTGACCGGAAAGATCGTTGGAAAAAGTCGAGAAAAATCGTCCAAAAAGTCGCCGGAAAAGTGTCGAAAAAGTCGTCGGAAAGTCGCCGCGCAAATCTGTCGACAGATGTGTCGACAGCTGCTCGGCAGATGGCTCGGCAGCTGCTCGGCAGCTGCTGCGCAGCGTCTCGGAAGCTGCTCGGCAGCTGCTGCGCAGCGTCTCGGCAGCTGCTGCTCAGGTGCCTCGGCAGCGTCTCGGCAGCTGCTGCGCAGGGCCTCGGCAGCTTCTCGGCAGGTCTCGGCAGCACCTCGGCAGCTGCTGCGCAGGGCTCTCGGCAGCGTCTCGGCAGCTGCTGCGCAGGGCTCTCGGCAGGTCTCGGCAGGACTCGGCAGCACCTCGGCAGCTGCTCGGCAGGTCTCGACAGGACTCGGCAGCACCTCGGCAGCTGCTCGGCAGGTCTCTGCAGCACCTCGGCAGCTGCTGCGCAGCTCTCGGCAGCTGCTCGGCAAGTCTCGGCAGCACCTCGGCAGGTCTCGGCAGCACCTCGGCAGGACCTCGGCAGGTCTCGGCAGCGGTCCGGCAGCGGTCCGGTTCGGTTTTTCGGCTTCCGGCGGCCGGTTCAGGCCTTTTCCGGCCGGTTCCGGTGAATCTGAGACCGGTTCCAGGCTCCTGGAATCAAGGGCTTTAATCTGAGCTAGGGTTTGGGGATTTTTTGTAGGTTTTGAAAAATGAATTCTATCGATGAAGAACTCTTCTTTCGTCAATTTTTCGATTCTAATTCTAGAGCAACTTCGTGCTGATAACGTGTTTAAGAACTAGAGGATTTGATAAACAGAATAGAAGAGTAAAATTTCAGAGAGAATGAGGATTTCAATGTGTTTATTCATCTCATACAAAGGGGGTATTTATAGGATTACATTGAAGTGTGAATGCTCAAAGAGAAACTCAAAATGATAACCATCTTGATGATGATTTTCTGCCATGCTTGTTGCCCTTTGGTAAAGCATGTTTACATAAGTCTTCATACACTCAAGTACCTATGATTATACACTCAAGTACCTATCTAAATACTTTTACGTATTTTGTTACATGATATAGACATATACGGTATATATACGATTTATACTACAACAAAGCCGAAGATTTTTCATCTTTGAGAAGCTTTCAGCACTCAAGCATATCTGATTTGGTGCGGGCAACTTTATCTTCATGCCTTTAATTTTATTTGTTCCCTTGTATGAAAAAAGCAAACTGTTACTAACAAAGCATTTCACATTCTTATTAAGCATTTCCACAACAACTTAATAACCTACACATCAGCAAATTCTACTTACCGTATTTTCCGTCAAAACATGGTAAATATCCATGTGAAACCACAATCTGCTACGTTCGCCAGGTTCATTTGGTGATTCTTGACGAACTATTTCTTTACCCATGTCTTCTAATAAGTCGTGCATCCAAATATTGTTATTTTCATCAATATCTATGAGGGCCTTTTCCATAAGAATCTCAATGCCATACTTGTAGTTGAGGTCACAACTTTCTAGTATTTGTACAACATGATTGTGATTGTTACCTTTGAAGAAACAAGCAATGTCTAGGAAAACGTCTTTCACTGAATCTTCAAGTGCGTTATAACTTATTTTGAAACTTTCTTGAATCTCTTGATTTGGAACTCTTCTGTAATTATTTAATGCATGTTGCCATTGATCTACCCTTCTACCACATAGAAGTGAACCTAGAACTACAAGTGCTAATGGCAGGCCTTGAGCATAGTCTACTGCTATACTATATGCAATCTTCACATAATCATCTGGGATTGTGTTTCTTCGGAAGGCATTCCAACCAAAGAGCTCCAAAGCTTCATGATAATCTAATTTTTTTACCCTGTATATTAGATTGACTTGATGAGCAGTTAGCAAATGCTTATCTCTTGTGGTTATGATAATTCTACTACCAGAACCAAACCAATCAAGTCCTCCAGCTAACTTGTTTAGTTGGTCCAGATGATTCACATCATCAAGAATTAAGAGCACCTTCTTATTGCTCAGCCTTCCCTTTATCACACCAATTCCTTTATCAACATTGATGACATTCAACTCTTTCTCCCCTAAAATTTCAGAAAGAATGAGATTTTGTAGATGGACCAGGCCTCCATGTGGCATTGAGTCTTCTCTGACATTTGCCAGAAAACAGCTACCTTCAAACTTATGGGCCATTGAATTATAAACAGCTTTAGCAATTGTCGTCTTACCTATTCCGCCAAGACCCCATATCCCTACCATGCGAACATCACTTCCCCCACAACCTAAAAGCTTATCCATATCGCGGACACGAGACTCTATTCCAACCGGGTGCTTCGCCACGTTCAAATAGGTTCGGTTTAATAGCTGTGCTGAAATCTTTTCCACGATGTTATGAATAAGTTTTGATTCATGCCTAGCAATTTAAAATCATACAGAACGAAATTAGTAAGATTCCATCATTTTCCCAGGATTGCTTAAAGGAAGGAATATAATTAAACATGTTGAAAACTGAGAGTTTTGCAAGATATATGAGCAAACAACCAAACTCTATTTTCTATATCCATCTACAATTTGGATGTTCAGAAAGGTTAGTACTCCGTAGTTCCAACTTCCAACTTCCAAGTTCTGTTTCATGTACACTTGAAAACAAGATAGCCAACAAGTATGAACAATTAAGCAAGCATGGTGATTACAGATCAGAAATTTACCCGTCAAAGAAAGGCCATCCAGACAAATTTGCTGCTTCTGTCAGAGCCCTCCTCCATCTCATCACTTTTTCTCTGTTACCTTTGTAGTCAAGTTCATGTTTAGCAAGTGCCTTGCCAAAACTACCGGTTTGGTTTCGTACATCCGAAGGATTCACTTTGTAAAAAATTGGTGAAACTATCTGTTGCCTTGATTCTTTACATTGGAGGATTTTGACGAGTTCATCCAAACACCACCTTGAGGATGCATAGTTCTCAGAGAATACAATAATAGAAATCATCGACTCTTCAATTGCTTTGAGAAGCGCTGGAGATATTTCTTCTCCTCTTCTAAGCTTATCATCTATGAAGGTCTTAATTCCCTTGTGACGCAAGTTGCTGTTCAAATGGTCTGTAAAATTCCAGCGGGTATCCTCACCTCGAAAACTCAGAAAGACATCATATGTCCATGAATGGGTGAAAGAAGCAAAGGAAGAGGCTCTTGACTGAGAGGCCGTGGCATGATTTGCAGTCATATTGTTTGATTAATCGACTAAAGAAGCTGAATGAGTACGCTGGAATGCTACTGATAAGGTCAGAGACATCATGCACAAATACAGATATATACACAAACTTGTTGCAGTTTGCTCGAGACAATGGATCCGACTCTCCTAGAGTGAGCAGACCCGTAATTATTTGTAAATTTCATAAAATTTTCATTTTTCAAGTAAATTAATGGTTAATAAAAAGCCACATAAGCTATCACCTATTTTCGAGTACCAGAAAAAAGGCCAGAAAAATTGTTAGGTGAACTTAATTTATAAAGTTGGGAAGAGGCCAAAGTAATAAACTAATACAACGCGTTTATGTCAAGTATACTAGTATTGCGAATCCATTATACAACACTTTTAGAAGGAAACAAATTAACAAATAAAGCGTTTCTTAATTATGTATTAGTACGAACCAACTTATGAATTTTCTCATTAATGAAATAATCTAATAACGCAACATTTTGAAAGGGAAAATGTTGGGAAGAAAACATTTTTCATTCAAACTTCGTATTTTATATATCAAGAAGTGTCGTTGGATACGTTTAGCATTGGTTTTGTTAATACACAGGTCCATTTATTCACACTCTGTTCACTGAATTGGCTCTTCAATCCTACCTACTGATGTTTCTATTCCAAAAAACAAACGAAGAAAGAAAATCATGACTAAAACTATTGGGACAAAAACCAATGAAAATTAAAAACTCAAAAATGGGGAACGACTTTGTTCTAATTTCTTAATGAAAATAAACTACTACAACGCGTTTAAGTCGTGCATATTAGTATTCTTGTATGACATTATGCTGGCCCTCCTCAACATTATGATATGATTCATTTAACGGAAGCTGGCATGAATCAATCAACTCATGAAGCATTCCAGGATCGTCGGATTATGCAACAAATGCAATTGACTTGATAGATATTTGCAATGTAGTTTCGTGCTATCTTCGAGGTGGAAAAAATTTAGAGAAGTCAAGGGAGTATGATTTAGTAAACAAATAAGATGCCAAAACTAATTAAGATATTAAACGCATGTACACATTCATTCCAACTTCTTGGATCTCTAACTGACGAGATCCATGATGCAATAAGACATGTTTTTTTTTTTTTTTTTTTTTGAGAAAATAAAACATGTTTTTTTTTTTTCCTATTAAGACAAAACTCTATATCCAATCTGAAAATTCTCTGAGCTTTCTGCGAGGTTTCTTCCCTTGATTCTTTGTTAGAACCAATCGGAATGAGAGAGTGATCCCACATTGGAGACAAGGCTCATGCTTGCTCTCTTTATATCTTATATATCTTATATAATTAAGTCAATTCTTGAATGTATGTTTAAATTTTTGAAGTACCATATATGTCCTCACATGATATAAATATTAATAAATAAATTATTTCTATATGAGGATAAGATAGTCAATAGAGTAGAGTATATTATATTTGAAAAAATTGCAATACATCTCATGAAAAAATGAGAAACTTCCCCAAAATTATAAGAGAAATTGTTGTAACTTTTTTAATTTAAAAAATAAAATAAAAAATAAAAATCAATTGACATGTGCGGAGCACATGTTAAGGGGCTAGTATATTTACATAAGAAACTTTTTCAATGGACAAAGTCAAAGGAAAGGCCCATTAGATGGGAGGCAAGCCCCTTTGCCTTGAATATATTGTAAATATATATTAATATACATATTTAATATTTCAAAGATAGGGCCTTGGGCCTTAATTAAATTCCAAATAAAATAATTTTTCTTTTTTATAAATTTCGGATAAAGACAAATAAACTGATTTTGGGTAAACTAATCCAAACAGTTGTAACTGTTCAAATTAAATTCAAATTGAATGAACATTTGTATCTTCTTGTCTGTTCTCTATAAAAAGACATTAAGGTTCATTGCAGAAAGATATAACATCATTTTCTGACATCTCTTCTTCTAAAAACACTTGAGAGAAACACAAGTGAAGTTTTTCAGGTTTCAAGGCATCTGTGTAACGCCTTGAAATGAGAGTTGTATCATGTAGGGCAGACGTCTACGATCAACCACAGTACACGTGTGGGGATGAAATTCTGTCTTAGGACATTGCGCTGCATACGCAAACCTCAACAGAATCAAGTCAGTAATTGCATTTTGTTTGATTCAATTTCTATTAATATTGATCTATTGTGTACGTTGTTGTATATTGTTGTTTTGTTTTTATTATTTCTGTTCATTCACACACACACACACTGTGATTTCGGCGATCGATCATAGGTTATCAATTCCCACATGGTATAACATTCTTCACTTTCATGCTTGATCATCTATATATGTTATGAGGGTATCAACTATCAAGGCAAGTAAATGTTGAAAAATCACACTTAGCTTTATATCATATGAGCCTTATTCCATATATTGCTCTGCATGTGTCAAAATAATTTTTTTAAATAAAAAAATAAAAGAATATATAATAGAAGGAAACGGAGGTCAGCTGGAGGTGATGACCATGTTATGGCAGCGTTGAGTTTTCATGTGCTCAGATCGGATCGATCAGGTTTGGATGGTTTGGTTTCGTTCTAGGGAAGAGCAGTGCGTCTAGCTGGTGTGAGGTAGGTGGAGGATGCGCTGTTGCCGGTGGTAAGACTGCATGGGAAGTGCATGTAGGTTGGTGGTGTCATGAATTGTGCAACTTACAACTTGGACTTGGGCTTATTAGTTTATGGGTCTGGACTTGGGCTCTGGACCCATGGTATTTCTCTTTTTTAGTTCATTGCTTTTTATTATTATTATTGGTAAGAAGTGGTTTTATGTTAGCAATAAATCCCTCTCATTTTTGAGTAGGGAAAATGAGAGGGTGACGTGGGCTTTATCTCGGTATGCACACTCAATATGCCTTATCTGGCCTAGTGAGGTCAGCTCGCGTTTGCCTTATCATATGGAAGTAACCTCCTAGTGGCAGGATGAAACAGAGTGTTGCTGGATTTGTTTCCGTGAGGCAATAAAGTGGGAAAGCTGTGCTATTTGTAATTATGCTTCTTCGTAATAGAGTTATCTGTCTGGTATGTCACCACTATGTTAAAGCAAATGGAGTAGTCAATGGTGCACTCTTTGCTAATTACGCTTGTTGGAATATATAGATTTTGTGGAGAATCCTGGTATTATTTCAAGATATATATTCTATCGATGCTAATTGTAATTTAGGGTTCAGGTTTTACGTCTCCCCACCCCCTCCCCCTCGCGTATTCTACAGTTTTATTAACCAAGACTTTGAAGGTAACTGCACTAGCCCCCATTTCAAAAAAAAATATATAAAAAAAGAAGAAGAAAACAGGTATTGTAGAGATACGATAATGGAAGAGAACAGTCATTGTAGAGAGAAGATAATGGAGAGCGAAAAATATGTTGTGGGATCCTATTTATGAATGAAGGTAGGTCCCACCAAATCAATTCACTAGAAGTGAAACCATAATTCGCCAATGCATCTACAACTTGATTCCCTTTCTAAATGATATGTGAAGACCGGAAGTGCATTTGAGAAATACGGTATAAGCAATTGCCTCACTGAATATGAAGCTTCCAAGGCACCAAATCAGGGGACCACAAGAAATTTAGAACTAGAGAAGAGTCAACCTCTAGCCATATATGTTTCCAGTCCCTTACCCAAGGTAGCAAAATAGCCTTAATTTATAGCCATTACCTCCGCTGCTAGTACTGAAGTAGAAATGTTAAGACTAGAAGCAAAGGCACCAAGGAATTCTCCTCTATAGTCATGAAAAACAACTCCATAACCACAATAGCCAGAATCCCACTTTCAAGCACTCTTAGTATTTATTTTAACTTACCCCAAAGGAGGAGGGTGTCAATTAACCTCAACTACTGACGGAGTATGGCGTGGTTTGCATTGTACTCCGAAACGCTTCAAAACTTGAAGATCAAGAAAAAAGTTGTTGTAATGACCTCAATTTTGATTTGGTTGCTTTATTGATTTGTTTCTTTCGTCCTTCTATTTTTGTGTGTTGTGCTCTAACTAAGATCGAGTTCTTTTAATTATTGTGGGTTAATAATTATAATTTCAGCTTGAATTGTATATTTTTATGTAGTTATTTTTTTTAGGAGAATTATGTAGTTATTTATTACTGATTTTTATAAGGGCTAAATACTGTTTAGTCCTTGAGCTTTTGACCATAAAACACTTCAGTCCCTGACCTTCTAATTTCACACATTTAGTCCATGTGCTTCAAAATTTCAGACCAATAGGTCTTTGCCGTCTAAAAGTTACGGTGAAATGTATATTATGCCCTCAGTTCATTTTTTATAATAAATTTATTCCTTTCTCTTTTTTCCAATTCTTTTTTGTTTATTTTATTTATTCTTTTTTTTTTTCAAACAGAAAGAAAGAAAGGAAAAAAAACATAAAAAAATAAACAGAAAGAAAGAAAGGGAAAAAAAATTCCTTTTCCAAAAAAAATAATATAATTAATTAATTAAAACAAAAGAATTGAGGGCATAATAGACATTTCGCTGTGACTTTTAAACGGCAAGGACCTATTGGTCTGAAATTTTGAAGTACAGGGACTAAAAGTGTGAAATTAGAAGGTTAGGGGCTGAAGTGTTTTATGGTCAAAAACTCAAGGACTAAACAGTATTTACCCCTTTTTATAAATATGTTTATGAGTTTTAGAAGCATCCAACCACTCACCTAGATTAGAACACGTTGCCTCCTCTCCTCCATCTAGCCACTCTTCCTCTTTTCCTTTCTTGATATACAAATAGACAAAATTTAGAAACAAAAAACCCAATCAAAACCACAATTTTAGACAACTGAAAGAGACCGCCAAATCTTAGCAAGTAAAGAGACCCAATTTTCATTTCATACAACTTAAAAAACAATCAAACACACACCTCTTCTTTTGCTAAAAGCTCTCCCAAACTGGATCAAAATCTTGGCATGCACTTCTTCTGAAACAAACCCAAACCTCCCTCCCAAAGTAGACCAAAATCTTGGATCTCCCCTCTTCTCCTTTCTACCTAGGATCAAAATCAGAAATCATACATCACATCAAAGAATCAAAATCCCAAATTTTATATCAAATCTGGGAGATAAGTGTGAAGACCCAGATTTTCATACAACAAATTTATGTAATTCAATAATTGTTATATTAATTGAATTGTGATATTTGGGATTATTTGGATTGTCGTGGGTTGAGAAAATTGGTTCCGAATGATTTTATTTTCAAAAACGAACGTTATTTAGGGGGTCGTGAAAATCGACTTTTTATACGTTCAAAATTTGGGAAAACTTCCTTCATGAAAGTTGTAGAGCTCGTCGATACGAGTCCGTGCATATGTGGAATGTATTATTCGGAGTTAGTATGAATAAGTTATGAATATTTGAAAATCGAAATTTTTCTATAAATAGTGGAAAAATCAGAGTTCGTTGTGAAGGACGAAAAAATTCCATTATTGCACATCAGTCCCCCGTCTCTCTCTCTCTCGGTCTGGTCACTGTGCATTCAGACCCGGTGACCCGACCCGACTGGAAGTCGGGCCTCCCGACCCCGCCGCCGCCGGACCCGGCCCTCTCCCGCATCGCCGCCTCACGCCTGGTCGATCCCCGCCATCGCCACGCCCCGCCGCTGCCCCTAGAGCTGGATCGAAGCATCTCTCCGAAACGAAAACCCGACCCGGCCGGAAAACCCTTTTTCCGGCGGTGCACGGGCCGATCGTCCCCATTTTCGTGACGTGCTCTTCCTTCTGATCATCCCCATATATAGCTTGCATCACGATTTTGAGTGTAGAGTGGTAGATCAAGAGTTGAAGATTTCGACGTCCCTGATTCGATCTGGAGACTGATCAGAGGGCCGAGATTAATCCAACTTCAAAGCCCGATCTAGGACGATCTAGACCTCATATCCGAAAAAGTCAGGTATTAAAGTTGTTCAAAATTTCATTTTGAAGAAGTTTGTAGTTGACGACTTTTGCATCGGAGGTGGTTGACCGACGTTGACCGCCGCGTTGACCACCGTCTGACCGACGTGTGTGGCGGCGCGTCGGACCGAATTTTGAGTTTTTATTATCTGGGCGATGATCTATGCATCCATACGAGCGTTTTGAGATATAACTTGGTCATGTTAGAAAAAGTTGATAAATAGTCAATTTCTGTTTTAACGTTACTATTTACGGTTTTACAATTCACCTTCGGTTTGAGATTTACGAAGATCAGACCATCGGTTTTACTTCAAATTTTAATATGATGTTCATATGACTGTCCCGATGACTTTGTGTGGTCACGGGCGAAGATCCGACTTTTGGATCTTCGTATAATTATAAAATAGTGATTCGGGAGGCGATTAACGAAGATCCGTCCATCGGATTTTCGTATAATTTTGATAGGATGTTTCCATGGGCAATCCGTGAGGATCTAACCGTTGGATTATCTTTATTTTAGAATCCGACCGTTGGATTATCTTTATTTTAGAAATCCGACCGTTGGATCATCAATTAGGTTTATTTCATGCTTCATTGCTAAGTAAAGACCGTACTTGATTAGGTACTTGACGGCTTGAGTTGACGAGCATTGGATTTTTGTGAGTTATATATATATAGAAGACGCAGCAGGAGTTCGAGGTGAGTAAAACTCACGTGGTTCATATTACGAACCGAGCATTTTAATTTATTTATTTTGGTAATTGTGTGAAAAATATTTGCGGATTAAATATTTGTTTTAAAATTTCATGGACTTGAATTACCACGGTCCATAGGTAAGTAAAATGAATTTTAACTATACAAATGAATTTCATAATTTTCTTGGGTGAACTATAGATGGTATTAGTGGTCATTCCTGAGTGGATGATTACGTATATATATATTTACGTGGAAAATATATATTGATGAGTGGATTGTTTGATTGATGATATGATTGAGTTGATTATATTACAATTGTGTAATTCCATAATAATATGATATATCTTGGTTGTGTTGATTTCAGTATGTGATATTATATATTGGGTTCATTTATGGGTTTAGGGTCAATGTAATGACCGGTGTGGGTAATCGGACGCTCTAATCCTAGTGTGGATGATGGGATACGATTGGTTGAGTATGTGGAATTATTGGACGTTCTAAATATGTATATAGGTATACATATTGATGAAATACAATAATTGATAAATATATCGGATGCCATAACCTAGGCCAGGTGACGGGCTACGATTCAGTTAGAGCTCTAGTCTGTCAAGTACCGTATTTTTATAAATATGATGAAGAGAGTCGTGGGGAAAGTAGTGATTGGAGTTGACTTGTTATATTGAGTTGGTGTTGATTGAGATTGTTATTATTTGTATATGTGGAAATAATTGAGTGTTGCTGTGTGTGGGAATAAATGAGTTTAAATTAAGTAACAGTTCCTTCTTTTACTCATACAAGCTTTCATAAGCTTACCGGGTTTTGTGTTGTTGCAATCCCGGTACACTATTCAATGGTGTAGCGGATATTCCTGCAGGTCAGGATAACCAGGGAGGTGACCGAGCTGCTTAGGTGTTACAGCAGTTTTGTTATTTATTTAGTTGTGAGGTGTGTGTGTATGCTCATTTAGAGCTTTACATTACATTTTGGATTTATGTTGTAATAATTAACCGAGACTAAGTCGGTTTGATTTTATTTCGTGTGGTGAGTGTGTTAAGAAAAGAAAAATTTTCATGTTTCGGATTATGAATTGTTATTCATAAAATTCGGGGCGTGACAATAAGATTTGAAAACCCAACCCTTCCTATTTGTTTTCAGCCCAACCTTTGTATCTGAGAGTTTAATAGTTGTGTTTGATATTGCGAAAACAGTGAACATGGATGTCGATAGAGGCTTCCTGAAGAGACTAAAATTCTATCTGAGAGTTTGATGGCTGCATTTGATGCTGCGAAATAGTGAAGATGAATGTCGATAGAGGCTTCACAAAGAGACTGAAAATTAGGCATTTTGTTTATAGATTGAGGAGACATGGCAGGGTTGTAAGTCCAAGGAAAAATTGAGGGCAAAATCGTCATGTCAATCTCAGAAAATAACAGTGTAGGAACTTCAGTATATAGTAAATATCCATTTTTCTTCCTCTTTTACAACAATTTGGTTGCAGCAAAGTAACTTTTTCCTTCAATAGTTATAGCATCTCCAGTTTTGGTAAATAAAAAAACTATGTTCTTTTCCTTAATTTTCATTCGATCTCTTCCTACCAAGTTTTACTTGCAGCAAAGAATCCTTAAATTTGACGTTTACCTCCTCTTTAGTGACCTATTGAAAAGCTTAACAATGATTTTCGAAAGTCTCGTAAGTGTACACAAACTTATATATATTAATAAGAGAAAAATTCACCATCCGTCCCTCAACTTTGGTGTCAAGGCCAATTTGATACCTTGACTCACAAAACTATTAATGTGATACATGGAGTCTTATATTGTTACCAACAACATACTTTCGTCAAATTTTCATGACTTCTTCGTTAAAAAGCTAACGTGGCAAGCAGTGGAGGGAAAAAAAGATGGCATAAGACCAGAACAACCCTGATCTTGAATCTCATCACCAATTTTTTTTTTTCCTGGGTAAAGTTTTAGGGGTTCTGGACAGGGTTGTCTCTCCACCATGAATTTCTGCATCAACACCTTTCTTCTCATAGCCAATAGCTTCTATTTCAAGCCGTTGCTAAGCTGCTTATTGCTACTGCTCTTCTTCCCCTTTTGATTTTTATCTGTGCCGTGGCCTGCACTACCTTTGCTTATCCCAAAATAGCCCTCCTCTTCTTCTGGCTTCTAATCTCGCACTCATTACATAGCGATTGTGAACACATACAGAGGTCGCATATCAGAAATCAGATCAAAACTCAAAAAAAAATTTAAAAAAAATTATTGAAGTGAAAGCCACCTTAGGCCTGCTAGACCGCCTCTCCACAAAGGGGATTTGGAGGTACTGCAATCGAAGCAAGTTTTCTTCTGGCCTTCTTCCGATGAACCTTCGTTTGGGTTTTTGATGTTCATGTCCTCCAACTTTGATCCCTGAACAAACACACAAAAATGAAGTAGTGGAGAGCAAGAAAATACATAATCTTTCAAATTAAACTTTTATTTAATCTTAAGTTTGCATCCTTATGTGATTTCTCGTCTTTCAAGTTGATTTTGTTGTCGAATCAATCGGTGCCACTCAGGCACGGACAGAAGGGGGGGGGGGGGGGGGGGGGGGGGGGGCTGAGGTGCGCTGCAGCCCACCTCAACATTTTGGAGAAAACAAATTATTATGGTTCTTTACCTAAAGCACCAAAATCAGCTAAAAGTGTCTCATTTACCCCAGCAACAAATTTGTATTCCCACTTACCCAATTTCAAGCAAAATAACAATTTTACCCTTAACCAAATTGTTTATTCCCACATCTCTCTCCTCTTTCAGATCACGCTCTCTCTTCTCTCTCATCTCTCTCCACTTTCAGATCTCTCTCTCCCCCCTTGATTTCATATTGCTCTCTCTCTCTTCTATCTCTCTGCAAACACCATGTCCGGTTCCTCAAATTCCCATCCTCACCGGAGTGAGTCGTTCAGAGACCTGAAGTTCCTGCGACGCTGCAACATGTCGAAGACTGGAGTTTCAAAGGGATAGCTGTAGGTGCCTGTCGTCACAGAGAAACAATGTCTTCATGAAAGCCTTACTGGAGCCTCTCCTTCCTTGAAACCTTAATCTAACATCAGCGAAGCGCATCTCGCCGCCGCCACAGACCGGCCTTTTCTAGGATCTCAGATGCTCATTTCGATTATAGCGAGAAATCTGGTGATGTTTTGGTAGTGGAATTGATGCTTGAGGTGATCTAGTTGTTGAAGGAGAGGAGCAACGAGAGCTTGATTGATAAAACGGTGGACGAGGATGATAGTTCTCGACAGCGTCTGCCAGAGTGCCCGTTGGGTTTGCCGTTGTGGCTACTTATCAGTTTAGGTGGTTTGTTACACAGGTGGGGATTATTTGGGGATGGTGATTTGGAATTTGGTTGTGGATGTCAAATTGAGATTTTAATTGTTAAATTACTGTTTTTTTTTTTGCGGGTTTGCTTTCTGGGTTGGTTTTTGCTTGCTTTGGTTTGGTTAAGCTCTTTCTGCTTCTACTTTTTCATTGGTAATTGGTTGAATTCTTAAGAGTTCATTAGTAATGGGTAATTTCATTTGCCACTGCTTCTCTATTGGGGAATGAGATTTTTTTTTTGGTGAATGTATCTACTTCGGTCGTAGAATAGAAGACCTAGAAGGAAAGAAAAAATAAAATAAAAATATTTTATTGTCTCCCAATAGACATCTATTGGGGGGGCAATAGTAGGCTATTGAGGAGCAATATACGTTTTTAATTTATGTAATCTCCTAGTCTTTTTTTTTCTGTAATCAAAATTTTATTTGTCTAAATTTAGGGAGATTAGTTCTTATTCTGGTGACTGAAAGTCCTATTGGGGAGCAATAAACGTTTATTGGGGGACAATACATGACTGATAATCGTCTATTGGGGGGTAATAGATGTTTATTGGGGTCAAAAAAACCTTCCGGTCAGATTTTCAGCAAATTCTTATGGGCGGCAGTTGGTGACCAGAATCCGGAGGCCGCCGGAATCCGACGACCGGTGATCGGCTTCGTCGAAGTCTCTTATGGTTTCTCTGTAATACCCGCAATTATCATTTTAAATTCGAGTAATTGTGTTGAACGATTATTATGCGATTTCACGATTATTGTTCGATAATAATTCACTTTTACAATTATCGAAGTTTCGAAACGATTATTTTTAACGAAAAGCTCGAAATGCTCGGTTTGAGAAATCAACTTTTTTTACGTACAAAATTTAGAGAAACTTCCTTCATGAAAGTTGTAGAGCTCGTCGATACGAGTCCGTACACGTGCGGAACACGAAGATCGGATTTTTTTCTGAATTAGTTATTGAATTTAGAATATTTTTTGAAACGGGTATATATAGGAAAAAACCCTAGGAATTTTTGGAAACCCTATTTTTTTTTCACCGGCCTCCCTTCCTTTTTTGGAAAGCAGACTGTTCACTCTCTCTCTCAACTCTCGCGTCGTCCTCCTCTCGGCCGAAATGGAAGCAAAACAGAGCAAGCCATCTCCAGCTCGTCCGGCCACCCCACGACCTCAAACCTCCTCCAAGAGCTTCGTCTCAACCTTATGCAGCTGCCAGAGGCGGCCTTGCACCGCGACACGGCCTGTAGCGGCGACGGCACGGCCCGAACCGAAAAGGGTCGTTTTCGGTTCGATCTTGATATCTCGAGCTACACACCACCATTTCACTTGATTCTTGGCTCATTGAGCTCGCCGCCTCAACTTCCTCTACAAGCACCAAGAAGGACCGGAACTGGGTCGAACGTTTTCACGTTCGTCCGAGCTCGACCCGTACGGATCGAAACAACCAAACTTTTGATCAAGATATCTCGAGCTATACACGATTGTTTCTTGTGATTATTGGCTTGTTGAGTTCACAAGGAACTTCTGAACAAGTTTCCAAAAGGGATCGAGGCCTGATGTTGCAGTTTTCACGTCGGTTTTCAAGCTCACCGGTTTCTGGAATTTTTCCGGCCGCCGACTGTAATTGGTACTTTTCGATCCCTTCCCGTCATTTTTTGGTCTTGTGCTAGTTATGAAAGTTGCTCAAAATGATGAAACGAATGGGTCAAGCTCGGCCCCGACACCATTGGCGGTGGTCGGTGGCGGCTCTGTCCCTAACTCCGGCGGCCCTTTCTGGCCACCTCCGGAGGTCTAAAATTTGGTTTCTGTCCATTTTATGATTCTATGTTTCAATACGATCATTTCGGTGTATTATACACATTTTTCGGATATCGTATGAATTAGTTATGAATTTTGTGATTTCGATCAATTTCGATCGTTAGATTTTTGATCTGTGAAATTAGGACCGTCGGATGAACTTGTAAATTGTTATGATGATCATATGACTGTCCTAGAGGCTTTGTGTGGTCATGGGTGAAGAAATGACCGTTGGATCTTCGTATATGTGCAAAACGGTAATTAGGGGAGCGATTCGTGAGAAACCGCTCGTCCGATTTTAATGTAAATTAGAATCCGGCCGTTAAATGGTAGTTAATTTATGTGTTGAAATTGTTGGCTAAATTCGAATCACATTTGATTAGGTGATTGACGGATTTTATTTGAGTGGGCTATTTCGACGTTATTTATAATTATATTGAAGACGCAGTGGGAATTTCGAGGTGAGTAAAACTCACATGGTTCATGTTACCAACCGAGCGTTTTAAATTTATTTATTTTGGTAATTGTGTGAAAAATATTTGCGGATTAAATATTGTTTTAAAATTTAATGGACTTGAATCACCACGGTCCATAGGTAAGTAAAATGAATTTTAATTATACAAATGAATTTCATGATTTTCTTGTGTGCCCTATAGATGGTATTAGTGGTCATTCCTGAGTGAATGATTACGTATATATATATTTACGTGGAAAATATATATTGATGAGTGAATTGTTGAGTGATGTTATGATTGAGATGAATTGATGAATTGATTATATTTCAATTGTGTAATTCCATAATAATATGGTGTATCTGGGTTGGGTTGATTTCAGTATGTGATATTATATGTTGTGCTCATTTATGGGTTTAGGGTCAACGTTGTGACCGGTGTGGGGAAATCGGACGCTCTAATCATGGGTGGATGATGGGATACGATTGGTTGAGTATGTGGAATTATCGGACGTTCTAAATATGTATATAGGTATATATATTGATGAAATACGATAATGATAAATATGTCGGATGCCATAACCTAGGCCAGGTGACGGGCTACGATGCAGTTAGAGCTCTAGTCTGTCAAATACCGTATTTTTATAAATACGATGTTGAGGGTTGTGAAAAAGATGTGAGTTGGGGTTGTCTTGATGTATTGAATTGGTGTTGATTGAGATTGTTAGTACTTGTGGATGTGGAAATTGTTTAGTGTTGTTGTGTGTGGGAATAATTATGAATTAAATTAATCAATAGTTCTTTCCTTTTACTCATACGAGCTTTCATAAGCTTACCGGGTTTTGTGTTGTCGCAATCCCGGTACACTATTCAAATGGTGTAGCGGATATTCCTGCAGGTCAGGATAACCAGGGAGGTGACCGAGCTGCTTAGGTGTTACAGCAGTTTGTTATTTCATTTAGTTGTGAGGTGTGTATGCTCATTTAGAGCTTTACAGTTCATTTTGGATTTGAGTTGTAATAATTAACCGAGACTAAATTCGGTTTGATTTTATTTCGTGTGGTGAGGATGTTAAGAAAAGAAATTTTCAGGATGATTATTTTGAGTTTGTAGTAATTTCATGTTTCGGATTTTGAATTTTTATTCTAAAATTCGGGGCGTGACATTCTCTCTCTTCCATTTTCTCTCTCTCCCTCTAATTAATAAAGGAGTGAGGGTAAAATGATATTAAAAAAAAAGACAAAAAAACAAAAACTTAATGGGGTATTAGGGAAGACATCCTTAGAGTGTTCTGGATAAGAGGGAATTTAAAAACTTAATGGGGTAAGTGGGAAAAAAATCTCTAAAAATGGGATAGATACACAAAAACCCAAATTATTATTGTTATACACACACACACACACACACACACACACAAACTTATAGTACCCCTAAAAAAAAAAGTCAAACATATATAATTGATATATATAGCAAACTGCAAACGACAAGTCTCTCCTTTTCTCCCTTTTTCTGTCGTCTCCTCCTCACTCTGCCCAGTTCTGCGTGTTTCTCAAACTTAAACTCTCACCTCTCTTTGCACATCATCGTCGATCTCTCACCTCTCTCTACCAAATCACTATATCTCCTCTCCTCAGCATTCTGCTCTCATTTCTCAACCTTATTGATGTATTACACTTTAACTTCTCTTCTATATATAATGAAATTGTTTGATGAAATTAGAATGTAATTTAGGTTAGAATTTGTGTATTTCTAGATTTTTTTTATGTAAGTAATAAAATCTATTGATCCATAGAAAAAGATATTGAATTTGTATTATTAATATCGAAATGCCCAATTGCCCATGATAATGGCAATTTCTTTATTGTGTTGATTGTTTGAGAGTTGAGTTGATTATACTTTTGATCGGGTGTTTTTTTTTTTTTTTTAGCTTTTGAGTAAGTTAAATTTGTTTCCTTTTGTGGTGGGGAGGGGTGTGGTGGTCTGGTGGGGTGCCCAGGTGTGCTCCTTGCCACATTTATTAAGTTTGACTCTGTTTTCAAATTTCATTTTGCCTTGCCTTATGCACCCTTTCTGATTTATGTCAAGAATTATGCACCCTTTCTGAGTTATGTCAAGAATTTGTTAACACAAGGACACCATTCTTGTTGATTGAAAGACTAATCCGTCTAGTGATGACTCTTCCTGTTTCTATAGCTACAACAGAGAGAGCATTTTCAGCCATGAAGCTCATTAAGAACCGACTTCGAAGCAAGATGAGTGATGATTTTCTTGCAAATTTAATGACAATACATATTAAGAGAGAAATTGTTGATATTGTAGATTCAAATTCGGTTATCAATGAGTTTTATGCTTCAGGTAACCGAAGAGCACAACTTAACTAATTGAATTTGTATTGACATTGAATATTTAACTTTGAATTGTTTCAATTTTCTATTGTTAGATTTGGGTAACAAAATGCATTTTGTGGATGATATTTTGAGATATTTCATCAAAACAAAATAGACTCTGCCAAATTATTAAGAATAATTTTTCTTGCCAGCATAAGGTAAATTTAGTCCACCTCAAATTTAATTCCTGGTTCCGTGCCTGGTGCCACTATAGGTGCAGGTGCTGCATTCCTTGGTAAAACCAATTAGGACCTAGTCTTTGAATCCAACCCACCCCCACTCTCATTCTTCCCACTGCTACTCGCCACCGTCCCCCCCTGAGAAATTGGAACTCAGCATTTCTTCAATAGAAATCTGGGTTTCTAGGCTTTAGTTTTTTTTTTTTTTTTTTTTTTTGGGTTCTTGACATAAAGTACCAAAATAAGTCAAAATTATCTCACTTACTCTAGCAACTGATTTTTATTCCCACTAACCCAATTTAGAGTATAATGACACTTTTACCCTCAGCCTAATTAAACAACTACTTTCATGCCAGTTTCTTATTCCTTCGATCTTCTCTCTCCCTTTCTCTCCTCCAGCGCCGACCTGCACCCTTTTTCTCTCTCCTCTTCAGAAGGCGCTGACCCCGATCTACTCTCTCTCCCCCCTCCCTCCAAAAGGCACCGACCCCATACTTATACAGCTTGGCCTTGCCATCTAGTTTGCAGAGTAGCACAAGAACCAGCCAAGCGATCCGTACTCAAATTGGTGACTCGTCGATGTCGTAGCAGCCGAGGTAGGCTTCCGGCAATGGCATTTGAAGCATCAAAGGATAGTCTGCGAAGATATCAGCGAGTATTTTGGTGTAGTCTGTTAGAAAGGTGAATGGTAGCTTTGAAATCCTCGAGCATCATCCGAATGGCCTCGCCAAGCTTGATGAGTGAGTTAATGCTTATAGATCGGATTGCCGAGGTTGATTCGAACGAGAATATGGACTCAATTTCCGGCCACAAATCAGATATGGCCCGGTACAAATCGAGAGTCTGGAACATCTTCTAGGGAGATTTCTTGCATTTCGCCACCAATTCTAGGAAGCCAAATAGTGTCATGGCGGCCTCTTTCAGTAATGATGTATGAAAGCATTACCGCCAAATAGAGTTTTCACGGCGACTTTCGCGGCCGAAAATGGTAAATCTTGTTTGGTTTGGATTGGAATGAAAGTAGAGACAAGTAATGATGTATAAGCATGGAATTGGTTATAGTTTGGGATTTAATGTATAGAAGACGAGGCTGCTAGCATTTGCTTGGCTTTAAATGTTTTTAGATTGTTCAATGTCTCTGTTTTTCTCTTTTCTTGCCTGTTGAAACAATGGTTGGGAAACTATGCTCATTTACTTGAAACATTGCTTCTAAAAAAGTTTTGATATCAACAAAAATAAATAAAAATAACGGTGGCTGTGATATTTTTCTTGCTGGAAAGATCCTTTGTGGTGTTTGTTTTTTTTTTTTTTGGTAAAATGGGGTCAGAAGGCCTAGAAAGAAAGGAAAAAAAAAGGTTACATTGGGTGGCAATAAAGGTATGTTAAAGGTCTATTGGGGAGGGGGGGGAGGAAGGGATAGATGTCTATTAGAGGTCAATAAATGTTTTGAATTGATGTAATCTCCTCATTTTTTTCTTTAATCAAAGCTCTATTTGTCTAATTTTACGAAGATTTCTCATTCCGGCAACTGAAATGTCTATTGGGGATAATAGACATCTATTGGAGGGCAATATAGGTTTATTCATGGGCCAATAAAGTGATAAACCTCTCCGACCCCATATGAGATCTCTGACAATCTCTTTGAAGACTTCCGGCGAGATTTTATAAATTAACCTCTCTTTGTTTCCCCAAAAAAAAAATACATGGTAATTTATTTCAGAAGGAGATCTCAAGGATGCAGATAACTAAATTCCCAGCTAAAGCCATGGGATTATTGCTTGCACATGAAAGTGCATTAAGAGTCGTATCGTATATAATTACACTTATGCATTCATGTAGTGTGAATTGTGATTGTTAAATCTCTCCATCCCACAGCTCCTCAAGAGTCTTGTAAGGGCCATGATCCGCAACGAAGTCGAATGCAAGAAATCCTCTTTTCTGTGGAATTTGGTTGATCTTCTCCACCTCCTCTGGACAAAGCTCTCACTCAAATATATCACCATTTTCACTAATCCTCTCCTTACTGAAGCTTTTCACCACGAAACTCACCTCTTGCTCGTATGCCCACCTCAGACAAACCTACATATATGCAAAATTGCAAATCGATCAATTCAACTAAATATAGTCATCAAACTTTCATATCAGAAATTATATGCGCTCAAAGTTGACATCGAATGTTCAATAAAAACAATTTCATTACTCTAGATTAGCTAACATACCTGGGCAAGGGTTTTCCCTTTCACATCTGCAATCTGATTGAGCGTCTCACATTCCATGACTCCATTTGATCCCCAAGGTGTTCCTTTTGCTCCCAAATGAGGGTAGGCCATGATTAGTATACCACTAGGAAACGTGCACGCGCTTTGCCGCGGAGAAATAGTTATATACTGTTGAATTGCATTGGGACAGTCAGCCAATAAATATATGACTTTCCCGTGGAGATCATTTTCCCGTGTTTTCACATTCCTCCACACTTTGTCTTTCATTTTGTTTTCACATTCCTCCACACTTTGTCTTTCATTTTGAGGTTAATTGGTTTCTTCAGGAAGCAAGAAACTGATATATATATATATATATATATATATATATATATATCTGTGTGTGTTGTCTTGCATTTTGAGGTTAATTGGTTTCTTCAGGAAGCAAGAAACTGATAGTTATATATATTTTTGTGTGTGTGTTGTCTTTCTTTCATTTTGAGGTTAATTGGTTTCTTCAGGAAGCAAGAAACTGATAGTTATATATAATTGTGTGTGTGTGTGTATTTATATATATCCACTTAAGTGTGGACGTGGCTGCAAGGGATGGATCAAGTTCTGAACTAAAGGGTCAGGTCCTTAGATCGCCATGAACTGAATCAAGGCAAGGGAATAGGTACCTTTCCCTTTCTCCATTAGAGAGTAATGCAAACCAAAAAGAAAGCTTTCTTAGAAGATTGAAGCATGCACCCAACTGAAAAGAAGTTGATATTTATAAATGCAAAAGAATGCTTATCTTTTTTGTTTTACAGAGAAGAACTTATGGATGCTCAAAAAATAAAACAGAGTAGTTGATGAATAATCTTCGAAGGAATGTGAACATTCGCTGAAATTATGCGGACCCTCATTTGCACCTTCTGCTTTAATCCTCCAATAGTAGCTGCAACGTTTCACATGAACAACTCACTTAAATAAGCCTCAAGTGTCCTCAAAGTTATTCTGTCGACATTGAGGAAAGAACGAAAAAAAAAAAAAGACTAAAAACTTGCATATGCACAGATTTTGAAATCTGGAAAATAAATTAGCGTGCCACTCTGGGGTATCTGAAGACGTGGAAAAACATTTAGAATTAAACCACAATAGCAAAAAACCAGACATATAAAGCTTCAATTGATTAGAGGAAACAGACCCAAAAAAATAATTGAAAACCAACTGTAAGCTTCAACTACATAAATAAGCTATTTGGACACAAAATGATGAAAACAAAAGTACCGTGTCAACAAAAGGAAAGTTGATCAAGACGGTTAAAGTCACCTAAGTTTGCGGGTTGATTGATATTGAATAGAAGGGACTATAAGAACTCCATTACTCCCCTTTTATTCTATTTAAACAATGGTTACGTGGAACTTAAGTTTTTTTGAAAATTGCTGCTTCGAGACACTAATGTCAATTTTTTTTATGGCAAAGTAAATAATAACTGGTTTATCTTCAAACAAATAGTCAAGGGCATTACTTTCAAATTTCAAAAAAAAAAAAAAAAAGGAAAGAAATTGGAAAATAGTGCAGAGAGAATAGAAATTGGAAAATTGAGAACCTAAGCCATTAACATAAACATCAACTCAGATTGTCAGTGATTCTAGATTCTACAAACCCAGAAGTTTTTCAGCCAAAATAGGAAAAGTTCATGAAACAAATAGAAACAGTAGAATATTAGAAACTAAGTTGGTAATCCTATCTTTATGCTACAATTAACTGTTAGCTCTCTATTTCATTTTTCCTTTGTTTCTTGAAGATAAAAGTCTAAAGATATATATTATGGGATGGTTAAAATCCATATGGAAGCAGCAGGAATTATACTTAATATACTACTTTTCATCTGGATCTTAGGATCTTCATATTTCTGAGAAAAATTATAAGTATGGAAAACGAAGTCATTCACTATTAGTTTTCCATGCATACCTTGGCGTTGTCAGGGGAGTTGACTCTTCTCCATTAGAAATTGAAGAACTGCTACTGGCTATGTTAATGATCACCTTTTTTGACATCATGTTGTTAACTTTGTATAAGCTGTGAGTTGCAGCCCTTGCTGATACCTATCACACAAATGGCTGGTTTTATAAGCTCAAAAAAAGAATGCATCAATTTTGTAACAGAACTAAGATCAACATATGGCAAGATACTAACTTGTGTCCGTGAGCATGGGTAGTAATAAGTTTTTGGTGTATTCCCCTGATACTCTATCAGAGTCATTTCCTTTTTCTTGGTAAGCAATTACAATTACCAGTATGTGAAGAAATACAAACCGAAGGCTGTCTTTTCCATGATTTACAATCAATTTACTGCACAGAATATAATGTTCAATCAAAAAGGTAATTATCAAGTCAACATTGAATCTGCCAAGCCTAAACTAAATTCATTTTCTGGGGTCTAATAATCACATGAAAAGATCAAATCATATTCCTAACACTAACACCATCAACTCACCACCAATTTAGATATTATAAATCCCAAGTCTGAACCAATCAAATACGATTTTGATTCACTAAACTCTAATCAAACAGAATTGCTATAAATAGTTCCTAACATAAAGAAACAATTATCATCAATCGAAAAAGTTGAAGACAACATCATTAGAATATTAACACTATTTTGTTCCCTGAAATCTAATCAAACAGAGTTGCTATAAATAGTTCCCAACAGAAAGAAACAATTATCATCACAGATTCCCTAGATTCTAATCGAACAAAATTGAAGACAAAATCATTAGCACATGGTAGAAAACTAATCAGTATCCAACAAAGGTCTATATAGTGAAAACATTTATGAAAAGCATATACAAATTAATGAAAAATTTTAAATCCTTAAAAACAAAAGCTATCCCTTCAAGCCACTCCAATGAACTATACACACGTCAAACTATACGGCAAACAAAATTTGCAGAACATAACAAATCATATAATTTGAAAACTAACAACAGCAGATAATTACGTAAAAACTGGACCACATAAAAATTCAAAAAACAATAGCAAAACAGTTTCATTCGAAATCAAACCTGTTCTGGTTTTTCAGTGGGTGTTTGCTTAAACTCTCACGTCCCTTAGGTTACCTGAAAAAAAGAGTCACTTCTTATACAATAAGATTAAGTAGTATAATCATATGGAATCACGGAAGACATGCATATAAAAATTCGTCAAATCAAGCACAACTTAAGAACATCCAAAAACAAAAATAACACATTTTTAATCCAACCCAAAAACATCCAGATCAGACATTCCGGTACCGATAACAGATAACAGAGATTTCAACACAAATAACCTCTACCCCTTGCTGAATAACCATTACCTGGTCAGATTAACCAATGAAAGAAGCAAAAACACTGAGATTCTCTGGTACTCGTCGATGGTGAGATTTCATACTCGTTTTTAACCCAACCTCTGTATCTCAAAGCAACCAACGCAGCAGATCGAAGTGTTTCCATCTCTCCCTCTCTCTCAACTGAAATGGAACCTCTTCCAAAACAAACCCAAACCTCAATTATTTTCAACTCTTTCTTTCTGGACTGCAACGATGATGGTGGATCAAATCTCTCTCTCTCTCTAGATCGTTCTAGCACTCAGCCTGAAACGCTCTCTCTCTCTCTCTCTCTCTCTCTCTCTCTGGATGATTCTAAAACGTCGCACAAAAAAAAAAAAAACCATGTGGTAGTTGATATCTTCAACAGAAGCTGTAATTCAATCAGAACTCAGGGGTAAAACAGCCTTTTCAACACCCAATGAACATGTGTGAATAGTAAACCGAACTTTCGTATATTAGTAATTTTTGTGGCAAAACTGTCTTAGCTTTCTCTGCTGCCAAAGCGGGTTCATCTCCACCTAAAGTTGCAAATTGATTGTATAACCAATTGGAGCATTCACCGCTACATAGAAATATATAGGAAATAGAATGATTTTTTTTATTTTTGGACTGAAGGAAATGAAATGAACTTGTTTCTAAGACCCTCTACATACAAGAATTATTTTCCAAAATACAGCCAAAAATAAAGAGCTACGTATTTTAGAAAAATTAAATTTGCACTCCTCCACCAGATCCAGCATATATAGATATATGTATAGATATATAGAGTGACTGCAGGAGGGATCAATATTGTGAATTCTTACTATTAACAGTTCTATAATGTGAATCTAAACTATTTTTACATATTCTGTGGAGATGTAACGGATCAATAGTTACTTGGGTGACTGCAGGAGGGATTTTAGCAGTGGCTAGCAAGTTCTGGATCTTCTTGCATGAGAAGTTGCTAACTCCTATAGATTTAGTGATGCCTAGCTTCTGGCATTCCTCCATGACTTCCCACACACCTTTGAAGTAGATTGGAAGAAGGTATTCTTTGTCAAACGGAAAGTCATAATTTCCCAGCTTCACACTCACCGGCTAGTGAACGAGATATAGATCAAGGTACTCCAATCCTAGGTTCCTGCATGAACATATATATGCATATGGATATGTGCATGTTAATTTATCAATCAATTCCACAAATTAATGTTGATTAACTCAACCATGGTACTAGTTATTTTACTTGAGCGTAGTGCGAATTTTACTTAAGCGTAGTGCGAATGGCAGGTAAGACACAGTGGGGGTGAGCATCACTGCACTACAGCTTGGAAGTGATGAAGAGGTCTTGCCGGGATTCGATGAGGCCAAGAGAAAGAGCTTCCGAAATGGTTTCACCGAGACTCCGCTCCGTCTGATAAAGAGCGGCTGTGTCAAAATGTCTGTAGCCAAGTCTGATCGCATCGAGAATGGCTTCTTTTATGATTTCTGAGCCAACAAAAGGGTATGTAGCAGTTCCGAAACCTAGAACAGGAATGTTGCTTGTTTTCCCAGTTGATGATGAGACCAGTGGCAACACTGGAATGTTGATGGAACGTGATGAGACATTTTCGGCTACTAGCAAGCTTCCCATTTTTCTCAACACTACCACTCTTTGTCAATTATAGAGATGTATGGTATAATTTGCCAGTTCATTCTTCTCCAAACTGGAGGATATATATAGATACAAATTGCCTATAGCCAAGTGTGAAAGATAAATACAATAAGTCATACATGCACTACGGCTGCATTAATTGAGCTGGAGCAGAAGTCAGGATTTGCTGCTGCTATTTCTGTTCTTCATGTTGATTGATGGTTAAGCCAATGATGGTTAAGGATGCTAATGAGAAGGAGACTGTACCTAAGCTTATCAAGACTGGTCCTATTGATAGTGCACATATGGCTAGTACACAAGTGATTGACAATTCTGTTGCCAGCTCGAGCTCAAGTCTACATATTGATGACTTCATCAAGGCTGTTACACGAAAGTTTAACCGGTTTACAGCTAGCTCTCTCACTTTCGATTAATTGCTTAAAGCGTTAATTTTTCTTTGTTTTGTTTGTAGTATTCTTTGCCTCCTCAAGTGGGAAGGAGTTGGGAAAGTGGAAATCCCCATGAGGCTGTAGATTTCTGGGGTTTGACCAAAACCCAGGCGAGCAAAAACTCCCCAAAGTTTGATTCTTTCTCCTTCAGATTTTCATTTGGTTGTGGAAACAGTTTCTTGGGTTTTGATTCAATTGGTCTGTTTTGAGTTTGATTTCTGTGTGTGAGTGAATTGATTGTCAGAATACTTCAGGATCTAAATTGCATGTAAATATTTTGACTCAGGATTTCATAGGTTGAAAACAGAGGGGAAGAGAGGGTTTGGAGAGATTTAGTAAAGAAAGTGATGGTGAAGAGGTTGATGTTGAGAAGTTTCTTTCATTTCTGGGCTCCCACGAAGAGTTTGCCCCTTTAGTTGACCAATTTTGAGCAAAATATAACACTCCTTCTAGACACATTGTGGTAGTCCTAGTTTTCCTTATATTTCCTCTTTCTTTCTTCTGTTTTGAATCTATTAGTCATAATTGTCCTGTGTTTTCAAATTACTGATATCAAAATTGTCAATAACAGGTTGTTGACCAATCCACTGGAGTAGAAGAAAGTCTACTGGTCGAAATGATTTATGTATTGAATATAAGCCTAGATTAGGGCAAAACCATGGTATTAATCAAGCAAAAGATGGTGCTACATCAAGCTTCAACAAAAGAAATTCTCAACACAAGCTAGATCAAGAGACTTTCGATCGAAACCAGATTTAGTCCATCAAACAATCAAAGAAGTTTGTGCAGTAATGATGCCAAATGTCCAGAAAACTTGATTAATAGCAGGGATTCCACTTTACAGGAGAGCTCAGAAGCAATAGCCTATGCAACTGTCGGTTATTTTCATCAATGTGTTAGGTTTCAACGGCTAACGCATATATGCAATTGTGTATTGACATGTATTTCTTTATTTCCTTTATTTTAACTGTTGCCATTTGCGCCATGCTAATGCTCATCAAATCATCAAGTTGTTGACAAGTTAACGCATATATGCAATTGTTTATTGACATGTATCTGTATATTTCCTTTATTTTAACTAACCTTCTTGCACGCGCGCAGCGGTGCTCACACACCTCTTCATTCTGATTTTTGAAAAATAGCTGAATGAACTTGCAGTTGTTCCATATATATGTAATGAAGCACAATATGCTTGTACTAATACAATTTTTTTTTAAATCAATAAAGGCATACATGAACTTTAGTTGAAAGAGCAGTGATGTTCAGCAATTTCTATAATCCAGCAGTTCGAGGAGCTTTGTATCGCAACTTCCTATTATGAACTTCCTGCAAAGCACACAATTGACAATATCAAGCATTCAAAATGGAAAACACTTCCTTAACTAAACCCCATCCAATTTTACATATTATGTTCCAAAACAGTAACTACACTCTCATGATCACCATCCTCTTTAATTAGTAATGCTTATCTGCTCAAATTCAATAACTTAAAGAACCATGTCAGCAAACTCTTATGTTTTCAATTATGCTTTTCTGCTCAAATTCAAGTAAACCCCATATTCATTTTTACACACCATCTATACCATTTGAAAATTCGTAAGTAATTCCAGAAAAATTTCATTTTGGGTGATTCTAGTTCTACATGACTCTTTAAGATGTCTACTAAACCTCTTTATTGGAACCGCCCTCAAATTCCCAGTAGATCAATACAGTTTTGTAAAAGTAATTGATTGGGTCGAAATTCCAGAAAATCTGAAAATGGCTCAAATCCCTTTCCTTGGCCAAAACTTTTTCTCACCTAATGAAGCCACAAAACAAATAAAGTACCATACAAAAACCCCAATATGAAAACAACAATCATCTTACCAGCAGTTTCTTTTGTTCATAAAAAGACTGGATTCTTCAAAGCTAAAATAGTACTACATCATCTTAAATTCTCAAGGTTTTTGAAAGACCAATCACAAATAAACTTGTACCTCACACATCACATCACATAAACAGATCACAGAAACAACATTAGGGATTAGAAATCCAACCTGTTTTGGTTGAGATTCTACTGCAAAACTCGTCTCTTCAATTGCCTGTAAAAACAAAATCATGAAAACCCTTTCAATGACCTATCCAAATCAATAAATCTTAATCTCGATCAAGATCAAGATCAAAACCAAAACCAATTCCCTACTTCTTCATATCTCTATAATCCTGAACCAAAATTAATATCAGAGCTCACTCAAATCCAACTCCGAAACTCTAGAACAAAGAACCATGCATGAAAAGAAACAGAAATCAAAAGGAAGAAAATAAAACCTAGATAAAAACCTCCTTTGATATCTTCGTCTCCTCTCAATTCCTCTTTGCTTTCTTCTCTCTTCTGCAGTATGTTCTCTTCTCTCTTTGTTTTTTCGCCTCCTCATTTTCTTTGTGTTGGAGAAATCCTCAAAGATAGTGGAATTCACCACTCTCCTTATCAGAAAATCTCTTAATTACCGGTTAATGCAACTTTGGCTCATGTTTCTTCCTCTTTCCCTTCTCCCCTATACTCTTCTCTCTCTTTTATGATGGAAAAAGAAGCTTCCAGCTGCCAAAGATGAATGCTATCATGTATATAGCAAAACGTTGAAGCAAGGGCCAAGGGATAAGTAAACTTCAAACTTGGTCTATTTTTTTGAACACTGCTATGATAAAATCATCCTTTAAGGAGTAAGAGAAGACATTATGGTTACAATTATCCCACGCGATCGAGCACTATTGTTAGTCAAATATTAAATAAGAAAAATGAAACAATTATCTCTTTCTGTTATAAACTAGAGAATAAGAGAGAGATAGAAGAGAGAAACAGAATATGGGAGAAGATAGAAGTGTGGGTTTCATTCTCATTAGACTCATTTATATAAGGGTAGAGTTTACATCATAAGGACATAACTAATGAGTATTTACAGTGGACAGCCACATATATATAATATTTACAACACTCCTCCTTGGATATCAACCACTAAATGATATGGTGTTGGACGCGCTTAATGTTGCCCTTGCCAGATAACAAAAACTCAGTGGGATAAAAACAACCCTAGTCGAAGGAGAAACATAGTACAACGCGCATATGTCCTAGGTAGCATAATTTTGAATACTTCCCCTGATGAGAATTTCCCCTTGATTGTTGTAAGCTTCAATCATGTATGTAATAAAATACATGCACCATGTATATTGGATATGGTGTGTCGATCACATAGGTGAGACCATGTGTACTTTGCATAAAATGGACTCAACATGAATTTCAATTCCTGCAAAGGTTAGGGTAATACCAATAAAACTATGATAATAAATCTTACCTCACATGATAAGGGTAGAACCAATTTCATATGCTCAGATTATAGATAGAGATATTAGCAAAAAAAATAACAATACAAGTAACAACAATTGACACATTTACCTTTCTCTGAGCATTGGAATTTAAGTATGGCATAATTAGCCATAAATATCAATTTGTATCATGGATAATTTCATATAGGCTCAATATGAGCTCTAGATAAATTCATAATTAACTTCGTGACAGTTAGAATATGTTGCAACATTGTGAGCATGATTCAAATTCTATTACTCATTGAGGCAATAAGTCATTTTGACCGTAAATGAATGAGTATATATGAACTTTAGACTTTTTGATTCCATCAGCAAGCTTTAAGCTCTTTTATTTATTCATGGACTTGCCTTTGGTAATATGAATCCATTAAGGATTTGGTTATTAAGCAATATGCTTATAATGACACATACGATTTGGGGTTTAGTTTTTGCAATTTACCTTTAAGATTTTCATTAACCAAGACAACATACCATAAGCCTCTTGTCAATATAACACATATGTAACAATAAAAGTTGTCGCTTGGAGAAGAATGACAATCCCATGTATCTATAAAGAGACTTGTGTCATAGTGATTTCAATTCACTTTAGTACACCCTCTTGTAATTTTTAGGGTTGATAAAGTCCAAGTATATCATCACATTTACAATATTCTATTTCATTAGAATTGCCTCTTTCCAATTTGACCAATAGTATAGTTTGTCAACATAGCGAAACGTGGTATAGTATATAACCCTTGATGATTTTCAGTAGCGCTATTATAGATGAGATATCGATATTATCAAATTTCGTTCTCACACATTTACATATGCATGCATTGGCTATAATATGCTTTGTTGATATCAAGTACTCATTCCTACATTAGGAATGTATTGTCTCTCTAGTACAAATTAATTAGAGAATGTAGATTTTTGTATAACCACATGAAGAGCATTATAGGGCTTATATAATCTTCCCTTATAGGGAGCTTGAGACATCGGACTTGTTGGATATATTCCACATAAATTCATGACGTTACAGTACTATTTCCTCCCTCTAATGGCGAGAAGACTATCTAGTTTGACTATTTGCAAAATATGCGATAAAAAATATTGGATCTATGATATCCATTGGGGGGTGGCGAGCCCAAACCAAATTTTAGCTAAAAAAATAATGAATTGAGATTTTTTCTCAAAATTAAAATGAAACATAGTGCATAGATATCACACTCCAGTTCATGTCGTCTTTCATAGATGATATTACTCA
Organism: Rosa persica; assembly: GCA_025331145.1. NCBI lineage: Eukaryota > Viridiplantae > Streptophyta > Magnoliopsida > Rosales > Rosaceae > Rosa > Rosa persica. The sequence continues at coordinate 35,110,874 of WFKR01000007.1, read as the reverse complement.
CCCTAATGGCGGGAGGATTGTCTTTATTAAAGTGACAACTCGCAAATATACGACAAATTATAACTTCCTTATTAGGAAGGTTTACTATTATTGTTGTATTATATAACAATGTAAAGTATGTAGAACAATGACACATTGGTCACGCCAAAATAATTTTAATTTAGCTCAATGAAATGTTTATTTCATGATATAATATATAGTAGTATACTCATAGTTGATTAATACAACTTAAACTAGGTGAAAATTTCATCACCAAATATATGCAATGTTATTCCACATAGGTAACATAATACGAGTTCAGTTGGAGCCGGCCATCAATCAAGATATGCAGCTCTTGGGATAATTGTTCCATTTGCTTTTGGAGGCATCAATTGTGAAAAATTATCAACAATTGCAATGGACCATGTCTATAGTTGCATTATATGCAAGACAAATATGTTTGTCATTATGTTTATCATGAACATTCATAGTTTAAAATGAATTTATTGATGAACACGTGGTTCATATTATTGTTTGACACTGAAAAATATCAAAATGATATATTCAAATTTCGAGTTTGGGACAATAGTCCATATGGGTATAAGCGTATACTCCAATAATAATACAATGGAAGATCATAACATCAGAAATTTTATATTGTACTCAAAGCATTGAGCTCGACTCTTCACAATTAGAAGCTTGCTGTAAAAGTTGAGTGAATAGAGGTACACATGTACTCATAAAGAGAGGGGAAAAAATCCTGACATAAATGGAGATCAAGAAATAAGAAGTTTCGATCTATTTGATTGTATAACAATCAGTGGAGGAATTTTAAGTCCACATGTAGTTGGATCAAGAAAACATGTAGTTTCGATCTCATTATAAATTGACAATTTATTATCAGATTATCAGATTAAATAATAAAATGAAACCAAATTGAAGTCGTCAAACTAATAAAAATACATACCTCAATTCTGTAGGAAATATAATTGATATTGTTGATACCAATATGTGAATATTATATGCCAAAATAGAGGTACTCATTTAGAATCAACAATTGATACATGCATTAATATAACATTGTAACAAAATAATCAAAAATTTGTTGTAGTCGAGATGGTTAGGACATCTGGCTCTCACCTAAGGGATTGGGGTTCAAGTCCTGGTAATGGAATGTATTTTGTTATTTTTTCACAAACGACATAATCATATGAGGTAGATATGACAAAAATAATCCTAAGACATTATGATCGCATAAAACAAATAACTAGGGTAAGTATCAAACAATGGTAATAAAATGAGTTATTTATAACAATAATTACCGGATAATGGTAATAAAATGAATTTTTAACAAGAATTGTAATAAAGGTAATTTAAATGTAATAAATGTGATTAAACATATAAAGATAATGAAACGAAATTACGTTTAATCGGTGCCAAAACATAGGCTTAAAATGACTAAATAAAATAAATAGAGACAAAAAAGATGCCTAAACATAGGCTTAAAATTAACGGTGTCAAGAGCACTACTGCTGATCATGTCATTAACATGTTTTCCATTGTTTACAAAAAACAGAGACGTTGAGCTTGTTATTTTCACAGATTCTCCACATAATTTTAGTTGGAAGGGATGCATAGGGGAATTCAAATTCAGTTATAGAGTTAAAGTTCTGCAGACAGAAAAATGCGTCCATTCATATCATGCTCTAGGTAGAACAATGGTTTTCTGGTGAGCAAATCGAATGCTTGCCAAATCTCAAGCGGCTTTTTCACCGTAAAGCACTCATCTTTTAGGCTCTTGTCAATATGATGACGCAAGAAAATCATAACCTTCGCGCGATCATCCACAGATGACTTATTGGCAAAATATGATGGCATCTCCAAGATTGTTAGCCATAAGGTGAATTTTGGCACCAAGAACCCAGCTCAAATAGTTCTTGCCAGAAATTTCAAAAGGATTAAAGTCCAATTTTGTTAGATGTATCATCTTCTACAAAGAGAAAAGATGAGATATATCAGGATCCATAATTATTAGAACAGTATGTTCTATGAAAATTCATATACGAAACAAAGTTTCGAAGCGTTTATAAATATGAACAATGGATTCTATAGGGAAAATACGAGAAAAACATTTGTCTAATGTCTGTAGAACCATAGGTCTAAGACTACTCGGTCAGCGGACTTGAGTCTTGACTATTGAAACATGTAGTTCTCAATGTCGTATATGAAATTAATATAAACTTTCAACAATTATATTATATACAAGATATATAAAAATATATGTAAATGATCGCATAAAAAATTGATATTCATATGTAATAGGAACAAAAATGATAAACATGAAACACATATACCTGTTATGCGATAATATAAGATATCTATATTATGTATGAAGCAATATTTTTAGAATGAGAGAAAAAATCATAGATCATTAACTTTGGTCATAGGAAACTATGTTGCACCATTAGACTAGCGGATCATCATGGAGTTCAAAGAAGAAGAAAAAGAAGAAGAAGAAAAAAAAGCAAATGCGTGTTGATAACGTGTTATAAACAAGAGAATAAGAGAGAGAGAGAGATAGAAGAGAGAAACATAATATAGGAAGAGGTAGAAGTGTGTGTTTCATTCTCATTAGACCCATTTATATAGAGGTAGAGTTTACATCATAATGACGTAACTAATGATTATTTACAGTGGATAGCCACATATATAATATTTACAACAATTTCATCTTTTTCACACAATTTCATTTCCCCAATGGTGGAGACATGATGTAAATGAACATCTTCGCTCCTAAGCTGATTTTGTATACATATTAAGACTTCCATCATTCTAGAATTTAGAGAGCTATGATATAGATCAATATTTACCCTCCCACTAGTGCTAAATAAAGTTTCCAAAGTTATAGTTGACACCGGAATAGCTTTTTGTTATTAATAAAAAAGTTTTTTTTATGCGAAAAGATTATAAATTAAGCAATGCGGAAGCCTCTTAGGCAACCACCGTTTACAGAGTCAACTAACATGGTCTAGAAGACTCAGCTGGAAACCTATCTACCCAAGTAATGCCATCAAGGCAACCATTCCAAGATTGGCAAAAAAAACTGCGACAAAGTTTGCCTCTCTAAACACATGTTTGAAGGAAATAGAAATGAACTTGGAAGCAATAGTTTTGATATCATGAATCAACTTCAACAGTCTCCATGATGGTTGGCAGACTCCATTAACTGCATCAATGACCAACTTGGAATCTCCTTCAACTTCAACCTTGGTAAATCCTTTCTCATGCGCAGTGATAAGAGCATTTTTGAAAGCAGTTGCTCCCGCTACGGGCACTGTTGTGACTCCCATATTCTTTGCAGTTGCAAGTATCAGATTTCCATAATAATCACAAAAAATAAATCCAGTAGCAGCCGAATTTGACTTAACAGAGCCATTAAAGTTAATCTTAACTGCATCTTGAGCTGGAGGCCTCCAATTAATGATGGTTGAATTAGCTGTTGTGTTGGGCTGGTTCTTGATCATAGTACTCTGATGCAAAAAGTTTAAAACAGCTGAAGAAACTGCCAGGATCCCATAGGGTGTAGTGCTTTTACCCTGAAAGATCTTATCATTTCTTGCCTTCCAAATTTGCCAACAAATAGCAATCACCTTTGCAAATAGGTTTTGATCACACGGTTGGAGTATGAACATTTCCTTAACATCCTGGCCCTTAGACCAGTCAATGGATGAAGGCAAGCTTGCAAGTCTCCAAATCATGTTAGTGAAATCACAATTACCAAACAGATGGTCAGCAATTTCATTATCGTTATTGCAAAGGGGGCAAGTATTATCATCAATTATCCCAAACCTAGACAGGCGGTCACTGGTTTTCAACCAACCACGAACAAGAAACCAACCAAAGACTTTTATCTTTAGCTGAAGATCCAGTTTCCAAAGTTTGTCAATAAGTTCAATATGGTTATGTTTATGCTTATTTTCCAACTGCAACCACGTAGCAGATTTAATCGAGAACCTTCCATTGGAAGCAAGACCCCAGACAAAGCAGTCTTCCTGGTCCGTGATAGGAATAGGGATTCTCATTATCTCGTTCACTGTCACGCCCTTAATTTTTAACACAATTGAAAGTCAATATATAATCCTATAATTATACATGCGTGATCGTTCAGCCATCAATACCAAATACCTGGAAACTTTTTCCCTTAAAACCAATTACATATTGATGCCCTAAACCCACTATGTTAATATTGACCCACTCCGTAGAGTCATATATTACATAAGCTTACCAATTAAATTGTCAACAACAAAATAAAATGTAACTACTCCTCAGAGCTACAACAAGCAGAAGTCTTTATGACTGTGAAGTCACAAAATTAGCTCCCTACCGTAAAGCTGCTAGCACACCTCCTCTGTTTCAGCTGCGATTACCCTGACCTGCAGGAATAACCCCTACACCATTGAATAGTACATCGGGTTGCCACACAACAAATCCGATAAACTTATAAAAGCTCGTATGAGTAAACTCAAAACCACAATGCAGAAATACATTCTTAGGTCACCTCAACCTAAACATAATAGGCACATAACTCACACCTACAACGATCGATTTCATAACCCTCCATATCCTGCTCACATAAGTCAACTTATGACTAAAACCTCATGCTCAGATTTTCAACCTAACGTCTAATCACACAATTTCAATCAAACAAAACTTCCTCAAGCCATGTTTGGTGCCATTCTAACGCATTACAATGAATGCCAAAAGCACATTCATTCCCTCTCCGTTAGAAACCTTTGTTATCAACATGACATCAAAGGTGAAAACAATGAATCACCTTTCTATCCTCACTACAGAGCCCAATCGTCACCACTATGGCCTTTAAAATAAAACAAACCATCAATCAATAAAACAAGAAAACAACAAGGCAGTCACAATTCAAACCAAACAAAACAATGCAATCCCCATTCAAAATAAGCAAAACAAAGCAATTAAAATTCAAGTCATAATAATCATCATAACCCCACATTTTGTCATCTGTAGGTAGTTCCGACCATCATAGTAGTCCACTCGATAGTTGTTAATTTAATTACAATTCAGCTCCACAACCGAGCATTTATCACACTGATCATCGCACAAATTCCAACGGTCATCACGCAATATTCATCACAAATATTTATTTCAAAGATATCACCAAATCATTACACAGATATCCCTACACAAGCTTTTCATGACACACATCATAATATTCATCACACTAATTTAAACGATTCATTACACAAATATTCCTACACAAGCTATCATATCTTAAATCACAAATTAAGATGGCCATACTAGTTCCATGGGCTCCCAACAAATGAAATTTTATTATCACAACTCAATACTCAATTCCACTATTTCCAACGATACTGAACTCAATACATTTCATGCTGCCCATATCACAATAATTGCACCAATACATATATATTTCATGTAAATATATACATACGTAGCCATTCACACAGAAATACGAACTATAGTCATAGTTAACCAAATAACTCCAAGACAATATGGAAATCTTGCTCATAACAAATATCGTGAGATTTACTCACCTCGAAATTCCCACTACGTTTTCAATATAGAACAAAACAGCCAAACCCCAAAAACAGTCCAAGAATACTTCGTCAAGTACCTAATCACATACAGTTTCAACTTAGTAATGATTCACAAATGATTTAAGTCTGAACCCCTGTTTTGAACTAAAATCCCCAAAGTGGCGCCAATTGAGGCAAAACCACATCTGAGATCTCTCAAAGTCTCTGTAATGCTTTTAGATCGACATGACAAAATCACAAGTCGATCGGATAGTCGGATCCTCACGGATCGATAACCGAAACTATTGAAATCACAAAAATCCTAACATGCTCATACGATTTCCAAAAATTATGTATCATATATCGAAATACTCGTATCGATGAGTAGATCAAAATCAGGAATATAAACTATCCCTGAGATGGCCAGAAATAGCTGGAAAACACCACCACAGTGGCGGCGGCGGCGCCGGACAAAAGTTAGAATTTGGCAAAACTTCCAACACCAAGTTCTTCATCTCAACCCCAATTTCAACTTTCATAGCTATAATAAAGTCTAAGTATAAACCAATCGATCTAATTTTACCTTAGAACAAATCGGACCGATTAAACCCTAGAAATTCAAAGCTTTGATTCGTCATCCACAAGTGAAATAGTCCCAAGCCGCTTTGGGAGAAGTATCAACATCCTATGGGCTCCAAAACCCCTTAAGAAAAATCCGTTATGGTGGCCGGAATCACCGACTCCGATCAAGGCGATTTGCAGCTCGGGTGCCAAACTTCCCGGAGTTGCTGCATCGTGCATGGGCCAACCCACATTGTGAAACTCTACAGAGTTGTAGGTGGGAGTGAGGCGAAGATATAGGAACAAATGGCTCGTCGATTGGTGGCTGGAGGAGAGAGAAATCAGCCGGTGAAATTAGCTAGCGAAACTAGGCTCGGGAGAGAAGAAGGCTCGGTTTCTGTTTTCTGAAATTTATGTCCTTCTTTCCAATTCCCAAATGTTCTCATATTTATAAAATTTTCCCAAATTTCAATCGCTCATAACTTTCTCATATGAACTCCAGTTTTCGCGTTCCATATGTCTATGAACTCGTATCGATGCGCTCTACAATTTTCGTGAATGAAGTTTTTGGAGAATCCCAACAAATAAAAAGTCAACCTTTGTGACCATACTTTTCAAATAATAATTCGTCCGAAACACTTCCGCTCCATCCACGAGCCACAAAACCGTTCTATAACCATAATTTAGATTCTGAAAAATCCTTAGAAAATAGTCACGAATTTCCGAGGTATTACATTCACAACACCCTGGTCAAAGTAATGAAACAGTTTATGTTTGTTCCACCGACCATTCTCAATGTAGTCAGCAACTACTTCATTCTAATTGATGTTCGATCTTTGATTTTCATTAAGTAAGTTGAAAAGAGGGAAGTCAAAAACCCAGTTAAACGACCAAAAGTTAATAGTCTTACCGTTGCCTATGATCCAACGCATGCCTTTAAGCACCAGCTCTCTTGCTTCCAGCACTCCGCTCCAGGCCATGGAGTTGGTTTGTTTCTTTTTCACCTAAAAGAAAGAAGATTTCCTCATGTATTTTTTTCCTTACAATTTGAGCCCACTAATTGTCTTGGTCATTGCAAACTTTCCACGCCAACTTAGCCAAGGCAGCCTTATTAAAGAAAGCTGAAGGCCTTATTCCTAGTCCACCTAGGGACTTGGGTTGACAAACTTTGTTCCACGCCACCATGGGGCACTTTGAATTAGACCCTCAGAAAAGGTCCTGAGCTTGGTGATCCATTTGATTGGTAATCCTCTGCGGTAGCTTAAAGCAGGACATGACATGATTTGGCATACCAGCCAAATTAGACTTGATCAGAGTTAATCTTCCTGCCCTTGAAAGTGTTCCCTTCTTCCAGCCACTCAACTTCCCTACAATCCTTAAAAGAAGTTCTTTTGCATTAATAGGGTCCTTCCTAAAAATAACATTATGAATTCTCAAGTACTTCCCAATGGTCGTTCTATGCTGTATGCTCAGAATATTAACAATATCCTGCTTGATAGTATTAGCCACTCTATGGGACAAATAAATTGAGGATTTATCAAAATTGATCTTCTGACCTGAAGCTTCAGAAAAAGCATCCAGAACTTTGATAATATTTCTGGCTCCTTTCCTGGTAGCCTTTCCAAAGATTAGGCAGTCATCAGTAAACATCAAATCAGAAATCCTCCTGTAACCAAGAGGAGAAGATAAGATAACAACATGTGATTTATGGTTAATTGCAAGTTTGTTTAGATGCCTAATGAAAGGCTCCATAGCCAAGATGAAGATGTAAGGGGATAAAGGATCTCCTTGTCTGATACCGCGGTTAGGCTTGAACCAGCCACTTGGGACACCATTAACTAAGACCGAGAAGGAAGCAGAGGAGATGCGCTTCATTACCAAGTCAATCCATCGTTGATTGAAACCAAAATCTTTTAGGCAACTAACAATGTAGGACCAGTTAATAAGATCATATGCTTTCTCCAAATCAATTTTAATCGCCATGCTTCCAGTATTACCTTTCTTTCTGAAATTCTGACAAAAGTTCATGTGCAATTAGAATGTTATATTGGATAGCCCTACCTGGTGCAAAGGCCCCCTGATTTTTGGAAATACATTTTCCTAGCAAAGGTTTCAATCTTTATATGACCACTTTGGTGATAATTTTATAGACCACATTACAAAGATTAATAGGTCTAAAGTCACTTACCTTTTCGGGTGTTTTGAGCTTAGGAATTAAGGCAATATTTGTGTGGTTTATGAGATAGATAGAAGTACCATTATTGAAGAAATTCTTCACCATTTTTATAATGGGGTCTTTAATGTCGTTCCAGCATGATTGGTAGAAAATGGCTTGTAGAGCATCAGGCCCCGGGGCTTTTAGGGCACCAATAGAGTTGATAGCCTCCTAGATTTCTACCTCAGTGATCTGGTTAAGCAAGAAAGCATTGTCTTCATCAGTTATACACGAGGTAATAAAAGAAGTAAAGTCTTGCATCACATAATGATTAGGGTAAGTGAGAGTTTGAAATCGTTGTTTAAAATCCTGAACTATGGTCATGGCAATGTCACGCTAATCAGTCAGCCAATTGCCATTTGAGTTCCTGATCTTGGAAATGAAGTTGGTTCTCTTCCTTATATTTGCATGTGTCTAAAAAAACTTCGTATTTCGATCCCCTAATTTCATCCAGTTAGCTCTAGCTTTTTGAGCCCAGAAAACCTCTTCATCTTGATAGCACCTGATCAACTGTTGTCGTAGTTTCACATCTTGTTCCTACAAATAGACAGAGAAAGGAGCATTGATTAATTTTGCCTGAATATCATTACATTTGCTGTTTAAATCCTCCATCCTCTTAAAGAGGTTGTCGAAGACATTTTTATTCCAGTGTTTAACCTAGTGTATAAATTGATTGGAGATGGAAATGAAATTTAAAAGAGGGTCATCATTCAAACTTTGTTTCCAAAATCCCTAAACAAAAGGTTTAAAATCCTTGTGAGTTAACCATATAGCCTCAAATTTAAAGGCTTTTGACACTCTATTTTCCTTAACTTTGATAGTCAAGCAGATAGGTCCATGATCAGACCCAATAATGGGCAAGTTTTCCAGAGTAACATCCGGTAAGCATTAAGAAAGGGGCATTCACACAAGCCCTATCCAACCGTTCATAGATTAGGGTATCATCACTGTGCTTGTTTGTCCAGGTGAAAGGCATACCTATCGAGTCCAATGAAAAAAGATGTTCATTATTAAGAAAATTGACAAAACTAAGCATGTAATTAGTTATGGTCTGCGCACCACCCAGTTTTTCATCTAAAGAAGTAATGCTATTAAAGTCCCCAATTAAAAGCCATTTTTCATTGTTGTTTGGCCTCAACTGTGTTAGGGTGTCCCAAAAGGCAGCCTGTCTATCTTTCTGGGGATAGGCATAAACAAAAGTAGTATACCAACTTGAATTGGTAGTTAGGTCTGAAATCAAACAATGCACAAACCTATTATGCGGGGTAATGATAGTAAGATTAACCATCCTAGTTTTCCAAAGAAGTAACATACCACCACATTGTCCATTAGAACTAACAACAAAAAAGCTATCAAAAGAAAGATGCTTAGTTTTATTTAGGATAAAAGCATCAGCTCTAGTATCGACGATACAGAGCACATCCATATCAAAAGAGCTAGCATAGAAAAGAGACTGTGCTACAAAACCCGGCAGAGCACTGCCCCTACTATTCCAACAGAAGATCTTCATGGTTTTGGTGCCTTGTGAGATGAGGCGTTGTCCTCCTCAGCAAGTCCTACAGCAACTACAGACATGTTATCATCTTGAACCATTTCCTGGGTCCTCTTTTTCGAGCCTGAGCTCCTCTTAGAGCCCTCCTGAACACCCATCAAAGCCCTCATTCCATTTACCATCTTTATCTCATACTCATTCATATCCTGGTCCTGATCATTCCCAACAAAACCCGAGGCCCTAGCATCACTAAAGTTTTCAAATTGCATAATTAGGGGGAGCATGATTAGCATAAAAAAAGTTCAACGCGATAGTCGGGGAATAGATATCATCAACCCTAATAATTCGATCATGTACATCATGATAAAGCCTAGCAATCTCAGGAAAAGAAGAATAAGATAAAACATAACTTTTGAAGCTAGAATTACTCACCACTTCCTCCTCACTGGAAGAGGATCCCTTCTTTGAACCATGGTGTTGAACTTGGTCATCATCAAAAATAATGATAGTACCATGTCCCTTTGCTGCATCCTTAAAGCTAATTCCTAGTTTCACGAAAGCCTCCTTCCCATGAGTAGCTTTACTTCCCAAACCCACAACTACTTTTCCTTTCCTTTGGTAAGTCCTAGTGCTTCAGCCTCCTTTGTCAGAGAGTAGTCCTGGCCCCTTATGCGAACCAGCTTCCAACCAGGTGAGGGTGGATTGAGGTCCACGTTGTTGAACTCAGCCTCCTCGAATTCAGCCTCCCTATTAGGCTGGGGGAAATAGAGCATGACCTTATCCGAGACTAGGCCTTTAATTTCCTGATCGACATCTATTTCAGCAGGGACCATATCTTCATCCCCTTCTTCCTTATATATCCACCATGACAAAGTGCTTTTCCTTCTTCTTCGCAGGACAATCTTTGATCTTATGCTTATAGCTGCCACACTCGAAGCAGACCTCAAAAATGGCTTCATAAGACCGAAAGAAAAAGCTACTGTCAATATGTCGAAAATCTACTATCATTCTTCTGAAAAATTGTTGTCAGTTAGTTAACAAAAGTTTTTCAGAGGATGATAGTGACTTTTCTGACGAATGATAATAACTTTTCTAAAAATTGACAGTGTTTTTTTCATTCATCAATAATAGTGTTTTGGTTATTCGACAGAAACTATTGTTCATTGGAAGTAGTTTTTTTTTTTTCTGTTCGTGGAAGTAACTTTTTTGTTTGTTGGCGGTAACTTTTCAATTAATGACGGTAACTCTTTTGACATAGTGGCATTTTCGTAAGTAATGAAAGTTAAAAATATAAAACTTTTAATTAAAAATAAGAACCAAATCAATAATATCAACACGCTTAAAATTAACTAAAAACAAAATGTATCGATATATCGGTTAACCAAATTTATATTACAGTTTCGATAATACTTAAAAACATCAAATACATGGAACCAAATTTACCACTGTCTCTAATTTTACTTTTATAAGACAACCGAGAATCGCACCAAAGAATGAACGAACCAGCATATAGAACGAAGAATCGCACGATGCATAAAAAACCGAATAGATGGAACCAAATGGACCCCTAGGCCAATTTTGACGGTAGAAATCACAGCACTTCTCCAAAGGACCACCGCTTTCCCAATATGAGTTATAAAAAGCGTTGGGGACAAAGCGGCTCTATATGACATGGTTCCATGGTACACTGACCGTGCGCCCTCAACATCATCAAATCACTCCTGAAGTAACAAAAAGTTATGGGCAGAAAAAAGTCAAGTACATCTTTTTAATTCTGGGAACCGATCACCATTAATGTCATTTTTGTGAGACTGCTATCATCAGAGTCTCTGGATATAAATATAAACACACGAAAAATTCCTCCCACTTGGAAAACAAAACAGTTTGACTCTCTCTCTCTCTCTCTCTGCGGAAGAGCAAGAGCAAAATGGGGCAGGAAAGCTCCAAAGAAGACAGTGGTGTTTCTTCAGCTTCAGAGTCGTCCTCCAAAGCAGGAGGAGGATGTGGAGGAGGATCCCGTCGGTCTCGCCTGAAGCAGCGACTGCACCGTCGCCGTCACCGGAGTCGCTCCAATTCGTCGTCTCATCACAAATGCCTCGCCGCCGAGGATTTCGCCGGAATCGCTCTCCTCACCCTCGTTCGAGTATGTTCCTTCTTCTCTTGCTTGTTTGTGAATTGAGATTTGAATTGTAATTGGTGCATGTGTTGTGTTGTTTAGGCTGAAATGAAGTTCAAGGACAAGTGGCTGGCCTGTCTTTCCTTTGGAGAGCAGACCTTTCGTACACAGATCTCTGATCAGTAACTAATTCTTATTCTTTTGTCTTCTTCTTCTTCTCTTTTTTAATTAATTCCTTTATTATTTTATTTTATTTTTAGTTCTATCTTTGTATCACAAGCACAGAGATGAAATATGAAATACCAAGAGGAAACAACAGAACAGTAAAAACAGTAGAAAAGAAATGCAAAGCTACTAAACTTTTCAAAGATATTTGTCATTGAGCAAACAACTATAGTCGAAGAGTTCAGGTGAAAAGTAGGATTTCTTTTTAAAAAGCGCCTATTGTATCAGAGTAGTTTTCTACTAATCTTAAATATATTGCACCAAATTTGTTTAAAAATTATGCTTGTGCTGTGTATTGAATTTTTTTTTTCTTTATTTTTTGTTGATTGCAGAACAGACAAACCTGTTTGGAATTCTGTAAGTACCCTAAACAACATATATTTGATTCTGTGTGTGTATATGCATTATGGCAATTACATCAATGTTTCACTTCTTCTTTGCTTCATGTATTAACTTAGTGCCATCTATGCATTATGGCATACTCATAACCTAGATGATACTTTTATACCAGTGTGGGCTTACTTCTGGTGTCATTGTTACTTTGCGACTCTAGTGCATGGGAGAATTCCAAGTAAGGAAGCAATCAGAAAAGTTAATGAGAGATTCTCGTGTGTGGGTGCTGGGGGGAAGGTGAAAAGGATTGGTTGATGAACTGGGTGTTATGGTCTCAAATTTGAGATAAAGGAGCTTTTTTGGGGTGGGCAATATTGTTAAAATAAATATGGCTCTTTTAGGGTACATGAAGTTTTAAAGTTGTAGTGGGAGCTGTTGTAAGTTAAGATGCTAGCTTGGTTATTGGCTTATGGGAGGGTTAATGCATGCGATCAGATCCAAAAGAGATTATGTATGCATTTTTGGATCACTTTTTATGTCGTAGAGTCCTGGAACTTTCAATACAGTATTTGAGATTGTGGGAAAACTCATCTCTCTGTTTATTTTTTCCCTTTATTTTGCAGGCAAAGAAGCTTTGTCTGGACAAAAATGGACCTCGTGTTGCAAGGATCTCAGTGTATGAGGTGTGTAATGAATTTAATTTATTTAGCCTCCCTGTATAGTAGTTTTGTGGAAGAGGTTTTCTTCTGTGAGAATAAACTAGTCATAAGTCTTGCCATGTGGAAAGGACATGGCTTGTGGTCTCCTTATTTAGGCATGACTGCGGCGTTTGGCATAGATTCTAAAGAATTTGGGATGCATCGTTATCAGGGACAACTCATGATAACACCTTGAAAATGAAAAGTTAGAATTTCTTGTAGTGCAACTACACTGAGTTTCTTAAATTGTTTCTCTCAAAAAAAAAAAAAAAAAAAAAAGAGTTTCTTAAAATGTAGCCTTCTGCATCCATCTCAACTTTCAGCTTCAATTATTTTTCTTAGTTGTTTAAACAGTTTTTATATGTGGGGCTGAAATCCACCCTTTGTTTTTTTCTTTGGGAGGGGGGAGGGGAGGGGGGATACATTTTTTTTCACCTTCATATATATGATGGTCTTTTATAATTCTATGAGAAAGAGTGTATGTCAGTTTTTTGCCTGCTAGATTTCTACTCTAATTGAAAAATATAGAAATGTTTAATCATTGCTGTAACTTTTGTATGTTTTTCCACCTGATTAAATATATTACATGATGCAGACGAATAAAATGTATAAGAACACTCTGATAGGATTTTGTGAGATTGATCTACTTGAATTTCTAACCAGGGTAAGTCACCTTCTTCATATATTACTTGTCATTTTTTAACATGTTACAACTATTTCAAGTAGGACTTTATGTCTACTTTGCTGCAATAATGACACAGTCATGTACAATATCCGTATATACTGTTAGGAATTTTAAAATCTATCCATTGATTTTGGTAATTTCTGTATTTGTGTACCATTAGCTATATGGAAACAATATGCTGTTTAGGTAAATTTACCTGAACCTAACGAAAATTCTAGTCGGATTACAACTATATTATTTGGCTTTGATATTCACAGAATACCTAGAAATTTGAGAATTTGTATGGCTTATTGGAATGGGCCTTTTTTATTTTTGGGCAAGTTGATGCTTGCAATCATGGTTGATAAATTGACATAAACAAACAGGCGTTAGAGTTACAGTAGAGATCGTTGAGTGAAGCTAATTTGAGTTTAGCTGTTTTTCCACTAGAGATCGTTGAGTGAAGCTAATTTGAGTTTAGCTGTTTTTCCACTAAGTTCTGCAATACTTTGTCAGAAGCTTAAAAGGTTGGGGAGGAAACAGGGGAGCTAACTGATTAGTTGTTGTGCTTAATATGTTTATGTTTATTTTATTCATTACTGTTCAAGATTTTTGTCTCTCTAACTCTTACCATGGATGGTAAGCTGTTGTAGGAATTAGAATCCGATTCCAGTTCCAAGTGTGAGACATTGAACCTGTTAGATCCATCATCACCAGACAAAGTCGTGGGAGAAATATCTGTTTCAATATCTGTTGAGGTGTGCTATGTATGACTTCTAGTTTTGCATATTAAGTTAAATAAACTATTATTTGTAACATGTCTTTTGAAAATTTGACAGGACCCAATTGAAACAGAAAAGAGTTTTGCAAGACGCATTTTATCCATAGTGGTATGTTTAGATTTTATATACAAGACATTTTTTCATTTTCATAGGGACAAATCCATGTTGCTGTTCTATATCTAGTTTCCAAAGGAATTGCAATGCATCTGTGCCTCTTTTTGTTTACATTGATGCTTACTAATGAAAATTGTGGATGTTTGTACAATACACAGGACTACAATGAAGATGGACACCTTTCATTGTCTGAATTTTCTGACTTAATTACTGCTTTTGGGAATCAAGTGGCAGCGAACAAGGTTTGAACTATGTGTTCATATATAGGAAAATGGTACCCGGTCCCTTGGGTTCTGATTTTTGTTGTCTGCAATCCAGTTAGATTTCCTGTTTTTGATTGGTGGTTACTGAAATAAACCCAGAAGTTTTCAGAATTTTAAAAACTTTGCCACTCACTGTTATGTTCCCAGTCCCCTCTGTGTCAGCCTATAAGTCAGTATTCACCTTACATCTACGAATGTGCAGTGTAGCATCTCATTTGTTAGAAGTTTTATCAAATCTTGATGCTTTTTAACAGGAGGTGCCTTCATAATTCAGACCCTTGTTGTGATCTCTTTGCATTTCCTCATCTTCATGAGGAAGGGCATGAAATTCTCCCCTCCCACCCACTCGGGGTAAATAAATAAAACAAAGATGATTCCTAGACAAAAAGAGCGAGAAAAAAAAAATCTCCGTGAGGAACATTAAAAAAAAATTATGGTACCTTGAGTATGTATTATTGTCTACATGTCCAGATCCTTAGTTTGAAGTTGTATTCTTGCATTTTGTATAGGTTTTGGGATTGAATACTATTAAGTAGGTTGCTCAAATATCAGATATGAGTTTTACTGTGTGATATTTGTTTGTTTGTTTGTTGGTCTGTGTTATCTTTTTCTTTTTGGTTCCATATCTGAAAAGTATATTTCTTGCTTCCTAGAAAGAGGAGATGTTCAAAGCAGCCGACAAGAACGGGGACGGTGTTGTTAGCATGGATGAGTTGGCTGACCTTCTTGCCATTCAACAAGAAAAGTAATGATACATATAGATATTACAGCAAAGAGTTTAAATCATTAATTCTATCACTAAAGATATCTATTGTTTATCTCCATATGTATTTCATATAGATATTTTTGAGAATTTAATATTCACTTTGTTCCTTTAATATGCCATTGTACATATAGATATAGTATTTTCTTTCTCAGCCCAAATTAGGGGAGTTTCGTCTGTTTCATGCTTTCTGTAAGTTTTGCAATATGGAAAAGTTGTCTTGTAAATGGTTTGATAGAAAGGCTGTCTTTGGTTTATCCTTCGTTCGGGTTTAGAATGTTGTTTGATAGTGGCTTCATTTCAAAGATATTTTGTTACATTTTTCTTTTATAAGTTTCTGAAAAAGACTAAACAAAGTTCTTCCTTGTCTTTAAAAAGGTTGAGCAATATATATTAGAAGGCTTTCCACCTTTGGGAAATATTTTCTATCCCAGACGTTTTTTTTTATCTATCAGTGATGTTTGCATTATTCACATTCTTGTTAAACCGTTGACAAAAAATTGACCCCAAGTTAGCTCAATCCATATGTACTTCTGTAGCTATTTGTAGTTGCAGACTCTAAACAATTTCACAGCCACTTTTTTTATATGGCAAACCTGTATTTTTTTAGTGCACCATGTTTTTGAATTCTATAATTGCAGCATGTTTGAATGTAGAATGTATTTCCCTTATGTCTTATGTGAACAACCTGTGCGATTTACAGGGAACCAATAATCAATTGCTGTCCTGTTTGTGGCGAGACTCTTGAAGATTCTGATACGCTGAACCACATGATTCATTTGACCCTGTGTTTTGATGAAGGAACTGGAAAACAGGTTATGACTGGAGGATTTTTGACAGATAAACAGGCTAATTATGGGTAAGAATTTTGCCATATCTTGTTTGTGAAAGATAGTGAGAGTTTACTTTCAGTTTTGTGGTTATGCATATGATTCTGTGATACTAAGATCAACTTATATCTGTAGGTGGATGTTTAAGCTTAGTGAATGGGCCCATTTTTCATCCTATGACGTTGGTTTAAACTCTGGATCAAGTGGTTCCCATATTCTGGTATACTTTGTTAGATTTTCATTTTCTTTAATTTCTGTTGATCTGTTCTTAAGAATAAAACTTTTGGGTGATGCTTTTGTCAATTAGAGTCTGGTTTTCATGATTGTATTTTACATATGAATTCTATAGTTGCAACACTGGTCAAGCTATTTTCCTCGTATTTTTTCCAGTATTAAGAATGTTTTAATGACATAATATCTCTGGTCGCAAGAATTGACTCTTCAGTTTTATTTGTTACAAGGACACAATTTTCTTCTGCAGTTTGTTGGCTGTGTTTTCAGTCATTTGAAACAAGAGCATTAGGGTGGAGGAATTGTGGAATACAGTTAGTTGTAATTGTCACACTGAAGTTGGCAGGATGAATTTACAGGTGTAAAATTTTCTATATTTTGTTAGATTGGAAGCCTGAGTCTTTCAGTAGTTTAGGTCATCATAGAGGAAATTGGGTCCATACTGATGTACTATTTGATTGTTATGACTTATAAGTACTCGTTGATGATGCCTTTGATATCACCTTGAAGATCTATCCTGTTTCTTCCATATTGCTTTTCCAGCTAGATTATGAAATTGATCATAAAATTGAATGGTTTAACTGGTGTGCATCATAGTACTTGGGTGTGGGGTGAATCCCACATTGCTTAAGATCTTGTATCAGTCCACATAACCAATTGGTTCAAGTTGTATGTGTGTTTTGGCTCGAATGTCAACACATGAGGGGCATCGGCTCAAATCTCATAATGAATAAGTATATCTTTGCATTAGAGCTTATAAAGTCCACCTACTGCCAAATTGTTTTCTCTTGGATGCCCAACTTTCTTCAGTTTTTAATTGGCTCCTTTTTCTCCACTGGCATCTCATTTTGTGCATCAAAGATGTGGTGCAATCATCTTTTGCTCTGAACTGAAATACTCTTGTAATTTATTCTTAACTATTTATTGCTTAGGTATTTGATCGGAGGACAAAGAGACTTGTGGAAGAATTGATAGATGGAAAGATTGTCTTGTCAATGAGAGCCATTTACCAGTCAAAGCTAGGGCTTGGCCTTATGGATACAGGTATATATTGATTATTGAATGGTGTTTATGACAACACATGTTATACAGAAAGAAAAGTGCAGAGAAGTTGTTATAAATCGCTTAATCTTGTTTTGTTTGCTGTTGTTAATATAGGGGCTAAGGAGCTCTTGCAGAACATCTCTGAAAAGCAAGGGAGGAAAATGAACTCTGTGGAATCTGCTAAAGATATACCAAAATTCGTCGAATTTTTTAAGGTATGCTTATCTCTTCTACTTAGCATCATTTTGTGACTATTTCTTTATGACTTTTTAAAAATGATTTCCTACCAAAAAGTACATGGAAAAGGCTGGAATGTGTCTGGGAATACGCTGGTACATTTTTCGTACTTAAAATGCATGGAAAAGGAACGTGGATGCATATTTTGCAAAAAATGGACACACTTGGGCATTTAACCTACAATAAACATTGAAAAGGCAGGGATGTTTCTGTATGTGCGCGTGTGTCTGTGATGCAGTGGTTACAGCCTTCTACTTTATGGGAATGGTTGTATCCTACTGGCCTTCATAATCTAACTACCTTGGTCTTGTTCTATTAATGCATTAGCATGTCCATTGTGCGCACACAAACACATGCCCTCCTAATGCTTTCACCCCAGGGAGTATGATGCCCTAGAATCTAACTATATTGGCTATTCCATGCCTTCTTTTGTGCAATTTGGCTTAGAAGTGCTTTCAGTAGTACCACGGTATTGTAAAATTCCTTGGGCTCGCCTTCATCCTCTTACCATTCCTTGAAGACACTCATATCAGTTAAAAATTAGTTTAACTGAGAGCACAAACAGAAGAAAATAACAAAAATGACGAATAATTTTTTTGTATGATAGTTCTTTGCACGATTTTTCTATCATACTAATTGCATTTCCTTTAGGGTAATTAAATGAGTGGACTTTCTGTTCACCAAACTCAATGCATTTATTTCTTGATTAGATCTAAAGATCTTGCAGATTGTTTCAACTTTTCATTGCTTTTTTGTTTTTCCAGTCCTTATTTCTTTTTGTTTCGCTAATTTAGTATAAAGGAAGTTCAGTCCATTACTATCTTAATAAAAGTTTGACTGGCAGCCCTCTGTGAATAGTGATAGTACAAGTAGATGCTGTTTTTTGCACTTGTGCTTTCAATTTCTTTCTTTTCATGGACTTTTAGTGCATAAAAACTCTGCAGCAGAATTCTTTTCTTTTTTTCATTTCATTTTTTGAATCATATAGTTACATTTATTAAAAAAAAAATCTCTTTATGATTTATGCCTTGCCCGGCAAAATGAGTGTTAACTAGAAATGTTGCGTTGTCTTATTTTGTCTGTGACACAGTTCTGTTGTTTAGTTTAATGATTAGCGGTGTCAGTTACAAAGACAGGTTCTTTAGTTGTATGTGGGTTCTGAATTGTATGCTTTTGAAGAGTGTGTCTAAAACACGTTCATTTCGTTATTTTCTGAATAAAGCATGCATATCGTTTTCATTTTAAAACTAAGCATCTTCTTTGAAACATAATTACACATCTATGTATATGTAAATGTTGGTTGTTGTATCTAAGCATGTGATTTGACTGTTTTTCATAGGTGACTTTGCTTATATATAACTATGGTATTGTAGGATCAACTCAATTTGGCTGAAGCCAAGTACCCTTTGAAATATAATTACATATCTATGTATATGTAAATTTTGAAATATAATTACTTATCTGTGTATATGTAAAAACTAAATACTGGTTGCTGTGTCCAAGTATGTGATTTGACTGTTCTCCGTAGGTGACTTTGATTATTTATAACTATGGTATTGTAGGATCAACTCAATTTGGCTGAAATGAAGCACCCTTTGGAACATTTTAAGGTAAACTCATACTTTAAGTCTATGAAATTCATGTTGTTTATTTAAATTTAGATAAAGTTTCATCTTCTGTGGCTTATCAGTACTGCCACTGATTGTTTATGTTAACATGACCCAAATGTGTTAAAGAGGTTCATTATATTCATATTTTTAAATTACAATTGTAAAATTAAAAATAAAGTGTTAAATTCTGCCTATGTAGGCCAAAGTAGTTTAGGTACATTCCTGTCGGTATGATTTTTCTTGATTGAATGAGCTTTGATTTGAATACAATTTGAGTTTAGGATTGAGGGTATCATTTGAAAGGATTTAGATGGCCTTCTCATTCATTTGCCTTGTATCTTTTTTCTTTTTGGCTTAAGATTGAGACTTGTAGTTATAGGTCAAAACTCATTCATAAAAGGTCTATGTTTCTCATCCAAAAAAGGAAAAGAAGAAGGTTCTGCACATGCTTTTCTCTACCTTTTACATTCCAGCTCAGGTTCTGATCTAAAATCATTTATCTTTCAAGTTTGACAAGCTTATTTCACAATATCTTACAAAGCTTGTGAGAATACTTCTGCCTTACCTCATCCTTTGTTTGAATATTTGGGTTGGGAATTCCTCTGTGGACTCCTTGTCCATCTTGTTGTATTATGCTTTTCTCGAGTTTTCAATAAATGCTGTTTCTTTTAAAAAAAAAAAATTAAAAGGAGTTCAAAGTAATTTTGCTTGAACTGGACAATTTATGAATGAGTTTTGCCATGCATGTTGAAATTTTAAAATACCAACTAAAGTTCAAAACACTCATCCAACCATTCATTCGAAAGTCATCACTTGGTCCTTATTATAGTGTCCTCATTAGAAGCTCTCCCATTGATATACTGATTAACTGAAAAAAGAAATTTCAAATCAGCTATTGTGTTAATACTGCATGTTTAAGTATCCTCTGAAATTTTAGCTCTATAGAATGTCTAGATGTTTAAGTTCCTTTTCCAAAACTACTTTATTGTTCCTACTTCCCATAGAATAATTCTTGACCCCCACCACTGGTTTTGGCGACGCAGTTAAGTCCTCGATCTCTTTGGTATCCTCCATTAATTTTAAAAGCATGATTTCAACTCAATAGCAGAGTTGTATTTGTAGCTATGATTGAAAAGAGCTGTCTTTGGCTGTTGGATCTAGTTTAGATACGCTCTTGGTTGGCTGATGACATACTCCCTGCTTTTCTGGAACATTTGACATGTAACAGTGCCCTCACATTCTCAAGAACATAACATCTTTTTTTTTTTTTTTTAATTGTGTTTGTAGACATTCAATCAATTTTTTGTGAGAGAGTTAAAGCCTGGTGCAAGACCAGTTGCCTGCCCAGAACGTGATGATGTTGCCGTCTGTGGTGCAGATAGCCGTCTTACAGCGTTCAGTTCTGTTGATGACAGTCTAAGATTTTGGATTAAGGTAATTTCTGACTAATGCACTTGGAATAATTCTGTGGCAGACATACAAATTATTTTAAAGCAATTTTTTTTTTTTTTGGTGATTGCCCTCATAGTTCAGGGAAAAGAATTGCAGCTTTTGTTTTGATGCTGAAAATAGATGAAGTTAAATGATGAACATGGGTTGAAACTTTATAAGAATAATGCTATGCCATTAATTACTAATTTAAATTCAATTAAAACTTAATCAACCCAAACCTTCTTCACTAGTTACTCATAGGAGAAATATCCGAGTTGCTTGTCTATAAATTTTCAAATGCAACAATTCTATAGCAGACGTACAAATTATATTAAAGCATTTTTTTGTGCTCGCCCTCATAGTTCAGGGAAAAGAATTGCAGCTTATGTTGCTAAAATCAAAATTAAATGGTGAATGTGGGATTGCAGACTAAGTCATTTTATGCCATTAATTACAAATAATCCAAACCTTCTTGACGAGGTACTCATAGGAAAAATATGAGGTGCTTGTCTATTCCATACTATATTGATTATATATCTGTCTGCATGGACTTTGCTGAATTGATATTAGATGTGATCTAAAGTGCTGTTGTGACTGCTAAACTGTTTAGCAAACTAATCTGTCGTACAAATGTAGCACTCCAGAGCTGGCAGTATGTGCAGTCCCAGAAAAACTAGAGACATATATATATATATATATATATTTCATAGAATTTAGTTAAAGACATAAAGGCAAACTATGAAACTATGATAAGTTAGGTCTGTTTGGCACATTTCTTTTATATTCTTATGTCTCCATTAGGCCATATTATTTATTATTTGATCTTCGTCTAGATTTTTGAATGTTTTTTGATCATTTGTTGTTACTTTTAGGGTCGGAAGTTTTCGGTTCAAGGACTTCTGGGGAAAGATATTTGTTCCAGTGCTTTTATCGATGGAACATTGGTTATCTTTCGTTTGGCACCACAGGTATCTGTCATTGAATGCACTTTATTACCTTGTAGCATGAAGTTGAACTTTCTATTCTCTGATTCTGTATTTTGATACTAAAATCTAACATTGATTTAGGATTATCATCGTTTTCATAGTCCTGTTTCTGGAACTGTTGAGCAGTTTGTAAATATACCCGGATGCCTATATACGGTATGTGATTGTAGATATGATATTTTCTGGCTTCTCTTGAAATGTTTTTGGTATTCCCTTAATGTTTTTCCATTTCCCTTGTTCAGGTTAACCCTATTGCTGTTAATAGCAAGTATTGTAATGTCTTCACTGAGAATAAGCGAGTAGTATCAATTATATCAACGACAGAGTTTGGAAAGGTTAATAACTGCAATCATCTTGTCTTTTCAAAATGTTAAAACTCTTTTCTATTATCATGTCCCGTTTAGCTTGCATTCCAAAATGAATAAAATATTCATGTTCTGAAATCTGAACTCATTGGAGTGGCACTAGCGTGATCCATTTCATCAACTTTCTCTCTACAGGTGGCTTTTGTTGCAATCGGTGCTACTATGGTTGGCAGCATCACCTTTTTAAAGAAGGAGGGAGACCATGTTAAGAAAGGAGACGAGGTTAAAATTCTCTATTTGATGTATTTTGGGTTTCTATATTATGTAGAATATACTCTTATCTGTTTTTAACTGGCATTATGTTCATCAGTTCGGATATTTCTCGTTTGGTGGAAGCACTGTGATTTGCGTTTTCGAAAAGGTTGGTGTTGGAAGAAATAGTTCTTGACTGCACATAAGATAAGATATCTTTTGGCTTCTTGTTAAATCTTGAAAAGAAGCAGCTTACCATTTTCAGATTTTAACTGCTGTAAATATAACTAGGTCCTCTGGCTTATTGTGTGTGTCGTCATGCAGGATGTGATTGAGATAGATGAGGATCTCTTATCTAATAGTGCCCGATCACTAGAGACCTTGGTTTCTGTTGGGATGAAGTTGGGTGTGTCAAAAAAACAAGCCAACATTGGGTTGCCAGACTTACATAACTGTGTGTTGAAAGATTGAGAGAGGTTTCATTCTCTGTACGATTGAAATTTATCGACACCCTAGAGTTTTCTCATACTTTTTTCAACTAATGATATGACAAATAAATAAAGTTCAGATATGAGTAAATGAAATACCATCAGCTGGCCAAAATGTTTGGAATTTGATTTGGTGCCTCGAAATTTAAGCTTGGATTTGAGCAAAATATTGTACTTTCTTCGCAAACCTATCCAACAGATTGTATCCTGGGTTATTACAGATGGAAAAATGGTGGTAATCATTTAAAGGAACCAGTTTGAAATTCATTCCATGTGCAACAGATTGTATTCTGTTCGATGTTAACTTATTGCCGCAGAAAGTTGCTGAAGAGTAAAAGCCATCTATTTAAATTGAGCAGTGGAGACTCCAAAAATGTTTCTTGTAATAGGGGCGAGATAAAGAAGCTTGCCAAGTTACATGCCATAGCCTCTTATGGCAATTCGTCAAACACCGTGGCCACCCTCTGACGACAACATCAAGGAAGCGCTGAACTGTACGTGTGACGGTTTCATTTGCAGAAACAATGAAACACGTTCACTTGCATGCAATTAGCAATTTGGATTTGCTTTGGACCCAGAATCTTGAACAGGAAAAGATTTGACATGGTATCAAACTGTTGTCTGAAAGCATCAACAGATATGGGAGCCTTTCAATGATTTCTTTTTTGAGGGTCAATAGTAAGGACATGAAGAAATGACAAAAGGAAAAGAGAAAACCAGGCCACCACGTAGGGAAAACGAATCATATAATCAACTAAACTAGAACTACCAAATACATCAAAATAAATAAAATAAACTAATTTGTGAGTCAACCTTAAATACCAAAGAACTAGCATCATTTTAAACAAATCGTTCACACTTTCAATTTTCATCTTTAAAGTAGATGGTATACCTTGCAGACTCTGTAGAAAGCAGGGCATTCCAGTAAGAAACCAATTTTCCCCAATGTTTGTCACAGTGGTTCAGCAATTGAAAATTACCCCAAAAAAAAAAAAAGTGAAAATCTGAGGAAGGAAGAGGTAAGACATTCTTCTCATTCCAATACTATCAAAACATATTAGACGCTTAAACTGCGAGAAATAGTCACTACTACTGATAATAGATACGAGCTTCAAATTTTCATCGCAGACAGAAATTAGAAATTACCTCATACACATCATCAGGAACGAGATAGCCCTGACCCTTGAAAAAATAACTTACCAAGAATTCAACAGTTATTAAGTGCATTGACCTGTATATTCTGAACTGAAAGAAAACATAGCAACTAAGGATAATCAATAAATTCAGTTGTAGGCATTGTGACATGTATTTTATCTATGATGGACACAAGAATGTCAGAGCATAAAATTTCCTACTGAAACATTATCAAAGGTCTGAAACATAAAGCATAAAATTTCATACTGAAATATTATCAGAGGTCTGAAACATAAAGTCTCTAAGCATTGTAATTTCCTAACAGGCACAAATGATGCAAAAGATTATCAGCTCTTCAGTTCCTTCATATAGCGAGAAGCAAACTGTTTACCAATAAAAAGTTAAAGCCATAAACCACAAAAGTAACTGCTTGGATGTTCAGCTTTCGAGTAAATCAACACAGTAAAAAATGGTAATATATCTCTAACCACAAAAGTCATCTGATTGACAAAAACTTCTACATGCTATAACAAAATATGAACTCCAAATGACTCTTTGTGGTGATCCAAGATAATGTGGATCAAAGTCTCATATGAAGCCTCGATGTAGGCAAATTAGAATAATAATAAAAAATTAATAAAAAGTACCACAGAGCATCACAGTCTCTTGCTAACTTTTTCAAACTATGCAGAAAGTTATACATTTTCACTCCCACGATTACTTAGCTTCTCATAATCATTTTCTTTCATGTGTAAATAAGCACTAAATTGCAGACCAATGTCACTGAGTTGGAGCAGCAACAGGAGCACCACCCAACCCCATTTTCTGGCCCAAAAGAGCAAGCTGCTCCACAAACTCCTCTCCTGTGAGTATTTCTGTGGTTCCATAGATAACATGCCTCGTAGGCTGTTGACGTTGAACAAGCTCTTGCAGGCTCCCGTACTCCACATAATTTCCACCTCCAACCATGAACACTATAGCCTCCTTAAAAGGTCCTTTTAAATGGCTGCTTCCTGAGCTGGACTTTGGAGCACGAGGATCAAACATAAGGTAAGAATCAACTTCTGGATTCGGCTTTCCCTCCATCAAAGCCTCCACTGTCCTAGTTAGTGCCAGCTGCCTATCACTAGATAACAGATTTTTCACACCTGCTGTCACGGCACTAATTGACTGCCCATAGAGCTTCTCTGCCCAATCAACTATATTGCTTCTGCTGGCAGAATTTGCTGATGCCAATGAGACATTCAGCGACTTGATCTTCTTCACATACTGAAATGCACGGGTATCAACCTCCGACTCCCTAAGGGCTGTTTCCACTAATTCAACTTCTCCCTGGTTAATGCTTTCTGATAAAATGAGATACATGATAGCAAATCGCAGTTTATCCATCTTAGTTCCTTTTCCTCTAAGTGCACCCAGAAGTTCTTTTTGATCAATGCCCCCTCTAGCCATCATGTCATACTCCTTGTTGGCAAAAGCATCAAGCGACCTCTCCTTGATCTCACCCAATAACACAGTTGCAATATTTGTGTGCTTATCAATCACCTGCTTCCTTGCAGTCAACTCAGGTAAGGAGTTCACTGCACTCATCAAGTGTTTTGTGTTTCCCATCACATCTGTCCCATCAAACTCGGTTCCATCAGTCCCGCCAGTCCTTCTGTTCACCTCATCAACATCCTTCTTATACTTACTCAATTGGCTCTCAATCTCCCCTGCTACTTCAGGAAATGCTAAAGACCAATTTGCTGCCCAAAATGGGTCTGAGCTATCTAACTCATATGACTTCATCCCGCCCTTTTCACCTGGCACATTCAACCTATTAAGCCTCAACCCAAGAACATCATGCACCAATGGTTGGTACCTAAAATCATGCTGAATGCCCACAGCCAACTCGAAGTTACGGTCAAATAGACACAATATAGGACGCTGAAAAGAGCTCACAAAATTCCCACCTTCTGTAAACAAATTGTTCTTTGACAACAAGTGGTCACGCAGTCTCTGATCCAATGCTGATGCTACCATCTCAGCTGGTCCGCCACGTGGGCACCTGATAATTGGCACAACAGCAAGGGTGGCCAAAACACAGAACAACCCACCAACTATCTTCTCAATAATCTCCTCAATCTCACGGTCCCCTGCTGAGGGATCATTTAACTGAACATAACTAGACTTCTGTGCCAAGGAAAACAAATTATCCTCGAGTGTCACAAACTCCAAATACTGATCATGCACCTTCGAAATCCGATGAATCGAATCCGAATTCACAGCCCCAGATGCAAGATCCTCAAGAAGCGGACGGGGGATACAGGACGAGAAATTAAGATGGAAGCTATCATAGAGCAGGCTGGAGGTGTCGGCAATGATGCGCTGAATGTTGGCATGGGTGGGTTGGACAAAGTAGACCGCAGGCACATCAGGGACGGGTTTCCGGTCCTTATCGATGAGGAAGAAAAGTGTCACACCGTGCTTTCGAAGATCCTTAACATGGATCAGTGGGGAGAGAATGTTCTGGCAATACTTATCATAGATCAACATCTTATAAACCTCTTCGTTCGCCATACCCGTCGCATTAACAGGCTGGTTCAGATTCAGCATACGCGCAATACATTCTGAATTGAAAAAAAAAAAAAAAAAAATTGAGATCAAAACTCAATATCACACACGAAAATCACAAAATTAAGCGAATATAAACAAACAATTTAAATAGTGCAGAGAACAAATCACAAATCCTCCATTAAAGTACAGAAGCTTAGTTCAGAAAGTGAAATTACAGATCAAATTCAACAACACGATCCAAGACAAAGCGACAGAACTTAACAAGCTCGAACGGTAATTCCATTACAAATTTCCTATGGTTTTCTCAGATAGCTAATTTGAGATTTGGAGTTATTCCAGTAATTTAATTTTACTTTCCCGGTTCGGTGGAAAGATTAGATCTAAAGAAACTAGAATGAGGAAGAAAGAGAGCAAGTACCTGTTTGCCTTTGCCGGAGATTGAGAGCCATCGCCGTGAAATCTACCTCCTTCTTCCTCACACACTCACACTCAGGTCTACGATTTTCAAAGAGCTCTCTACAATTTTCGTTTTTTTTGGGGGGTCGAAAAAGAGCTCTGTAATCTGGGACATATATATATATATATATATATATATATATATATGTTAGAGAGAATTTTAGTCCTCTGCGGCAGATTTCTTACTAAACGGTAGTCACACGAGCAATTAAAACGTGCCAGGTCATATTAAATTTAGTCTTAATTTTTCATTGGTTGACGACCTCTAGCTTCTCGCGACCGCGGATTTGGATTGGGGCGTTTTGCTGTTTGGTCCTTTGTTTTTCGACTATTTTGTATTTTGACACCGTGAAATCTGTCACAGGAAAATGGGACGCGCCCAGAGTATCAATTGGCGCCGGAAGGTGTTGATCAAGCAAAACCTGGCTGCAGAGTTGTTTCGAAAGGTGCCATTTTGTAAATCGAATTTCACTCTTTGAGCTATTAAATTTCATCTCTTCATTCTTGATTCTGGTAATTTAATCATATCGAATTGTTTGATGGCCTCATTTTTTTTTTTTTTTCACTTTTCCGACAAGACTACAAGTTCATCGGATCAGACTGCTTTGTTTGCTCTGATCAGACTCGAGTGCTGAAAACCCTTACAATCATGAGGAGCCTAGAATGATCTGGTTCACATAAACAGTATACCAACATTCTGTTTCATATTTATGTTCCTAAGTTGCCTACAACCTCCTTCTGTTATTTATAACTTGAGGTCATAATACCTCCACTGAGAATTCCACTGAGAATTCCAATTCAAGCTACCACAGTAATTTCTATCAGTCAACTCCAACAGTGTTTTTATTTTTATTTTTTATAGTTGATTGCAACTTAAGTATCCATGTTTTGCAAAAATGCAGCATACATCAGACTACTAACGGTAACAAAAGAAAACATTCTGAAAACATGTAGACGATCCAAAATTGAAAGGGAACAGAATGAATTTTCAGTTTACAACTAAAGATTTTGCGTCACTTCAGTTTTTCAAAGAGCTTTGGTGCAACCTGCATTGAGAAAAGGCAGCTTTAGCTCAAGATACACCAACTGAATCAGTCTCAATATAATTTCGAAGCAGTACTTACGCATTTGTCCACACAAGACCAGTGATCAAAATATTGTCCAGTACAATGCTTGTGGCCGCTTTCATCACCTTGGATCCTCTGTATACATGCCTGTAATAAATTATGGGTGAAACACTGTACAAAGGATGTGAACTCATTACAGTTGGTGTGTAACTCATGAGATGGACTTCACAATCCATTTCTTATATTTTGGATGAAATGAAATTTCACAGCCTCCAAGGTTGCCATTTCTTAAAGTTAACCACCTGTCAGTGTCCCTAAACCACAACATGGCCTAACAGCTAAAATAATAATAATAATAATAATAGCAATGATAATAATAAAGTAAAAGATCCACTAAATTCCAATAATTTTGTTTCACAATATAAGGCCTCCTGACTGCCCACCAAGGAAAAGTACATTAATAATCATATCAACAACAACAGCTTCAGTGACTATCTCTTTTGTCTATAACTTAAATTATTAATAGGAACTTTCCTCTTTTTTCTCCCTAAGTGACTTTACA
Source organism: Rosa persica (assembly GCA_025331145.1). Classification (NCBI taxonomy): domain Eukaryota; kingdom Viridiplantae; phylum Streptophyta; class Magnoliopsida; order Rosales; family Rosaceae; genus Rosa; species Rosa persica. The sequence continues at coordinate 35,081,910 of WFKR01000007.1, read as the reverse complement.
ACTCTTGAATGTTGCATACCACTAGACCAGTATTCAAAATTTAAAATGAAAAGAGACAAAAAACAAAAAATATCACTCTTCAACAAGACAAAGTGATGCATATTTCATGCATAAGATCATTCATAAGAATGTTATGTATTTTGATACTGTACTGTATACTCTTTTCATTGATGACTCTCTCTTTGTTACTTTCTCTACTGCTTTGCCTTGTTATCATGACCTAGGAGATGTATGTTATGTTGTAAGCCTATAACCCAAGCGAAGCCGTAGGAAAAGAACTTCTGTACTGCATCTGCCATAATAGTATGTTTTGACATGGAAAATGAGATTGAAATTGAGGAAGTTGCTCAAAAGAGAGAGATTTATCATTTTTATTCTAAGGATATTTGTTTTAGGTATTTTTCTATTGAGGGTAAATGAAGATGAGGACATCCAGCATTAAACGATGGCTAACCTTTGTTGCCAGCCACATAATGCCAATGCCCGTATACGTATTTACACACACACACACACACACACACACACAAACACAACCTTTTCCGGGGTTCTGGATGACATATTATCAACGGTTGCATGCTGAAGAACTAATAGACCTTTGAGACCAGGACACAGTTGGAGCCTTGGAGGGACAGGTGAAAGGAAACATAACACAAACAGGACCCAAAAACATTACTCTATATTAGAAGTGGTTTATACAGTATATGTAAGCAACAATCCGTTTCAAACATACGCCAACAGGATTACAAACTTTAGCTGTTTCCATATAGATGATATAAATGATGCTATCCACAGTGATGCACTGATGCCAATATACATTAAGAATAGTTCATCTTCTAAGTCAGCAATATCAAATTCAAATTTCCAAAATGCTGCAAAATACCTGATACTGAGAAATGGTTTCACACATTTTGGCTTGCAAGACTCTTCAAGGAACTTCTTCTGATCAACAGGTTCGTCGTCCGCCCTAATGTTTTAAGAAAAATAGTTAGTGGAATATACAAAAGAATCACACGTACAATGCATGGACAAAGATACAGGCTGCAAGATGTGATCTGACATTATATGTGGAATAACATTGCAACAATCATTTCCATTGACTTCACAAAAAATAAAACATGAAAATTCTAATATTATAGAACACCCAAAAGCATATATTTGCTATTCTCCAGGAACACCAGATAAAATTAGCATAGCAACCCAAATATCAATGGTTAACTAAGAGCGTAACTGAAAAGGTACTTAATATATGAAACCAGCTATCCGCTTTAATGAGGGGTTAATGTTTTTAAGTAGAACCAGGGAGTAGAACATAGCAGTCACCAATGGTTTGTAATTTGAATTGTCAGTTCACCAATCAACAATGCCAAGTAGTAACTTTCATCAGCTGATAACAAAAACAAATTTCACCTGATAACTAGGGTAGGCTTCAAGGTAAACTAATTTGAAGACGAAGAGCTGAACATCCATTTCAAAGTTACTAGATGGATTTGCATAATCTCCATCCATATGACCATTATGACGAACTTAGATTGCTATAAAAATACATTTCTCTATATGAAAAAACTTGGTTTCTTCAACTAAAAGAATGACAGTCCGGTTTGGTGTCTTTTGCCTATCTCACATTTCCAACTTCTTAAAGAATTTTCTTTCTGATTTTTTCAAACGTACACAAGATCAAAATCATCACCTAGCTTTAGACAGAAACAATTATGACTTGTGGAGGTGCTAAGTCTTAGTACGACCTAGTGTAAAACCAGTAAAAAAAGAGTAAATGTAATGTTCCAATACAACTAAGACTCTATCCCAATCTGTAGTGTAGAAGGCGGTCAGTGAAAACAATAATTTGGTGCATTTTTAGACATGGAAGAATAAGAGAAAGATTCATGAAGATATTTCCAGAGGAAAGGTGTATTGTAACTAGCAAGGTGCAAGCATCAACACCTGTAGGACGACACAGCAATAATGAATGGATTCGCATATGCAATCTAACAAGAATGAAAATATCAAAACAGAGGTACAAATTCACAAAACGCAATGAAAACAAAATTTACATTTCTGTAAAGACAAGCCATATATGACAAATATATTAGCAATAAAACAAAAAACATGACACTTACATTAGCAAACAACCAAAGGAGAGGTAAAGAAGTCACAAAACTCGGCACGAAGGAGCCTCCTAACTACCTGATTATGTGAACAACAAGAAAAGTTTTTCTAAATATCCTCAATTGGGAAAGAAAAGAAAATGCACAATGTAATATACATCACTTCAGTAACATAACAGAAATTCAAACCCATGTAGGAAATACTGAATGCAGAAGGACAATAGTGAAAAACACCACCAATGTTCGCGTTAAGAATCGAGCATTTTTCATAAGAAAATGAATAGAAAAACCAACACAATCTGGAACTGAAAACCAAAAGTTTCAACATCCGAACATAAATCTATAAGGCCATCTCCAACCCAGTTTTAAAAGCTAATGAATCAGAGACTTGAAAAAAAAAAAAACAAAAACAGAAAAACAAAAAATCATAGATTCATGAAACAATTGGACAGTGAAAGAATTAGATTGTAAGCACTATGTTAATTTAAGTAATCAGCACTAAACATCACGAACCACACTAATAGCACAAGAGAAGAAAAGCAAACCTTGACCCAAGGGAAGAACTATACAACAGCTTCTCAGTCCGTTGCTTTTATCAGGTCGCCACTTTTCCAATTTCCCCTCTATAAAACAGGTCTTCCTTCTTTTTTCTATTTTTTTTAGGTAGAATGAGACGCACGTTCACATTTAGGGTGTTGGGTATCTCTAACTGAATAGTTAAATTTAATTTTTAACTATATATAATTATTTTTAAAGAAAAAACTCAACTCCAATAGATTAGGTATAGTTAACTTTAAATTTAACTTTAACTATAATGTCTATAGCTATATTTAGCTAGACAGTCAAGAATAGTTAAAGCAAAAGTTATATTTCTCTATCATTTTTGTCCACATGTTAATTTAAAATTCGATAAAATATAGTATATCACTTACAAATAGCTATTACTACTGGAGCAGCATTGTTAAATCAATAGCTATATTTAAGAATTTTAGCTAAATTTAACTAAAAAGTAACGTCTACCGTTAGATTATATTTGAACCCATCAGATATTTTAATGTACCTTATCATTTAATATTTGTCATTTTTCTTTGGTACAGAAAACTGATAATTGGGTAATTTATTTTTGAGGATTGAAATTTACACTCTATTTTACAATCCACAATCTATATTTTCTTTTATAGTATACTAACATCACATTTTTAAAATACACTACAAAAGGTCAAAACTTAAGATACCAAAAAAAAAAAAAAACATCCACATAGAGTGTGCATTGTAAAATAAAGAGTGAATTTCACTCCCGTCATTCTTAACCTTACCCTTATGTCTCTCCTTAATTTTTTTTTTTTTTTTTTGAAAGGTATGTCTCTCCCTCATATATTGCCCCAAATCTGCGAATTCGAAAGAGCAAAGCTAGCTACATTATCGTTAATGAGGTATCCCACTTTATTCATAATAATCGGTTGTGTTATGATGGAGTTATGTCTCTTAAACTTGATATGAGTAAGGTCTATGATCGTATGGAATGGGTTTTCTTAGAGGCTGTGTTGCTTCGCTTGGGTTTTGATGAGACTTGGATACATGTTATCATGCAGTGTGTTAAGACTGTTCATTATTCTTTTTTAATTAATGGGCAGCCTCGAGGTTATTTGACACCTTCTAGGGGGTCTAAGACAGGGCGACCCCTTATCACCATATCTTTTCCTGCTCGGTACTGAGGTATTTTCATCTCTAATAGAGCATAAGGTTTCTCAAGGGCAGCTTTAAGGGGTTCAGATCTGCGCCGAGGCTCCTACTATCCACCACCTTTAATTGCAGATGATAGCCTTATGTTTAGCAAGGCTAGTTTAGAGGAGAGTTCTCAGATCCAGGATGTCTTGTTGGATTATGAGTTGGCATCAGGTCAGAAGGTAAACTTTTCTAAGAGCAATATTGTTTTTAGTAAAAAAGTGTGCCCTTCTTTACAACAGCAGATTGCAGACTCACTTGGTGTGGTTATTGTGGATAAACATGAAAAGTATTTGGGTCTTCCTATCTTATCTGGGGAGGAATAAGTCTGAAACATTTGCTTATTTAAAGGAAAGTTTAAATAAGAAACTTGAGGGTTGGCAAGGCAAGTTACTCTGTAGTGCAGGGAAGGACCTTCTTATACGGGTAGTGGCTCAGGCTCTTCCTTCTTATACTATGAGCTGCTTCTTATTACCTAAGAACTTCTGTGATTCATTGCATTAGAAGTGTGCCAAGTTTTGGTGGGGTAGTAAGGGTGAAAACAATAAGATACATTGGTTGTCTTGGGATCGACTATGTCAACCTAAGGAGGTTGGTGGTATGGGCTTTCGAGATTTATATGCACATAATTTGGCCCTCCTGGGTAAGTAGGGTTGGAGGTTAGTGCGTAATCCGGGTTCTCTTTTGGCTCAGTTATATCAGGCTAAGTACTTCCCAGATGGAGATTTCTGGTCTAGTGGACTTTCTTCATCTCCCTCTGCATGCTGGAGGGGTACCCATGCGGCTAAACACATTTTGAGGAGGGGTGTTCGGTGGCAGGTGGGGAATGGTCTGCTAGTAAGGTTTGGGAGGATCCGTGGATTCCAAGACGTTCTTCTTTTCTCCCTATTATTCGGCATGAGACCTGGGCCGGAAAGAGTTTCTGATTTGTTACTCCAAGGTTTTTCTTGGAATCTGGCTCTTATTAATCAATATTTTGTGGCTGATGATGTTGATTTGATTTTATCTATGCCTCTTAGTCAGAGGGATGTCCTTGATCGTCTTATCTGGCATTATGATAAGAAAGGTAGATTTTCTACCAAGAGTGCTTATGTGTTAGCTTCTTAGGAGCTTCATACCTATGGAGAAGTTTCTACCAGTTTGGAGAATCTTTCTTCTTTATGGAAACAAATTTGGTTTGCTCAAATACTGGGCAAGGTTAAAGTTCATTGGTGGAAAGTATGCTCTTCTATCCTACCAACAGCTGATTTGTTGCGTACTAAAAGGGTTTTTGTTCAGGATGGTTGTTGGTTTTGTAATGATCATGATGAGTCTATTAATCATATCACAAGGGATTGCCAGTTTGTTCAGGATTTGCTTTCTCTTTTTCTGGAGCTGCATGGGGTGTTACAAATTGATTGTAATGAAGGTACGTCAATCATTACTTGGTTGGCCTCTTGTTTTGATATTCTATCTAAAAAGAATGTGGCTCTATTACTTATAGTTGGATGGTTTGTTTGGAAAGAGCGCAATCTGAGAGTGTGGTCAAATCAGTTTGTCTCTTTGACTCACTTGCAGTTTCAGATTAGATCATATTACATGTTGTTTCAATCTACTTTGGCTACACCTCGTCGTACTGTATTGAGGGGTGGGGCAGTTTGGTCATCGCCTCCTTCTAGCTGGCTTAAGGCCAACTGTGATGGAGCTTTTGATTTCTCCTCCAAAAATGGTAGAGTAGGAGTGGTTCTTCAAAATGCTACTGGGGGATATTGTTGGTGGAATTTGTTTAAAGGTCAGCTCTGTTGCCTCTCCAGATATTGTTGAGGCCATGGCTTGTAGGGCTGCATGTTCCCTAGTAGTACAATGTATCTTTCTTCTATTCTGTTTGAGACAGATTGTCAGAGTCTAGTTTCTGCTATTGAGGCTGAGCGTGAGGAGACTTCATCCTTGGGTCATATTATTGAGGACATCAACTTTTCTCTTGGGATGTTGATGGGTTCTTCCTTGAGACATGTGTATCGTGAAGCTAATATGACTGTCCATAATTTAGATAAACTAGCTTTACATTCTTCTTTTAATCTTTCATGGAGTCCCTCCTGTTATTAGAAGCTTTGTGGCTTCTCATTGTACTCTTTGGTTGAGTAGTACAATTCGGTTGTCTTTCCCCTAAAAAAAAAAAAATATCTTTGCCAAAAAAAATAAAAAAGCTAGCTACATTATCAAGGTAACAGCTCTCATCATCTCACTTGTCCCGAATGAGCCTATACCAATTCTCTTAACACGGTTATAACTCCGTTAATCATTAAGGTAACAGTTTTTGATACCATAGTAGGGGACGAGGGGGTAAACTGTCATTTTCTTAATTGTTCCTAGAAAGAAAAAGAATTATGTATGTATTTAGGTCAAAATCACCAAGAGCGAAAGCTGCAGGCAAAATGACCACTGCCATCACAGGATACCATGGCCATCCTCATTCCCAGAAGAAAAACTAAGAATTTGGATCCTCCATTTAGGCAATTCTTGGATTTCAAACTAAATTAGAAATCAAATGATTGTTTTTCTTCTCTTTGGAGCTAAAAGTGATATAAAAGCTATTGGAAAACAAGAAGCTATTATAGATCTCTGGGTTACAACTGATCAAACTGTATCTAACCATGAATCAAAATCATCCAGTTCTTTGGCCTTTGATATGGTACGAGAGGAAGATTGAAAATCATGCACAGCCATTTTTTCTTGGGAGTGAGATGGACCACTTTGGTTGATTGGAATGGATATTTCATTTATCAAGTCATCAAGCGCATCATCAAGGTTGGCAGCCATCAGCATTGTTGAATCTGTACCTTTTCTAGGAAGTTGAAGTGGAGGCACAGAAGCTTCTTCCTGTACAAAACTGAAACCAGATGAATCATTTATCTTGGTCTCACTAAATGAGTCAAGAAGCATATCCAGTTCTTCCTCTGCAGTTGCTGCCTTAAATGTGGCAACATTCTTGTTTGGAACGTCTGCCAAAGGTTTCACACTCGACTCTGGTGGTTTCCTTTGATTGGTGGATTTTTCAAGTTTACTCAGATCAACATCAACTTGGTTGAGTGAAATTGATCCCATGTTAGACAAATTTGGGTCTAGACAATCACTGTCAGGAGAATTCGATATCATAATCTCAATATCTTGATCTGCTACGTTGCTCTTGTCAGGGAAACTCACCACAGGTTGATTCTTCAGATATTACTCTGGCTTCTTTGTTAACTAATGTTGCTTCCACCTGATCAGCAGACTGACTGCTAGTTGACTCTAAACCTTGCGCATTCTGTTGCATAAACAAGGTCATGTGTCACTTATCTGTAGCACACATCAAAATCCTACGAATGGACATTTATTGATGAGCATCTGAACAGTGATCGCCTCCGGAAAGAAAGAAAAAGAGAAGGGAATGAGCATCTGAGACATGTTCTATACATTAAGAGGATGTGTCCCCATTATATAGTTTCTTAAAACTACCTCCAATACACGTGGAATAATATCACTCCCATATCTTAGCCATTAGTCACTATACTAAAAAATATTAGTTGCATACATATCCAGGCGTTACCAATTCTGACCACCATTTTATCATCAATTATATGTCCCTCTGAGGGCCTTTATTGGCATTTACTTGCGATACATATTCCCATGTTAAACCCCGGAAAAATTACGAAGTCTACAGTATACTACAATTACCTACTTCCTTATTCAATTATTATCTTCAGCTGCTGAGTGCAGATGACATATTAAATAATATAGAATTTCATAGGCAAGACCAAAATACTATTTCAGTAATCATCCAAAAAACAAGCAAAGGAAAGCATACCAGTTCTGGAGGCAACAGGTCTGCCTCAATGTAAAGCCTCTGTGATAAGTCTACTTTGTCCAGTTGTTCTGCAAGGGAATGCAGATTCAAGTAAAGAAATGATACCTGCATGAAGTGTAATAAAAGCTCAGTCTCCCAGTGTAACTCCAGGAAATGATAAGAAAAGGAAATCAAAGTGCATAGCTTAAAAATCCTTTCACAGCAAAAGTTTCATGTAGCAAATAACACCATACTATTACAAATGTACCTGCTTTTTACTTGTTTTTTCATTTCAAAGTATTTATAAGCATGTTAATGCTTCCCAGATATATTCATTCTCCATATTTTCCACTTCAAGACTGGTTGACATCCTTGTACCTATATTCTTTCGACCTGGGTTTACACTTGATCTAAAATCTGAATAAATAGGAAATGGTATCGGATGCGGGAAGGGCGAGTTTGGTTCCAACATGTTTGATAAGAAGATAAGAGATTTGAATCATCTGCGGATAGGGGATAATTCTACTTAAAACATCCACTACAAGAACAATAAGGAAAAGTAATAGGGATCACTTGTCTTAATCCCCTAGAAGAACTGAACTTCCTCTTGGTCTTCCATTTATCACTATAGAAAAATTCTCCAAACTCAAACAACCCCCCATCCAATTTCTCCATCAAGCTCCAAAACCTTTATTTTCCAGAATTTGTTGTTGGTGCTGGAATTTGTTTCCAAATAAGATTGATGTCTGATGAAGATTGGAATCTCAGGGGTTTTCATGCAATTTTTAATGCAGATTTGTTAGTGTAATGGCTCCTATCTAGTGCTCCAGCTATTCGTGAGATTTCATTCAAATGTGGGGGGTGGTTCCAACCTATGCAACAAAAGATGGAAAAAAAACTGAAATAAAAATAACAGACCCTGAGTATAGGCATCCAGGCCAAGCAGGCATAACGACTAAAGATTGTGGTCCTATATGACAGTATGCTACAGATAAAATGCAGTAGATAAATAGAAAAACTACTTATAAGAAATGTATCAGGTAAATAGTTGGAAAGCGAAAGGCATATCATAGAGGAAATATTAGCAAAAATCAAAACGAAATTTAAAATTCCTCATCTTTCTACACAAAACTGACTAGCAAGGTATTTCCTTGTACTTTGATATTAAGTGCAAATTATAATATAACAAAAACGCAGTATTCAGTTGCTTACACAAACCAAATACGTTTTCATGTAAATGGATGGAATCCTTAAACTTATTTTCTCGTCATAATAACTACATATGAAGTAGCTTATGACCAGCTTCTTATGTATATGACTTCATAATTTCCTTCACAATCTTGACCTTAAAGATCCAAAACTTCAAGAAATCCAACCAATGACATTAGCTTCATATATATTTATAGTTTTTGAAATTTGAATACCAACGCTCGGATTTGGATTCAGAAGTTGGTATATTCTGACTGAGCTCTCACTAATTAGCAGGATATAAGTCCCATTACTAATACTGATGGTCTAATAACGTCTTCCAATACGAATCTGCTTCTCAGCCTCCACCATCAGATATAAATTACCAAGATGCACAGCAGATAATAATCTCTCACACATCGGCGTAACTTCATATTAATAATAAAGACATCAAAAGTGCATTACCTCGTGATGTGCAGTTGTCTTATCATCCACAACAAAATTATCATCTCCAGTCCATGATAGAATGCTGTCTCCCCTGGCCGAAAGCATAGACCCAATCCCCTTATTCCACTCCCCTACATTTACACATAAGAATTTGTAACAAAGAAATCAAAAAAGTAGTAGAGACACAAAATCTCATAGATGACAAAGAAGCAAAGAAGAACATACCAGACAGAACATCGTCAAATTGAGACTGAGACTGAGACTGTGCCTCAGCGATGAGATGACTATAATCAGCACCTTTACTTTTGGGCAAAACAATGTCGGAGGCACCACCTTCAGAACCCAAATCGAATTCTTCCTCGTAACGATCCCAGTTTGTTGGGATTTGCTTCCCCTTGGCTCCACCTGCTTGGGGCTTTGCTTTCTGATTCGAGTGGTACTTTTTAGTGTGGTGTTGAGAGTGTGCCCTCTTGGATTTTGCTAGAGCCTTGGAATCCATTACCAAAAACAAAACTAGTCTACAATTGGCTACCGACAGAGGAGCAGATGAGAACTCCAAATGAACAATCAATCCCCAAATGAAAACAAGTTAAAGCTCACAATCCATCTAACCTTGGCGAATTGAAAAGAACAGCTTCTCAGCCTTGTTTATAGGTCGCGTTTCCTTTTTCTTTCTTTTTTCTGTTTCTTCTTTGGTATCCCGTTTATACTCCGGTCTCCTCCTTTATACTCTTCGAACTTTGGTATTTTGACGAAAGGTTGCCCGTTATAAATTTTGGTACTTCAAGTTATAAAAATATCACAAATTTACAATGGTGTTTGAGATTTTGACCCCGACACAACATAAGTAAGTAGAGGCATTAACGACTTTAAGGCTGTCATCTTTTGAAAGGTATTTTTGTTCTTTCGATGTTTATTTTCTCCAAAGTTCTCTCTTATCTTTTCCTCGTTTGTTAATTAAAATAAATAAGTTGATTGGAGTATAATTCTATGAGGCAAAATAGGAGTACCATCTAGGGCAGTATTTCAATTCTCATAAAATCTGATCAATTAATAATTCTTATCAGTCACTCATTCATTTTTCTCATGACTCTTGGTGGAATTTAAAATTCAATCCAAAAATTTATTGATGGAAATCAACTTTGAATTCTATCCTTTGTTCTGAAGCTTGTCTCTTAGATTCATATTTACATGCTCAAATTATTTATAATATATATACACACACACACACACATTATGTATTGGGAGCCCTTCTAATGAGGACCACCAAAATCAAGACTAGTTGAGGACTTTCTAATCAATTGTTTGGTAGATTCACTTTTCGATTACGATTACGATTACATTATGGTAAATCAACTGTTAGAAGTTTATATATGCATGAGCAGATCTATTTTGAAAATTCTCTTCTAAATTGCTAATCGTTAATGTACCAAACTAGATCAAATTAATAGACAAACCAAATTTATCAAACAAGAACCGTTTATGTTCATAACTGATAAATCATGGTTATCAATGCTTTAATAATTTTCAAATTGGTTGAAAAATTATATAAATGATCTACACATGAATATCTAAACATCTAACGGTTGATTTGCGAAAATGTTATCGAAAAGTGGGTCTCACAATAAAGTCATCAACTAGTCATCATTTTAGCGATCCGCATTAGAAACACTCTCTATATGTATATAAATCCCCTTCCACTAAGGGATCTATTTTTTTAGTCATTTTAAAGGATTTTTTATGAGACCCACTTAATGATTATCAATTTGATTGAAATTTTACAGAGATTATCTACTCATATATACCTAAAAACTAAACGGTCGAGATGTGGATTTGCGATCGAAAAGTGAAACTATTCAAAGAAATCCTTATATTTTAAAATCTAAAGAAATCCTTAGATTTTAAAATCTAACGAGGTCCTTAGCATAGAAAGACTCTGTGTGTGTGTGTGTGTGTGTGTGTGTGTGTGTGTGTGTGTGTACAGTCATTCTTGGCTAAGGACGCCCTTACCTAAGCTTAGGTATGGATTTGATATTTTTGACCACTTTTCGATCACATATTTACATTTTAATCATTCAGTTTTTAGGTCCTAATGTATAGATCACTTCTGTAAAATTTCAGCCAAATTGATGATAGTTAAGGCATTCAAAAAGGCAATTTACAACAATATACACGAACGGTTCTGGTTCTACAGATTCTGTTCGTTCGTGTAAATTGCAGCTTTGGATGCCTTAACGATCATCATTTGGCTGAAAATTTGCAGAAGTGATCTATACATTATGACCTAAAAACTGAACGGTTAAGATGTGAATATGTGATCGAAAAGTGGCCAAAAACATCAAATATGTTCCATAAGCTTAGGTAAGGATATCCTTACCTGAGAAAAGTTAAATATATATATATAAATATATAACTTTGCTCAGGTGTGGATATCCGCACCTAAGAAAAAAAGTACGAATTTTCAGTTGTGACCAACTTTTCTATCATATTTCACATCTTAACCGTTCTGTTCTTAGGTCCTAATATATAGATTACCTCTGCAAAATTTCATCCAAATTGGTGATCATTAAGGCATCCAAAACTGCAATTTACACGAACGAACAGAATCTGCCGAACCGGAACCGTTCGTGTACATTGTTGTAAATTACAGTTTTGGATGCCTTAACGATCACCAATTTGACTGAAATTTTGCATAGGTGATCTGTACATTATGACCTAAATACTGAACGGTTAAGATGTGAAAATATGATCGAAAAGTGGGTCAAAACCTAAAATCCGTACCTAAGAAAAACTGCGGACTTCCGCAGTAGAGAAGCGCTGTATAAATATATATATATATATATATATATATATATGTCAAGTTGATAATCGTTTGGGAATCACTAGGAGGGCCATATATATGTAGATAGATTTTATCCAAAGCGGAGTTCTACTTTGAAATTAAAGTATGAACTTCGAGTTTTTGGTCATTTTTCGGTCGCATATTCATATTTCGACCGTTCAGTTTTTAGATACTAGTGTATAGATCATCTCTGCAAATTTTCAGCTAAATTGATTATCGTTAAGGTATCTAACTCGCTTAAACCAATTGATGAACTGAATCTGTCCAACCTAAACCGTACTAGCTTTAAGGCAGTTATCAATGCCGTAACGAACATCAATTTGGTTAAAAATTTGCATATCTAAAAACTGAACTGTCGAGATATGGATATGTGACCAAAAAGTGACCCAAAACTCGAAGTTTACACTTTAATTTCAAAGCGGAGCTCTGCTCTGGATAGGATCTCTTTATGTGTGTGTGTGTGTATATGATCAAAAGCTGACGTCCATGCTTTTTCCGCAATTAAAAGTTGATGGCAGCGCTGCTCTTGTCAGACAGAGACCAGGTCTCAATCTTGAGCTTCTTCTTGCCATGACTCGCCGGCTACCAGTTTGCAGTCGACCTTGATCCGGCTTGAAGTTTCAGGTGAGGTTGTTGCCCAGACCTTCGACCACGATCTCCTTGGCCTTCATCTTCATGGTGACGCCGTCCGGGATGCTAATGGTCTCCGTCCGACAAGAGCATTGTCGCCGTTGGCGCCTGATCGCTGTGAAAGCATGGACATCCGCACTTTTGTGGCACTGCAGACGTCCGCCTCAGAAGGCGCCTGTGTGTGTGTGTGTGTGTGTGTGTGTGTGTGTGTGTGTCAAAAATAGTTTAATTACATGTATTTTTTTTTCTTCTAATCTTCCATATTTAATTTGATTGTGCATTATTGAAAAATCATTAACAGATTAATTCTTTCAAACCATGTCCTAATCTTAAGTCTTGGATTTCGATTTTTCCAAACACCACAAATAAATCAATTCCATTCCATCCTTGAAAGGAAAATGAGTACAATTTCTTTTCCCACTGTAACATTCCAGTCAACCAAACGGGGACTTAGGGTTTTGATTGAAGCACAGCGGCGGAAAACTTTCCGATTGTTGTATATTTTGTTCTAGCACTGGCAAGGTCATGTGCTACATGGTGGTGAAGGAGGATGAAATGTTTTTTGGCTTGGTTTGATTGCCGATTTACAATGCCTGGATAGGTGCGCATGATCGGCATCAGATTCGGACTGTAGATCGAAGATTGCATATCAGAATGGAGGACCGCTAGAAAACTTGGCGACAACGGCGGCATGGCAAAAGATGGCATATGCTTGTACTAGAGTTGCTTGTGTGTGGGTTTGGGCCATTGGGCTTAGACTCATATATGGGCTATCTAGGCCTAATTCATGGGCTTTCAAGGAGGGTGCCTTATCACCCTCACTTATTACTTAGGTCTCCTTTGGTTTGCGGAATGGAAAGATTGGGAAGGGAAACGTTTTCCTTTCTTGTGTTTGGCAAACCCAAGAAAATGAACAACTTTCCTGCATGAAGGAAAAATATGGGGGGAAATGGATCCTCCCACACCCTGTGGGATTCATTTTCTCTTATACTTTCCCTGCATTAATTGTACATTAATTGCTTACTCTAAAGTTATTTTAATGGTCGTTATTACCAAATTATCCAAGAAACTTTTTAATCTTGAATTGTTTATGTTTTGATAATAAGGATATTATTGAAAAATTGATGTTACCTACTTTTCTATTCATACACAAACCAAACATCGGAAAGGAAAGTAAAATACATTTTCCGATTACTTTCCCGGCGTTGCCAAACTTTGGCAGAGAAACTAGTGGGAAATTTGCTTTTCCATGCTCATGGGAAAGACCAAGGAACTAATTTTCTTTCCAGTAACCAAACGAGGTCTTAGTGGATTAGGATGGTCTGGCCTAAGAATTACACATTCTTGGGCATTTAGGTCGATATATGGTCTTTAAATACCTATCAATTCAGATCAAGGCTTCTATTGGAGTTGGTAATTATCTCGAATGAAGGGGCACCTCAGGCGCCTTATGGATGATGAGTGACTCTGTTTATTTACTAGGAATTGGCTTTCTGTTGGTATCACAATTGCCTGATTAGCTAATAGGAGGCTAGCTGATGGTTTTGCCCTAGAAGACCCGGAGTTTGTTCTTTGTACAATAAGTTCACATCTATAGCGAGCTCAAAAACAGAGTTGTAATGAGTTTACATTTACTTGATAGTGTTCGGGATTCTTGTCCGTATCATATTCAAGTACATGGTACACTCTAGCCCTTGCTAATGGCTACTGAATCTAATGAAATCATATCCGAAAAATTCTTAGGTACGGGCAGCCGCACCACGTGTACAGTGCAGCTGTCCAATCACATTTCAGAAATTTTTATCCTTATTCAGAAATTACCAGGGATTTTTAAATGTGAAATACCCAAAATACCCCCTGCTCGGGCCTTGATTGGACAGCCGCACCGTCACGTGGTGCGGCTGCCCCACGCAAGAATCTCATATTCATCCTATTAAAAAAAAAAAAACATGTATGGGAATAAGATCGAGTTCCCTCCCATGCAATAGAATCAGTAGCTTCAGGTAATGAATTATCATATTCTATCTATGATGCACGGATATGGCAAAATGGCTTCGTATCCCGTATCGATCCGGGATACGGGTACGATACGCTCAGATACGTGCGAATACGCGGATCCGGATTTGGATACGGTCTGGATACATGCGTATCCTATTCAGATACGTATTTATGTAAATAAACTGGATACGCGGGGGTAATCTTGACTTTTTACCATTAAAAAAAAAACATAAAAGACTACAGATCGAAACCTACTCTCAGCGCCGCTTCGGTCAGTTGGTCGTTCTCTCGCTCCTCTTCTCCTCTTCTTCGCAAGTTGCAGCTAAGATCAACTTCTCCTCTTCTTTGATTCGCTTGGAGGTTGGAGCTTCAGTTAGACTTGCTTCTGGTACGTTCACTCTTCTCTTCTTCTTAGTTCTTAGTTGCTTGACTTGCTTCTTACCCATATGAACTTGATTGCTTCTCTGAACGGTAGAAGTTCTTCGATATAGAAAGGGTCTGATGGTTTCTGATGCTTTCAATTGTTGTATTGATCAGTGGGTCTTATGGTGTTATGGGTTAATCTTTCTGTTTCTTATTTTTTTTTTTCGACCAGAAGGTCTGATGGTTTAATGGGTTTGTTGATAAAAGGATAAGGACATGGGTTTTATGGTTTAATTGTTTTATAGCTTGATTGTTCAGTTTAATTATAGATAATGTTGTCGGCAATAGCTTTAAATGATATGCCTTGAAGAAATGTTTTGTGGATTGTGAAATATGTATGAGAACCATTCATTAGTGGTTGACTTGTTGCCACTTGCCACTCATTCCGTAACATCACTAACACGTTATGACTTAGGAAGAGGATAAATACAAAATGATAGTTGCAACGGTCAGTAAAACGGTAAAACGGTAAAACCTCACCCAAAAAAACATGTTATTTGCTGCCTCTAAATGCCATAACATTTAACTATTTAAGTAAACAAGATTGCAATATTTACAATTCCTTGCATTATGCTAATTTGTGAATTGTGATAAATTGTGTATTTTTCAGGAACCATGAGTGATGGAGGAACACCTCATATTAGTTCTAGTGCCGGGTCTGTTAACGCCGGTACTAGTAGTGGAGCTGCTGATGCTGAAAATGAGATTATAGATGATAAAGCACCGTTGTGGAAATTTGTGAAGAAGATTCAAAAACAACAAGGTGGAGGAGGTTGGAAGTGGCAGTGTAATTTCTGCAAATTGTACTACAGCGGTTATTATACTATAGTTCGTAGTCATTTGTTGAAAGAAGGAACAGCGGGGGTGTCAATTTGCAGCAAGGTTACTCCTCATGCCTTTACTGCAATGACCAAGTTGGTGAGAGAATGCAAGGAGAGATTAATGAATGCAGCTCCTAGACATGTTCCTCTACCATCATCAAAACAGCAAGGAGGGAGTTCCTCCACTAATAGCTATGGGATGAGTTATCATGCCTATACACAAGCACCAACAGCAAGTGATAGTGGAAAGAAGAGGAAAATAACCACTAGTTCTGTTGAAAAGGCCTTCCAAAACTCGACTAGGGAGCAATGCGATGGTGAGGTTGCAAGGATGTACTACACATGTGGCTTATCTTTCAACCTAGCTAGAAATGCACACTATCGGAACTCCTACATTCGTGCTTCTACCCTTCCAAGCTACATTCCACCAGGCTACAATGTTCTAAGGACCACACTTCTTACAAAAGAAAGGAAAAATATTGAGCATCATTTGGAGCCAATCAAGATTACATGGAAAGATAAAGGTGTGAGTCTTTGTAGTGATGGTTTGTCTGATGCACAAAGACGACCATTGATTAATGTGATAGCCACTTGTGAGAGTAGTCCCATGATGTTGAAGGCTATAAACTGTGAGGAGGAATTCAAGGATCATTCCATGATTGCAGACTTGATTATAGATTCCATTAAAGAAGTGGGTTGGGAAAATGTAGTACAAGTGATTACCGACAATGCTCCTGTTTGTTCCAAGGCCGGTGCCTTGATAGCAAGTAAGTATCCTAGTATTTTTTGGACACCATGTGTAGTGCATACTCTGAATCTTGCTGTCAAGAATATTTGCACACCTTCATTAGTTGCAAGCAATGCGGATGTGTTTGAAGCATGTTGTTGGATACAACCAGTTTCTGAGGATGTTATGTTTATCAAGAATTTCATTATGAATCATGGAATGAGATTAGTCATGCTTAATGACCATTGCAATTTGAAGTTACTTTCGGTTGCTCCCACAAAGTTTGCATCTACGTTAATTATGCTAAAGAGGTTTAGGCAAATCAAAAATGGTTTGCAACAGATGGTCATCAGTCCAAAGTGGGATGACTACAAAGAAGATGATGTTAGGAAGGCAGCTTCTGTGAAGGGGAAATTATTAGATGAGTTGCTGTGGGATGACATTGATTGCATCATTACTTTTATTGAACCTATCTATGAGATGATCAGGAAAACAGACACTAATAGACCTTCTCTTCATTTGGTGTATGAATGGTGGGATAGTATGATTGAGCAAGTGAAGAAGGCTATCTGTAGGAAAGAAAGGAAGCAATCTCATCGAGAGTCTCCATTTTGGGATGCGGTGTATAAGGTTTTGGTGGCTCGTTGGTCCAAGAGCAATACTTCTCTCAATTGCTTGGCACATTCATTGAATCCAAAGTAAGTATAACATGTGTTTCCCTTTTTGCTTGTTTGTTTAATCTTCATAAATTAGAATGTGAATTAAACTTATTCTTATTTTATATCTAGGTATTATGGTTCGGAATGGCTTAGTGAAGATACTAATTGGGTTGCTCCCCACAAAGATTTAGAGATTACAAGGGAGAGGAAAAATTGTATCCTTAGATACTTTGCCAATGAAGATGATCGAAGGAAAGTTAACATAGAATTTGCCAATTTTATATGTGTATGCAAGAGTTTGGAAGTGGAGATGCTATGAAGGATAGGTTTATTATGCAGCCTATAACATGGTGGGCTGTTCATGGAGCTTCGGCACCATCTCTCCAAGCCATAGCCTTCAAGGTTCTAGGTCAACCTTGTTCTTCTTCATGTTGTGAAAGAAATTGGAGTACTTACAATTTCATTCACTCTGTGAGAAGGAACAAGATAACACCACAAATAACGGAAGATTTGGTGTTTGTGCATACCAATCTTCGCCTTTTAGCTAGGAGAAGCCCAAGTACAATGAAAGTGCAACTCAAATGTGGGATGTTGGAAGTGATGAGTTTGATTCTTTGGAAGAGTTTAATGTTGGAAGGCTTGAGATTGCTAACTTTTCACTTGATGAACCACAATTAGAGGGGATTTTGTTTAATGTTGATGATGAAGATGAAGACCTTGAGGATGGTGTCCAAGTTGAATGAAGTTGATAGTTGAATTAAGTTGTGTTAACCTTTTGTTTGAACATTTGGATTGATAGTGTTTGATTGTGATAAACTAGCACTTTGTTTGTGTTTCATAAATATTTTTTTTCTTCTAACTATATCTATAAGTAATATATATATATATATATATATATATATTTAATTGACGTATCCTTCTCGTACCCGGATCCAATTACATTTAAGATTTGCCGGATCCACGGATCATACTGTATCGTATCCGGATACTCGTACCCGTATCGGTGCTTCTTAGTATTCTATCCAATCTCTGATACATATACCTATGATATAATGCTAAACCCTTGCCGCTTTGGCTTTGGGTCCCAACATCAGCGTTCAAAGCCGATCCTAAGCGGATTTGCCCTCTTCGCCACTCGAGGCTGCTGTGCAGCCTTCAAATGTCAACTATGGTGGACAAGCATTCTAACGAATCTGCAGAACTCTGGACTAGGGTCTACCTTACAATGCACGATACATCCCCTCACCGAA
This sequence comes from Rosa persica, assembly GCA_025331145.1. Classification (NCBI taxonomy): domain Eukaryota; kingdom Viridiplantae; phylum Streptophyta; class Magnoliopsida; order Rosales; family Rosaceae; genus Rosa; species Rosa persica. The sequence goes on along the minus strand of WFKR01000007.1, from coordinate 35,063,290 downwards.
GTGAGTTTACTCTGGACTAAATCTGAATGATCACTCTAATGTTACCACAGGAGCTACTGGTGTGGAAAAGGATGATGCTTTGAAAGGGGGATTTGGTGGGAGTAAAGCGTGTGGTGATTTATCAACATGTGGGAAGCCTGCTATGACTGAGGAGTCATCAAAAAAGCAACAGCCTTCTGTCGTTGATGACGGTAGTATCAAAAGGAAAGGAGGGGTTGTTAAAGAGGAACATATAGCAAATGAAGATTATGATTATGATTTTTTAGATGAACATGTCGTGAAGAGGATAGATTCAACTGAAGAAGAAATCTTGGAGATATGTATGGCGGAGCACGATCATAATTCATAAGAGATGTATCAAATTACAGGAAAGGCTTTGAACGGGGAGTATGCATCTCAAAATCTAGTTGATGCTATACCTTTCGATTGGGCCTGGGAGGACTTTGAGATCAAGCCGATAGATTAATCAGATTTGGAGGAAATATCAGATTCAATGAAAGTATTAACACGAGTTGATGGAAGATATGAGTGCATGTGTAGATGCAGCAACAATTCTTGGCTAAAGGCCCCGTTTGGAATTATTTCACTTAAAAAAAAAATTAATTTTTGTTTAAAATTTTAAATTTTATTGTATTTGATAAATAAATAAATAAAAAGAGCTTTAATTGAAAATTATAAATCACTAGCAGCATATTTTAGAAGCAACCCAAAAGTTACTTTTAGAAGCGACCTTCAATTAAAACACGCTCTAAAATTGTTTTACGTATTGTCAACACTTTTAAAAGTATTATTTACCAAACACGAACCTGTTTTAATTTACAGTTGATTATTCTCACAGCACAATAACAGCAATTTTTTTTTAAGTCACAACCCAAACAGCATAGCAGCAGCAGTCTTTTTTTTAAGTCACAACCCAAACTAGCCCAGGCTATTCAGGGAGGGGTTAGCTGTTTTTAATTGAGCAGAGGTCCACCTGCTTATTGTTTCTTTTGGTTTTTAGATCACTTCACATTTGAATGTACAACTCCGTATTCCAAAACCATATGGTGATGGATGTAAGGTATGGGGATGGATGTTTATCTTGTTCAATTCAAATGCCACAAAAAATTAAAAACTGCTAAGTTTTAGAACTATTATCTGATAAACAAGACTAGTTAAAGGCACCACAACTACAGCTGATTAGGCTATTTTGTATTTTTGTTTGCTTTGACTCCACATTGTGTCACAGACTATACAATAAGCCATATTCTGTACTGTAATGACGTGTTCTCTAGTTTCCGTAGGGCTGTGAGGAAAAAAAGAAAGGAAAAAAAAAAAGAGAGAACCATAATTCATAATTTAAGGCAATTCTCTATCAATGAATTCTAACAAAGGACTTCTTTTATTGATTGAAACTCAAGTGTCCATGTTCTGAAAAAATTCACCAAACATCAGACTGCTTCCAGCAATAAAATACAGCGTTCTGAAACGTTTAAACGTTTCAAAATCAGAAAGGAAAAAATGCTCTCAGTGTACAACAGAATACGCCACATCACTTCAGCTTAGTAAAGAGCTTTGGTGCAACCTGCATTGGAGAATGTTTTAGCCGAAGATACAAGAGTATAAATACGTCGGTCTCAATATAATTTCAAAGCAGTACTTACACATTTGTCTACACAAGACCAGTAGTCAAAATATTGTCCAGTACAATGCTTGTGGCCGCTTTCGTCACCTTCGATCCTCTTAACACATGCCTGTAACAAATTATGATGAAATTCACAGTATATATGAGGTGTACACAATAAATTTGATGATTACAGCATCTAACTTGCTAACCCATCTATATTTCTCTAATATTTTGGGTGAATTACCAGTCAATTTCCAGTAAACAGAGAAACACGCTTGGTACAGTTAAAGAAAAAAATAAAAAAATCTCCAATAAATTGTTTCAGAATAAAAGACCTCGTGCCTCAGACTGACCAAAGGAAAACGTACTACAGCAATCACCTCAACCACCAGAGCTTCAGTGACTCTATCTCTTTTGTTTGTATATTTCATTATGAATAGAACTTATCATCTCCCTATGCTGAGGTTATAAGTCTTGAATATTGCACTACTAGATCCGTATTCAAAAAAACAAAAAAACCAAAGAAAAAGAAAAATCATGTTCTTCAACGGGACAAAAAATACCACACCTCCAGGTATTTATGCAAAGGATAAATCATGAGCATTCTATGTCTTTCATGCCTACCTGATGTGGCATCATTTTATGCTTCAGTTTAATTCTACAACTTTGACTATCCTTATTGTCATCACCTAGGATGTAGGTTACACTGCAACCACAGTGAAGCAACAGGAAAAAGAACTTGCCTACTGGATCTGTTCTAATGGTTTCTTCATGAAATATGGGACTGAACAGAGTTAGTTGCTCAAATGAAGGAGAATTATCATTTTTATGTCATATTTATAGAGTAAATGAAGAATTGAAGATGAAGCAATATAGCATTGAAACAATGATCCTTTGTTGCCAGTTATACACACACACACACACACACACTCTTTTCCAGGTTATGGATGAGATGTCATCTCTGGTTGCATAATAAACAACGAACAGACCTTTGAGACAACGTTGCTATTGGAGGGACAGGTGAAAGGAAACATAACACAAACAGGACCAAAACATTACTCTTTACTTTGAAATGGTTTACAGAGTTTGTTTCAAACATAGACAATGGAAAACTAACTTTGGCTATGTCCATATGGATGATTTAAAAGATACCAGCCACAGATATGCAGATGTACTTGAACAATAGTTTGTCTTCTAAAATAGCAGTTTATCTTTAACTGGCCAACAATATCAAGTACAAATTTCCAAAATGCTGCAAAATACCTGATATTGGAGAAATGGTTTGACACATTTCGGCTTGCAGGAGTCTTCAAGGTACTTCTTCTGATCAACAGGTTCCTCGTCCGCCCTAAATAGTTTAAGAATAAATAATGAGTGGAAAAAAGCTTACACCCATACAAGTATGCATGCTAACCTATGAGGCACAGACAAGGATGCAGGATGTGATATGACATGAAGTGTTGAAAAACATTGCAACAATAATTTCCACTGATTTAATGATTCTACACAAAATCAAACATGAAATATTCAACATGCCATACGCTATATACAAAAAGAAAAAAAAAACCAAAAATATTCTGTCATCTTTTAGACACCATACAAAATTAAAGAAACAAAGGTTCATGGATACTACACAAAATACATCACAAAATGTTTAAAAAGTAGGATTAAAGATGTAACAAATTTTGATTCACCTCCTCTTCTTCTCTAGTTCTATGTCTTTAATGGAGGCTGAACCCTAGCTTCCTTCTTGATTTCACGATGTTGAACAAATGAAGGCCAGAGCATGTTTTCTGTTTTTATTCTTAACACATGTTTTAAAAGTATCTAGCATACCTCTGTTAACCAAAACATCTCCTGCTGTATCTTGAGTGTAAAGTCAAAATTACTGAACACTCAAGTTATACTCTATTTGGTGTATCTGATACATATCCATGCCATATCTGTATCGGATGTAGCAAAGACAATGGATGACAAATTTTTTGGCGTGTCCATGAAACACAGATGCCTACAAGACAAGGGATACGCCAAACAGCAATATGCAGGAGGGCATTACAAATAAAGCCAGATGGAGCGTTGAGGAATCCAAAGCCATATTTTCACTAGAGATAGAAACCTATCTACCAGTACACTGTGATTTGGAACAATACCAACATATGTGGTATCAAAATTTATAAATGACATTTCAAGTTTCAACTCTGCTAAAATTTCATATTAAAAGTAACTATAAAGTAAAGCATATATGTTGCCCTTTTCAGAAACAGCAAACAAAATTAGTGCATCAACCCAATGGTTAACTAATAGTGTAACCGAAAAGACAGTTAATATACAAAGCCACATAAGCAGCTATCTGCTATTATGTGGGGTTAATGTTTGTAGGTAGAATCAGGGAGTAGAACCTAAGTAGTCACCAGCGCTTAGTAATTTGTAATGTCATGTCATCAATCAGCAATGCCAACTAGTAACTCACATGTCACTTTTTATCACCCAATAACAAAAACAAATGTCACTTGAAGAATAGGCTTGGCTTTAAAGTTGACAAATTAGAAGACCAAGAGCTGATATCCACTTCAAACTTACTTGATAAATTTTCGTACCAAAGCTCAATGGTATACGTCATTCTACAGCAATCTCTATTCATACAAAGAACTTACCTTGCTGTAAAAATCCACCTCTCCAGATGATACAACTTGCTTTTCTTACTAAAAGAATGGTCATTTAATTTGGCCTCTTTTGCTTATCTAACATTTCCAACTTCGTAGAGCATTCTCTTTCTGACTTCTTTCAAATGTACACAAGATCAAAGTCATTTCCTACCTTAGACAGAAACAATAATGGGTTGTGGTGGTGCTACCTCGTAGTTTTCATCTATTGTAAAAATGGGAATGAAGAGTCATGTATATCAAACCAATTTAAGCTCTATCCCAATCTGTAAACAGAGGCACTAATCTAAGGGAAGTGGTGAAAGCAATAATTTGGTGCATTTTCATCGGAAAGTGAAGAAGACAAGAGATATTCAGGAAAATAATTTTAGAGGTGAAGCTGTATTGTAACTCTAAAGGTGCCGAGAAGCAAGGCTCAACACCAGTAGGTTGAGTAATATAACCACATGTTAAGGACATTCAAGAAGACCAGCAACTCGGGAAGCTTCCTATATGATGCAGTGAAATAATGTTGCTTGGCTTTGGGTTTGGAGGGACCAGACATTAAATCAAATCACACATTAAACAACTGAGGATGCTGAAAATCATAACATACTATTAGGAACATTAATGTGGAAGCCTTGTGGGCATTATTTGCAATCTTCCCAAAAAATTTATGGACCCCTCCCGTATGGGAGTATCTTTCTCTCCCTCTATCCCCACACACACACACACACACACACACACATTACGCAATGCAAGCAAAATCTGGATGTTTGTACACCAAAGCCATATATGACAAATATGTTAACAATAAAACAAAACTACAACACTTACATTAGTAAATATACAGAGAGAAGCTGAGAAGACACAAAACTCGGTACAAAGGTGCCTCCAAGTTACCTGACAGCATCAAGCAAACAACAAAAAAGTTACTCTAAAACACACTAAATTGGAAATGAAAAGAAGAAAACAAAAATGTAGTCCACATTACTACAGAAAAATAGCAGAAAATAAAAGACCACCATACAAAATATCAAAAAAAAAAAAAAAAAAACCCTAGCACCATGTAGGGAATACTGAAACCAGAAATACAGTAGTGAAAAAGACCACCAATGATTGCTAGAACTAGATCTTCAAGAAACGATTAAGCTTAGTTCAATTAAGAATCTAGCATTTTCAGTAGATTATGATAATAAGATCAAAAGAATCTAACGCGAAAAACCAAATACATAGAATCTATAAGGGCAAGGCAGGTTTCTAAGCCACAAACATTCACAGAAAGTAATTGAAGGCGTGTAGAAGAAAAACCAATGAATAGATCAGAAACTTGAATCAATAAAAAACAAACAATCGTAGATTCTTAGCACACCACAAAGTGTTAATTGAACTCTAATCGGCAATCAACTAAAGTGTTGGGTAATGAAATTGAATCCATATAACAGAGGAAAGGAGAGGAGAGGAGAAAAAGTCTTACGAAATCGTGGACTTGGCGAAGACAACAGTAGAGCGGACGATCTAACCTTCGCGAATGCTGCAGAACTGCGTCTTTATAGGTCGCGTACTCGGGACCTTTTTTGTTTTTTTGTTTTTTGGCAAAAACGACGTTGTTTCAGGAGGTCAGTTCCCAACCGAAAAAAAAATAATAACAAAAAAAAAATTAGACAAAAAAAATACGTCGTCTTTTCAGTCTTCATATATTTTACAATTCACATTCTATGTTTTCTGTTTTAGTATCTTAAATTTTGTCTATATGATGTTAAGTACTAAAAAAAAAAACGTGAAGCGTGGTTTGTAAAATGAGAAGTGTGAATTTTACTTCCAATAAACTATGGTTGGTTTTTGAATTCGAGAGTATCTTTCCTCAGTAGTGTTAGGTTACTAATTACTTTTATCTTAATCTCAAGGTAACATTATGTTAGATTACTTTAGGGTTTTCTAGTCATCGCTTAATTTTGTCGTAGCCCAATTGTGGGTAAGTCATTGTGTAACGTTATCTACTTTAACTTACTAATAGATTGACACCCACATTCTCTCTCTCTCAAAAAAAAAATCTAATACAAGGTTAGTAACTTGTGAAAGTGTTATCTAGGACACTAAAACCATATATACGTACAAGTTAATTTAGAAAATGTGTAATATTTTGAAACTTAAATTAGCCATAAGGCCACCAAAGTTTTCTTGTACACATAAGGTCACCTGTCTCTTTAAATTATTGCCTCCCTGACAATTTTACCCTTCATGGAAAAAAACTACCATCGATCAATCTCTAGCCAAAACGTAAAGAGATTCATTCTCTCTCACTATGCCAAAAAATGCTTCATACCATACCCTTTAGACTACAGAAGACGTTTTTTCTATTGTCTGATTTTTTTGAAAGTCTTCAAACCATAGTTTTAACCATTTCTGTTGTCTAAATACTATCAAAATTCATACTGGTTCACTTTTTTCAACTTTCTTGTAACTTGAAAATTTCAGATGACAGCTCTAGTTATATTCTGTTGTCTGAATGAATGGAGAAATTATTTCTCCTTGTCTGGCCAAAAAAATATTGTTTGGCTCAACTACAACTTATCCATCTAGTCTGACCTGACCCCGTGTTTTCCCACACTTGGTGAAAAGATAAAAAAAACTCGTCTTCCCTCTCCCAAACCTAGCAAGTAGCAACCTCTTCTTCGTTGCTCTTCCTCTCTCACTGCTCTCTCATATCGATCTACAAACCAACAATCAAAGCTAAGTAATGCCAAGTTCTTCGAGGAAAGAGAGATTGAAGCGTAGAGATGAGAGAGAGTACCAGGAGAGAGAAAGTAGATCTGGTTTCTCTACTTTGTTCTCTGAGCATCATCTGGCGACATTACCGCCACCAATGGGCTCTTCGGCCTCCAATTAGTCCACCCAGGTTGCGTCATCCAACGATATTGGATGTGAAGACCCAAATTTTCATATAATAAATTTATGTAATTCAATAATTGTTATATTAATTGAACTATAATATTTGGGATTATTTGGTATGTCGTGGTTTGAGAAAGTTGGTTTCGAATGATTTTATTTTTGAAAACGAACGTTATTTAGGGGGTCGTGAAAATCGACTTTTATACATTCAAAATTTGGGAAAACTTCCTTCATGAAAGTTATAGAGCTCGTCGATACGAGTTCGTGCATATGTGGAACGTATTATTCGGAGTTCGTATGAATAAGTTATGAATTCTTGAAAATTGGAATTTTTCTATAAATAGTAAGAAAAATATGATTTTTTCATTAAGGATGAAAAAATCAGATTTTTGCACTTAAGCCACACCCCCCCCCCCCCCCCCCCCCCTCGTTCTCTCTCTATCGCGCGAATCCCTTCCCCTTGGCTCACCGACCTGACCCGACCGGAACGCAGCCTTCCCGACCACGCCGCCGCCGGACCCCGCCCTCCTCGCCTTCGCCGCTCCTCGCCCAGTCACTCCCCGCCCCTTGCCTCGCCCCGTCGTTGCCCCCAGCCTTGGATCGGAGCAACCCCAGACGAGGAAGACCGACCCGATCGGATCCTCCTCATTTCCGTAATGTGCTCTTCCTCCTGATAATCCCCATATAAGCCTTGCATCACAATTTTGTGTGTGGAGCGAAAGATCAGAAGGTCGAGATTAATCCAACTTCAAAGCTCGATCTAGGACGATCTAGGACGATCTAGACCTTATCTCGGAAAAAGTCAGGTATTAAAGTTGTTCATAATTTCATTTTGAAGAAGTTTGTAGTTGACAACTTTTGCATCTGAGGTGGTTGACGAGCGTTAGCCGCCGTCTGACCGCCTTGTGTGGTGGCGCATCGGACCTTTGAGTTTATATTATCTGAACGATGATCTATGCATCCATACAAGCATTTTGATATATAACATGGTCATGTTAGAAAAAAGTTGATAAATAGTCAATTTAAGTTTTGACGTTACTATTTACGGTTTTACAGTTTATCTTCGGTTTACGATTTACGGAGATCAGACTATCGGTTTTGCTTCAAATTTTAATATGATGATCATATGACTGTCCCGATGACTTTGTGTGGTCACGGCCGAAGATCCGACCGTTGGATCTTCGTATAATTGTAAAACAGTGATTCCAGAGGCGATTTCTGAAGATCCGTCCGTCGGATTTTCGTATAATTTTGATAGGATGTTTCCAAGGGCGATCATCGTTTAAATTTGATCCGATCGTTTGATCGTCTTTATTTTAGAATCCGACCGTTGGATCATTATTTAAGTTTATTTCGCGCTTCGTTTGCTAAGTAAAGACCATACTTGATTAGGTACTTGACGGTTTGAGTTGACGAGCATTTGGATTATTGTGATTTGTATCTAAGTGAAGACGCAGCGGGAGTTTCGAGGTGAGTAAAACTCACGTGGTTCTTATTACGAACCGAGTACTTTAAATTATTTATTTTTGTAATTGTGTGAAAAATATTTATGGATTAAATAGTTTCAAAAGGACTTGATCAACTACGGTCCATAGGTAATTAAAATGAATTTTAATTATACAAATGAATTTTACGATTTTCTTGTGTGAACTATAGATGATATTAGTGGTCATTCCTGAGTGGATGATTATGTATATATATATATATATATATATATTTACGTGGAATATATATATTGATTGGTATGTTATTGAGTGATGATATGATTGAGTTGGAATGATGATTTGGATTCTATTTCAGATGCTTAAATTTCATAATAATATTGTGTATCTTGGATGAGTTAATTTCATTGTATGAAAATACATCGTTGTGCTCATTTATGGATTTAGGGTCAACGTAGTGACCGGTATGGGGGAATCGAACGCTCTAATCCTAGGTGGATGATGGAATACGATTGGTTGAGTATGTACAATTATCGGACGTTCTAAATATGTATATAAGTATACATGTTGATGAAATACGATAAAGATAAATATGTCGGATGCCATAACATAGGCCAGGTGACGGGCTACGATTCAGTTAGAGCTCTAGTCTATCAATATCGTATTTTAGAAATACGATTTCGGGGTTTTGAGAAGAAAGATGTGAATTAGGGTTTTGTGTTGATTTGTGATTTGGTGATTGATTTGAAATTGTTGGTTTCTTGTGGACGTGGAAATTGTTGAGTGTTGACTTGAGTGAAAATAAATATGATTCAATTAAACAACCGTTCTTTCTTTTTACTCATACGAGCTTTCAAAAGCTTACCGGGTTTTGTGTTGTTGCAATCCCGGTACACTATTCAAATGGTGTAGCGGATATTTCTGCAGGTCAGGATAACCAGGGAGGTGACCGTGCTGTTTAGGTGTTGCAGCATTTATTTTTTTTTCATTTAAGTTGTGATGTTTGTTATGCTCATTTAGGGCTTTACAATTTATTTTGTGAGTGAGTTGTAATAATTAACCGAGACTAAATTCGGTTCTTGAAATTAAATTGTGTGGTGAGGTTGTTAAGAAAAAAGAAATTTTCAGGATGGTTATTTTAAGTTATAATAATTCTTGTTTCGGATTTTGAATTTTTATTCTAAAATTCGAGGCCTGACAGTTTGGTATCAGAGCGTAAGGTACATATTTGGTGATATGTCAATACTTTCCGAGTGATGACCCATCTGCAGCGGATCCCCATCGTGTGCTCTTCGGTATTGACAATGTCATTGGGTATGTGAGAGCGTTAGGTTAGCTAGGAACGTTAGCATGTCATAAGAACTTTAGGCGTTGTCTGATATGCTTAGTTACTTGGTTATAGACTTGCATTTGACTTATGCCATGTTTTAAGTGTTATGCGTGTATTAATCAAGTATACCCTGCTTATTAGGTAATGGAAATTGAGGGGAATGAAGCTAGAGGTCGAGGTAGAGGCAGACCTCGTGGTAGGGATAGAGGCTGAGGTAGGGGTAGGGCCCCTCCAGTCGATGATGCATATGAGGCGGAGGTAGAGGGACCTTATGATGATCAACATATTCCGCCAGTGGGCATGGTTGATGATCCTGCTCGCTTGCTGGTGCTAGCAAAGGAAATTATCCGCTTGGAAGCAACCAAGTTTGGTGGAGGCACTGATCATATGGTTGTAGATAGATGGATTGAGGATTAACAAACCTACTTTGATCTGTTTGATTGCAGTGAGATAGATAAGAGGAAGCTAGCCGCTTTCATGCTGAAAGATGAGGCTAGAGTGTGGTGGAACGTCACACCGAGGAGTATCAAGATATCTACCTTGACATGGGAGGGCTTCGAGAGGCTGTTCAGGGAGAAGTACTTCCAGCAGCTGTGAAGGAAAGGTTAGAACGGGAATTCCTCACACTTGTACAGGGGAAGATGACTGTGATCGAGTACGATGCGGAGTTCTCCAGGCTGTACAAGTATGTGAAGCAGATGGATGACGAAGACTTGGCTAAGAAGTTTCAGCGAGAGTTGAGTCCTTCGATTGAGCGTGTTGTGGCCATCTTAGAGCTGAAGACAAAGAGAGAGATCTTGGCTAAGGCATAAATCATTGAGCAGTAGAACTTGATTAGTAGAGAGAAGGAGTCTGTTGAGAGAGACTTCCAGGGCAAGGGAAAGGCCATAGTAGGAAGCAGTTGGTCCAGAGACTTCAGGGGCGAAGAAACAGAGAACTCAGTTCCAGCATCAGGCCCCAGCTAGAGCAGTAGTAGCTCATCCCATTCAGGCTATACCTATTAGGTAGATAGCACCAGTAGCTCCAGTGAAGTGCTTTAACTGTGGCGAGCCGGGCCACATCTTTCGTGTGTGCACGAAACCACGGGGTAGGATATGCTACAACTGTGGACAGACAGGGTACCAGGCCAGGGAGTGTCCCCGAAATCAGGGTAGAGTGCAGGGAAACCAGCAGAGGCAACTACCGCCTGCACCTGCTAGAGTCTTTGCCATTGGTCAGGCAGGCACGGGAGTGGAAGGTACTTTATCTGTTTATCACTATCTTGCTAGATTATTGTTTGATATAGGAGCCTCACACTCCTTCATATCTAGTTCGGTTGTGGACGTGTTGGGTTTGATTGTTATGCCTCTTACGAGATCATTATGTGTTACATCACCTCTCGATGTGTCTCTTGAGCTTAGCATGTTTTGTGATGATTGCCCTATTAGGATTGGAGGCAGAGAGTTCTCTGCATCTTTGATTGTGATTCTGGATCACACATATGATGTGATTTTGGGTATGGATTGGTTGAGCCCGAACCATGTTGTGATTGATTGCTTTAGGATGATTGTGTCCTTCCATGTTCCTAGACAACCGGTTTTCATTATCGTTGTCTGAAGTCTAACATCGCCATGAGGGCAGGGATTTTGGCCCATATTGAATCAGGGAGTAGTACTTCAAAGATTACAGGGATTCCTGTAGTTTCAGAGTATGCTGACGTGTTTCAGGAGATCCCTGGATTACCTCCGAAAAGGGTAATGGACTTCTCCATTGATGTGATACCAGGTACTTCACCTGTATCGAGATCACCCTATCAAATGGCTCCAGCTAAACTTTAGGAGTTGAAGGTTCAGATTAAGGGCTTACTTGCACAAGGGTTCATTCAGGCTAGTGTATCTCCTTGGGGCGCACTAGTGTTGTTCGTGAAGAAGAATGATAATTCACTTCGGTTATGTGTAGATTATCGACAGCTGAACAAGGTGACCATCAAGAATAGGCACCCTTTACCTAGGATTGCTGACTTGTCGATCAACTTAGGGAGGCTACTGTGTTCTCAAAGATTGATTTGAGATCTGGATATCACCAGTTAAGGGTGAAGATGAAGATATTCCAAAGACGGCGTTCAGGACCAGGTATGGACATTTTGAGTTCCTTGTCATGCCTTTTGGTCTCACGAATGCACCTGCAGCATTTATGAACTTGATGAACCGCACGTTCAGTCCCTACTTGGATCAGTTTGTGGTAGTGTTTGTTGACGATATCTTGATTTATTCAAGGTCATCAGGTGAGCATGAGAAGCATTTGCGGATCGTGTTAGGACACTGAGAGAGAAGAAATTATTTGCCAAGTTCGAGAAGTGCGATTTCTGGCAGAGTTAAGTCAAGTTCCTTGGTCATGTGGTCTCGAAGAATAGAGTTTCTATGGATCCTTTGAAGGTTGAAGCAGTGATGAGTTGGAGTCGCCCTATTACGGTTACAAAAATCCTTAGCTTCCTTGGTTTGGCAGGGTATTACAGGCGTTTCATTGAAGGGTTTTCTGGTATTGCTTCGGCTTTGACCAAATTGACAAGGAAGGACACTCAATTCATGTGGTCGGATGAGTGTGAGAAGGCTTTCAATGAGCTGAAGACTAGATTGACTACAGTTCTGGTGTTGACTATTCCTACTAGTGGTGGTGGATTAGTCATTTACAGCGATGCATCTCATCATAGTTTGGGGTGTGTGTTGATGCAGAATGGTAGCGTTGTTGCTTATGGTTCTAGATAGTTGAAGGTACATGAGCGGAATTATCCCACTCATGATCTAGAGCTAGCAGCAGTGGTGTTTGCCTTGAAGAATTGGAGACACTCACTATGCCAGCAAAGCAATCAGACGACAGAGGAGCTCTGCCGTCCGATGAACAAAAATTCTGTAGTCTAGTACGGTGTCGTCTCTTAAGGGTATCAGACGACAGATTTCCTCCATCGTCTTATATTTCAGACGACAGAAATTTGTTAGGTCATCTGTTGTCTGATGAAATCAAGACATGAGCTAACTGTTTGTACAAGTGAATTCAGACGACAGATAAATGTCATGTGATCTACAAATAAATAACAGTTTCTTATAATTTGTATGATCTGATGCTTATTCCAACGACAGAAAAATGTCATTTCTGTGGTTTGGATGCACTAAAGTATAAGATATGAAATCCTATTTGTCGTCTGAATAGACTTACAATAACAGTTAAGTGTTGTTTTATTACAGTCCAATAACAACTATCATTAGTATTCAGTTTAGAATACAATTATCTATCGTTTTTAGTTGCCTACAATAACATTTATATGTTGTTTAATATGGATTGTAGTCACAGATAATTGTAAATTGAACTTAGTTAACACTACACTTATTTATCATTTGAGTTTAGTCATAGATGACAGTTAATTGACGTTTAAAAAGAATAAACATAACAGTTATCTGTGGTTTTTATTAATTTATAATAACATTTATATGTTGTTTTATATGCATTGTAGTCACAGATAATTGTAAATTGAACTTAGTTAACACGACATTTATTTATCATTTGAGTTTAGTTATAGATGACAGTTAATTGACGTTTAAAGAGAATAAACATAACAGTTATCTATGGTTTTTATTAATTTGTAATAATAGTTATCTGTTGTGGCATATAACTTGGAATTACAATTAACTGTAATGTAAATGTTGTTAAGGTTACATTTATCTATTGGTGTGGTTTATTCTCTATAACAGTTAACTGAAGGTTGAAGAGTGCAGATAGTACAATTATCTGTTGCTTTAAGTTGATTTGAGCCACAGTTAAATGTTTTTTCGTTTTGTTTGTAACGATAGAATTTTGGTTATATCTGTTGATACTATTTTGCAATGACTATAATTTTATGTGGTTATTTTGGTTCTTAGTCACCAAATTATTTTCGATTTTGTCTTTGTTTTGACATAAAGCGACAATTATCTGTTGTTTGAGTGCATATAAAACAACATATTTGAATTTCATTATGTTGTTACTTTCTATTTTAGATGACAATTTTCTGTTGTTTGACTGTCCAAATAAGAACACATTTTTTCTTGTTTTTGTTGTTCTTTGACACGTCAACTACATATTTGGATTTCATTTGTTGTTGCTTTCTATTCTAGATGCTATACTCATATCCTTGTTGTGCCACAATCATGTAAATCTGGGAACTACACAATGCATTCATCAAATATGGAATTCATTCACAAAAATACCAATATTTGATCAATCTGTTCCTGCAGCTATACATACATCTATAATGGAGCTAAATTAGTAAACATCATTTCAATAACCCATAGCAGTTGGCATGATCAACAAATGTATCCCAAAAAACACTGATATCTCATACTACTGATCATACACTGTACTTGCAGGGGCAAAATACTTAAGTCCAACTGCATAACAAGTTAATATGGGTTATAGATGATGCATGTCCAAAATTAGAATCTATCTCAAGCTCTCAACACACTAGCTTTGTTGAAACTGGCTAACATACTTTGCCCACTCGGCTCAGACCTGATCAATGTCTTTTTGTGTGTAGAAGTGATTTGCTTTCCTTTCCCACTGCTAGTATTAAAAAAAATTATATATACAAGTTAGTGTGGATGGATATGTTTCACAACATTAATCTGAATTGGAAGCAGTTGATATATATATATATATATATAATTACCTTAGTACTCCACTGTTGAATTTTGTCATCCACTATGTTTTTCATGTAATGCATAATTCACAGTCCACAAGTTTTATCGCCCAACTGCTTCCGAATGCCCTGAAACATCATAAAATTGTTGAACACCTGGCTGATGCTATGGAATAAATAGAACATTTGTTGAAGTAAAATCAAATAGCATATAGTTAGCTAGTTTGCAACTCGTACTGCACAATTTTTCCATTGAACTATTTTTCTGCCTTTCCTATTTTTCTGTGCATTGTATATTCTGATGGAACTGAAACAGCATGACGAGAACAATAATCAGCCAGAAACTGAACAACTTACAAAGTAACATTTAGATAGAAATTTACAGAAAAATGCAGGTATAACAACCAATTTTACATTGGACCAAACTGAATCTAGAAGCCACTTACTCGTCCACAATAGTTTTCCATTCACCGGTGATGAGTCACCTCTTTAATGGATCCATGAAGTGCACTACTTCTCCACCAGGGTTCACAACCGTTAACATCCAATGACAACTAACAATAAAATATTCAACTCAATACCCAAACAATCTCCAACGAAGATAACATGCATATATACTGTAGATATTAGGAGGTAGGGTCTAAATCAAAATTGATTACCCTGAGTTATAGGGAACTAGAAAAACCTGGCCAGGCTTCCCATTTCCATACCGAACAGCTAGATAATGAGATCGTTCTGTTGCATTTCCACACCCAAGTGCACCAGTGTGAGCAAGGTCGATGAAGGCGATCATTTCCAGGATCTTTGTTTTCTTCAAAACCTGATAGAGGTAGCTACAAAAACAACAGATTTAGTTTCACAGAAATTACAACATTGAAGATGGCCACCATACAACTTAATACAATTTAACAGATTTAATGTGCACTAAAAACCTCATATACATCACTAATGAGCTGCTCAATATCTCCTTCATGTTGGTCATGGCATACACATCCCTCATGAAGATAGCTACCTTCTTTGGATGGCCCAAAAGCTCTTCTCCCAAACTGGTGTGGATGGTGACCCCATCCTTTAAGAATCTGTTGGCCCATTGGCAGAACATCTTGAGGGGTAAAGGCAACTTGGCTGGCAGGTTTTCAAGGTCATCATGATCATCATCATCATATATGTCTCTATTTCTCTTCTTCACAATTTTACGCTTTCCTCCCTGCTATATTTGTAAACAATAACATGCAACATTATTAGATAAAAATAGTTTAGGGTTTTTGAAAATGTACTAATTAACAAATGAAATTACCTTTTGCTCGACTGTGGGGGGTATAATCAAGTTTTTAGGCCAAGCAACGCATGTGCCAATCGCATTGCGTATCTTGACAATCTCATCTTTGATAGGAAATGATAGCAAAGCATCTTCAACAATAGCTTTGGTGACTGACACGCGCACATTTTCCTCCCCCATTGGAACACCATGGATTGTTTGTTTGTTGGCCTCAATATCAACTTCAACGATGGTTCCAAAAGCAACAACATTATCCAATGAATTTATTGCTAGTTTAGACTCCAACTTGACCGTATTGGTCCTAACCTGAGGTTTCTGAAACAGTTGCATAAATTAGATTTCAGAAATTGGCATGCATCAGTAAGTATGATCTATCAATCTAACCATAAGGGTAACAGAAAGTAAAGGTAGGAAGGTAAGGTAATAGGGTGTAGTTTACCGGAACTTCTTCCCAAAATTTAGTCTTCATGAGAGGTCTACCAACTTTCCCAACATCATACTCAATAATCGATGCAGATTTACTGCTCAATTTACTATCCAGAAGCGGCATAGCAGTCTCCTCTTCAACCTCCACTTGTGCAGCATTGTTTAAGATTAACTTCTTCTTGACATTTCCAGCAAGCTTAGTTTCACCAACCTTCATAACCTTGTGATTTTGCCGGGAACAGCTGCCTTGTCCAGAACCAATATCATTCAACGGTGTTGACATTCTCAGTGAATTATTGTCAACCTCTTTCCTCGCAACATTTTCTTCTAACTTCTTAAACCTATCCTCCCAAGAAACTCTTTCCTTGGCAATGTGTTGTTCCATCTCCAACTCCCATTTAGCTCTTTCATTGGCAATGATAGTTTCTTTCTCTTCAGCTAATATCCTCTTCACACTCACCCTCAAGGTGTCTTCTACATATTCCTTTCGGCGTTTTGGTATATTGAAGTAAGCAGCCAGCTTGACAAAGCCACTAACACCTCGTATCCTGCCAGGGGCCTCGGGGTTTCCCAATGCCAATGTTAGAATATTATCTGATCCAGAAGTATTCACTTCACCTTCACACAATTTTTGCCTTAGTTTGTCCTGTTAACATAAAATAGAAGCATGAGATGCATGAATGATGCAAAATAATTAAAAAAAAATCATAACAAAATAATTACACTTGTAATTGAACTTACAATTTTTTCAAACGCCTTCTTTACTGCCGGCTCGTTGAAGTTGCCAAACGTATACTCCGATTTCAATTCGACACAAATTTTGAATCTCCACAGAAAATGCTAGATTTATATGATACTGAAATTCAAATTTCACCTTCGCACTATCGACGGAGACAAAGCTAACGGGCTGTCAAAGAGTCACGATCAGAGTTGCGGACTCAACGTATCTCTTTCCCTTAACAGAAAACCAGCAAAATCAGTAGAGACAACTCTATGTTTGTGGGCACTCACTGCAATTAACCAAATTCCACAGATTAGACCAATTCAATAAGAAGCATGACCCAAATTTACATCAAAAGCAGAAAAATAAATTACAGATTAGATTGGGTTAAAATTCACCAAGTGTGAGGTTGGTTTTTAATAATTCAATTCACTTGTCATTTTTTGCCACCTTTGTTAAATAAGCATTAATAAGCCCTCATAATAGCTGTTATTTAAAAAAAGTGCACATAATAGAAATTTTGTACTTAAAAAACAGAAAAAACAAAAACAAACAAACAAGATCATATCAATTCACCATTTTCTTAGCAAGATGTGGATTTGTTGTTTCAAGCAACAAGGCAATGACAGCCGGATCTGCTTCAGTTTGGTGATTTGATATCAAAATAATGTTGTGACCCTGAACAGTAATCCAAACGCATGACATCAGTTGAGTTACTTCTAGTACCTTTTAGCATAAAAATCAATGGGAACATGAACACTATACATTCAAACTTGTATGATTATGGCTCCAGTAATCATTTCCAAGAAATACTTCTCAAACCAAATGGACCCCAAAACCAAGTCTATTTATACGTACTTCATGCATAATTTTGAATAGATAAAAAAAAGTAATGCATGTTAGGAATCACAGCATCAGATTATACTTTTCATCAAGTTTTATCCAAAATTGCACTTGGACATGAATAAAAAAGTACTAGATAATATATTACATCATCACAAAACGTATATGGATGATTTTTATTCACTATTTCTTTAAATTTTTTGCTTTACATGATTATATGGATGAGTTTGATGGGGTATACCTAGGGTATAAGCTGGGGCAGTAATTATGCTTTTCAGTTGAGATTAATACTTTTAATCTCATGACTGACCACAAGAATATGAGTTAATCATCATTTACAGAATAACAAAATGAATCAAAATAATATGGCATCTGCATATTTGCATACCACAGAAGCATCAAGATCTTACCACTGAATGCTCAAGATAATTAATGGTGAACCATAGGTCCATAACTGTGATATCTAGAATCTAGGCAAAGTTATATACCCAAATCTAATCAGTTTGCTTTGGTGGTATAATATGTTCCATTGCCAAGCTGGTAAATAATAGCTATCATTTCATAGCCTGAGAAAAGATCTAATAGGTAGAACCAGATCATTTTAACTAATGGAATCTTCGATTTATCAGTTCAGACAAAAACTTATTCAAGAATATATATAGTCATTTTGTATCAAGTTGCTTCCAGAATACTTTGACATGCACATATAACCTAAATTAACTGGCATAATGCATTGAACCACACTTTCTGCATATCCAAGACAACTATGAAACATCAAACCAAGAAATAAGTTGAGTGTAACTTTGCTTGTAGGGGTCAGTTTCACTATAGGAAAAAAAAACCATCTATGATGTTGCCCCTGTGTTCTTATTGATTCTACTAAACTGAATTGTCACCAAGTTTTCAAAATAGTCAATGTTTATAATCTAAAACTTTGCTTGAAAAATTGAGAAAGTATAAATTTGAAGAACTCAAAACAATCTAAGAACTAAACCATACATCCATAGAAACTAAGTGCCTGAAGTTTACATCAATTTGAAAAAAAATCGGAAAAAAAAAAACATTGGAAGACAATCAGTTTTACTGGAAGATAATTGAATTATTGAAATTAAGTTGTGACAGATCAAAAGCATACCTTGAAGTTATTGTAATTAACCACCAAGATGTGATATTGCAGAGCAAACAGAATCTGCAGAAGATAAAAGCTGATATCAGTTCAAACTTAAGCCAATAACAATAGAATAAGCCAAGAACTAGGTTTAATCAGTTCCAGATTCAGAGGTATCAATCAAAACCAATTCTTGTAATCAAAACCCATCTAGTAAACTGATCAAATTTTTGAATTAAAGACTGAGATATGGAGTGATGTGGAGAGAGAGATCAAGACCGTCATTCGAGGAGACTGTGAGAAGTGATGTGTCACTGCCCGTCATGCAACCGTCGTCGATCGTCGACTCGTCGAGGAGATTAGGAGAGAAATCTGGGTGAGAGATGACTGGGTTTCAAAAAGGATTGTGAAAGGTCAGATTTTCAGTTTTGAATAAAGGGGATTGAGAAAGGACCGGGTTTCAGACTTTCCAATTTAAAGAATGAGTTTTGAAAGTCAACTGTAAACTAAATGAAGCAAACTTGAAACTCAATCGAAGAAAGACCTACAACTACATCGATTTTGTAATAAAAACCCCAAATCAATTTCCAGAAAAACCCTAAAATTGAACACTGAACCCAAGCGAAACCCCTAAACTAAATGAAGCAAAATGCTTACCAATAACCCAATAGAAAAATAGAATAGTCAAGCTTCTAATCTCTTGAGTCACTAGTGGAGAACTCCATTAAGCCGGACTTAAATGCAAACAGCAAGGATGTCGGGGTTGAAGGAGAGATTAGTTTTGGGTAAGGATTCTTAGATTTGAGAGATGGCCGATTTTTGAGAGATAGATGGCTGAGTTTTCCTCGAGATGCTGTGAGAGGTGAGTTTCTGGTCGATAAGAGAGTTTTTAGACAAGAGGTAATGTTTGTGGGAATGAAAAACACGAAGGTTTTGTGTTATGTCAAAAGAGACTTAAGATAAAAAAAAGTCAAACTCACCTTATTCAAACGATAGAATTTCTTGGCTCTGTTGTCTGAATCTCACCCCATTGACTAGTCAGCGATAGGGTTTGGGCATTTGGGAGGGAAAAGACTCAATCTTGTTGGAGGGAAATATAAACTTTCTGCTAAGAAAATTTCCATCTTTTCAGACGACATTTAAGTGTCGTTTGAATATGACCATATCTTCAAAATGAAACAAGCATGGTTTCTCGTTGTATTCAGACAACACATTTAATTTATGTGTCGTCTGAAAAACTCAGACGACAGAAAATGACATTTCCGTCGTCTGACCTTTGTTGTCTGATAGCTTTTTTGGCATAGGGACTATCTTTATGGTGAGAAATTTGAACTCTTTTCTGATCATAAGAGTTTGAAGTATCTATTCTCCTAGAAAGAATTGAACATGAGGTAGAGAAGATGGATGGAGCTCATCAAGGACTATGATTTCACCTTGGAGTACCATCCCGGAAAGGCAAATGTAGTGGCGATGCTTTGAGTAGGAAACCTCGAGTGGATGATCGGGGCAGATGGAGGGTTGAGATTTCGAGGGATATTGTATGTACCGAGTGTTGATAATCTCAGAGAGGAGATCATACGGGAAACACATAGGTCTCGATACACTATACATCCAAGAGGTACTAAAATGTATATGGATCTACGAAAGCAGTTTTGGTGGTATGAAATGAAGAGGGATGTGGCAGAACATGTGTCGAAGTGTCTTACATGTCAACAGGTGAAGGCAGAGCATCAGAGACCCGCAGGAATGTTGAATCCCTTGTCGATTCCTGTTTGGAAATGGGAAGATATCTCCATGGACTTTGTGACTGGATTGCCTAGGTCCAACAAAGTTATGACTCGATTTGGGTGATTGTTGACCAGTTGACTAAGTCAGCACACTTTCTTCCGGTGGCAAAAACGTATTCAGGGGATGCATTGTGTAAGTTGTATGTGAATGAAATAGTGAGACTTTATGGTGTGCCTGTGATGATTGTCTCTGATCGTGATGCTCGTTTCACTTCAGAATTCTGGCGTAGATTCCATAACGCATTTGGCACATCTCTTGCAATGACCACTACATTTCACCCACAGACAGATGGGCAGACTGAGAGAGTGAATCAGGTGATGGAGGATATGCTTAGAGCTTGTGTTCTGGACTTTAAGGGAAGTTGGGCGGATCATTTGCCATTGTTAGAGTTTGCCTACAACAACAGCTATCATTCCGATATTGGTATGGCTCTATATGAGGCTCTTTATGGTAGGCCATATAGGACTCCTATCTGTTGGACGGAAGTAGGGGATAAATTGTTCATCGATCCTGAGATTGTACATGAGACTACAGAGAAGGCCACTACTATTAGGGACAGAATCCGAACCTCTCAAAGTAGACAGAAGAGTTATGCTGACTTAAAAAGGAGACCCTTAGAATTTGAGACGAGCGATCATGTTTTCTTGAAGGTCTCACCTATGAAGGGTGTGTTGAGATTTGGCAAGAAGGGAAAACTCGCCGAGATATGTCGGACCCTTCGAGATTCTAGAAAGGGTTGGAAACTTGGCATATTGACTTGCTTTACCTGTTAGCATGTCGGGTGTGCACAATGTCTTCCATGTGTCTATGCTCTGGAAGTATGTCCGAGATGAGTCTCACGTGATTGATCATGGTACGATCGAAGTAAACACAGATGTGACATTTGTAGTTGAACCTGTTCGTATCTTGGATAGGTCTACAAAGAAGCTTCGTAGGAAGGAGGTTGACCTTGTGAAGGTGTTGTGGAGTCATCATGATGAGGGTGATGCATCATGGGAGTTGGAGTCTGACATGAGGAAGAGGTATCCTCAGCTTTTTGTTGACGAGCATGTTTGAATTTCAGGACGAAATTCTTTTAAGGAGGGTAGACTGTGAAGACCCAAATTTTCATATAATAAATTTATGTAATTCAATAATTGTTATATTAATTGAATTATGATATTTGGGATTATTTGGTATATCGTGGTTTGAGAAAGTTGGTTTCGAATGAATTTATTTTTGAAAACGAACGTTATATAAGGGGTCGTGACAATTGACTTTCTATATGTTCAAAATTTGGGAAAACTTTCTTCATTAAAGTTGTAGAGCTTGTCGATACGAGTTCGTGCATATATGGAACGTATTATTCAGGAGTTCGTATGAATAAGTTATGAATTTTTGAAAATTAGAATTTTTCTACAAATAGTAAGAAAAATATGATTTTTTTCATTAAGGACAAAAAAAAATCAGATTTTTGCACTTAACGCCCCCCCCCCCCCCCCCCCCCCCCCCCCGTTTTCACTCTGTCGTGCCGAACCCTTCCCCTTGGCTCACCTACTAGCCGACCCGACCCCGCCGGAACGCAGCCTTCCCTGCCACGCAACCGCCGGACCCGGCCCTCCTCCCCTTCGCCGCTCCTCGCCCAGTCGCTCCCCGCCCTCGCCTCGCCCCGCCGTTGCCCCCAGCCTTGGATCAGAGCAACCCCAGATGAGGAAGACCGACCCGATCGAATCCTCCCCATTTTTGTGATGTGCTCTTCCTCCTGATTAAGCTTAGTTCAATTAAGAATCTAGCATTTTCAGTAGATTATGATAATAAGATCAAAAGAATCTGAGCCACAAACATTCACAGAAAGTAATTGACGGCGTGTAGAAGAAAAACCAATGAATAGATCAGAAACTTGAATCAATAAAAAACAAACAATCGTAGATTCTTAGCACACCACAAAGTGTTAATTGAACTCTAATCGGCAATCAACTATAGTGTTGGGTAATGAAATTGAATCCATATAACAGAGGGAAGGAGAGGAGAGGAGAAAGAGTATTACGAAATCGTGGACTTGGCGAAGACAACAGTAGAGCGGGCGATCTAACCTTCACGAATGTAGAAGAACTGCGTCTTTATGGGTCGCGTACTCGGGTCCTTATATTTTGTTTATATGATGTTAAGTACTAGAAAAGAAAACGAAGTGTGGTTTGTAAAATGGAAAGTGTGAATTTCACTTCCAATAAACTATGATAGGTTTTTGAATTCGCGCGTATCTTTCCTCAAAATTAGGTTACTAATTACTTTTATCTTAATCTCAAGGTAACATTATGTTAGATTACTTTAGGGTTTTCTAGTCAACTTTAGGGTTTTCTAGTCATCGCTTAATTTGTCGTAGCCCAATTGTGGGTAAGTCATTGTGTAACGTTATCTACTTTAACTTACTAATAGATTGACACCCACATTCTCTCTCTCTCAAAAAAAAAAAAATCTAATACAAGGTTAGTAACTTGTGAAAGTGTTATCTAGGACACTAAAACCATATATATGTACAAGTTAATTTAGAAAATGTGTAATATTTTGAAACTTAAATTAGCCATAAGGCCACCAAAGTTTTCTTGTACACATAAGGTCACCTTGCCTCTTTAAATTATTGCCTCCCTGACAATTTTACCCTTCATGGAAAAAAACTACCATCGATCAATCTCTAGCCAAAACGTAAAGAGATTCATTCTCGCTCACTATGCCAAAAAATGCTTCATACCATATCCTTTAGACGACAGAAGACGTTTTTTCTATTGTCTGATTTTTTTGAAAGTCTTCAAACCATAGTTTTAACCATTTTTGTTGTCTAAATACTATCAAAATTCATACTGGTTCACTTTTTTCAACTTTCTTGTAACTTGAAAATTTCAGATGACAGCTCTAGTTATATTCTGTTGTCTGAATGAATGGAGAAATTATTTCTCCCTCTCTGGCCAAAAAAATATTGTTTGGCTCAACTACAACTTATCCATCTAGTTTGACCTGACCTCGTGTTTTCCCACACTTGGTGAAAAAATAAAAAAAACTCGTCTTCCCTCTCCCAAACCTAGCAAGTAGCAACCTCTTCTTCGTTGCTCTTCCTCTCTCACTACTCTCTCATATCGATCTACAAACCAACAACCAAAGCTAAGTAATGCCAAGTTCTTCGAGGAAAGAGAGATTGAAGCGTAGAGATGAGAGAGAGTACCAGGAGAGAGAAAGTAGATCTGGTTTCTCTACTTTGTTCTCTGAGCATCATCTGGCGACATTACCGCCACCAATGGGCTCTTCGGCCTCTAATTAGTCCACCCAGGTTGCGTCATCCAACGATACTGGATGTGAAGACCTAAATTTGCATATAATAAATTTATGTAATTCAGTAATTGTTATATTAATTGAACTATGATATTTGAGATTATTTGGTATGTCGTGGTTTGAGAAAGTTGGTTTCGAATGATTTTATTTTCGAAAACGAACGTTATTTAGGGGGTCGTGAAAATTGAATTTTTATAAATTCAAAATTTGGGAAAACTTCCTTCATGAAAGTTGTAGAGCTCATCGATACGAGTTCGTGCATATGTGGAACGTATTATTCGGAGTTCGTATGAATAAGTTATGAATTCTTGAAAATTGGAATTTTTCTATAAATAGTAAGAAAAATATGATTTTTTCATTAAGGTCGAAAAAATCAGATTTTTGCACTTAAGCCCCCTCCCTGTTCTCTCTCTGTAGCGCGAAACCCTTCCCCTTGGCTCACCGACCCGGCCGGAATGCAGCCTTCCCGGCTACGCAGTCGCCGGACCCGGCCCTCCTCGCCTTCGCCGCTCCTCGCCCAGTCTCTCCCCGCCCTCGCCTCGCCCCGCCATTACCCCCAGCCTTGAATCGGAGCAACCCCAGACGAGGAAGACCGACCCGATCAGATCCTCCCCATTTTTGTGATGTGCTCTTCCTCCTGATCATCCCCATATATATCTTGCATCACGATTTTGTGTGTGGAGCGAAAGATTAAGGATTGAAGTTTTCGATGACTGAGAATCGATCTGGAAACTGATCAGAGGGCTGAGATTAATCCAACTTTAAAGCTCGATCTAGGACGATCTAGACCTTATCTCGGAAAACGTTAGGTATTAAAGTTGTTCACAATTTCATTTTGAAGAAGTTTGTAGTTGACAACCTTTTCATCTGAGGTGGTTGACCTGCGTTAACCGCCGTCTGACCGCCTTGTGTGGCGACGCGTCGGACCTTTGAGTTTATATTATCTGGAAGATGATCTATGCATCCATACGAGCGTTTTGATATATAACATGGTCATGTTAGAAAAAGTTGATAAATAGTCAATTTAAGTTTTGACGTTACTATTTACGGTTTTACAATTTATCTTCGGTTTACGATTTACGGAGATCAGACCATCGTTTTACTTCAAATTTTAATATGATGATCATATGACTGTCCCGATGACTTTGTGTGGTCACGGGCGAAGATCCGACCGTTAGATCTTCGTATAATTTTAAAACAGTGATTCGGGAGGCAATTTGTGAAGATCGTCCATCGGATTTTCGTATAATTTTGATAGGATGTTTCCAAGGGCGATCCATGAGGATCTAACCGTTGGATCATTGTTGAAATTTGATCCGACCGTTGGATCGTGTTTATTTTAGAATCCGACCGTTGATCATCTCTATTTTAGAGTCTGACCGTTGGATCATCATTTAAGTTTATTTCGTGCTTCGTTTGCTAAGTAAAGACCATACTTGATTAGGTACTTGACGGTTTGAGTTGACGGGCATTTGGATTATTGTGATTTGTATCTAAGTGAAGACGCAGCGGGAGCTTCGAGCTGAGTAAAACTCACGTGGTTCATATTACGAACCGAGTACTTTAAATTATTTATTTTTGTAATTGTGTGAAAAATATTTATGGATTAAATATTTGTTTCAAATGGACTTGATCAACTACGGTCCATAGGTAAGTAAAATGAATTTTAATTATACAAATGAATTTCACGATTTTCTTGTGTGAACTGTAGATGGTATTAGTGGTCATTTCTGAGTGCATGATTACGTATATATATATTTACGTGGAATATATATATTGATTGGTGTGTTATTGAGTGATGATATGATTGAGTTGGAATGATGATTTGGATTCTATTTCAAATGCTTATATTTCATAATAATATTGTGTATCTTGGATGAGTTAATTTCATTGTGTGAAAATACAACGTTGTGCTCATTTATGGATTTAGGGTCAACGTAGTGACCGGTATGGGGTAATCGGACGCTCTAATCCTAGGTGGATGATGTGATACGATTGGTTGAGTATGTACAATTATCGGATGTTCTAAATATATAAATATATATATATATATATATATATGTAAGTATACATATTGATGAAATACGATAAAGATAAATATGTCGGATGCTATAACCTAGGCCAGGTGACGGGCTACGATTCAGTTAGAGCTCTAGTATGTCAATACTGTATTTTATAAATACGATTTCGGGGTTTTGAGAAGAAATATGTGAATTAGGGTTTTGTGTTGATTTGTGATTTGGTGATTGATTTGAAATTGTTGGTTTCTTGTAGACGTGAAAATTGTTGAGTGTTGACTTGGATGAAAATAAATATGATTGAATTAAACAACCGTTCTTTCTTTTTACTCATACGAGCTTTCAAAATCTTACCGGGTTTTGTGTTGTTGCAATTCCGGTACACTATTCAAATGGTGTAGCGGATATTTCTGCATGTCAGGATAACCAGGGAGGTGACCGTGCTGTTTAGGTGTTGCAGCATTTATTTTTATTTTATTTAAGTTGTGAGGTTTGTTATGCTTATTTAGAGTTTTACTAATTAACCGAGACTAAATTTAGTTCTTGAAATTAAATTGTGTGGTAAGGTTGTTAAGAAAAAAGAAATTTTCAGGATGATTATTTTAAGTTATAGTAATTCATGTTTCAGATTTTGAATTTTTAGGGCACCCTATACTTCCGGCTGGCAGTTCGGATCTACGACCTTTTGTTGGTTCATGGTCTCATGAAGCTCTGCGCTTCGTTGGCCAAAGGATTGAAGGTAATTCTTAGCCATTATTTTTAGTTGAAGTTTGTCTTTCTGAAACTAATAGATCTAAATTGTTCTTTAGCTCGATTGGAAATTTTTCTTGGCCATTTTTTTTTGTAGCAGTCTCCATCTCTATTTTCTTCATCTCTTAGCCTCATCTCATCAGATCTTAAGCTTGAAAGCTTGGAGCTTTATGGAGTAAAGGTCTCAGAGAAGCACTAGCCTAGAGGTTTCTTCGTTCTCTTCTCCATTTGGTTGCGAGAACCCTCTTCGAAGAATCATCAGCTTTAATAGTTGGATGTATCCGGCGAGATCGGAAGGGTCTCCGATGAACATCTCTGTAGAAAGGTACCCTTTTTTTCAAATTTGATGTTATTTCTCAGTTGGGTGAATACCCATATAAATTATTCTTCATTGTGATTTTGACGGTTTTGATTTGTGTTTGGTGGCGCAGAGAGTTGGATTTGTTTTGGACCGGTAAGGAAGGTTGCATTGTGTGAGCTTGCACTGTAGCATTTGTGCCTTTTTGAATAGTGGTGGCATGCTTATTTGTGTGTAGTCTGGAGGGGAAGTTGGGATGCTACTGAGGAAGAGAAGCTGGATTTCGAAGTAGTCCGGAGGAGGGGAGGTCTTAGGCATTTGCATAATCAGTGAGGTGAGTTTTGTTGATCTCCTTGACATGTGTTTGTTTCCAGATTTATTATAGTTGAGTTTTGGAGTGATCTTTCTCGCAAGGATTATTTAGTGTAGCAGTTGAAGACAAAAGTTGAAGTTGGTGTAGTAGTGGTCATGTTTTGAAGCATGATACTGAGTTTAGAGGAACTGCAAATGCAAAATATCAGTTTGGAAGCATGTTGTGAATATGCACATTATTTGTCTATGATGGTTATATGGGGTTTAACATCAGTGATTCAGTGTACTGATAATTATGTGTATAAGTTTGATTATGGTTCATGACCAAACCTGGGCTCCACTATGAAAACCAAAAACTGGAATTTCTAGAATAGGAAATGATTAAAAGATTCCATCCCTCTCTGTTTCATGCCATGCATCTGAATGGTTACTCCAAGAGGCATATAGGGATTCATTGTTCATATTGGTTATAATTTATATGTATGGGAAGAGAGTATGGTGCCTATTTTGTTGCAGTAATTTTTCTATGTTTCCTCTGCTAGTTAATTAACCTATGTATGTTTCTTCTTTTTGTAGATGAGTCCCAATTTATATCTACGGTGGAAAGAGGAGAAGATGCAACAGGAAATGTACAAAGAGATGATTTGCCTTCTAGAAGAATAAAGAAAAGAAATTATATACATAGGTCTAAACTCGTTCCAGTTGCTTCCAAAAAAGCTACTTAATAAAGGAAAGAACTTACTTGATATTTTCTTGATTTCTTTTGCTGCTGCAATTTTCAATTCTTCAAAAATTCTCCTCGCTATTGCTTTTTCTGTTTGCATTCTGAAGTCTTGGGGTTTTTTGGAGATTTAGGCACTTCCCCTTTTTATGTTTTCTACAATACCTTTCCTCATGGAATTTCAGATCCTGAGGTCGTGGTTGGAGCTCTTTCATTGATTATATATTGTCTTACTCTTATCCCACTCATCAAGTACGTAGTTGTTGTTTGTCGAGCAAATGACAGTGGGCAAGGTAAACCAAATTCTGTTTGTACACTTGCTTCATTAAATGTCTGGTAATTGTATAATCATTAGATGGACGTGTTCAAGGTTACAGATTACCAAATTCTGTTTGTACACTTCCTTCAGCAAAGGAAGCTTATTGCTTTGATTGGATGATTCACATTTGTGTACCTGTAGTGATAACATCAGTACACATAGTTTAGCAACTTGGGTTATAATGTTAACTTTATTTATTAATATTAGCAATGGGAATTCATGTTTGGCTATGCATTGCTTTTATACTTCTTGATTAACATTTGTGTCTACCTGTATGTAATTATATTTATTGTTGAATAGCATGCTAATTAATTAATATTATTTCTTGTTGGCATTTTGATAGGTGGGAAAATCCATTGACGTTGGACATCCCCAGGTGATAGCTATGCTAATGTGGGTGAGGCAGGACCGACTTTCGGAAGTGAAGAAGCTGCAGGGGAATTTACTGCAAAACATGTTGGGATTATACGGTGCGTGCCTGCTCGAGTTCTTATCTTTCTGTGGCTATAGACTTCCCCCGAATTTTATATCCTAATAATTTTCATTCCAGTTTTGTTGTGAGATGATGTATAACAGAGTTTTATATCAATCTACAATCTTTGTTGGATTTTGAATAGTTATTGTGGATTACATTGCTAAGGATTCAATTTTAACTGTTGTGCAGGTCAGGAAGCATCAAACACCACTTCTAAGGATACAAAATTTTTCTTGTTCACTACTTGGACATTTGAAGATGGAAATGTGGATTTTCCTCTAAACCTTATGCAGGCGATATTTGTATGATTTGTGATTTGTTATACAAGCTTGGGTCTACACTGATGCAGCCAACGCTGATGCTCGAGCCCACAGGTTGAATTGGTTAAGGTGCTATGACATTGGGGGTGGTAGGAGTAGGAGTAGGAGTAGGGGATGGAGTTCCTTGTCATTGCTTCGGCAGGTCTTTCTCCTCTGGAATTTCAGCTCCTCTCTCAATCATAATGGCAATGTTACGTTAGAATTATGAAACTGATGGATTGTGTTTTGGATGATATTGATGCAATGAAATATTTGGCTTCATATTGATGGCTGATTGAAGTTTAATTTTATGGCTTTGATGATTTTTAAATGAATGATGATGAAATAGTTGAAAAGCAACATATGCAAGTTTCACAATATGTTATATCAACAAAATGGAAACAACATAAACAAACAATAATCTGTTGTTTCTACTTACTTCAAACAACATATAAGTGGACTTGAAATCATTCTCAAACAACAGAATTAGGTGGTTACTTGTATTGTTATTAACACTCACACAACAGAATTTGACTAAAACAGTGGTTGAAAGTCCAAACAAAAGACAGAAAAGTGAGACTGAATACTGTTTCAGATAACAGAAATTAGAGTCAGACTATACTTGAAGTGAGATTCAAACAACATTAAATAACTAAAACAGTAGTTGGAAATCAAATCTAACCACAACAAACACAAACATTTGTAGTTCAAACAACTTCAAACAACATAACTCACAAAGAAAATGTTGTTGTATACAAACTAAGTCAAAAGATTTCTGTCATTGAATAATAAATCAGACAACAGAAACATAAACTTAGCTTCATTATTGGTACAATCAAACGACAGTTACAAGTAAATCTCTATCATCTAAATCTAAGTACAAACGACGGAGTTCCTTTAAATCCGTTATTAAATTTAAGTATCAACAACATTCATATGTAGTTGTAATATACTTCAGACAACAGATAGTCCATAATTCTTCAATATTGAGTGCATCAGACGACAGTACCTTAAACTAAATCTGTTGTTTGAGTGTATTATCAACGACGGAGAATCTCTGTCGTCTGAGTGGCTTAGAGACGGCAGCCACCTAGACAACAGATTTTGACTTCATCAGACGACAGATATGATCTGGTGTCTGAAGGCTTTTTTGGTATAGTGTCTCCTCTCTCTCTCTCTCTCTCTCTCTCTCTCTCTCTCTCGCTGATGAGAAAACCTTTTCTCACCATCTTGCTTGGATCCGGCAGCTCCCTTCCTCACTATCTCACTCGGCTCCGGCAGCACCCTTCCTCAATGCCATCACCGATCTGTCGCCCATTCCATCTCCATTACCTTTCTCAGTCGAAGCTGAAGTAGATTCTCACCATCTCCGCTCATGAGGACAACGTCATTGGAAAATGGCTCATCGAGGTCCTTAAATCCACCGCCTCTAACACTAATCCGGCTATCTCACGATCCCGTCAAGCAGGGAGAGAAGGATGAAGATGAAGCTAATCTGATTTGACTTGATCGGCGTCTTCGATATCGCTGCGTCATTCAACTCCAGCAACCTTACACTCTTCATCGAGATACGAGGTCGTCGGTGTCCTCTAATTCAGCCTGAGCGGATTTCAGTCAGTGTCCAACTAATCCCCTACTCTTCTTCTTCTTCTTCTTGGAAATAGACTCCGGCCACCGAGCAAGAGATCCTCCAGGCGATTTTCGAGGCCTCTGAGAAGATCCCGCTATGTGTGAGGATGTATGAGAACGAAATGGTGCGACTGGGATTAGTCGGAGTTCTGAATTTTCAGCAGGCTTTGACGCTGGCTGCCGGCGATGGAGGAGAGGTCGCCAATGAGCACAAAGGGAAGGCGTGGCTACTATGGTTGTGGAGACTTTAATTTGTTCCCGAGTAACTCCGACCCGTAATGTACAATCTCGATCTGGGTAACTTCGGCAACATTTGGAATTGATCGGTCTATGTTTTCGTTGTGCTAAGTTTTTAATTTTCTTATAGATTTGTGGTTTGAATAATGAATTGTTACTGTTTCTTAAGAAGGTAGAAACTCCTATATTGTTATTTGTCATTCAAGTTGATAGCTTTGGTTTGATTTGTGTAATTACAATGGATTTTACAGTTGTTTTGATTTTTGAGTAGCTTTTGTATTATTTTGAGTTATGGTAATGAAATTGGATCTTAATTTTATGCCTCATTGTTTAATTTTGATGTTATGGTATTTATGTTTCTGATAGTGTTTTATTCTGGTATGTGTTTTTGTTTTTGTGGTTGAATTCCGGCAATATTTGTCTTGTACTTGCATCATTTCAGAAAGAGAGCAAGTGAAGCGGTTTTTAAGAGTTTTTGATGTTGATTAAAGTATATTTTGTTTAGGCCTCATCATTTAGCCTGTGGGCCTCATCAAAAAGCCCGTCATAGGCTCGGCCCGGTGGGTA
The DNA here is from genome assembly GCA_025331145.1 of Rosa persica. Classification (NCBI taxonomy): domain Eukaryota; kingdom Viridiplantae; phylum Streptophyta; class Magnoliopsida; order Rosales; family Rosaceae; genus Rosa; species Rosa persica. Next base: position 35,031,637 of record WFKR01000007.1, on the reverse strand, counting down.
GAGGGCAGTGCTTGGTTTAGGGGTTTGAAACCACGCTCGGCCTGTCAAAAGCCCTCTAGGCCTGGCCAGCCAAAAGCCCGCTAGGCCCGGCCCGTAAAAGCTCACCAATGAATATATATTATGGATCCTAAATTATATATATATATATATATATATATTCCAACTTTCAAGAAACTCAATCCCTACCGTTATTTCAAAAACAAGGGAATCCAATTAGTATCCTACCGTTGGATTTAGAAAGTGGAGACCAGCAGTCTCATAGACTCACACTCTGACTCACATAGCTAAACAGCCTAAAGCCCTAAACTCTTCTCTCTCACTCTCTTAGCCGCTGCCTTCACTAAGAGGCCATTCCCCGATTTCCTTCTAGCTCCATCCCTCCTTCATCTCTCAGGCGCTACCTCGCCTTCGGCGGTTACTGCTGCAATCCCAACGACGCCGTCCATCACCTCAAATTCTGCGGTTACCGCGGCAATCCCAACGACGCCGTTGATCGTCGATCACCTCAAATCCTGCGGTTACTGCTGCAGTCCTAACGACGCTGTAGTTCACCTCAAATCTGGCGGCTACCGCGGCCTCTTTTCTCAGATCGAGGTTCGAATCTCAGACACAGATATGTGTATCACAATTGCTGTAATGTGCAGGTTTGAGTGCAAGCTTTTCAGAGGCTTCCTCTTTTCTGCAACTTAAGGATTGTAGACATTGTTGTGCAACTCCTGCAAGCTGGTAATTTTTTTGTTTGTTCTCAGGAGTACATCATGTCTTCATGTTTTGATTAGTTCATTTCAGTTTCTGTTTTAAATGGAGCGATTGCACAATTTGACCAGTTTGAGTTTTATTTCTTTAGAACTCGTAGATATATCTGAATCTGATGAACAAGGACTGAAACAATGCCTTTTGAATCAAGTTGAAACGATGGCTTTTGAATCAAGTTGAAACGATGTCTTTTGAATCAAGGTTATGGCTTTTTTGCTCCATTTTTTTCTTTCGAAGTTGGTGTTTTGATTTATTGTTCCATTTTTTTTCTTTTGATTTCTGACGAGTTTGAGTATTATTTCTTTGTTTGATGCATGTTTTGAGTTCTTGTTTTCACAATGAATAACCTAGCTTTCTTAGTGACAATCTAGTTGCTGTATACTATTCTTTTTTCTTGTTTTGATTGTGATTTCTAATATTGCAGGACGAGGAAGAGCAAACCAAAGAATGGACAGTAGCATCTCTATGAATAAGTTGTGCCTCATGGCAGGTTTAGCTTGCTCATTCAGAACTCTCAAGTAATATCTGAACCTTGTTTATTTCCAGCTAGAAATGGATGATATTAATGTTGATAATGTGACTGAAACTGGAGCTTCATCTATTTCAGCATCTTCTAAGAAATCTAGATTCACTAGTAATGTTTGGGAATTTTTTGAAAGGATTCAGGTTAATGAGCGTGGAAATATGGTACAAAAAAATAAATGTGGGATTTGTAAGACTTTGCTTAGAGGTGGTGCTACTGCTGGTATTAGTCATTTAAGAAGACATTTACAATGTCATGAGAAAGGGCAGAAAAAATTGGGTCTCGATATTTCTGGAAATATCACTACTTTTGCTTACGATAACAATGTTGCACGTAGAGAACTTGTTGATTATGTTATTAGAGCTGAACTGCTTTTTATTTCTGTTGAAAAACATGATTTTACTGGAATGATTCGTCGAGGATTTTGTCCCCAATATGTAGGAATTTCAGCCTCAACATGTAAAAGAGATGTGATGAAGAAATTTACTAAGGGAAAAATGAGCTTTTGAGTCTTTTTGAAAAGTTTGAAGGCAAAATTTGTTTGACTTTGGATATTTGGTCATCGTGTCAAAAAATGGGTTACATGTCACTTACTGCACATTTTATTGATAAAAATTGGTCTTTAAATAAAAGAATAATATGCTTTAAGATGATGGAGTACCCTCACACAGGAGAGTCACTTGCAAATCATATATTTGAAGAATTGTTGTCTTGGCGCATTCATAATAAAATATTTTCCATCTCTTTAGACAATGCTACGAATGATGATGTAGTTGCATATGTTCTTCCCACTTATCTTATGCTTGAGGCAGCGCCTAAAAGGTTGTTTCATGTACGATGTTGTGCTCATATTTTGAATTTAATTGTGCAAGATGGTTTCCATATTTTAGGTCCATCTATTGATAAAATAATCAATGTTGTTTGAAGCATGAATTCTTCTAATAAGAGACATGACTTGTGGGTGCGATATTGTAATGATTTGCAATTGCCAAAAAAAAAAAAAATATTGACAATGATGCACCTCATTGGTGGAATTCCACTTATGAACTTTGAGAAGTAGCTATAAGATATAAAGGGCCTTTGAATATGTATGCTTTAAAAGTGAATGAATCACGGTCTTGCAATTTAATTGTTCCATCGGAACAAGATTGGTCAATTGCTCAATTAGTTAATGGCTTTTTATCGATTTTTGCATCCTCAACCAAGATATTTTCTGGTGTCTATTACCCTACATCATGTCGTGTTATTAATTGCTTGATAGATATCCATTTTGCATTTGAGGCATATTCTGATTTTAATGTATTTAAGGATGCATTGGCTGCAATGAAGGAGAAATTTGATAAGTATTGGGGTACATTTCCCAAAGCTTTTTGCTTTGCTACAATTATGGATCCTAGATTTAAGTTATTTGCTATTGGAGAATGGTTAAAATGCATGGGTATTGATCAGCTTGATGCTGATAAATAATTGTTAGAGTCAAGAACTGAATTGCAAGCTCTTTATGAAACAAATAAGAAGAATATTGTGTCGGATGTACCACCTAGGCTATCTGAAAATTTAACTTCTTCAACCTCGAATTTATCTCCGGGTTCTATAGCATTGCCTATTGTTTGTAATTCCTCAATGAAAAGTTTGAAAAGGGCAAAGGTATCATCTTCATACACTTCCTCTGCGACTTCTAATGATTTACAAATGTACTATGATTTACCAACTATTGAAGTTGATTATTTATAAAGCAATATAAATGAAATCACGTGCATCATCAGATTATGTATTTAGGCTTGGGATTGAAGTCGCTATATCAATCTTGTATCTGCAGAATACATAAATAACAGAATACAAACATAACAGACTTATATAAGTGAACTATATTTAGGATTGCAATAGTAAACACATAGTATATTAGGATTACAGAAACATATCTATCCTATATCGGCAATGTATATAAACTGTACATATGTGAAGGAGTCTTACATGATGCACTTGAATCATTCATCTTAGTCATGTACTCTCAAATTCAACTCAATGTCACTTTACCATTTTCTGAAATTTGAGTCATTCTGTAGTGCAACTTGATTGATGATCAAAGGACAATGCACAAGTGTATATGAAGTTGATCCATAAAATCATTCTAGTTTACCACAATACTAGACAAATAAAAATATTCATGATTTGAACATTCATTTCACACCAAATGCATATGTTCAGAAAATAGAACTCAACCATTTTCAATATTTTGACATCCCTTGGGGTGTACTCATCTTTAATGATATCTGAATGTTCAATTTTCATCATATACAAAATCAAGAACCAAATGTTTGATACCAGACTTCTATGAAAATAAGGATCAAATTAAATTTTAAGTTGCTTGATTTTATTGTTGAAAACCAAACAAGACAATTAATCTCCTTTACACTAAGCCATTTTGACAGCATTTAGCATCTAAGAAGATTTAATTGACTTTATATCAACAATGTGATCATGACCTATCTGAAAGCCATTTACTGAAATATGGATGTATATATGCAGAAAATGAACTCTTCTATTTTCGAGATTTGTTGAGTATTATTCTCTAATAGTTCTGAATGTTCATTCACCTAATATATACAAGATTATGAAACCCCAACATGATGCGGTTTCAAAATCCATTGATGGTTCTCCAAGATCCACTCATCAGTTATAATCCAAGTAATATATAAGCACATACCAACTAAACTAGCCACACAGCAACAATGTAAGCAGCATACAGTAATATCAAACAACCAAATAAAATTATAGTTTCACTATAATGCCTCAAGGGAACTCACCAAATCGAAGACTGATAATTTGGATACATATCTTATCGATCTGCTCATAAAGCAAGGCCTGAATCGACATGCACCAACTTGGTAGAAGGCACTATTTAGTGATCAACAGAAGTGATAGAAGTCAGTGATTACGTTAATTGCTCTCTCATTTTCTCCTCCTCTCAAAGAATGAGGGTAATGGATAATAAATTTGTGAGAACCCAATTTCACTTGCATCAATCGAGAGCAAATTGGATTTGCAAATGTGAGAGCATGCATATGTGGATAAATGCATCATATATGCAGCATATATATATATATATATATATATATATATATAGATAACTGCATGCGGATTATATGAACATGAAATCCCCAGAAATAGGTTGTAAAGTAAGTTTAATTGAATATCAGTAACATGTAACTCATCTGAAGATAGTGAGCTCTGATACCAATTGTTAGAAGTGACACAAAATGAGTACTATAAACTATCTCAAATAAGCACATGTAAACACATAAACTGCAATTTACAGATTAGGATTGCTGTTGTAGTCACATCCTAATTTAGGAATGCAACCCTATATATATCCTAATGTTTGCAAATTAACATGAACAGAAGATCAATTATGACAAATATAAGATTGATTTGTTGTTCTGATGCTAAGTTAGGATGCGTATGACATTGCAATCCTATGACACAGTAAGTACATATATATACATATATATAATCTTGCTCGGGTGTGGATATCCGCACCTAAGCAAAAACGTACGGATTTTGTGTTTTTCCTCACTTTTCGATCACACATTCACATCTTAACCGTTCAGTTTTTAGGTCCTAATGTATAGATCACCTCTGCAAAATTTCAGCCAATTTGGTGATCGTTAAGGCATCTAAAACTGTAATTTACACGAAAGAACCGAATCTGTCTAACCGGAATCGTTCGCATATAATGTTGTAATTTGCAGTTTTGAATGTCTTAATGATCACCAAATTTGCTGAAATTTTGCAGAGGTGATCTATACATTAGAACCTAAAAACTGAACGGTTAAGATGTGAAAATGTGATCGGAAAGTGGGTTAAAACTGGAAATCCGTACGGATTGAAAAACTGCGAACGTCCGCAGTGGAGAACCGCTGTACATATATATATATATATATATATATATATATATATATATCGCAGAGGTGCTACTGATATACACCATCTCATTGACTTTCAAGCTATCATCCTGCTTTTAGACATCTTCGTCAATAGTATAACTCACATGATATGAACACCTCACTTCCCATGCCATACTGTGTGCTGTCTCTGACTGGGAACTGGTGAGGTGATACTGCTAGTTTAATGTATGTTCAACTCGGTGGGTCAGCTGAATGAGAGTAGGTGTTGGCGTCAGAAGATTGGTTTTTGGCGTGGAATATGACTAAGGATAAGAGTGCACCCCATGTGTTCGACTTAATTCCCAAGACAGAAATTTAGCTCCCCCACTCACCCCCTTTGGTCTTTTCCTCTTGTTTCACATGGTGTGGCCTAAGATGGAACATTGGAAGAATCAACAAGAGGAATAAACCCGAAATCCAACTTTGCTTCTGTCCTCTCTTCAGCTCCCTCTTCCTTCACTTTCTCCTTAGATAACCTTCCTATTCCTTCCTTCGAGAATGGTTGCCCCACTATTCAAATTTCAGAAGATGCATACTTACGGGGCATTCAACGTTGCCAATCCAACCTGGTCGTTCGGCTCCTTTCCCCACCCAATGGGATCATGCCCAAGTCTCATGAACTCGCACAGCGCCTGCGTCAGTGCTGGCCTGCCTTGCAAAATTGCTCAGTTGCTCCGCTGGGCAAGGGTTTCTTTATGTTGCAGTTTCACTCCCCAGAGGACAAGCAAAGTGTTTGGTCTATGGGCTCAATCAATGTGAAGCCTGGGATTTTACGTTTGATCCAATGGACACCTAGTTTCTCCCCAGCCACCTACAAGAACACATTTGCACAGGTCTGGGTGCGTTTCTGGGATCTTGGCTTTGCTTATTGGGAGCCCCAGACGCTATTTGAGATCGCCAGTGGTATTGGCATGCCAGTGAAACTTGATCCAAGGACAGCTAATCGTTCCATTGGTCTCTATGCGAGAATATTGATTGATGTGGATCTCTCTAAGCTTCCCATTGAGAAGCTCCAGATCAGTAGAGCAAGTGGTGAGATTGTTTCTATAAGGGTGGAATATGAAACTAGCCCAACCTTCTGTGACGTTTGTTGCTACTGTTGGACATCCTGCCTCAAAATGCAGGTCTAGGGTTCCTTCAAACCAGTCACCAACTCGGGGCAGAAGTGTAACTAGTACACATACAGCTTGTCGCAGGCAGTCCAAGAGAAAGCCAGGAATGAGATGGGAGCAGTCCAATTAGACACCGGATAATTTGGTTGCCGCACACACTGATATTGCTGCTAAACTAACGTTGAATATCCCATATATGGACTCTTCTCTTGCGGTGCCAGTCCATGCGGAGAATACTCCTGTGGTTCAAGACAGCTCTTCCATCGCCAGTGTTCTGCAGGGCTTTAGCAAGTTGGATGGTACTCTAGAAGTGGGAACCTGTAGTAATGAACTTGAAACTGCAGATGATGTGACTTTTATTAGAAACCAAGAAGTCGAGGCAAATGATGTGATCCCCGTTAGAAAACCAGAAGTATTGTTGGATGAGGCTTTGGAGGAGGGAGAGTTCACGCCTGTAGTAACAAAGAAAGCAAAGAAGCTTCAGAAAAAGTCTGAGAAGGTTAAAGTTAAACCCAAACCTGGGTTGCGCGCTCAAGTCTAGAAGAGCGCAAAACACTTTCTTTATTAATGAAGATTTTGTATTGGAACTCCCGTGGTATGGGAAACGATAACACAGGTCGGGCTTTAACTAATATGGTACGTGCTCACAAAGGCTTAATTGTTTGCCTTTCAGAACCTTTCATTTTGTTTAACTCTGTCCATTTTTCCTTTTGGAGATCATTGGGTCTCCAGCTCGTTACTACTAATAATCGGGGAATGCAAGACCCCAACATGCGGTTTCTTTGTCATGAAGCTCTCAGGGTACAGGTGATCTCGGCCTCTGACCAACAGATCTCAGTATCTTGTAGCTTTGAGGGGGTTTCTTGCACCCTAACGGCTGTGTATGCCAAAACTACGGTTGTCGGTAGACGTCATCTTTGGCAAGAATTAAATCAAATTCATTCCCAGCATGGTCAGGGGCCCTGGTTGGTGTTTGGTGACTTTAACTGCATCTTGGGTGCGCATGAAAAGCGTGGAGGAGCTCCGCCAAATGGAACTTCCTGCTTAGAGTTTAGTCAAATGTGCTCTGATTGTGAGCTTTTGGATATCCCCTCAAAAGGTCTAGCTTACACATGGTCAAATGGTCATATTGAGGTCAGGCTTGACCGAGCTCTAGGAAACATAGAGTGGATGAATTCCTGGAGTTCAATGGAATGTTGCACCCTTACAAAGGCTATGTCAGATCATTGTCCCATTTTAGTTTCCTGCGCCAAGCTGGATGCTATCCCGAGACCTCCTTTCAAGTTTCAAAGTTTGTGGTTGCAGACACTGGATTTCATGGCCATAGTTCAATCTTTCTGGAACAGTCTGCATTATAGTGGGTGCCCACAATTTATCCTGGCAGCCAAACTACGGGCTCTAAAAGGCATGCTGAAATCATGGAGCAAAGAACAGGTGGGAGATGTTCATGCTCAGGTAGCTCACTCAAAGGGGTAGCTTTAGATGTGATTCAAGATGAAATTTCCACTCATGGTTTATCTGATGAGAGACTCAATGTAGAAAATGCAGCCTAAAACAGTTATTTATCGGCCCTTTCTCTTCAAGCTACTCTCTTAAGGGACAAATCTAGAATACGTTGGCTAAAAGATGGTGACAGGAACACAACTTTTCTTCATAACATGGTCAGGGTTCGACGTCTTCAAAATTCAATTACATCGTTGTTGGTTGAGGACAGGGTGCTCAATGATCAGGCTGCTATTGCTACACATGCAGTACAATACTTTGAAAGCTGCTTCACTCAAGATCATCAAATCGGGGTCACTGGTCTAGTGGAAAGGGTCATCCCTCATATGGTAACGGAGGAGGAAAACTCTTCTCTTCCTGCCACTCCTTCTACTGAAGATATTAGAGATGCCGTTATGAAAATGGATGGAATCAGTGCCCCTGGGCCTGATGGTTTTGGAGGATGTTTTTTCACTTCTTGTTGGTCTGTGGTAGCTCATGATGTAACTCGGGCAGTTCAGAGTTTTTTCATTAATGGATACATTATGCCACATTTCAACTCCAACATCCTCCTATTAATTCCCAAGCTAGAAGACGCTGAAAGCATCTCAGACTTTCGTCCAATTGCCCTTGCTAACTTCGTGTTCAAGATTATCACAAGAATTATGGCTGATAGGCTCGGTCCAATTGCTTCTTGTATCATCTCCCCTAACCAAAGTGCCTTCATTAGAGGACGGTCTATTGTTGATCCCATTGGGTTGACCTCAGAATGTGTGAACCTCCTAGACCAGAAATGTAAGTATGGGAATTTAGCTATTAAATTTGATATCCGCAAAGCCTTTGACACCTTGGATTGAAATTTCCTTCTTCGAGTCCTCCGCACCTTTAGGTTTGATGCAACTTTCGTAAACTACATTCACACTATCTTGAAATCTGCATATATATCTGTCAGTGTTAATGGGCAGACCAATGGGTACTTTACATGCTCCAGGGGTGTCCGTCAAGGCGATCCTTTATCACTGTTACTGTTTTGCCTAGCTGAAGAAGTCCTAAGTTGTGGCCTCACTTCTCTGGTTAATACAAGGAAGATTAGGACAATTGCAGCTCCATCAACTGTCTCTCCCCCATCCCACGTGTTGTTTGCGGATGATATTATGGTATTTCTTCAGGGTAAGTCTTCTCACTTAAGAAATCTAATGTCTTTTATGGAAGAATATGCTATGATTTCTGGGCAGGTAGTCAACAAAGCCAAATCAAACATAATTTTGGGAAGATATGCTTTGCCAAGGCAGAACAGAACTTGTGGCTTACTTGGAATACGTCCAGGATATCTTCCCTTCTCCTATCTTGGTGTCCCCATTTTTATTGGGCATCCAAAATCCGTGCATTTGGTTCCAATTGCAGACAAAGTGAGGTGAAAGCTTAGCTCCTGGAAAGGCAAACAATTGTCGTAAGCAGGCAGGCTACAACTTATATCCTCCGTAATTGAAAGCATCTTGATCTACAGCTTCCACATCTATGAATGGCCAAAGTCTCTTCTTAATAAAGTACAGAGATGGATGAGAAACTTCTTTTGGAGTGCAGATCCTCTTAAGAATGGGTCTGCCCTTATTGCCTGGAGTACGATATGCTTGCCAAAATCTCAAGGTGGTTTGGGCTTAAAGAATCTTTTTGCTTTGAATAGATCATTGCTATTAAAAAGATGTTGGGAGGTGGCTTCAAAGGGTTCTACATCTGCGTGGTTTCTACATGATCGTTTTCTGTTAGTGGGTTTGCACCCTTGTTCGTCTTATAAGAAATCTGCAATTTGGCTTGGTTTTAAAAAGTTATGGCCAATACTTCTAGTAAGGGTGAAATGGCTCCTGGGAGATGGTTCTACAATAAGGTTTTGGAAAGACAATTGATTAGGTGAGGCAGTAATTCACTCCACAGACTATGTGGATGAAGTCAGGAAGCTCTTAAATGACAAAGTTAGGGACTTCATCTTGAATGGTCAGTGGAACCTTCCTCCTAGCTTCTGCAGGGTCTTTCCCCAAGTTGCCCAAGCTATCAGTACAGTCCCAATATCGTCTGTTCTTGCCCTAGACCAACTGATCTGGACTGACACATCATCTGGCACTTTGTCGTCCAAGGAGGCATACCAGGTATTGTCTCCTCCCATTCCAGCACCTCCTTGGTGTAAGCGGATTTGGCATCAAGCCATTCAGCCACAAAAGAGCATGGTAGCATGGAAAACATTACTCAATAGAGTTTCTACAGATGAGTGGCTTCAACGTTGTGGTACCAGGTTTTGTTCAAGATGTTATCTATGCCGTAATCACCTTGAAACTATTAATCATCTTTTTCTTGAGTGTGTGGTGGCTGCATCATCTTGGGCTTGGCTCCAACAAATGTTCAGGCTTCTTATTCCTCCAGGTACATCCCTACATGACTTGTTTCTTGATGCTACCCTCTCTACGCTTAATCAATCTTCAAAATTGCTATGGTTTATATCTGTCTGCAACTTACTTTGGTGGTGAACGTAATAAAAGAAAGTTTGAAGGTGGTGACTGTTGCCCTTCTAGATTCAAACAGTTTTTCCTATTGTCCCTAAAAGAATCTGCAGGTTTAGCTTTTGCCTCCGCCTCTTCTCCCTCAAGTTAGTTTCCCATCTTTGGCTATTTGGGCATTTCTCCTCTTCTTCCCTCAGCCCCCGCTTCATTCCTGTGATTTGCCCCCCTTGGAAGTTGGATTAAAGCTAACTTTGATGGTTCTTATCATGATCTTAACCAAGCTGGCTATGGTGCGGTTTTCAGAAATAGCGATGCGGCCTTCTTGGGTGCTTTTTCTTGCAAAGCACAGGTCTCTTGTGCCATTGATGCAGAGTTATTGGCTGTGATTGAGGTCATTAAGGTTTTAAAAGAGCGGGGCTGGTTCCCTTTGTGGATAGAAACAGATTCCATGTTGGCTTTACATTACTTTAAAAAGCCAGGCTTAACTCCATGGAGGCTGCGGGTGCAATGGATGAATAGCCTTGCCTCCATTAGCCAGTTTCAGGTCACGTCACCCACGTCTTCAGGGAAGGAAATAAAGTGGCAGATAAGCTGGCTAACTACGGTGCCTTGAATAGTGGGTCAGTTTGGTGGGATTCAATCCCACAATTCTTGATTAGTACTTTTGGTCATGATTTTTCTGGACGTACTACTTACCGATTTGCTTAGTTTCAGTTGGTTTGTTTGTTTGTTTTTTTTTTTTTTTTGTATGTTATATGTATGGGAGTGGTTAAGGTCTAGTTCCCCACTCCTTCTCCCTGTTTCCTTTGATTCATTCTTATTAAATTCTCTAATGAGGGACGAGCGGTGGGCTCCCGGTTGTAATGGTCCCCTTCGGGGTTGTGTGGGTGCCTTGGTGCCCCTTTCTGACCGTTACAGTAGAGCTAATATCACCTAATCCTCATTAGTTTTCCAAAATATATATATATATATATATCGCACCAAAAAATATAAATTGAAATCAAAGATAAAGGGATTGTAGAGATACTAACTAGATTCACTGCTCCTTGCATTGTTCTTCTCCTAGATTCACCCTTGATCTCAGATTGTTAATGGGACACTTCGATTGAGGTGTGGTGCTCTAGCAGGGATCAATGCAGGCGTTGTTTATCCTTTATATCAGACAAAACCGTTATGCGGTTCCATCCATTAAGGAACTGCTACATAACTTCCTTATCCTTGTCAGATTGGATTGATATTGATAACCACACCATTTGAAATTCAAATTCAAACAGATTTCAATATATATAAAATTATTTTCGATTACAAGTTTACAACGTATTAGTATTTATTTGAACTCTAAACTTCTCAAAAATATCAGCTTAACTAAACAATGCTGATGTCTAGTTCTAATAAGGCTTTACATTATATATATATATATATATATATATATATATATATATGATGATTATGGTGGTGATGATAGGATGCTAGCTCTTTTATCTGACGCTCTCCAGGATGTTGGTTCAAGAGTAAGCATCATTTGGTTCTCCTACTAATTTCTTCTCTCTATCCAATCCTAATTGAGGTGAACTAGAAGAGTTTCTGAAGCTTCCCGGCCACCTTTCAATCTCGCGTGTTTCTTCGTTCTTCAGTCATCTTTACCAGAGGTCACTAATCTATTCAAGGTGGCAAAGAAGATGGGACTTGTAGGAAGAGACAGAGAGTACGTATTACTAGTTTGCTCAAGTCAACCATGAGATGGAAGGAACTCTGTGATTCAAGGCCTGCCATCCAATAATACTAGTTCGGTAGTTCCTATATGCCAAGTTCAATAAGGTATTCCAAACAAAGTTCCTAGAAAAAGATAACTCCAGTCTAGGAATTTATGCTCCTCGACAATATGATCTTATATAAGGATCGTATAGCACAGGGCCAAAAGGAATAGTACAAAACTTCAGGTGTTGTTAATATAGTACTGAACAACTATATGGATTTCAAAGGAAGGGAAGTGTTATACTTCTAATAGTCTGGATCATAATTATTGTGGAAGGGAACAGATACAAAAAAATTGGACTTTTGGAGACCAGTTAAGTTTGGGTTATTAGAAAGTCTTGCAAAAGAAACAATCAAGAACAAGAGTGATGGTGTTGGTACAGTAACCTAAGTGTACTGGGAAGCCAATAAGAATTGCGGTTCCAGGTACAACTTCCTTCAGAGCGCATTTGTAACTTGTAAAGGCCCAATTGCCTGCTAATCGGTTGGAGTACTACCCTCTGCTCTATGAATTTCACGCCGTTGATGGCTCCTATGATGATCTGGTGGAACAAGGTACAAAATAATTGGAGCTTTAGAATCTAAGGAGTTTTCAATGATTTAGAGAAACTATTGGATACTAAATAAACAGGCTAAGCATTGTGTTGGAATCAAATTATTTTTTGTTGTTCTTTTCATATGTATATATTAATATTATGGAACTCTGGAAGATTATTCTACTTTATACGGGACCAGAATGTAGCTACCATTACACCACTGAACACATCCAAAAAGCACAATTAGTTTAACATGGTATAGCTTTAGTTGTTGGAACTCTTGATGCTCTATATTTTCTCTTCAAGTGTTGCTGCAGTCTGGATTTCATATCACAATAAGGATATTTCCCTTTTGAGTGGTCTTCAACTACAAGCTCTTGCTGGACTTGGACCAACTAATTAAGACGAAAAACAACATAACTTTATAAGCAGTATATCATCATATTTATGTGCAATTTACACAAACAAACTTTTTGTTTTTGGTATATATGGGACAAATATTCTCCGTAATTGTTGAATTACGATGCTAGCTTTCTGAATGTGCTAGAGAATAAGAAACACCTAAGAACTTATAAATAAGTCTAATGTTGGTTACTAGGTCTCCGATGATTAGTTTGAGTTTGAGAGCCTACAGATGCCGATAATCAGGACTTTGGCTGTTGGAATTGATGGTGGTATGACCGCATAGATGTGTAGTTGTCTTATTTAATGTATAATTTGTAAAGCCGTTGTTACCATGAGTAACAAATTTGTTTCTTGAGAACAATAAGTTTGTATCAATCTTGTCAGTTTGGTTATACATACAGTTCAACTTCCAAAATCATGCATGTAGCTAAATAAATCGAGTATCTAATACTCAAGCGTACTTTTCATGATAGATATGGTGCATTACCGCACCGTAGATTTATAACATCCATCATTAGATTTGAATTATACAGTCCAAATATACAATCTAGCTAGCACCATACCCATATTTTGTTTGAAACCTTCGATGATATATTTTTGTAGATATGGATAGAGAAGAAAAAGTGGAAGATCGATAAGAAGGAGACCGAGATGAAAGATCGATGGACGTTAATCATGGCTATATATCCAATCTGGATGTGGTAATTGGATCCATTGAGAGCTTTGTGGTCCATGTCCATGTTGCTCGAGCTTTGACTGAGAACGTATTCCTATACGTCTATACCCCCATCTGATAACGAAACATTTGTCCTTAGATTTGCTAAGGCCTAATTCACATGGGCAGAGGAGGCTGAAATGTAGACCAAAACCATCCAATATGCTTGGATATCTGAATATAGATCATGTGTGTTTTCCTTCTCATGCGACAATCTCACATGCAATTCGGGTTTCTGGGAGAATGATGGGCAAGTCGGCATGGCCGACAATAACATTTCATTTGGTATTATATATATGAAAGGGTGTCTGAGTTTTTGATGAATTTATATATAAGAGCTAGCTAGCTAGGAAAAGCATCTCTTGGGCACAAAAACATTCTCCTACTTCATTGCGGCGTTGTTACTACAATGTTATGGTATAGAGCAAGCAAGCATTGATTCATCTCCTCTTCAATGAGAATAGCTTGCGTTTAATGTGCGGGGCATGCGATACCATGCAAATGTTGACATGTGATATACCCCGTCTCCATGCACGACATCTAAGTAATGCTCCCAACGACCCAACTCAATCAGCCTAGAGAGATCGAGTGAGATGAAAAAGTCTTGTTGGATCACCAAACTTCGGATAGAGAGATTACTCAGCAATAGTTTTCTTTCTTTGAGTTTGGAAAAGTGAGGACATACGAGTTGTTTGAATCGTTGCTAATTAAGGAAACAAGAGATATGCAAGAAACACTACGACACCCAAGTTAAGAGTTCAAAGTGAAATTGGTACGTTTCGTGTTACCTACGAACGATTATTTCCAATCGTCAATACTCAAAGATTTATAATCTCTTCATATATATTTGGTGATTACTAATGGGTGTCAGTTGGAGGAGTGGCCTTTATATTATCCACTTCTTGATATCGTTAACTATACTTGGTTTCATCTAGTTGGTCAATCCTATTTGAAGTTGTATTAAAAGGTGGAGGAGACGTACAAGTATTATTGCGTTTTGCTTTGTTTAACTCACTTTTGCATACTCGATCAACTTTCTTTTAGTCATTTGATTAAATATTGGGTGAGATTATGTCCACCCTACTAATTCCTTTTTACACCCTACATTTAACTTTTTTGTAATAAACTCTCAATTTAGCCCCTATATTACAATTAGCAAAAATGAGAAAAACCAAAATAAAAATAATAATAATAATAAATCATGCTACGACATCTCAGCCACCCTCCATCGCTGCTGTCATCAGAGTCCGGACGCTCCTCTCTCATTCTCTATGGTCCTCTCTTCCCTCTCTTTTCTTTATCTCTTTCTCCTCCCTCTGTAGCCTTTTCGACATCATCAATGACTCTTTAATATCAAGTTTCATTTTTTAAACTTAAAACAAATTCAACCTAGATTTTTTTTTTCTTTTAAGTCACATTGGATTTGAAGATGTGCTTCTTACACTTCCTTGATAATTAGACTAGATTATTTACATGGTGATCTAATTAACATTCAATCACCAAGTGGATTGAGGGGAGAGAGAGGGGCGGGAGGGGAGTGAAGACGGCGGTGCTGTGGATGAGTTCTCTCTCTCTCTCTCTCTGCTATTTCTTTTAAACAAATTACTGCTATTTTGTTTAGTCTTACTAATTATATTAGAGGATTGTATTGGCAGTTTATGATAAAAAAAGTTAGATGTAGTGTGAAGACCCAGATTTTCATACAATAAATTTATGTAATTCAATAATTGTTATATTAGTTGAATTGTGATATTTGGGATTATTTGGATTGTCGTGGGTTGAGAAAATTGGTTCAGAATGATTTTATTTTCAAAAACGAACGTTATTTAGGGGGTCGTGAAAATCGACTTTTTATACGTTCAAAATTTGGGAAAACTTCCTTCATGAAAGTTGTAGAGCTCGTCGATACGAGTCCGTGCATATGTGGAACGTATTATTCGGAGTTCGTATGAATAAGTTATGAATATTTGAAAATCGAAATTTTTCTATAAATAGTGGAAAAATCTGAGTTTGTTGTGAAGGACGAAAAAATTCCATTATTGCACATCAGTCCCCCGTCTCTCTCTCTCGGTCTGGTCACTGTGCATTCAGACCCGGTGACCCGACCCGACTGGAAGTCGGGCCTCCCGACCCCGCCGCCGCCGGACCCGGCCCTCTCCCGCATCGCCGCCTCACGCCTGGTCGATCCCCGCCATCGCCACGCCCCGCCGCTGCCCCTAGAGCTGGATCGAAGCATCTCTCCGAAACGAAAACCCGACCCGACCGGAAAACCCTTTTTCCTGCGGTGCACGGGCCGATCGTCCCCATTTTCGTGACGTGCTCTTCCTTCTGATCATCCCCATATATAGCTTGCATCACGATTTTGAGTGTAGAGTGGTAGATCAAGAGGTGAAGATTTCGACGTCCCTGATTCGATCTGGAGACTGATCAGAGGGCCGAGATTAATCCAACTTCAAAGCCCGATCTAGGACGATCCAGACCTCATCTCCGAAAAAGTCAGGTATTAAAGTTGTTCAAAATTTCATTTTGAAGAAGTTTGTAGTTGACGACTTTTGCATCGGAGGTGGTTGACCGGCGTTGACCACCGCGTTGACCACCGTCTGACCGCCGCGTGTGGCGGCGCGTCGGACAGAATTTTGAGTTTTTATTGTCTGGACAATGATCTATGCATCCATACGAGCGTTTTGAGATATAACTTGGTCATGTTAGAAAAAGTTGATAAATAGTCAATTTCTGTTTTAACGTTACTATTTACGGTTTTACAATTTACCTTCGGTTTGAGATTTACGAAGATCAGACCATCGGTTTTACTTCAAATTTTAATATGATGTTCATATGACTGTACCGATGACTTTGTGTGGTCACGGGCGAAGATCCGACTTTTGGATCTTCGTATAATTATAAAATAGTGATTCGGGAGGCGATTAACGAAGATCCGTCCATCGGATTTTCGTATAATTTTGATAGGATGTTCCATGGGCAATCCGTGAGGATCTAACCGTTGGATTATCTTTATTTTAGAATCCGACCGTTGTATTATCTTTATTTTAGAAATCCGACCGTTGGATCATTAATTACGTTTATTTCATGCTTCATTGCTAAGTAAAGACCGTACTTGATTAGGTACTTGACGGCTTGAGTTGACGAGCATTGGATTTTTGTGAGTTATATATATATAGAAGACGCAGCAGGAGTTCGAGGTGAGTAAAACTCACGTGGTTCATATTACGAACCGAGCATTTTAATTTATTTATTTTAGTAATTGTGTGAAAAATATTTGCGGATTAAATATTTGTTTTAAAATTTCATGGACTTGAATTACCACGGTCCATAGGTAAGTAAAATGAATTTTAACTATACTGAATTTCATAATTTTCTTGTGTGAACTATAGATGGTATTAGTGGTCATTCCTGAGTGGATGATTACGTATATATATATTTACGTGGAAAATATATATTGATGAGTGGATTGTTTGATTGATGATATGATTGAGTTGATTATATTACAATTGTGTAATTCCATAATAATATGATATATCTTGGTTGTGTTGATTTCAGTATGTGATATTATATATTGGGTTCATTTATGGGTTTAGGGTCAATGTAATGACCGGTGTGGGTAATCGGACGCTCTAATCCTAGTGTGGATGATGGGATACGATTGGTTGAGTATGTGGAATTATTGGACGTTCTAAATATGTATATAGGTATACATATTGATGAAATACAATAATTGATAAATATGTCGGATGCATAACCTAGGCCAGGTGACGGGCTACGATTCAGTTAGAGCTCTAGTCTGTCAAGTACCGTATTTTTATAAATACGATGAAGAGTGTCGTGGGGAAAGTAGTGATTGGAGTTGACTTGTTATATTGAATTGGTGTTGATTGAGATTGTTATTATTTGTATATGTGGAAATAATTGAGTGTTGCTGTGTGTGGGAATAAATGAGTTTAAATTAAGTTACAGTTCCTTCTTTTACTCATACAAGCTTTCATAAGCTTACCGGGTTTTGTGTTGTTGCAATCCCGGTACACTATTCAATGGTGTAGCGGATATTCCTGCAGGTCAGGATAACCAGGGAGGTGACCGAGCTGCTTAGGTGTTACAGCAGTTTTGTTATTTATTTAGTTGTGAGGTGTGTGTGTATGCTCATTTAGAGCTTTACATTACATTTTGGATTTATGTTGTAATAATTAACCGAGACTAAGTCGGTTTGATTTTATTTCGTGTGGTGAGTGTGTTAAGAAAAGAAAAATTTTCATGTTTCGGATTATGAATTGTTATTCATAAAATTCGGGGCGTGACATGTAGGGTCTAAAAAGAAATTGATTGGGTGACAATAGCAACACCCTGTTTTGCCTATATTTAAAAAAAAAACCATCAAATGAAGCATCATAGTGGAGAGTGTTGGACAGTGTTGTGAAATTTAAGGGAAAATTACTGACCCCCCCCCCTTATACTCTGGGTGCGTAGACAGTTCAGTCCCTCGCTTTTTAAATTAAACAGTTTAGTCCTTATTCTCTTTAATTTTAAAACAATAGGTCCTAAATGATTATTTTACTCCTCACTTCCTCTTTTTTTTTTTTTTTTTTCAATTCTTCTCTCTTTTTTTATTATTTTTTCTGCTTCTTTCTCACTCTCTCTCCCCAAAAACAAAGAGAGGGAAACATTTTTATTTGTTGGTAGGGGAAGAGATATATATATATATATATATATATATATATAGAGAGAGAGAGGCACAAAACATAATTATAAAAACAAATAAAAAAAGAACTCCAAAGAGAGGGAAACATTTTTATTTGTTGGTAGGAGAAGATATATATATATATATATATAGAGAGAGAGAGAGGCACAAAACATAATTATAAAAAAATAATTAAAAAAGGACTCCTAAAAACAAAGGGAGGGAAGCTTTTTTATTGTTGGTAGTGAGTGTGTGTGTGTGTGTGTGTGTGAGCGCGCGCGCACGCGTGTGTGTGTAGAGAGAGAGAGAGAGAGAGAGAGAGAGAACAAAATTATAAAAAATAAAATAAAAAAGAAGTGAGGGATAAAATAGTCATTTTAGACCTATTGTGTGAAAATTAAAAATATTAAGGACTAAACTGTTTAGTTTAAAAAACGAGGGACTGAACTGTCGAAGCACCCAAAGTACGGGGGGAGTGGGGGGACCAGTAATTTTCCCAAAATTTAATTAAAACTCGCAAGCGCACAAATCGTCGCTAATATAGTGTGTAAGTAAGAGATCATTCCAACTGAGGATTGATAATCAATTTAAATTCTAACTTAATTAATCCATCACAAAACCTAATGCGGGAAGCGTGTACACGATAGTAAGAGGCTCCGTCAAGTGTCGAAAGCTATATGAGATGAGCAAGAATCCACTAGCAATTACGGGCACAGCCATAAGAAACATAGAGAAACTTTTCTAATATTTGGTTTTTTTATTGATAACTTAAATGAAAATTACAATCCAAGAGGTGCTTTATATAGGGCACATAGCATAAACCGAACACAACTAGAAAACATAAAGAACAATTTATTGTAGACTAAAACTAGGAAACCTAATTAAACCTGATTAAATAAAAATCGAAAATAGAATCCTGGATACTCAAGAATATTACGCTTAGAATCTTAATCAAGATTTTGCTCGAGAATCCCGATATATCCAAAAGAGTAATTTATGATTAATTCAATCATTAAGAAGCCTATTTGAATACCAATTTTCAATATTCAAATTATTCTTGTTAATGTGAAGACGCTTCTTTCTTTTCGAGGTTTTTTTTTGTTGAAATTGGCTAAAATCTCGTCGTACATCAAAATCACATAAACAATCAAGCTAAAGAAGATATGGTTTTTGTATTTTTGGATAAAGAAATAATGTGAATATTAAGGAAAGAAAGAAAGAAAGAAGAAACAAATTGTATAAGTTGAAAAGCAAAGATGATAGGAACTAGGGTTTCAGAATTAGCCACTAACAATTCTATTTATGTTCCGATACAATTAACAGATTATTTTGTTTTTCTAGACGATAATTCTCGTATCTAAGTCGTTCTCAGGCACTCTAAACCATAGTTTTCTTTAAGTGTGTGATGCTCTTCCTCTCAGGTAAAGATCTTATGCCCTAGCTATGCAGTCTATCCTTCTCAGGTATAAATTTAACATGCAAGGATTCATTAAGTTCTAGAAAACAAGAGAATCAGGCAAAATCTTTTGTCAAGTAATAATGTATTTTACCACACTTAATCACAAGAAGCTAATCAAATTACATTGCATCTCTACTTCAAATTTATCTTCCAATTACTAAATGCAAAGCCCTAAGGTGATCCATCAAAGAACTTAAATATGAAGCATAAATTCAAATAGTGATTAGCATTCATCATATAGGAACTTTAAATCCATCAATAAATCATCAATAACATACATAAACAATCATGATAGAGCATCATCCTATCCCTAGAAAAAGGTTTAGCAAAATATAACTAAATAAAACATAGAAGAAGTATCTTAAAAATGAAAGGGAAAAGAAGGGGAAGATGGATGAGTCATCTCCACTCCTTAGGCGTCTTCAATGTGCTTCCGAGACGTCCTCCTCTTGAAAGTTCGTGCTCCCTTTTATAGAAATGATTTCTACTCATCTTTGACTTTAAGTTTCCTTGTACGACTTGAGTTTTCCATTCTTCATTTGGAATGGGAAAACCTTGAAATATCTTATAAAAGTAGGAATAAGTTTATCATTGAATCCTCATCTTAATTAACTTCCTTGAAATATTAGAATTGATGATCTTATGCCATGGAACTTGAGTTTTCCACGAATGTTTGTAAGTTCCTTAGCAGATTTTTTGTTCTGACCTATCTTAACTCAAACAATCATAACTTGTTCCAGAAGTATTGAAATCAAGATCCGTAAAATTATACAGAAAGTACACATATGTAGCTTTCATGAATGTAAGGGTCATTGTCTGATTCGATTTGATACTTTCCTAGTAATTCAGAGAAGTTGGATGTTCTGCACAGGCAGATTTTGGAACTTGGGATTGCACATCGCCTTTCAATCCTAGTTAGCTCGTCATAAAAACCAAAATTAAGAGGCATAGAAATATAGGATTATATGAGCACATCAGAGAGTAATTTTGTGTGTAAAAAAATGAAGACATCGAATATAGAGAACATCTGAAGTGTTCCCCATTGTTGATTAAGAATCTGATCTATATGCATATAAATCCTAAATCACAGGGTTTGTAAGGAAATTTAACGGGACCAAATGGAGGAGGGATGGGTCATATTCTTGTCTCTGAATTAGGGCTTACATGTCAAACATTATGTTTGAGAATGTATTTCAGTAGACTTCAATAATCTCACATGAAAGTGGCCCAGCGGCAAAGAGGGTGACAGTGTGGAGGCGGCCGTGCTGGGTTTGAGTCGAGCTTCATTGTGGACTGTGGTCTTCTTGTTTCCTTGACAGGTGGTCACATTTGGGCTTAGGTTTAAACATTGGCCCAAACCAGGGTTGATCAGTTTTTATTTACTGTGTTTTCAGATGTAAGGGTCTGGGTTTCCTTGAACTGTGAAGTGATGATATTCTGGTTTCTGGTGGTTATTATGAGTTCGATAATAAATGAACTGAAAAGAAACCAGTCTGGTGGTATTAGTATGTTGTTGTATGGGCTGTATGCCTTTAGTTGATTCAATATTTGAAAGAGAGCAATTTTGTTATAGGGAATGAGAGCAGTCGTTCAAGGATTTAAATTTTGTTATTGTCGGCTCTATTTATCGATCCAAATATTATGATTGTAAGAAAGCTTGTTTGTCGATGACGAAGAAAGTGTAAACCAGCCAAGTCCATATGAATTTGGTTGTGGAAAGAAATAAGTATGATCTGGCTTAGAGTAAGAGAGATTTGACTTTGGGTAATTAACGTGATAAATCTATTATCGAATTTGAAGTGTCTTATTATGAGGTGAACCCTTTAAAGGAATTGGTAAAAAGGAAGGTGAGTAGTAACCATTGTTCAGTGGAAAGCGATATGGATAATTAATTGGCACTCATCATGTTTGAAAAATGACTGAATGGAGGAATCATCGAGCTCTTGTCTTGGGAATGATAAGCTTGACCGCTATTGCAATCGATTCACTGTGAGTAGATATTTGATTTTAAATAAATTGTACATGTAGTATTTTATTATTTTCTGACTTAGATTGATATATGAGTTTTATGATTTAATGATTTCCTTACATTAATTATTTATCGAGATTTCTCGGTTTATGCTTTCGATGATTTGTTGATGATTTACAGATATTACTTTCGATAGTATTCGTATAATTTCGAGTTATGTGAATATTGAGAATTATTGAGCTGTCAAGATTTTTCTTCGGAAAATAGAGATTTAAATATTATGATTTATTGGGTTCAGTTTATTTGAGGAGATTATTATGTTAGCACATGCATGCATTACCTGGTTGGCAGTACCCTCCAAGTAACAGTCTGGTCGGCAGTACCTTCCAAACAATATTCTGGTCTGCAATATCCTTCAGAATATTCTAGTCTGCAGTACCCTTCAATGCGTCATTTTGTCGGCAATACTTTCCAGATGGCATAAGATAGTTAGTCAGCAGTACCCTCTAACTATCTATGGTTAGTCGGTAGTACCCTTCTGTCGACATGATATGACAAGTCAGTAGTTCCCTCTAGTCATGGCCTATTTTGAGATTTGGGTATTTAAATTAGATTATGAGATTTCCGAGAGAGTTCTGAACGACTTTGAGGTATTTATCACATGAGTAGTATAACGAGATTTTGGGATAGTTTCTGATTTGATTTCCATCATGATTTAAGATTGCAGTACTAGAAGATGATTTATTTTACTTGTACTACATGCTATTTTTAAGGAAAAGAAAAATGGGAAAGCTTTCACTTTATTTTAGTTTATTTAGTAAATTACTTTATTTTCTTCTATTCACTCTACAGTTTTTTTTCTCCCAAATGCTTTTCCTTGAGTTTTTCGGTTTTATGTGCCCTGCTTGTAGATAGATTGAGATCGAGCGTGCGTAGACGTCGAGGCATAGTGTCCACCGCTTCTGACTTCCTGTAGGTTAAGCGTTTAACTGCCATGCCTTAAATTTCAAATAAACATATTCGAATCCGAAATGCGAAAACTCAACAAACATAAGAAGACACTTAGAAAATTTTTCAATGAAATCAAGCAACTAAACAAACCGAGCTCACAACGACAATACCGACTCGTTCTTTACAGTCATATATTACATTCCGAGAGTTTACATATTAAATTGAATAACAATTCAATAAGTAAACGCACCCAGGAAGACTAGAAACAAAGCACGCTACTACGTTCAAGCTACGACAGTACCAACACCCCAGCTTTAAGGACTGTACTCTTACATGTATAATAAACCCTACACCATGGAATAGTGCACCAGATTGAAACAACAACCTGGTAAGCTTGTGAAGCTCGTATGAGTAAACCTAAATAACCACAATTGTACTCGCAAATAAACTAAATAAAAACAGTAATCTCTGCATAGAAAATTAGTTCAGGAGATCACCAAAGTCACACAATTCAAATTATAGCAACTCCTGCTTATAGTTTAGTGCAGGAGATGAAGGAAGGGCACACAACTCCTGCACACAATCATTCGAAATCAAGTCCCACATGGACGACAAAAGAAGGGCACCGACACCCTCTTTTAAAACAAAATATATCCTTGGGCACACGATAACTCACAGTTATCCCTTAAGAAGTATATTGTACTCAAAGGCACACGATAACACAAAGTTATCCCCCAAGAAGTACATTGGATGAAAGACTAGAGCTCTAACTGATTAAATCGTAACCTGTCACCTCAGCCGAGGTTCAGTCTTACGATAATAATTGCTTCGATCACCAATGTGATAAACGATACTCAACCGAAAATTTAAAAGTCCTCTTGACTCAAATACTTTACTCAAGCAAAACACATTTTTACACAATAATCAACACATCATGATAATTGTATACTCGTAAGAGAAATGCTTGAAATAACAATTCTCAATCATTACTTCACCAATGTCACACCATCCAATATATATATTTCACGTAAATACACACACACACACACGCACACATATATACGTAGTCATTCATGCAGGAATGACCACTAATACCAACTATAGTTCATACGTATCAAAAACCGAGAAATTCATTTTTATAATAAAAATCAATTTTTTTACCAATGAACCGCAGTTCTATAAACCGTAGTCGATCGAGTTCATATCATTTGAAAACAAATCTTTATTTTCGAAAACGATTTCACAATTATCTATCAATTCCGAATAATAAGCGACTCGGTTCATAAACGAACCATGTGAGATTTACTCACCTCAAAATTCAGCTGCGTCTTCTCTTACCATAGAGATAAGGTATTGACTAGTCTCCGTCAATCACCTAAGGAATGTACACTACCACTTAGTACACGAACTGAAAACAATTAAGTGTCGAACCCCCGTTTGCACTAAAATCCCAAAAGCAAAGTCAATCGAGGTGAAATTACATCTGAGACCACCCGAGATCTCCTAAATACTTATACGAATAATATATCAAAACTACAAGTCGATCGGACGGCCGGATCCTCACGGATCGAAACCAAAACAATCGAAAACTGAAAAATTCACAATTTAATCATACGATATCCAAAATTTATGAATTATATATATATATATATATATATATGATCATATCGACATGTTGTCACGCCCCGAATTTTAGAATAAAAATTCAAAATCCGAAACATGAAATTACTACAAACCTAACGCTACTGTTACTACACACTGCGATCTCAACCTTGGTGGTCTTGACCTGCAGGAATAACCCCTACACCATAGAATAATGCATTGGGTTGCAACAACTCGGTAAGCTTTTTAAGCTCGTATGAGTAAACTCAAATAAATGACACAAACAACGGATGCTTAACAATTCCCCAACTCATGAATAACTTAAGCAACCAAAACAGCTCCACAAATTAGTAAGAATTCAAGTCCCTCATGGATAATAAAAGAAAGAAACACCCAAAACTCTCTTTTACAAATATGTACTCATAAGAACGATAACATAGAGTTATCCCTATGCAGTACATTGGCAGATAGACTAGAGCTCTAACTGATTGTAACCACTCACCCGGCCAAATGCATTGTTCCCGATTTCCTTGCCTCAATCACTAATGTGACAATAGGTCCTCAAATAGAAATATTTAAAAAGTCCACATGACTCAAAATGTTAAACTCAACTCAATCACCACTGTGTTAATAGGTCCTCATACCGAAAACATTTAAAAAGTCTCACATTACTCAAAATGTTGCACTCAACTCAAGGTACTCTTCAACACAATAAAAATCAAACAAATTGCATGTTATATTGCATTTTTGAAAAGAGTAAATGCTCAAAACAATAATCCGAATAAAACCACAATGTCACACCATTAAGATATATATATATTTCACATAAATATATACATATATATATATATATATATAATCATCCACTCATGATCCCCACTAATACCAACTATAGATCACAATTACAAAACTCGTGAAAAAATCATTTTTATAATGAAACCTCACTTATGAATCGTAGATGATCAAGTTCATATAATTTAAAACAAATATTCATTTTAGTAAAACGATTTCACAATTTAACAAATAATTTTGAATAATAAATTGACTCCATTTATAAATGAACCTCGTGAGATGTACATACCTCTAAATCCTGTTGTGTCTTCTCTTACAGCCGAGATAAAATACAAAACACACTCCGTCAATCACGTAAGTAAAATAAGGTCTCAAGGTATCAATTATCCATGTACTATTAAAAGTAACATTACCCTTCATACCTGACTGCTCTACACTAGCGGAGGCATTGTCTAGGTAAACTTCCTCTGTAGTAGCAATAGCGGCCTTGCCCAGATTCTTCCACGGTTTTGTGAAGTCCCACCAATCAAGGTAACCAATCACTTCATAGCACCGCTCCTTGCTATAACCTAATTCCCCACAGATAATGCACCTTTTGTTTGCATATGGATTTGGTGTACCTAGAGGACGGCATGGAGGAGGTCCTGAGAAGTTTGGAGGAGGACCCTATTTGCGTTGAGCCATAATAGTAAATTCAGTAGTTATTGAATGCCCCATAGCCTGTTTCTCTGATAGCACCATTAAGGAATTCAGGATTTTCGCAGGATTGGATTTTCTAGGATTGAGCCATAAAAGTTTTTTTTCTTCTTCTTTTTCCGAAAAAAGGTAGGGTGATGGTGGTTTGAAATTAAGGATGGTTTGATTTCAACGGTAGTGGTACGCAGCGGTTTGTGGTGTTCTTCGGGATTTAGGATTTAGGATTTAGGATTTAAAGGATGTAGTGCAAGTTCAAAGGATTGAACCTGCTCTGATACCAAGTAGAAAAGAATATTTCAATTCAGGCTTAATTCAATAATTCTATTCATCTCACAATGAGGGTATATATACAAGTACAAAGGAGTAGTCTAACTCTAATAGAAAACAAACTTTCATAATTACAGGATATCCTAATTAAATAAAAATCCTAATTACATACAGATTTACAGCGATTCTACAAATTAAAGGCTATTACAACACATATGACTCTTGATTGTTTAGCTAGGAAATGCCAATTACACAAACATGACACTAACACTAGAGATATTGGAGAATGGAGAATTGAAGCACCTTAATATTTTTGGTTGACACCGAGTCGTGAGTGTCCATACAATGTTCCAGAAAGCTCAAGCGTCAAGAATTTTAAGGGCCTGCTTTATGTAATATCAGGTGCTACTTCCACCATTTGCCTTCTGTTATCATTCACTATCTAGCTTGCTAAAGAAGTTTTAAAAACGCCAGGAAGCATACCAAGGCAATGCAAGTGATGATGAAAGTGTTTGGAACAGAACAGTTAGAATGGCAAGATTCCTATATCATAGAGATCTTAATGTTCCAATCAGAGGTCCAAGTTTTGTTGGTGTGCCGGAATTGACTCCTTCCCAATGGGAGCGTGATATCACTTCCACCACTCAAGGAGCACCATTTTCAGGCCTTCCGCCCGCCGCCACCACCACATGAATAAATGTCACTCTTCTGAATCATCAATGTACTGTAGATTGTGTGTGTGTGTGAATACTCTATAGAAGGCCAAATTATTCATGTGTGGCGCCAATTATTCCATGTGTGTGGCTTTTCCTAAACTTATTGATGAGATTGAATAAAGGGGAATTCTGTGTAGTCAGTGTACTGTAAGCTTAATATGTGTGTGACAGTGGTCTAAGCCAATTAAAGCAAGTATGATGATCGGATGATGATGCATTGCCTGCTTCTTGCTTTATTTCCAATTCTCGCCTCCTCATCATAGTTTTGTTTCCTATTCCAAAGAAAAAAAGAATTTCAATTCTAGCACCAACATTTTAATTGGTCCAAGTAGCTATCCTAGAAATGTGGAATATATTAATCTATACCACTGAATGCGTTGTGAATTGGATACCCCATCCGTAGAATTAGTTCCTATATACGGGCCGATCCTTTTCATTTCGATAGCTTCATAGCTTCGCTTAGCAACCTCATTCATTTACTGATATCAATCGAGGGTGATCGAAGATGGATCATGCTGCTGAAGCTCATAGAACTGACCTGATGACCATCACTCGTTTTGTTCTGAATGAGCAGTCCAAGCATCCTGAGGCACGCGGTGATTTCACCATCTTACTCAACCACATTGTTCTTGGCTGCAAGTTTGTCTGCTCCACTGTTAGCAAGGTCAGTCTTGTTCATTCTTTCAATATGGTCTGTCTTGATTGGATACAATTCCACGGTTTGGCTTTTGAGATTTCATCCAACACCTTGTGTTCTTCCCCTGAAACCAAAGTCAAAATTCATAGGGGACGTGTGGTGATGCCCCAACTCTCTGAATGATAGGGATGATTGGAGCTATGCCATCGTGGCTCTATGCTGTTAAGGCCAAGTGGTGATGCCCCTGCCCTTAAGGCCACGGATGATGGGAGCTTCCCATCTTTTTGACAATCATATTATCTTTCCTTGCCAATCATTCGGGTGAGATTTTTTTTTTTTTTTTTTGGTCTTGTGGTCAACATTTGTTCAACTGAGAGTTGAATGTCAATTTGCAAATGGAACAACCAAGGTGAGGATTGCTACAAAATGCCAAGCTCATGAGCTAGGGGGTGAGGGTAAAACATCATATGCCCTAGGAATGTAATTAGTAGAAAAACAACTTGCATAAGGTCCCCATTTTTAGCCAAACACTCTTTAACTTTGAAGCTTGGCATCAGATTGCACAACAACAGAACTAAGACATGCCTCAATCACAAATTATACAAAGAAAAACCTGATTCTCTATGTTTTAGTTCTAAAAAAAAATATTGTTTTATATCTTGTGAGGGGTGAAGATGCATTATTTTCTGTTTGAACAATATCAGCCTACTGCACAATATAAGTAATTTAGTTTCCTTCATATTTGTATAGAGTCTACTCTTGATCAGCATCGAAAATGAAATTATATTTGTTATAACCAGCTGTATCTTTCTCCCATATATATTTTGTCATTTCAGGCCGGCCTTGCAAAGCTATTTGGACTTGCTGGAGAGACAAATGTTCAGGTAAATTATTTGGGTGTCTCGTGAGTTTCAGAAAGTCAAGTTAAATCTTATCAATAGTTGTATTGTATGTCTTCCTATGTTTTTTGTAGCCCTATCTGTATATAATGAAATCAAACTTATAAACTGCATATGAACTTTGGGTATATCATTTTTAGGGTGAAGAACAAAAGAAATTGGATGTGCTTTCAAATGAAGTTTTCGTCAAGGCATTAATTAGCAGTGGTCGCACTGTAAGTTTGTTGAAGCACTTCTTCAGTTGTCTCATTTACTCAAGTTCAATCACAATTCATGAGTATTTGTTTTCTTTTCTTCTTCCTAAATGTACCCTTTTATCAGTGCATTCTTGTTTCCGAAGAGGATGAAGAGGCTACCTTTGTGGAGCCATCAAAGCGTGGAAGGTTCTGCATATATTTTTTAAGATATCATTTGTGTTCCTATAAATATGCTTTGTAGGTGATATGTATATATCCAATAAATACATATGTTGATGTTTGCAGGTACATTGTTGTTTTTGATCCATTGGATGGATCCTCCAACATCGACTGTGGTGTTTCCATTGGAACTGTATATCCCTTTATCCTTCTAATTACATAAGCTTCCAGATGCTTAAAGTTGCTGTCAATTTGATCTCAGAGTTGATACATAAATTAACTTGTATATTCTCTTGCTTCTAGATCTTTGGGATTTACATGGTGAAAGATAAGGAAAATCCGACTCTTGATGATGTATTACGCCCTGGGAGTAATATGGTAGCTGCTGGTTATTGCCTGTATGGAAGCTCTTGCATGGTAAAAATGATCAATTTTGTCTGCAATATACATAGACCTCTGTTTCCTTTCTGTTTTTAAATGTTATTTGAATTTCATGATGACTAATTCTTTTTATCCTACCTCCCACCTGCTAATGGGTACTAGCATACAGAAAATATAATAACTGTTGTAAATTTCAATGTTAGTAGTAATAATTGTAATTATAGAGCTTGTTCAATTTTAGCTGGTGCTTAGTACTGGAAATGGAGTCAATGGCTTCACACTTGATCCATCCCTTGGGGAATTTATATTAACCCACCCTAATATTAAGGTATGTATACCAGATCTGACATGATCTTTCAGTTCCCATGTGGTTAATTTGCATGTATAGACATAGAAACAAAATTCAAAGTAAGAATAACACATTATTATATATGCACGTTAAATATCTAGATATATATTACTTGCCTTAAGCTCTTTACTGTCATCTCTTGTTGATAAGTTTGTGGTTATAGTAGTCACCTATGCACACTTTTGTCAGGAGTTGAAAGTTGCATAGATACCAAAGATCACAATGTATAAAAGCTATATGTTTATGCTAGTTATTCAAATTTTTACAGATTCCAAACAAGGGAAATATTTACTCAGTAAATGAAGGAAATGCAGAAAACTGGGATCAGCAAACTGCTGAGTATGTTCAAGTTATGCTCTTATAAAGAATTTTAAATTGGAACTAATTTATCAAAGAAAAATAATTTTGTAATTGCTTCATTTTTCTTCCAGATATGTGGGTAAATGCAAGTTTCCCACAGATGGTTCATCTGCCAAGTCTCTCAGATACATTGGAAGGTAGCAGCTCAATATCATGTCCTTGTCTAAAAACATACCTTTCATGCCAGACTACTTTGTTAAGTCGATCGGATTTTAAGCTTCTTTATCATCGAGCCATAAATCTACTCTTTATTCCCATTTTCAATCAGTTATATATAACTAATACTACTGTTTATTACTTAATGCAGCATGGTTGCTGATGTCCACAGAACATTATTATATGGTGGCATCTTTTTGTACCCTGGCGACAAGAAAAGCCCAAATGGGAAACTACGGTACTGTGCCAAAATCAACAAATTTCCTTTTACATGTAACTATTCGCTATTGATCTACTCCTGGATTGTAATTGTGGTCTTGATGACAAAGTTCTGCCATATGTATGAAGCATTTGGCGTTTATAAATTGCGTTTTGATGAAAACAGATGCACACAACTAATTCGGAGACTGATTTTTCCTTCTGTAACCATATATTTAGCAATTGACTAGAATACAATTCATTGAAACAGAGTCCTTTATGAAGTTTTCCCAATGTCCTACCTAGTTGAGCAAGCAGGAGGGCAATCTTTTACTGGCAAAAAGCGGGTATCAATTTATCGTTAATTGTCTTGTTTTTGCTTACACTATAATACGAGATTAGATTTACCAAACTATGTCTTTCTGAAGCATTTAGGTAACAACTTAAACGATTAATATTGCAGGCACTTGATGTGGTTCCAGAGAAGATACATGAGAGGTCCCCAGTATTCCTTGGAAGCTATGACGATGTCGAGGAAATTAAACGACTTTATAAGGCTACTTAAGAAACTTTAACTTTACCGTAGAGATTTTGTTTGTTTTAATTTGAGATGCATTGTTTTGTTTTGTTTTTTTTTTTTTTTTTGGCAATGAGATAAGAAGGTCTAGATTTGGATTATATGTGCAATTGCGGATGATGCATATTCCTAGTTTAAAGCAAGTATGCAACAGTTTCAAGTTTGCATCTAGAAATAGGAAAT
This sequence comes from Rosa persica, assembly GCA_025331145.1. Classification (NCBI taxonomy): domain Eukaryota; kingdom Viridiplantae; phylum Streptophyta; class Magnoliopsida; order Rosales; family Rosaceae; genus Rosa; species Rosa persica. The sequence continues at coordinate 35,000,676 of WFKR01000007.1, read as the reverse complement.
TATCAAAAAATTTTACACTTTTTAACATCCCTTGTTAGCCTTGAAGTCAATTGCGTCGCTGAGCATGATCGCTATCTCAGCCTCCCTCTTCATGTTGGTAGGTCCAATACAGCAATTTTTGCTTACGTAGACGAGAGGTTGACGAAGTATCTCCTTCACTGGAAATTAAAGATTCTGAGCTCTGCAGATAAAGAGAAGTTGATAAAACCAGTATCATAAACCACAGTCCTTCTTGGCTAAGGACCTCCTTAGTTTTTCTTAGGTACGGATTTCCGGTTTTAACCTACTTTCCGATCACATTTTCACATCTTAACCGTTCAATTTTTAGGTCCTAATGTATAGATCACCTCTGAAAATTTTCAGCCAATTTGGTGATCATTAAGGTATCTAAAACTGTAATTTACCATTATAAATACGAACGGTTCCGGTTTGACAGATTCGGTCCGTTCGTGTAAATTGCAGTTTTGGATGTCTTAACGATCACCAAATTGGCTGAAATTTTGCAGGGGGGATCTCAATTTTTTGGGCTGACACGGGAGAAAAAGAGAGAACGGTGTTGTGAATCGGTCAACATGTGATGTCGAAAACCCAAATAAGCACAACACACTAGAGAGATGACTACAGAAATACAAACACAACAACGAGGATTTAAAGTGGTTTAGCAAAACTCTTTACCTACATCCACTGAGAAGAAAAACGGTCTTCCACTATAATTATAATGGGTACACAATCATACCAAGCATTTAACCGACTTGATGATCAACTAGAAAGAATATGAAATAATTCTAATTATCTTGGGAAAGACTCATGAGCTGAAAACCCAACACACTGGAGACCATGGGACAAGATGTGTTGACCAAGAATAAGGGAGGTAAGGATTTTAAAAATTTATATGCTTACAACTTAGCTATACTAGGTAAACAAGGGTGGAGATTGTTGTCGAATCCCCACTCTCTTATTGCTCAACTTTACAAAGTAATGTAACATCCAAACTATTCTTTTCGGGAACCAAAAATTGGGGAATCTCCCTGTGTCTCTTAGAGAGGTCTCATCAGTGGAAGGCCAATTTTTGCAGCTATTGTGAAATGGAATATTGGTAATGGTCTAGGGGTCAACATATGGGAGGACAACCGGATACCAGACTGTACCTATTACACACTACTACCTCCTGAGAATTGTGAATTTGGTAAAGTGGAAGACTTGATTGATAGCTCCACTTGTACCTGGATTCCTCATGTATTACACACCATCTTTTAATCAGAGGCAGTAGACCAAAATCTCGTGCATTTCTGTAAGTCGTCGTGCTATGGATGCATGTGATGAAAAATTTCGACTTGCCTTGGGCCTTACTCCACCCCTCAACCCAAGGGCGCGCTGCCACTTGTCACTCGTTACTTGAGTCATACTGACTAATCATTACCGTACTTATTTCTAGGTCCCCTGTCATAATTGTAGGTCCAAAATGGTTGACCACCCCCACAATGAACGACAGAATTACTTGGATATTTGGAAAAAGGAAAAAGAAAAAAGGGTTCTATTTGGTTGAGATCGAGTGCTTATTGGGTGGCAAGAAATATGGTTCTATACATTCTTGCTTCTCCTTCCTCTGCTGATCCGATCAATCTCCTTTGAGACGTGAGAGGCTCTTCAGAATGCCAGGGTTCCAAGTAAGGTTCAAATGTGCTTATGGCGCGCCTGCATAACTGGCTCCCTACGCGTCTTGGACTAACTTTGAAAGGTTATAAAGGAGATGTTGGTTGCTTTTTATATGATCACTGACATGAGGAAACTGGGCATGTCTTTTGGGTTCCAGTGGGAAAAACAATCCTTGCTGCACCTTCATTCAACATGCAGGTGTCTCCATCTCCAGATTTCATCTTCAAGGAATGGATGTTGGAGCAAGCTGTCACTCTTTAACCTAATATTTTTTATCATTTACTGATGATCATTTGGGCTTTAAGGAGGAACCAAAATGATAAGTCATGGTGTGATCGTTCAGAAATCTTATGCTATTTTGCTTAGTTCAATGGCGTGGTATGAACTACGAAAATTTTCAAACTTTTCCCCGAAGCAGAAGTTACGTGCTCAGCAAAATTGAAACCTCCTTTGTCTAGCCAATTGAAATTAAACATTGATGGAGCTTTCCTTCCTTGCATGACTAATGGTGGAGTCAGTGGTGTTCTTTGAGACAATGAAGATATATTTATTGCTGGCCTCACACGCAGACTTTCCCATGTTACTACAGCTAAACAGGTTGAGTTGTTAGCTATTAGATCCGGTATGGATCTTTTCCAAGCACTACATATTGAGGATGTGGTCATTGAAAGTGATTGCTTGCGTGCAATGCAAGTGATTAACTCTTCTGCATCTGATTTCTCTAATTTAGGGGATGTGTTGGATGATATTCGAGTGGGAATGGTAAAAGTTCCATGGGCTTCAGATATATGCTCCTCAATCCTCAAATGCGGTAGCACATAGGCTCGCTAGTTTTTCCTATGAAACTACTATAAATTTTGAGTGATATACTCATGCTCCAGATCTCATACTAGATGCACTTATTTACGATTGTCATCAGGCATCAGCATCTATGAATTCAGTAATATCTTAGAATGTTTCTATCAAAAAAAAAAAAAATGTTTAACATCAACATATTTTGTAACTCGATACTATAACTTGTTCAAACAAGAGTAGCTAGACCACAAAATGGAGATCACAGCATATGTTATGTGATCAAGGAAAAAAAAAAAAACTACATGTGTTCCAAGTCATTGCTATGTGTTATACTAGAATGATCCGAACCATCTATTTTTTATTTCTTTTCACTCAAGCGCTCAACGGTCATGGCTTCCCGATGCCTCGTTCTTTGGCTTTTCTGGTTTTGGTTGATCACTTGAAACTTGTGCTCTCATTTCTTCAATCTGTGTCATATATATATATATATATATATATAATTAGTAGAGTTTGAAAGAATTAACATTGATTTCATGTTTTTAATTTTAGCATGTATTTTAATAATCAAAACCATTTATTCTCTAGTTACCTACACACATATGAATCTTACAAAAAAATAGACAATAATCAAGGCTACAATTTCATTAATCAAGGCTTTAGGGCAGCCGCACCAATCCCTTTAAAAAATAATAATAAATAATTCAACCACCATTGGAAGTGTTATAATCAATAGTGAATGTGGGTTTAGAAGAGAATAAGAAAAGAAAATTGCTCGCTCCATTATATTCTCATTGGAGAATTTGGGCGGGTTGGGAGGCATAATCCCAATTCGAAATGGGAGTAGGGAATTTACTATACTTTTTATTTTCGATTAGGGAGGGAGTGAGGGGGATAATCAATTTGGGAAAAAAGACGGTGTTGTGGATCTCTTTCTCCAACCATCTTCATTGTCATCTCTGTATGGGTAAGCGTGCTTCAAACTAGAATTTGAGTATGAGAAATGTTGAAAATGGGAGCGTAAAATCACTCTCTTATAAATTGTGACTTTCTAGTTTATTTTTCAATCTCTTGTCAATCAGGATATTTCAAAGTATCAGAGTATTTCTTCACCATTATTAATTGAATCATATGTAAATTAGTTGTAAAACATGAGACTATAATTTTTGATTTACCGCACTAAGCAAGGAGCCAACAGACTTATCTGGGCCACTCTGCACTTTTGGCGAAGCATCGGTTCCTCCTCTTCCTCCTCTTGTTCCTTGGCTTATTATTATTATTGGTATCTCCTGCTGCTGCTACTGTTTTGATTACATCGTCTCCATCGTTGCAACCACATCCCATACTATTCCCCATCATACAACAATACAATTGAACTCCAACTATATATGAAGAGGATTGAATGATATAATCATACAGGGCCAAGGGCTAGGTGTATATAGCAATATTCTTCCTAATTTATGCGATTTCAAACTTACCTAAAATCAATATTTACTTGCTTTACTTTTTGGGTCATTCTTGGTTAATCTACTATTCTATATAGTTATAATTAACCTAACTTGTCTGTCTTTCCATGAACAAGTTTGTGGTAAAATGCTCTGAATCAACTAATGTAGAAATTTGGATCGTTTTGTCTTTTTCTCTATTGTTGTTTTTTTTTTTTTTTTATTTTTTGGAAGGAAGATAGCGATTGCATTCATAGTAAACTCAGGCCAGAATGGCACGATACATAGTTCCCACCAGGAGTGATAGGTGCCACTACATTTAAAACAATTCTGCTCCTTTACTCAGAAGCCTATCAGAACAAGAATATTCTAGCTAGGAATAATAATAACAAAAAAGCTTCCGAAGCCAGAGCGCTCAATTGCGATGCATCAAGAAACTCTTTCTCTTTGGATGTAGGATACCAACATTCTGTAGGCCAAACAGATAAGAGAAAATTATTGTAATTGGACAAAAGCTAAACATAGAGTTGGGCTTAGGGACAAAAACCCTAGCCCAATATGGCTAGATCTGAGAAACTCCAAGGGAAGGCCCACTCAAAAGGCCCAGCAGGCCGGGTTTGGCTCCAGCCTAGCATCCATCTCCAAACTCGAAACCCCACGCTAAGTTCTAGTAAAGCCGCTCCGCTGTGATCCCCGCTGCTAGGGAACATAACGGCTGCAATCCACACACACCGCAATGCATGCCACCTCCACCTACCTCACACCAAAGCCACCTCAACCCAATACCCCGCCAACCCATGCTGCCACTGATCTTGAATCTCAAAACCCTGCAACCGTCGTCAGTTGAAGACGCCCAAATCGAGTTCCACCAAAACTTGCAAAACGCAAAGCCACCAGAACCTCGAGATGCGACACCAGTGACCAAAGCAGAAAAACCAGCATGCCAAAAACCCCGAGCGACGCCGCACAAGAGTTCGTTGATCGCAAATAGCAATCCCCGTCCGGTAGCAGTGTCGACGAGGCCCAAAGGCCAGCCCAAAAGGCACCACCGAACGAAGAGTGATCATCAAAAAGCCGCTGCCAGCTGTGCTTAGGGTTTTGGGATGAGAACGATCCGATTGGGACGGTGGAAAACTATGTTACAATTTTTTTTTTTTTTTGCTTTTTGCCATTGTTTTTTTTATTATTATTACTTGAAGATTAGATCATTATTTTAGCATAAGGCATTTGATATATGAGCTTTTTACCAATAACTACAAAATAACACTATTATTTACCAATAGCAGACTCCAAAACCAATAGCTCATGCGGTCAATAATTGAAACAAGTTGTCAGCCCATTTTTAGAAAAAACACTCAAATATTAAGAAAATTATGAAATATGCCACTAAGACTCACATAACCCATTTCTCCCAAAATCAGAACGGTTCCAAAATTGAAACCATCCCAAAATCCAAATCCTCCCTAAATCGATCTAGGGCTCCGATGAAGGTAGGGGACGAAGCAGCTAGCGAATCGAGGCGGCGAAGGGAGGCTGTGAATCCAGCAAAGGGAGGCTGCGAATCCAGAGAAGCAAGGCTGCGAATCCGGCGAGGAAGCACGGGACCTAGGCAGAGAAGTGAAGCCTTTGACTGCAGAGGAATTGGAGCAGTACGAGTCCGTTTCGGAGTCCTCCGACTCTGACTCCGACGATGGCCTCTAAGATGAGGAAGAGGATGGTGATGAAAACGAGGATGACGATGATGATGAGGATGAAGATGACGATGACAATGTCTAGGAGGTTGTACAGTCCTCCGGTGGCCCTCCGGTTCAGTCAATAGACGTTGAGGACAACAAAGAAGACGACGAAGACGCTGAAGGAGGCGATGACAACGACGACGGCGAGGGAGATGACGACGACGGTGAGGGAGATGACGACTACGGCGAGGGCGAGGATAAGGTAATTAGCCGAATCTTTCCTTTATTTTCCTTATTTGTTAAAGTAGCTTTCAGTACTTTCCGGTTGAAAATTTTCAGATCTAGTCCTAATTGTTGTTTTGTTTTCTATTTTACTAGACGGATTTACGTTTCTCAGGTTATCGGAGCTCTGAGAGCTGGGGCGGTGGAGTACCCCGAGCGACTGGGCCAGCCTGTGTGCCAGGTATATGGTTTGTGTAACTAAATTTGATGCTTGAGGTTTAGGGTGATATAAGGCAGATCACATGTATTGGGTGGAGTAATGTCTAATGTGGATCATTTCATGCTTTTGTTTGTTTGTTTGTTTGTTATTGCTGGGAAATTATGAATTTAGCTTGTTTAATTGTGCTTTGCTTCGTTAATTACAGTACTATATGAGGACGGGGACGTCCAAATTTGGCGCCACTTGTAAGTATCACCATCTTAAGTAGGGATGAGGCTTTGCGGCCCCTGTATCACTAAATTACTATAGATACCCATTACGACCGGTTTGTGTCTCTTGATCGTAACTTCGGTTTTTTCTAATTGTTTGTCATATTAGTATTCCTGTTTCATTACTGAGGGAAGGTCTTGCCATCAATGTATTATTTTTCAAATAATTACAGGGTGAAAGAGAGTGTTCCTACTATGTGAAAACTAGACAGATAATTGGACCAGATCTGAAAGTATGACCAAATAATTGGTGCTGAATAAAATTGAATTTCAATTTTTTTTCCCTGTATTTGGTGGATTCTCAGTTTTGTATTAAGGGTCAGTAGCTTTAGTTTTGTGTTTATAGTACTTTCTTATTGGATTGGTGGTGTTGTGTATTGCTTTAGTTTTGTGTTTATGGTACTTTCTTATTGGATTAGGATGAAGCTAATGAAGCAATGTTGAAGTGAGCAAACGCGAGAAGGCCATGCTAGTATACTACTGGGGGCCAGTACACTATTGAGGATCAGTACACTAATGCGGATTAGTACACTACTGAGGGTCAATATACTACTGGGGCTAGTATACTGCTGGGGGGTGACATACACTACTACTTGTATGCGGAAGCAGCAAAGCCAAAGATAAATGATAGTGTCCAAGTTTCATATTGTAATATGTACAAATAGTTTTTGAATTATTAAATAAATGAGTTGTTTCTAAGAAAAACAAAGATGGAATGTAGAGATATTCTTTTTTTATAACGCGATCTCTGAAATATATTTATTGTTGAGTGACACTACTGAGGATCAGTGCTATCATTAGAAATTAGTTGAGGTTATTTTTGTAATTTCTCATTAATAGAACAATTCAAAAAATTGGTAGGAAAATGGCCACACAGGATATGGACCTTGCACATGGGTCATGAACAGTACCGCAAGAGAAATATTAAAAAAAAAGCCTGTTAATGATAAATATTAGATAAAAAATGTAGTTAGTGGTAATTTGCTATTGATTGTATCAATGTTAACGAAGTTATACATAAACTGATTTACCTAAAGGGGTGCACTTCTTGTAAATCCATTACCAACCTCGACTCCTCATATCAGTGATAGTATCATTGGGCCCGTGCCTGGACTGAATCATTCATGTTGGGCCTATTTCATGCGTTTGAAATTTTAAGGATCGAATAAAAACCGGCTTGAGAAAATTCAAGCCCAATTTTCAAATATTTCTTTTCGGGCTTAGAATCCTCGAATCAAGGATGAACTAAGATCCTGGGAGACATGAACTACGGATTTTTTATCTTTTCGAAGGAAATTAGAGTTTGGTAAAACTGTCACAAATATAAATCCTAGAATTTGAGATTAAAGACTCGTATTTATATTAGGGTGAGGAATTATCTGTTGTCAGGTCTATACTAGACTTGTTTAAACAATGTATAAATGAATGACACCTGTTAAGTTGACTTAATTTGGTCCTGTTTGCTTTTTTCATGTCTTCGTCGTAAGAGGATTGGATCTGCGGCGATGGGGGGAGACTCTTCACCTCTACTTAGGCCTGCATGGGCGCCTGGGGTGAGGGTTTCTCTCTCCCTCGAATACGAATGGGTTTCCCTGTGAATGGTAGTTTTCAGAGCCGAGGTGTTTCAGATAGGGATTTCGCCGATCGGCAGCATGTGTTAGAGATGGGGGATCCTGGTAACCGGGACGAGATGGCAGGCTTCGATGGATATTGCGTTTGGAGGTTGGGTTTTGCTAGTGCAGCGGGGCCAGCTCCAATGCTGGATGATTCTAGGGCTACTGGGATCGTGACCGAGCGGCCGGTGGTTGGAGATGAATCGATGGATGACGCCGCGGCAGTTGGTGGCTGGCTTAAATAGAAGCCGGAGTTGCTGCAGAGTGTTGGTAGCTACATAGTTGAAGACACCCTAATGATGGCCTATGGGCTAGGGTCTCCCACTAGCTAATGGGTTGGCTAATTAGATGGAGAAATGGGCTTCTGGGCTTGGCTCCTTTGGGCTGGAACTGGATTCAATTTTTTAAATTTTTATATTTTTATTTTTGTAAGAACTTCTCCTCTTTTAGGGGGAAGTTTGTTACTTGAATGTCGCAAGGGGTACCCACAAAGCCTACGCTATTTTATTTTCCTCATCAGTAGTGCATGGTAGTTTTTGGATGCGCTTAATCGTTTCCTTTAAAATGTTGAATTACTTGGGTAACGGCTCTATCTGGCAACCCTGCATGGGCAGGTCATTATGTATAATTTCACGTTAGTTCAACGGAGTTGACTATTTCTCTAAAAAAAAAAAACAAACAAAAAAAAAAAAACTCACACCTATTTGGAATTTCTTTTTTTGGCACTTCTAAGGACTAGATCAGACCGGTTCATAAAACATTAAGTCAGGGTTTAAATTAAAAAAAAAAAAACCAAATTTAAAACATTAAAAAAAAAAAAAAACAAACCAAACAGTTCGGCTAGGGCCAATTTTCGATTTGTTAGGTCCAAATGCCAAGTCCTATGTACAACAATGCAAGACTGCCATGGTGGTTGCTCGAGTAAAGGTTGGTTCATTTGTTGAAAAACTTTTTATTTGATAAAAGGACCTACTCATTCATTCAGAAAGTGACATATAGTGAAAAATGAGCACACCAAGTCCATGTCAACTCCTATGCTAACTAAGCATGTCACCTCAATGCCATGTCAGAAATATGGGTCCTACATGAGCCACGTGAGCAAGTTAACATGCTTATTGGATGGGAGACTAACGGATTAGACCTAGTATGTGAAGACCCGAAATTTCAGTTAAATATTTCGTAATTCAATATTTCTCAAATTATATGAATTATGAGTTATGAGTGTGATTCGAATGTCGTTATTTGAGAAATTTAGTTTCGAATTATTTTAGTTTCGAAATTTAACGTTATTTAGGGTTATTAAAATTGACTTATTTTTACGTAAGGAATTTGAGGAAACTTCCTTCATGAAAGTCGTAGAGCTCGTCGATACGAGTTCGTGCATATGCGGAACGCAAGAATCGGAGTTCTTACGAAGAAGTTATAGCATTTAGAAAAGTTGCCAATTTGGGTATATATATAAATGAAAGTTTCCGAAAATGGGGTTTCCATTTTCAGTCGGTGTCACTGTTCATCGTCTTCATTTTTTCTCTCCCCGTGCGCGCGTCCGAGCTCCAAAAACAGAGCAATTTTCGCCGACCTCTTTCTCACAGCTCCGGCCACCGTTTGAGGTGAAACGAAGTCCAGATCGACTCTACTCCTTCCTGTGAGTCGACTGGTGGTCACGGTTTGCCCTCTCGTGGCGGCTACGCGGCGGTGGAGCTCAAACACGATCCGAGCCCTAAAACGAACCAGCCGTGATTTCTCCTAGCTCCGACCACGAAAACTTGAGGTCTTCATCTCGTTGAACTCGTATTAAGGAGTAGAACACGCAGCAAAAAGACCCAGACCAGAAGTGAAGCTTTTGACGTCGAACGGAGCAACTATCGGAAAATTTCGGTTTTCAGGCGAACTGGACTGTTTTTTGGTATTTTCGACCACTTCCACTCATTTTCTCACTTCGTGTTAGTTATGAAAGTTGCTCAAAATGATGAAACGAAGTGGATAAGCTCGGCCCCGACACCATTGACGTGGTCTGCGGCGGCTCTGCCCTAAACTCCGGCCACCCTTTCCGGCCACCTCCGGGGGTACCATGAGTAGTTTATGCTCATTTTTAGATTCTACATATCGATACGATCATTTTGATATATAGCATGTGAATTTTGGATATCGTATGAATTAGTTATGAATTTTACGATTTCGATTAATTTCGATCGCTCGATTTGTGATCTATGAAGTTTGGACCGTCAGATAGAATTCTAGTTTTGATATAATGATCGTAGAACTGTCCCGATGACCTTGTGTGGTCACGGGTGAAGATCCGACCGTTGGATCTTCATATAAGTGTGTTTTTGAAATTATACGCTAAGTTAATTATCGTTGACGGATTTGTTAGCGGACGATTGTGAATAGTATTTTGGGCTGTAAGAAGACGCAGCGGGAGTTTAGAGGTGAGTAAATCTCACTTGGTTCATTTACGAACCGAATTTCCTTAATTGCCCAATTTATTGTTATGCGTGAGAAAATGGTTTTAAGAAATGAGTTTTAAAGTATATTAAAAATGAATTTATTGATTTTGCATCGTGTGAACTATAGTTGGTATTAGTGACCATTCATGTGTGGATGGTTACGTATATATATATTTACGTGATTATATATTGAATGGTGTGACATTGAGGTGTGGAATTGTGATAATATGTTGTTGATAAATGTTGATAATATGATTTTATTATGTTGTTAATATTTGATAAATGTTGGTGATAAGCATGTTGATTTTGTGAGTTGAATAGAAGGTAGAGAAAAGTAGGATTCCGAGGATCAAATGGTCCAAGGATCTTTGGTTAATGATAACCGGAGTGTATGTGTTCTGAGGACAGGGAGGTCCAAAGTTCGACCGTTAAATAATAACGAGGATATATTGTTCTGAAGACATGAAATGGTCCAAAGTTCACGGGTTACTGAGTAACCTGGAGGTGCCGTTACTTGACCCTGGGCCAAGGTGTCAGAGGTAACGAGGCAGTTAGGGCTCTAACATGGGGCCAAAGTGGCGATAGTTGTGATTGGGTGCCAAAGTGGCGATAGTTGTGATTAGGTGCCAAAGTGGCGAGAGTTGTGATTTGGTGATTGTGGAAATGTGTTCCATGTTGTTTCATGTGTGTTGGTTTGATGTTTCTTGTGGTTGTTGAGATTGTTGGATGTTTACTTGAGATAAATGAGTTGTGGTTTAATAAATCAACCGTTCATTTTTATTAACTCACACGAGCTTTAAGAAAGCTTACCGGGTTTTGTATTGTTGCAATCCCTGTACACTATTCAATTGGTGTAGCAGATAATCCTGCAGGTCAGGATAATCAGGGTGGTGAGCGAGCTGCGTAGGGCAGTAGGGTTGAGACCAGTACTTGGTCTATTTTGGTGTGTTTTGTAGAACATTTTATTTTTGTTAGTATTGTAATAATTGACTCGAGAGATAGTTTGCTACGAGGTTTGTGTTATGGTTTATGAGATATTGGTTTTAAAAAAAAATTGCAGGACGTGATTTGTTTAGTGGTATTCATGTTTCGGATTTGAATTTATTATTCGAAATTCGGGGCGTGACAGTTTGGTATCAGAGCGTAAGGTACATATTTAGTGATAAGTTAATACCTTCCGAGTGATGGCCCGTCTGCAGCGGATCCCCATCGGGTGCTCTTCGGTATTAACAATGTCATTGGGTATGTGGGAGTGTTGGGAGTTGTCTAGAACGTTAGGACGTAATAGGAGTTGAATTAACCTCTTTGTGTTAGTAGCTTGGTTAATATGGACTTGTATTTACTTATGCTTTGATTTAAGTGTTATACACGTATTAACCAGGTATGCTATGCTCCTTAAGTAATGGATATTGTGGGAGGCAGAGGTAGGGGTCGAGGTAGACCCAGAGGTAGAGGTAGAGGACGAGGTAGGGGTGAGATTCCACATGTGGAGTACATGAGGAAGAGGTGGAGGCACCGTTTGTGGAGCAACCTGTTCCACCTGAGGTTGTGGTTAATGATCCCGCTCGTCTGTTAGTGTTGGCGAGGGACATTAATCGGTTAGGAGCAACTAAATTTGTGGGAGGCACAGACTATATGGTGGCTAATCAATGGATCGAGGATTTACAGACCTATTTTAAGTTGATTGTCTGTGATGAGATCGAGAAGAGGAAGCTAGCCACTTTCATGCTCAAAGATGAGGTTAGGGTGTGGTGGAATTGCACTCAGAGGACTATTGATTTTTCTACCATGACTTGGGATGGATTTGTGAGGATCTTTAGAGAGAAATACTTCCCAGCATCGGTGAAGGAACAGCTGGAGAGGCAATTTCTCTCGCTTACTCAAGGGAAGATGAATGTGAGAGAATATGAGGCAGAGTTCTCCAGGCTATATCGGTTTGTGAAACCATTAGATGCTGAAGACTTGGCTAAGAAGTTTCAGCGGGGGTTGAATGCCTCTATTGAGCGAGATGTGGCCATTATGGAGCTGAAGACAAAAGAGCAGATTTTAGCTAAAGCACTGATCATTGAGCAGCAGAATCTGATCCACAAGGAGAAGCAGACAGTTGAGAGAGATTCTCAGGGAAAAGGGAAGGCAGTTGCAGGGAGTAGTGGGTCCATAGATTATAGAGGTGGGCTCTGGAAGAGACAGCGGCCTTATTTTCATCATCAGGCTCCAGCCAGGATAGCAGCAGCACCTGTCCTTATTCAGGCACCACCTATCAGGCAAGCAGCACCAGCAGCCCCTATGAGGTGTTATAGCTGTAATGAGTTGGGTCATCTTGCTAGGACTTGCCCTAAACTCAAGCCTAGCGCATGTTTTCGATGCGGACAGACTGGACATATTGCCAGGGACTGTACTCAACCTCATATTGCAGGACAGGGTAACCAGCAGAGAACCTTACCTCCTGCACCAGCCAGAGTATTTGCCATCGGCCAGAGAGGCACCGGGGTGGAAGGTACCTTATCCGTTTATAACTATCTTGCTAGAGTACTGTTTGATACGGGTGCTTCCCACTCGTTCATATCTAGTTCTGTGGTAGATGTTTTGGGTTTGACTGCTATACCGCTTACTAGACCTTTGTGCGTTACATCGCCTCTTTGTGTATCTCTTGAGCTTAGCATGTTTTGTGATGATTGCCCTATTGCAATTAGTGGTAGAGAGTTCACTGCATCTTTGATTGTGATACCGGATCACACGTATGATGTGATTTTAGGTTTGGATTGGTTGAGTCCGAACTATGCAGTGATTGATTGTTTTAGAATGATTGTGTCTTTTCATGCCCCTGGGCAACCAGTGTTTCATTATCGATGCCTGAGATCTGACGTTGCCATGAGGGCAGGGATCTTGGCACACATAGAATCAGTGAATAGCACTTCAGAAATTGCAGGGATTCCGGTAGTGGCAGAGTATGCTGATGTGTTCCAGGAGATACCAGGATTTCCTCCGAAAAGGGTAATGGATTTCTCCATTGATGTGATACCAGGTACTGCACCGGTGTCGAGAGCACCTTATCGGATGGCTCCAGCTGAACTTCAGGAGTTGAAGGTTCAGATTGAAGGATTACTTGCACAAGGGTTCATACAGGCTAGTGTATCTCCTTGGGGCGCACCAGTATTATTCGTGAAGAAGAAGGATAATTCACTTCGGTTATGTGTGGACTATCGACAGGTGAACAAGGTGACCATCAAGAATAGGTACCCCTTGCCTAGGATTGATGACTTGTTCGATCAGCTTAGGGAGGCTACGGTGTTCTCCAAAATTGATTTGAGATCTGGATATCACCAGTTGAGAGTGAAGGATGAAGATATTTCTAAGACGGCATTTAGGACCAGGTATGGGCATTATGAATTTCTTGTCATGCCTTTTGGTCTAACTAATGCACCTGCAGCATTCATGGACTTGATGAACCGCACATTCAGTCTTTACTTAGATAAGTGTGTGGTGGTGTTCGTTGATGACATCTTGATATATTCAAAGTCGTCTGACGAGCATGTGAAGCATTTGAGGATTGTGCTGCAAATTCTGAGAAGAGTAAAGTTATATGCAAAGTTTGAGAAGTGCGAGTTTTGACAAAAGGAGATCAAGTTCCTTTGTCATGTAGTTTCGAAGGATGAAGTTTCTGTGGATCCTTCGAAGGTTGAAGCAGTGATGGGTTGGAGTCGCCCCACTACAGTTACAGAGATCCGTAGTTTCCTTGGTTTGGCAGGATACTACAGGCGATTCATTGAGGGGTTTTCTAGTATAGCTTCGGCTTTGACTAAGTTAACAAGGAAGGATACTCAGTTTGTGTGGACAGATGAATGTGAGAAGGCCTTTAGTGAGCTGAAGACTAGATTGACTACAGCTCCAGTGTTGACTATCCCATCTAGTGGCGGTGGGTTAGTTATCTACAGTGATGCATCTCATCAGGGTTTGGATTGTGTGTTGATGCAGAATGGGGGTGTAGTAGCATATGGTTCTAGACAGTTGAAGGTGCATGAGCGAAACTACCCCACTCATGATCGAGAGCTGGCTGCAGTGGTGTTTGCCTTGAAAGATTTGGAGGCATTATCTTTATGGTGAGAAGTTCGAACTCTTTTCTGATCATAAGAGTTTGAAGTATCTATTCTCCCAGAAGGAGTTGAACATGAGGCAGAGAAGATGGATGGAGCTCATCAAAGACTATGATTTCACCTTGGAGTATCATCCCGGAAAGGCCAATGTAGTGGCGGATGCTTTGAGCAGGAAACCCCGAGGGATCATAGCATCACTTATGGTTCAGTAGTGGCGTATGTTAGAGACTGTATCTGAGTTTGACCTTATACCCACATGAGAAGGACAGGGAATCTTTCTTGGTAGTATCACTTTACAGCCGACCTTGATTTCTAGGATCATTCAGAGTCAGACACATGAAGAGTTCGCTCAAATGGTGATTTCGGAGATTATCCTTGATGCCAACGAGGAAGGTCCATCAGAGTAGACAGTTGGAACTGATGGTGGATTGAGATTTCGATTGAAATTGTATGTCCCGGGCGGTGATAACCTCAAGGAGGAGGTACTGCGGGAAGCACATCGATCTCGATATACAGTACACCCAGGGAGTACCAAGATGTATATGGACCTACGAAGACAGTTTTGGTGGATAGGGATGAAGAGGGATGTGGCTGAGTATGTATCCAGGCAGAGCATCAGAGGCCTGCGGGAATGTTGAAACCTTTGCCGATTCCAGTATGGAAATGGGAAGAGATCTCCATGGACTTTGTGACTGGATTGCCTAGGTCCAGACAAAGTTATGATTCTATTTGGGTGATTGTTGATCGATTGACAAAGTCAGCACACTTTCTTCCTGTGGCAAAGACTTACTCAGGTGATGCTTTGCGTAAGTTGTATCTTAATGAGATTGTGAGGCTTCATGGTGTGCCGGTATCGATCGTCTCTGATTGGGATGCTCGTTTCACTTCGAAATTTTGGCGTAGATTCCATAAGGCTTTCGGAACATCTTTGGCTATGAGCACTGCATTTCATCCACAGACTGATGGGCAAACAGAGAGGGTGAACCAGGTAATGGAGGATATGCTTAGGGCATGTGTTTTGGACTTCAAGGGAAGTTGGGTGGATCATCTGGCATTGGTAGAGTTTGCCTACAACAACAGCTATCACTCTAGTATCGGCATGGCCCCATATGAGGCACTTTATAGTAGGCCATGTAGGACTCCTATCTGTTAGGCGGATGTTGGAGAGAAACAGCTCTTGGGTCCTGCGCTTGTTCGGGAGACTACAGAGAAGGTTACTACCATCCGAGACAGGATCCGTACTGCACAGAGTAGACAGAATAGTTATGCTGACCTTAGAA
This sequence comes from Rosa persica, assembly GCA_025331145.1. Lineage (NCBI taxonomy): Eukaryota > Viridiplantae > Streptophyta > Magnoliopsida > Rosales > Rosaceae > Rosa > Rosa persica. The sequence continues at coordinate 34,984,962 of WFKR01000007.1, read as the reverse complement.
GGAAACCGTTGGATTTTGAGGTGGGTGATTACGTATTCTTGAAAGTCTCACCTATGAAAGGTGTGGTGAGATTTGGCAGGAAGGGGAAATTGGCACCGAGATACGTTAGACCCTTTGAGATTTTGGAAAAGGTCGGAGAATTGGCATATCGGCTTGCTTTACCTATTAGCACGGCCGGTGTACATAATGTTTTTCATGTGTCCATGCTCAGAAGGTACATTCGAGATGAGTCTCATGTGATTGATCACGGAACGATCGAGGTGAGTCCGGATGTGACCTTCGTTGTTAAACCTATTCGTATCTTGGATAGGTCCACGAAGAGGCTTTAGAGGAAGGAAGTTGAGTTGGTTAAGGTGTTGTGGAGTCATCATGATGAGGGTGATGCGTCATGGGAGCTAGAGTCTGACATAAGGGCTAAGTACCCACTACTGTTTGTTGATGAGTTTGCTTGAATTTAGGGACGAAATTCCTTTAAGGAGGGTAGACTGTGAAGACCCGAAATTTGAGTTAAATATTTCGTAATTCAATATTTCTCAAATTATATGAATTATGAGTTGTGAGTGTGATTCGAATGTCATTATTTGAGAAATTTAGTTTCGAATGATTTAAGTTTCGAAATTTAACGTTATTTAGGGTTATTAAAATTGACTTATTTTTACGTAAGGAATTTGAGGAAACTTCCTTCATGAAAGTCGTAGAGCTCGTCGATACGAGTTCGTGCATGTGCGGAACGCAAGAATCGGAGTTCTTACGAAGAAGTTATAGCATTTAGAAAAGTTGCCAATTTCGGTATATATATAAATGGAAAGTTTCCGAAAATGGAACCCCATTTTCACTCGGTGTCATTGTTCATCGTCTTCATTTTTCCTCTCCCGTGCGCGCGTCCGAGCTCCAAAAACAGAGCAATTTTCGCCAGCCTCTTTCTCATAGCTCCAAGCACCGTTTGAGGTGAAACGAAGCCCAGATCGACTCTACTCCTTCCTGTGAGTCGACTGGTGGTCACGGTTTCCCCTCTCGTGGCGGCTACGCGGCGGTGGAGCTCAAACACGATCCGAGCCCTAAAACGAACCAGCCTTGATTTCTCCTAGCTCCGGCCACGAAAACTTGAGTTCTTCATCTCGTTGAACTCATATTAAGGAGTAGAACACGCAGCAAAAAGACCCAGACCTGAAGTGAAGCTTTTGACGTTGAACGGAGCAACTATAGGAAAATTTCGGTTTTCCGGCGAACCGGACTGTTTTTAGGTATTTTCGACGACTTCCACTCATTTTCTCACTTCGTGTTAGTTATGAAAGTTGCTCAAAATGATGAAACGAAGAGGATAAGCTCGGCCCTGACACCATTGGCGGTGGTTGGCGGCTGCTCTGCCCTAAACTCCGGCCACCCTTTCCGGCCACCTCCGGGGGTACCATGAGTAGTTTATGCTCATTTTAGAATCTACATGTCGATACGATCATTTTGATATATAGCATGTGAATTTTAGATATCGTAATTAGTTATGAATTTTACGATTTCGATTAATTTCGATCGCTCGATTTGTGATCTATGAAGTTTCGACCGTCCGATAGAATTCTGGTTTTGATATAATGATCGTAGAACTGTCCCGATGACCTTGTGTGGTCACGGGTGAAGATCCGACCGTTGGATCTTCATATAAGTGTGTTTTTGAAATTATACGCTAAGTTAATTATCGTTTTGATTAGGTGTTTGACGGATTTGTTAGCGGACGATTGTGAATAGTATTTTGGGCTGTAAGAAGACGCAGCGGGAGTTTAGAGGTGAGTAAATCTCACTTGGTTCATTTACGAACCGAATTTCCTTAATTGCCCAATTTATTGTTATGTGTGAGAAAATGGTTTTAAGAAATGAGTTTTAAAGTATATTAAAAATGAATTTCTTGATTTTGCATCGTGTGAACTATAGTTGGTATTAGTAACCATTCATGTGTGGATGGTTACGTATATATATATTTACGTGATTATATATTGAATGGTGTGACATTAAGGTGTGGAATTGTGATAATATGTTGTTGATAAATGTTGATAATATGATTTTATTATGTTGTTAATATTTGATAAATGTTGGTGATAAGCATGTTGATTTTGTGAGTTGAATAGAAGGTAGAAAAAAGTAGGATTCCGAGGATCGAATGGTCCAAGGATCTTTGGTTAATGGTAACCAAAGTGTATGTGTTCTGAGGACAGGGAGGTCCAAAGTTCGACCGTTAAATAATAACGGGGATATATTGTTCTGAGGACATGAAATGGTCCAAAGTTCACGGGTTACTGAGTAACTTGGAGGTGCCGTTACTTGACCCTGGGCCAAGGTGTCAGAGGTAACGAGGCAGTTAGAGCTCTAACGTGGGGCCAAAGTGGCGATAGTTGTGATTGGGTGCCAAAGTGGCGATAGTTGTGATTAGGTGCCAAAGTGGCGAGAGTTGTGATTTGGTGATTGTGGAAATGTGTTCCATGTTGTTTCATGTGTGTTGGTTTGATGTTTCTTGTGGTTGTTGAGATTGTTGGATGTTTACTTGAGATAAATGAGTTGTGGTTTAATAAATCAACCGTTCATTTTTATTTACTCACACGAGCTTTCAGAAAGCTTACCGGGTTTTGTATTGTTGCAATCCCGGTACACTATTCAATTGGTGTAGCAGATAATCCTGCAGGTCAGGATAATCAGGGTGTTGAGCGAGCTGCGTAGGGCAGTAGGGTTGAGACCAGCACTTGGTCTATTTTGGTGTGTTTTGTAGAACATTTTATTTTTGTTAGTATTGTAATAATTGACTCGAGAGATAGTTTGCTACGAGGTTTGTGTTATGGTTTATGAGATATTGGTTTTGAGAAAAAATTGCAGGACGTGATTTGTTTAGTGGTATTCATGTTTCGGATTTGAATTTATTATTCGAAATTCGAGGCGTGACATTGTATATCCAAAATGAAAGTGCGCGGATGTTTTTGATAAAATTTAAAAGTACGGACTGAGGTGAGCAAGTTAACATGCTTATTGGACGGGAGACTAACGGATTAGACCTAGTATATCCAAAATGAAAGTGCGCGGATGTTTTTAATGAAATTTAAAAATACAGACTGAGGTGATTTTATCCCAAAGTTGAGGATTATAATAACTAATATTTAGTCCTTATGTTTTTTAACTAAAATTTGGTTGGAGACTTGCTACCTAACAAAAAAAAAAAAAGTTGGTGGTTCAACTTATTCAAGGTAAACTATTATTTAGCAGCTTTGATACAAAAATGTTGGGATGAGCTCTACTTATAAGATCAAGTTGAATTGTTGGATCCATAGGAAAGATGGAAAAACCAAACGTCAACCTCTACAAACACATTGTAGGAGATAAATGCCTACCTAAAAGACTAAATGCTAGTTTGCATTTCTCCCGAACAAAAATCTAATTCCAAAAGACTGTTTCTATTGGAACTTCCAAATCTACTCACTTGACCTCACTCTATTTTTAATTATCAAATGAGATACATAACCTACTATAAAATAACTATTAAGGACAATAATTATACCCAAAAAATATTATATTTATTTTATGTAGAGTTTCCAATTCAATAATATTAGATTGTATTCTTTATTATTTTCCGTATCTATTTTCATTTTCCAATTTCACTACATACTCATTAAAGCTTTCATATATATATATATATATATATATATATATATTCAATAAGAATTAAAAATATGAGTAAGATCATGTGACATAAAAATGTATGATATATATGTTAAACGCATATTGGTGAGGGGAAAACAAAATAAATCCTATTATGATTTATGACCTAAATCTAAGTCTATTCATTATATTTTCCAAAAAAAAAAGAGCTAGCAATAAAGAAAAAAAAATTAAATAATTAATCATGTGGTACAAAAAATATAGAAAAAAATAAACATTAAAAATGATTTTTTTTTTTTTTAACAATTAAATAGAAAAACAAATTTGAAAAAAAACAAAACACAGAATAGTTCATGTTATTTTCTTATTGATTAGAAATAATTCTTGAAACTCAATACTATGTGTTTGGGTTTTTTTTATTGGAAAAGAGATTTATGCATTTTGTTTGATTAAGAAAAGTATATGTAGTTAAGATTTACAGAGTAATTAAATCATTGAAATGACTATGATTTTTATTTTAATGATAATAATTGTTTGCAAATTATATGAGTGAGGTTATTTGAAGAACTTTAGTGAAGTTTAGTAAGTAAATTTAGTATTTGAAAATTTGATAAGAGGTGCAAAAAGCATAGAGGTCAAGTGAGTAAATTAGGAGGTTCCAATAACAAAACTCTTCCAAAAAGTAGGTAGCGGAATTCTAAAATGATAGATAATTTGAATTAAAAGTAACTTTTTATTTTTCCAATTTTAGGAAGGAGTGCCACTTCACTGCATTCTATAATATAGCAGCCGACCCAAGTGGTGCGTGTCAAAATAACTACCACTTAAGTTAGTTGACCTTTTAAGGGACAGTATAGCTCCAAATAAAAAGCTATTCAAGCATGTAATATTTCTTTTGTAGAAAAGACAAATTTATATCACAACCTATCCCTAGATGTCAATGAGATCAGTATTGATGTATACCAATAACCACCAAGCCACAACTCACCGGCCAAATGTCTAACTTAATGAGTGTAAAAAGGCTCAAAATCTACAGATTACCTACGACAATAATATAAATTAAAACTCATTCAAACTTTATTGCTAAAATGGATAAATTCTAAGACTTAGACAAATCTAAATTAATTCTACCATTTGGTAGCACAATTTCAACAAGAAATCTTATTTACCTTTGATTTTCTGCTATATGGTGATTCTAACATTGGAGCATGGTGATGCCTTGTTTGTTGTTGTCTCTAATCCTATTATTGGGTTCTTCAATCCATGGTCTTAGTGATTTGGCAAGGTAAACAGGGAGGTCTTTTCCTCCACCTATATGTGCCTCCAATCTATAGGAAATCAAATCTCCTTCACGGTGGAGGCCAAAACAATGCTTTCGGTCTTCATGGTCTAGTTAAGATTAAAGACAAAATACTGTTTACTCTCTATATTTATAGTGAGTCAACGTTTCAGTCTCTCATCTTTCAATTTCACCTAAAAACTCTCTAAACTCTCCAATTTCACCCAATTGGTCCTTGCCATTAATTCTCCGCCAAAATCTCCATTAAATTGCTGACTTGACATTTCGTACACTCTGAAATGTCTATTCTACCCCCATTACTCTTTTTTTAATTATTTATTTCTCTCTCTCTCTCTTTCTTCTGTTTTCTCTTCTTCTTCCAGCTCTCTCCCCTTCTATTGATCTCCATATCATTTCATCCCCAAACATAACAGAAGCCATGGTAATTCGCAAAGGAACTTGAATCAAATTGACTACAAACTCGAATCAAATCACAATCACAAGACTAAGGCAACATATAACTACGAATTCTAATCAATCAACAAACAAACAACCTGTGAAGACCCGAAATTTCAGTTAAATATTTCGTAATTCAATATTTCTCAAATTATATGAATTATGAGTTGTGAGTGTGATTCGAATGTAGTTAATTGAGAAATTTGGTTTCGAATGATTTTAGTTTCGAAATTTAACGTTATTTAGGGGTTACTAAAAATTGACTTTTTATACGTAAGGAATTTGAAGAAACTTCATTCATGAAAGTCGTAGAGCTCGTTGATACTAATTTGTGCAGGTGCGGAACACAAGAATCGGAGTTCGTAGGAAGAAGTTATGGCATTTGGAAGTTTTAGATTTTGTATATATATAGGATGCCATTTTTGAAAAAATAAAAAAAAAATCAGAAAAAAACCCTAGCTTTTCTCTCTCTCTCTCTCTCTCTCTCTCTCTCTCTCTCTCTCTCTCTCTCTCTCTCTCTCTCTCTCTCTCGTGCGGGCACCCTAGGAATCAAAAACAGAGCAAGTTTTCTCCGGCCGAGTTCGTACTCCTCTGGCCACCGTTTGACACCAAACCACCTCCCACGGCTTCGCCTAGACCTTGCGCAGCTGCCAGAGGCAGCCTTGCGCCGTGGCACGGCTTGTAGTGGCGGCGGGAAGCTTGTTTCCATTTTCGACCGTTTTGAGTGCGAAGTGAATATCTCGAGTTCTAGGCCACCAAACTTCGTGTTCTTTGGGTTGTTGAACTCGTATTAAGGAGTAGAACACGCAACAAAAAGACCCGGACCTGAAGTGATCGATTACACGCTCGTCGGAGCTCCCAACGGTTTCTGCAGATTTTCCGGCCAAACCAAACTGTTTTGGTAAGTTTCGACCACTTCCACTCATTTTATCACTTTGTGTTAGTTATGAAAGTTGCTCAAAATGATGAAACGAAGAGGATAAGCTCGGCCCGGACACCATTGGTGGTGGTCGGCGGCGGCTCTGCCCTAAACTCCGACGGCCCTTTCCGGCCACCTTCGGGGGTACCATGAGTAGTTTCTGCTCATTTTTATATTCTACATATCGATACGATCATTTTGATATATAGCATGTGAATTTTGGATATCGTATGAATTAGTTATGAATTTTACGATTTCGATTGATTTCGATCGCTCGATTTGTGATCTATGAAGTTTGGACAGTCCGATAGAATTCTAGTTTTAATATAATGATCGTAGGACTGTCTCGATGACCTTGTGTGGTCACGGGTGAAGATCCGACCGTTGGATCTTCATATAAGTGTGTTTATGAAATTATACGCTAAGTTAATTATCGTTTTGATTAGGTGTTCTACGGATTTGTTAGCGGACGATTGTGAATCGTATTTTGGGCTGTAAGAAGACGCAGCGGAAGTTTAGAGGTGAGTAAATCTCACTTGGTTCATTTACGAACAGAATTTCCTTAATTGCCCAATTTATTTGTTATGTGTGAGAAAATGGTTTTAAGAAATGTGTTTTAAAGTATATTAAAAATGAATTTCTTGATTTTGCATCGTGTGAACTATAGTTGGTATTAGTGATCATTCCTATGTGGATGGTTACGTATATATATATTTACGTGATTATATATTGAATGGTGTGACATTGAGGTGTGGAATTGTGATAATATGTTGTTGATAAATGTTGATAATATGATTTTATTATGTTGTTGATATTTGATAAATGTTGGTGATAAGCATGTTGATTTTGTGAGTTGAATAGAAGGTAGAGAAACGTAGGATTCCGAGGATCGAATGGTCCAAGGATCTTTGGTAAATGATAACCGGAGTGTATGTGTTCTGAGGACAGGGAGGTCCAAAGTTTGACCGTTAAATAATAACGGGGATATATTGTTCTGAGGACATGAAATGGTCCAAAGTTCCCGGGTTACTGAGTAACCTAGAAGTGCCGTTACTTGACCCTGGGCCAAGGTGTCAGAGGTAACGAGGCAGTTAGAGCTCTAACGTGGGGCCAAAGTGGCGATAGTTGTGATTAGGTGCCAAAGTGGCGAGAGTTGTGATTTGGTGATTGTGGAAATGTGTTCCATGTTGTTTCATGTGTGTTGGATTGATGTTTATTGTGGTTGTTGAGATTGTTGGATGTTTACTTGAGATAAATGAGTTGTGGTCTAATAAATCAACCGTTCATTTTTATTTACTCACACGAGCTTTCAGAAATCTTACAGGGTTTTGTGTTGTTGCAATCCCGGTACACTATTCAAATGGTGTAGCGTATGGCAGCAGGGTTGAGACCAACACTTGGTCTATTTTGGTGTGTTTTGTAGACTCTTTTGAGCATAACTTTATATTTATGTTAGTATTGTAATAATTGACTCGAGAGATAGTTTGCTACAAGGTTTGTGTTATGGTTTATGAGATGTTGGTTTATAAAAAAAAAATTTAGGACGTGATGTGTTTAGTTGTATTCATGTTTCGGATTTGAATTTATTATTCGAAATTCGGGGCGTGACAGTTTGGTATCAGAGCGTAAGGTACATATTTAGTGATAAGTTAATACCTTCCGAGTGATGGCCCGTCTGCAGCGGATCCCCATCGGGTGCTCTTCGGTATTAACAATGTCATTGGGTATGTGGGAGTGTTGGGAGTTGTCTAGAACGTTAGGACGTAATAGGAGTTGAATTAACCTCTTTGTGTTAGTAGCTTGGTTAATATGGACTTGTATTTACTTATGCTTTGATTTAAGTGTTATACACGTATTAACCAGGTATGCTATGCTCCTTAAGTAATGGATATTGTGGGAGGCAGAGGTAGGGGTCGAGGTAGACCCAGAGGTAGAGGTAGAGGACGAGGTAGGGGTGAGATTCCACATGTGGAGTACATGAGGAAGAGGTGGAGGCACCGTTTGTGGAGCAACCTGTTCCACCTGAGGTTGTGGTTAATGATCCCGCTCGTCTGTTAGTGTTGGCGAGGGACATTAATCGGTTAGGAGCAACTAAATTTGTGGGAGGCACAGACTATATGGTGGCTGATCAATGGATCGAGGATTTACAGACCTATTTTGAGTTGATTGTCTGTGATGAGATTGAGAAGAGGAAGCTAGCCACTTTCATGCTCAAAGATGAGGCTAGGGTGTGGTGGAATTGCACTCAGAGGACTATTGATGTTTCTACCATGACTTGGGATGGATTTGTGAGGATCTTTAGAGAGAAATACTTACCAGCATCTGTGAAGGAACAGCTGGAGAGGCAATTTCTCTCGCTTACTCAAGGGAAGATGAATGTGAGAGAATATGAGGCAGAGTTCTCCAGGCTATATCGGTTTGTGAAACCATTAGATGCTGAAGACTTGGCTAAGAAGTTTCAGCGGGGGTTGAATGCCTCTATTGAGTGAGATGTGGCCATTATGGAGCTGAAGACAAAAGAGCAGATTTTAGCTAAAGCCCTGATCATTGAGCAGCAGAATCTGATCCACAAGAAGAAGCAGACAGTTGAGAGAGATTCTCAGGGAAAAGGGAAGGCAGTTGCAGGGAGTAGTGGGTCCAGAGATTATAGAGGTGGGCTCTGGAAGAGACAGCGGCCTTATTTCATCATCAGGCTCCAGCCAGCATAGCAGCAGGACCTGTCCCTATTCAGGCACCACCTATCAGGCAAGCAGCACCAGCAGCCCCTGTGAGGTGTTATAGCTGTAATGAGTTGGGTCATCTTGCTAGGACTTGCCCTAAACTCAGGCCTAGAGCATGTTTTCGATGCGGACAGACTGGACATATTGCCAGGGACTGTACTCAACCTCAGATTGCACCCTAACCAGCGGAGAACCTTACCTCCAGCACCAGCCAGAGTATTTGCCATCGACCAGAGAGGCACCAGGGTGGAAGGTACCTTATCCGTTTATAACTATCTTGCTAGAGTACTGTTTGATACGGGTGCTTCCCACTCGTTCATATCTAGTTCTGTGGTAGATGTTTTGGGTTTGACTGCTATACCGCTTACTAGACCTTTGTGTGTTACATCGCCTCTTTGCTTATCTCTTGAGCTTTGCATGTTTTGTGATGATTGCCCTATTGCAATTAGTGATAGAGAGTTGACTGCATCTTTGATTGTGATTCCGGATCACACGTATGATGTGATTTTAGGTTTGAATTGGTTGAGTCCGAACTATGCAGTGATTGATTGTTTTAGAATGATTGTGTCTTTTCATGCCCCTAGGCAACCAGTGTTTCATTATCGATGCCTGAGATCTGAAGTTGCTATGAGGGCAGGGATCTTGGCACACATAGAATCAGTGAATAGCACTTCCGAAATTGCAGGGATTCCGGTAGTGGCAGAGTATGCTGATGTGTTCCAGGAGATACCAGGATTTCCTCCTAAAAGGGTAATGGATTTATCCATTGATGTGATACCAGGTACTGCACCGGTGTCGAGAGCACCTTATCGGATGTCTCCAGCTGAACTTCAGGAGTTGAAGGTTCAGATTGAAGGATTAATTGCACAATGGTTCATACAGGCTAGTATATCTCCTTGGGGCCCACCAGTATTATTCGTGAAGAAGAAAGATAATTCACTTCGGTTATGTGTGGATTATCGACAGCTGAACAAGGTGACCATCAAGAATAGGTACCCCTTGCCTAGGATTGATGACTTGTTCGATCAGCTTAGGGAGGCTACGGTGTTCTCCAAAATTGATTTGAGATCTGGATATCACCAATTGAGGGTGAATGATGAAGATATTTCTAAGACGGCATTTAGGACCAGGTATGGGCATTATGAATTTCTTGTCATGCCTTTTGGTCTAACTAATGCACCTGCAGCATTCATGGACTTGATGAACCGCACATTCAGTCTTTACTTAGATAAGTGTGTGGTGGTGTTCGTTGATGACATCTTGATAAGTGCAAAGTTTGAGAAGTGCGAGTTTTGGCAAAAGGAGATCAAGTTCCTTGGTCATGTAGTTTCGAAGGATGGAGTTTCTGTGGATCATTCGAAGGTTGAAGCAGTGATGGGTTGGAGTCGCCCCACTACAGTTATAGAGATCCGTAGTTTCCTTGGTTTGGCAGGATACTACAGGCGATTCATTGAGGGGTTTTCTAGTATAGCTTCGGCTTTGACTAAGTTAACAAGGAAGGATACTCAGTTTGTGTGGACAGATGAATGTGAGAAGGCCTTTAGTGAGCTGAAGACTAGATTGACTACAGCTCCAGTGTTGACTGTCCCATCTAGTGGCGGTAGGTTAGTTATCTACAGTGATGCATCTCATCAGGGTTTGGGTTGTGTGTTGATGCAGAATGGGGGTGTAGTAGCATATAGTTCTAGACAGTTGAAGGTGCATGAGCGAAACTACCCCACTCATGATCTAGAGCTGGCTGCAGTGGTGTTTGCCTTGAAGATTTGGAGGCATTATCTTTATGGTGAGAAGTTCGAACTCTTTTCTGATCATAAGAGTTTGAAGTATCTATTCTCCCAGAAGGAGTTGAACATGAGGCAGAGAAGATGGATGGAGCTCATCAAAGACTATGATTTCACCTTGGAGTATCATCCCGGAAAGGCCAATGTAGTGGCGGATGCTTTGAGCAGGAAACCCCGAGGGATCATAGCATCACTTATGGTTCAGGAGTGGCGTATGTTAGAGACTATGTCTGAGTTTAACCTTATACCCACAGGAGAAGGACAAAGAATCTTTCTCAGTAGTATCACTTTACAGCCGACCTTGATTTCTAGGATCATTCAGAGTCAGACACATGATGAGTTCGCTCAAATGGTGATTTCTGAGACTATCCTTGATGCCAACGAGGAAGGTTCATCAGAGTGGACAGTTGGAACTGATGGTGGATTGAGATTTCGATTGAAATTGTATTTCCCGGGCGGTGATAACCTCAAGGAGGAGGTACTGCAGGAAGCACATCGATCTCGATATACGGTACACCCAGGGAGTACCAAGATGTATATGGACCTACGAAGACAGTTTTGGTGGATAGGGATGAAGAGGGATGTGGCTGAGTATGTATCCAGGTGCCTTACATGTCAGTAAGTGAAGGCAGAGCATCAGAGGCCTGCGGGAATGTTGAAACCTTGACCGATTCCAGTATGGAAATAGGAAGAGATCTCATGGACTTTGTGACTGGATTGCCTAGGTCCAGACAAAGTTATGATTCTATTTGGGTGATTGTTCATCGATTGACAAAGTCAACACACTTTCTTCCTGTGGCAAAGACTTACTCAGGTGATGCTTTGTGTAAGTTGTATCTTAATGAGATTGTGAGGCTTCATGGTGTGCCTGTATCGATTGTCTCTTATCGAGATGCTCGTTTCTCTTCAGAATTTTGGCGTAGATTCCATAAGGCTTTCGGCACATCTTTGGCTATGAGCACTGCATTTCATCCACAGACTGATGGGCAGACAGAGAGGGTGAACCAGGTGATGGAGGATATGCTTAGAGCATGTGTTTTGGACTTCAGGGGAAGTTGGGCGGATCATCTGCCATTGGTAGAGTTTGCCTACAATAACAGCTATCACTCTAGTATTGGCATGGCCCCATATGAGGCACTTTATGTAGGCCATGTAGGACTCCTATATGTTGGGCGGATGTTGGAGAGAAACAGCTCTTGGGTCCCGCGCTTGTTCGGGAGACTACAGAGAAGGTTACTACCATCCGAGACAGGATCCATACTGCACAGAGTAGACAGAAGAGTTATGCCAACCTTAGAAGGAGACCGTTGGACTTTGAGGTGGGTGATTACATATTCTTGAAATTCTCACCTATGAAAGGTGTGGTGAGATTTGGCAGGAAGGGGAAATTGGCACCGAGATACGTTAGGCCCTTTGAGATTTTGGAAAGGGTCGGAGAATTAGCATATCGTCTTGCTTTACCTATTAGCATGGCCGGTGTACACAATGTTTTCCATGTGTCCATACTTAGGAGGTACATTCGAGATGAGTCTCATGTGATTGATCACGGTACGATCGAGGTGAGTCCGGATGTGACCTTCATTGTTGAACCTATTCGTATCTTGGAGGAAGGAAGTTGAGTTGGTTAAGGTGTTGTGGAGTCATTATGATGAGGGTGATGCGTCATGGGAGCTAGAGTCTGACATAAGGGCTAAGTACCCACTACTGTTTGTTGATGAGTTTGCTTGAATTTCGGGACGAAATTCCTTTAAGGAGGGTAGACTGTGAAGACCCGAAATTTCAGTTAAATATTTCATAATTCAATATTTCTCAAATTATATGAATTATGAGTTGTGAGTGTGATTCAAATGTCATTAATTGAGAAATTTGGTTTCGAATGATTTTAGTTTCGAAATTTAACGTTATTTAGGAGTTACTAAAAATCGACTTTTTATACGTAAGGAATTTGAAGAAACTTCATTCATGAAAGTCGTTGAGCTCGTTGATACGAATTTGTGCGTGTGTGGAAAACAAGAATCAGAGTTCGTAGGAAGAAGTTATGACATTTGGAAGTTTTCGAATTTGTATATATATAGGTTGCCATTTTTGGAAAAATCAGAAAAAAAAAAAAACCCTAGCTTTTTCTCTCTCTCTCTCACGCGGGCACCCGAGCCGGAAGCAAAAACAGAGCAAGTTTCTCCGGCCGAGTTCATGCTTCTCTGGCCACCGTTTGACGCCCAACAACCTCCCACTGCTTCGCCTCGACCTTGCGCAGCTGCCAGAGGCAGCCTCGCGCCGTGGCACGGCTTGTAGAGGAGGCGGGAAGCTTGTTTCCATTTTCGGCCGTTTTGAGTCCAAAGTGAATATCTCGAGTTCTAGGCACCAAACTTCGTGTTCTTTGGCTTGTTGAACTCGTATTAAGGAGTAGAACACGCAGCAAAAAGATCCGGACCTGAAGTGATCGATTACACGCTCGTCAGAGCTCCCAAAGGTTTCTGCAGATTTTCCGGCCAAACCGGACTGTTTTGGTAAGTTTCAACCACTTCCACTCATTTTCTCACTTCGTGTTAGTTATGAAAGTTGCTCAAAATGATGAAACGAAGAGGATAAGCTCAGCCGCGACACCATTGGTGGTGGTCGGGGGCGGCTCTGCCCTAAATTCCAACGGCCCTTTCTGGCCACCTCCGGGGGTACCATGAGTAGTTTCTACTCATTTTTAGATTCTACATGTCGATACGATCATTTTGATATATAGCATGTGAATTTTGGATATCGTATGAATTAGTTATGAATTTTACGATTTCGATTGATTTCGATTGCTCGATTTGTGATCTATGAAGTTTGGACCGTCCGATAGAATTCTAGTTTTGATATAATGATCGTAGGACTGTCCCGATGACCTTGTGTGGTCACGGGTGAAGATTCGACCGTTGGATCTTCATATAAGTGTGTTTTTGAAATTATACGCTAAATTAATTATCGTTTTGATTAGGTGTTTGACGGATTTGTTAGCGGACGATTGTGAATCGTATTTTGGGCTGTAAGAAGAAGCAGCGGGAGTTTAGAGGTGAGTAAATCTCACTTGGTTCATTTACGAACCGAATTTCCTTAATTGCCCAATTTATTTGTTATGTGTGAGAAAATGGTTTTAAGAAATGTGTTTTAAAGTATATTGAAAATGAATTTCTTGATTTTGCATCGTGTGAACTATAGTTGGTATTAGTGACCATTCATGTGTGGATGGTTACGTATATATATATTTACGTGATTATATATTGAATGGTGTGACATTGAGGTGTGGAATTGTGATAATATGTTGTTGATAAATGTTGATAATATGATTTTATTATGTTGTTAATATTTGATAAATGTTGGTGATAAGCATGTTGATTTTGTGAGTTGAATAGAAGGTAGAGAAAAGTAGGATTCCGAGGATCGAATGGTCCAAGGATCTTTGGTTAATGATAACCGGGGTGTATGTGTTCTGAGGACAGGGAGGTCCAAAGTTCGACCGTTAAATAATAACGGGGATATATTGTTCTGAGGACATGAAATGGTCCCAAGTTCGCGGGTTACTGAGTAACCTGGAGGTGCCGTTACTTGACCCTTGGCCAAGGTGCCGTTACTTGACCCTTGGCCAAGGTGCCATAGGTAACGAGGCAGTTAGAGCTCTAACGTGGGGCCAAAGTGGCGATATTTGTGATTAGGTGCCAAAGTGGCGAGAATTGTGATTTTGTGATTGTGGAAATGTGTTCCATGTTGTTTCATGTGTGTTGGATTGATGTTTATTGTGGTTGTTGAGATTGTTGGATGTTTACTTGAGATAAATGAGTTGTGGTCTAATAAATCAACCGTTCATTTTTATTTACTCACACGAGCTTTCAGAAAGCTTACCGGGTTTTGTGTTGTTGCAATCCCGGTACACTATTCAAATGGTGTAGCGGATAATCCTGCAGGTCAAGATAATCAGGGTGGTGAGCGAGTTGTATAGGGCAGCAGGGTTGAGACCAGTACTTGGTCTATTTTGGTGTGTTTTGTAGACTCTTTTGAGCATAACTTTGTATTTATGTTAGTATTGTAATAATTGACTCGAGAGATAGTTTGCTACGAGGTTTGTGTTATGGTTTATGAGATGTTGGTTTATAAAAAAAAAAAATTTAGGACGTGATGTGTTTAGTTGTATTCATGTTTCGGATTTGAATTTATTATTCGAAATTCAGGGCGTGACACAACCCTTGCTCTCTCTTCATTCCCCATGGATCAGTCTCACAAACCCAGAAGACCAAAATCCCGGGAAGTAAGCTCTCGCTTCCCGTCCCCCACCACCTTGGAAACCTCCACACTTCCATCTCCAAACAACCCTCTCTCGTCGGCCGGGAGAAAACCTAGTTGGCCGATATCCGATGCTCGAAAACCCAAAACTTATCTCCACAATTCGACCTCCATCTGAGGAGGATGACTATGGCAATCTTCAACAACTCCTTCCGTGAAGAACTTCGACTTTCTAGCAGTCCATCTCGGAATCAAGAGACTTAAAACTGTATCGACGTTAAACACTCGACCTATGTCACAACCTAGAGAGAAGCGAGTGTGTTTAATGAGAAAGACAACGCTAAAGAGAACTGTAGACCAGTTCTCGAAGAGTCTGTGAGGTATACCAGTAAATTCAACTTTTCTAGAAATCATTTCCATCGCATCTCCATTGTCATCTTTGTCTTCAATATCTTTGAATAAACTATCAACATGGGTAGTTCCTGGGAGATTTTCCATTGACGGAAGTGGTTTGTATCAAAACTCAACTCGTCGAAGTTTCGATAGTTTCTCTGATGCTCTCGAGTTGGGATCGGAGTGCAGCGACGCCGGTTTTGGCACTAAGATCAATATCAGGTCACCGAGTTTCGGGGCTCAGAGCTCGACGGTGAGTTCGAGAATGTCATGCCCCGAATTTCGAATAAAGATATTTAAATCCGAAACGCGATAACATAACTAACTTTCCTAAATTACATAGAAACTTTTTCAATTTGATTTAAGTACTAACAATAATCCATAAGCAAATTCACAAAAAGGACTTAATCATTCGAGCTGAACGTTATCAACAAGTGTTTACAAAACTCGAGATAACTAATATGCTAATGTACACGCTCGCTAGGAGCATACCAAAAACAGTAGTAATCTAACAAAAATAGGTTATGAACCTACTACTGTTGCAGTCCTGGCCTCGATCTCAACCCTGGTGGTCCTCACCTGCAGGAAGAACCGCTACACCATGGAATAGTGTACTAGGATTGCAAACAACAACCCTGGTAAGCTTGTGAAGCTCGTATAAGTAAACTCAATTAAAATGACACAAATCCATATGCTTGACAATTTCACAACCCAAGAGTAATTAAAACAATCCAAAACCAATTCCATACCAATAAGAAACACAAGTCCCTCAAATGGACAATAAAAGAGATAACCCACACGAACTCTCTTTAAAAATGCGTATTCAAAGGCCTCATTTAACCCCCTTGTTGCTCCCCTGAAATACAATAGCAAACAGACTAGAGCTCTAACTGAATCGTAGCCTGTCACCTCGGCTGAGGTTCAAACCTATGATAATAATTGCCTCTGTCACTACTTGTGACCCGGATCCATAGATCCAAAAACATTTAAAGTGCCACATAACTCAAAACTTTACCGAACTCGACTATTCATTCAACACAATAAGTAATAGTTAACTAAATCGTAGTCTGTCACCTCGGCCGATGTTCAAACCTATGATAATAATTGCCTCTGTCACTACTTGTGACCCGGATTCGTAGATCAGAAAACATTTAAAGTCTCACATGACTCAAAACTTTACCGAACTTGACTACTCATTCAACAGAATAAGCAACAGTTCAAAACAATATTCTAAATAAATCACAATACCCTCATATCACACTGTCATGCCATCTAATATATATATTCCACGTAAATATATATATATATATATATATGTAATCATTCACGCAAGAATGACCACTGATACCAACTATAGTTCATATGTACTAAAACCAAGAAATTCATTTTTATAGTAAAAATCCATTTTCTTACCAGTGAACCGCAGTCCTATGAACGGTAGTTGATTGAGTTCATATCATTTGAAAACATATCTTGATTTATGAAAACGATTTCACAATTATTAATTAATTCCGACAATAAAATAACTCGATTCGTAAATGAACCACATGAGATTTACTCACCTCTAACTCCTGCTGCGTCTCTCTTACAGCAGATAAGGGATCAAATACGCTCCATCAATCACCTAAGTATAATACGATCTTAACTTAGTCCATGAATCAAAAGTGATTATATTTCGAACTCTCATTTGACCTAAAATTCCGAAAGTAATCCCGATTGGGACGAAACTTCATTCGAGACCACTCGAGGTCTCAAAATACTTATACGATCAACATATCAAAACTACAAGTCGATTGGACAGCCGAATCCACACGGATCGAAAATCGATCCAACCGAAAACCCTAAAACTTTGAAAATTCATAACTTGCACATACGATTTCCAAAAATTAAGTATTGTATGCATGTTCGTATCGATGTGTAGATTAAAAATATGAATAGAAACTGTTCCTGGGATGGCCAGAAATGGCCGCCACAGACGACGGCAGAGCCACCGTCAACCACCATCAATGGCTGTGCAACCAAGCTGCACCCCTTCGTTTCATCGAGTTGAACAAATTTCACAACTAGCTCGAAATCATAAAATGAACGGAAGTGATCGAAAAGTACGTTGGAAGCTTCGGGTTTGCCGAGATTTTCCCAATTTCCGGCGAGCTTGAGTTTTCCGGTCAAAGTTTCACTTCATGTCTGATCCTTCTTGGAGTTTGTTCAGCATCTTGAAGCGAGTTCAAGGAGCTAAGGATCTTGAGATTTGGTGGCCGACGTTGGGAGAAAATGGCGTTGACTCGAAATGGAGCTCGGATCAGGTTTTGCTTGGTTCTCCATGTAGCGGCAGAGATAGGCCACAAGGGCACCACGAGGAGCTATGCAGGGAAGAGGTGAAGCTAACCCAAAAGGTCTCACGTCCAATGGTGGTTGGAGGAGAGAGCTACGGCCGAAAAAGAAGGAGAAAGAACGGAGGATTTCAGATTTCCCAAAATAGAAATTTAGGTTTTTGATTTTTTTTTTCTGGAAATTTGCTATTTAACAAAAATGGAAACCTTTTATGATGGCTATAACATCTTCATACAAACCCCGATTTTTTTCGTTCAACATGTCTATGAACTCGTATCGACGTGCTCTACAACTTTCGTGAAGAAATTTTACACAAAATCTTAACGTATAAAAAGTCACACTTTGTAACCCCCCTAAAAACATGTATTTCGAATAATTCTTGATTTAAGTGTTGATATTAAAGTACGCGACACAACGAGTTCGTGGAATTTTTGGGGAAATTTTCGGACACCCCAGAAAATTTTTACGAATTTCTAAAGTTTCAGAATTTTGGAAAATAATTAAATAAAATGTAAAATCGTGTGGTGTGATCAGGGCCATCCAAATCTTCCACCGCTTGATCTCCACCGTTGGATTTGAATTTATTGGAGTATAAATCTCGTGGAAGGGATCAGATTGCATCAGAAAGATCGAGAGAGATTGAGAACTCTCAATTCGTTCTTGAGACTCGGCGACCCAATCACGTGAACCGGCCACAACTCCGGCGACCCGCCACCCTAAGACGGCGCACTGGCATCGTTCTCTTTGTCTCACCGTCGCCATTATGCCACTGTCCCTAGCTTGACCGTTTGTCAACTGTGGAGAGAGAATCGATGCCGAGAAGACCCAGCTTCTCTGATGACTTCGTGGTGGTTTCCGGCCACCGATTGACTTGCATGAGGTAGAAAAATTAATCCTCTTATCATGATCAACCTCGTACTATAATTAGTTTTTTATTTTACTAGAGTTTTGAACAATTGGTGTTTTTGGGTAAGACGTCAGTCGCAGTGTTCGTGATTTCCGAAGGCTTATCTAGAGTTCATCAGTTCATTTTCGACAACATATCTCGTCCTAGACCTCGAACTTAAGTGTACTTGAGCTTAGAACATCGTGTTGGTCAACTTGGAAGCTTTGATTTGCTGGATTACGCCGAGGTTCGACCGAGGAGAGTTGCCAATTCTAGAGCTCAATGGCTCGACTTTGATACTGTTTCGAGTTCTGGAATGAGCATTGAGGTGTGATCATGTTGAAAAGTAGAAGTTGTCTTGGATTGAAAACGAAGGTAAGGACAGTGTCCTATTTCATATCAGTTTGATAGATTTGAAATGGTTTTCAAACCTAACTAGGGTGAACCCCTACTGAGCAGCGAGGATAAACACTCACCCCTATAATAGTGTGGTTGCAGGTACTGAGCACTGGCAACGGGATTAGATTGGACGGAGCTGGATGTACGCAAATGAGTTCGTTTAACCTTCGTAATGGAAATCAGGTTTCGGGTTTTATCTCGACTTTTACTTCTTGAAAATGTGTTTCCCGAAACTTGTTGAAAGTTAGTCTTGTATCGAAACTTTGCTAGACTCTTATTTCTTGAGGTTTGTTATTTTCTGAGAAATCCGTCATATCAAGTTCTGGACGAACAAGTTTAAGTTAACAATTCAAAGTATTTCACCTCAAAAGTATTTACAAGTTTCCACTGTGTTTTACAGAACAAGTTGTTAAACAAAATGCCTTACGGGTTTCCTAGGATGTAAATCAAACCTTCAGTTTATGTCTTCAAGGCACGCGGCACTGTGACGTGTTCAAAATGGTGAGGTGCAGTTTGGGACGTTACAGATTAAACTGCACAATAACATAACTCGATTCAAAAATGAACCACATGAGATTTACTCACCTCGAAATTCTATTGTGTCTTCACAAAATTAGGTATTGCACCTAAGGAAAATATGGCTTTGATTCAGTACATGAATCACCAAAACAATTAAATTCTGAAACTCCCGAATCAATCCAAAAATCCGAAAGTGACACCAATCGAGGCGAAATTTCATCCTAGACCACTTAAAGTCTTCTATCCGGATCACTTCTACGATCAATCAATCGAAACTACAAGTCGAACGGAAGGTCGGATCCTTATAGATTGAAAACCAAGATGATCAAAAATGGTAAAAACCCTAACAAATTCATATGATCGCCAAAACTTATGTATTATATATCAAATTATTCGTATCGATAAGTAGATGATATATAAAACCAGAAACTGTCCCTGACATGGCCTGAAACGCCGCCACTGGCCAAACTCAAAATCATAACAATCCAACCGTTCAAAATGAAGTTTATACTATGAGGAATAACTTCCATACCTGGAGCTAAGTTTGATTCAGCCTTGATCGAGCTGGAACAAGCCAACAAATCTGCACAGTTGATATTTCTATCGTGATTCCGGCCATCACACTTCGAATCGTGATTCGAGGCTGCCATAGTTCTGATCTAGAGGAGGAGAGTGTCCCAACATAGCCGATCACGAGCTCAGCCATTGCCAGAGTCCGAAAATCCGATTGGGTCCGAAAATATTGTCGCCATCATCCTTTGATATTCGTCTTGGGTGCGTGCTGGAGTAAACCAGTGGCGGAGGGAGAGAGAAAAGAGAATTCTAAGCCGGTTGGAGTCGGGCCTGTGGCAGGATGCGCCGGAAAATCTGGGTCGGGTCGGTCCTTTTACAGGCGAGTCGGGGTCTGGGAGAGAGAGAATTGTTCCGAAATTTTCCATAAATTATGAATTTTTCAGGAATTTTTTTCTATTTATACCAAAAAGGAAACTTTTTCCGATGGACATAACTTCTTCATACGGACTCCGATTTTTGCGTTCCATATATCCACGAACTTGTATCGACACACTCTACAACTTTTATGGAGAACATTTTTCGAGAAACCCAAAGAATAAAAAGTCAACCCTTTGACCTTCAAAAACAAAACGTTACGCGTAATTATTCGTCCGAAACATTTTCGCTCTACTCTCGAACCACGAAATCGTACCAATGAACACTTCATTAACTCCAGAAAATTTTGAGAAATTGATAATGAATTTTCGTGGTATTACATTTGCACTCTTATTGCCTCTTTTCTCATTTTTATGATTTTTATGATTTTTTTTTTAGGGTTAAAAACATATTACTACCCTGTAGTTTGGGTCCAAAATCAATTCAGTCCCTGAACTTCTAATTTCATCAAAAACACTCCTGCACATTCAATTTTAATCTAATAGGTCCAATTTGTTAGTTTTCCGACAATTGAGTTATTTAACTTGTTAACGTGGCTCATATATGGTTTATGTTTTATGATGTGGTGTCGTGGTGGCCTGCATAGTCAATTTAGGAGTGAGTCCTACTATTAAAATAACTAGTTTTTCAACAAATAATCCAACTATAACTTGAATCCATAACAGAATATTAACAAATTAGACCTATTATATCAAAATTGAAAGTGCATTGATGTTTTTGATGAAATTAGAAGTTCATGGACTGAATTGATTTTGGACATAAACCATAGGATAGTAATCAGTATTTAGCCCATTTTTTTATTTTGTTTTTCTGATTTTTACGATTTTTTTATTTAGATTATAAACCCACAAAACTAATTTTTTATTTCTTTGTTGAGTATTAAATGAAAAAAAATATATGTCATCTTATTTTCTTGGCAGTGATTTTTTTGATCTCATTATTCTTTCATCTTGATTGATTGCTTGCCATAGATTAAGTGTAATGAACTATAGAATGCTAGAATTCATTTTTATACTTGTTGGGACTTTTATCAATACATGCTTAGACCTTGGAAATGATAAAGGCACCCTAGGAAATTACCACCATTGCCAAATTTCTGTGTGTCACTCTTTGTGTACACAAGATGTACGCTCCTTAGATAAAACCCTTTGAGCCTATATTAAGCATTTTCTTTCATCACCCTCATAATCCTTATCCTTTGTTCTAAAGACTTAATGGAGCTAATTTTTGAGACATACAAGAGGTTTTTGGCGTCAAGAATGAAGATGGAGAAGAGAAGGAAGTTCAAGTGTGGGCGTAAGACTCGTCCATAGAAAAAAATAATATTTGTATGTATATGCCGTGAAAAGTAAAAAAAGAAAGAAATAGTAAAAAATTATATGTGACGGCAAAAGAAAACATATGATAAGTGTTTATGGATTTTGGTCCCTCCATTGTGGATTTGGAGTTTGCTTTGAAGTGAAGGTCTATTCAAAAAAAATTTGGTCTTTGTCCAATTCACAATTGTTGAAAGGATGTTTAGAATGAAGCATGAGCCCAACATGATAATATTTGACCCTTTATAAATACTTTGAAGGAGTCTATGACCTTTTTACTTGGTGGAATTTCAAGATTGTCTCTCTACATCAGCCTCTAACCAAGGCTGGAACTATTTCCTAGCGATGTGGGTCTTGTTCATCAACCATAGCCAAAGCTAGCTCAAACTTCTTTTTCTCCTCTCAACTTCAACCACACAACACCTTTTGATTCATACTGACCTCCATCTCAGCACGACCAAATCAGAATACACCCTTCTCTATTTAATCAATTTGGAAAAGAAAAAAATAAGGATGACCCAGTAAAACATTCACACTCTAGGAGCCATTGAAGTAGAAGGAAGAATAAATTGGGTAGGGCTCTTTTGTTTTCTAGTACCATATAATTGATCTCAATCTTGTTCTTGACGGTGCGTTGTACGGCTTGTGTGTAGTGGAGGCCAAGTGATGGGTCTCCCATTGTTAAAGCTGAGAGCTTTAGCTCAAAACCACAAGAATTAGCAGAGCCTAGATAAGAAATGAGGGAGAATTTGATACCCAAGTCAAATTTGTGGTTTTTGTGAAGAAATGATAAGAACCCATGCGAGTGAGGAATTTGTTAGATTTCACTACCCAAATCGAAGTTTGAGGTTCTTCTAAGAAAACCCAAGTGAGATTTTGTGCCTCCTAAGAAGGAGTTTTTGTGTTCTTTTTCTTGTGGAAATTGTATTTTCTGGATTTGGGATCGAGGAGCTAAAGTGGGAGAGAAATCAAGAGGGAAAACGTTGACAAGGGGTATTATAGGAATTTAGTCATTCTATACCTTCCCACGTTATCACTTGATAGACAATTTGGATGAAGCGTGAAGGATTGGACACGGCTAATTAAAAGGAGTGCATGAGTGTTGTTGATGTAATTCAAACATCAGGGACTAACATATGTTGGAGTAGATAAACTGAAATTAATTTTTTTTATAAAGTTGTTCCTTATTGGGTTTGGGCTTGTTGTTCACTCTCAATTTCTTTAACATCCAGTGCCACCTCTCTGAATTTTCCTTATTTCTTTTATATTTTTAGTAGAGATGACACAAAATGTTATAGGTCTTGATTTTTAGTTTAATCTATTCCATCATCTATCCTTTTTGTTTTGCCTCATGCCATCACAATTGAATGGGTCAAATTACTTAGGTAGAGGTTCTTTCTTATATATGCCTTATAGATGAGTTGCCCTCATATGTATTTTCACTTCAAATGCCTTCAGCTAATAAAAACTAAAACTAACAAAATTCAAATGGGGAATAAAATTCACACTCCTCATTTTATAGTTCACATTCAATTTTCTTTTGTCTTTAATAACTTAGTGTTTTGTTTTTTAAGAATTTCAATTTAAAAAAAAATGAGTGTGGATTGAATTTCACTCCCCAACTCAAATATATAGATTTCACAACCAACACATGCAATAATTTTCCCTTCAGAACCCAAAAAAAAAAAAAAACAAAATATCACAAACACTTATATATGTTCTGGTAGAATTCAATTATAAACCAACAGGGACATCCTTAATTATTTTAATTATCAGGCTTTTCATGTATTTGCTCATTCTTTCCTGGTTTTTCGATCTCTACACCACTTTTTTTGGGTTTCTTTATCTCATGATCTCTTCAGGTTTCTTTATCTCGTTGATCTCTTCAGTTTTCTTGGTCTCGTTAATCTCTTCGAGTTTCTTAATCTCATTTATCTCTTCTGCTGGTTTCTTGATATCGTGAATCTTTTCTGCCGGTTTCTTAATATCGTCGATCTCTTCTGCCGGTTTCTTGATATCGTCAATCACTTCTGCCGGTTTCTTGATATCGACACTTTCTTTTGCTAGTTTCTTGATCTCGTTGATATCTTCTGCTAGTTTCTTCTCCTCATCAAATTTCTTATCTTCTTGGGTAACTGTAGCTGCTCGTACCGATACTATTTCTGCTTCAGGTGCTTTCACTTGCTCGGCACCTATTTCCTCTTTCTTCTCGGTCGTAGTTTTAGGCTTTTCTTCTTCTTTTTCTTCTTTCTGCCCAGCCACTACCTTCGTCTCTTTTGGCTCAACTACCACCTCCGTTTCTTTTGGCTTTGAAAGAACTGAGGCTGCCTTTTCTTCTTCCTGTCATTACAATGCATGGATTGTCATTTAACCACACAAAATTAGTTGTGGTAGTGAAAACACGTATGCGTGTGTATAATATATAATTCGAAATAAAGTATCTTCTTAGATTCGAAGAAATATGTTCAATAACTAAAGAGATACACATACACAATGAAGATTAGTGTGACTCTAATTACTTACTAGTATCCTCAACTTTCTATATAATGGAATCTGAATCGGAAATAAATGTTATGTATAGAACAAAACAAATAAAATCGCACAAGAAGTTTGATCAAACTGGTTGGGTAAAACCCTAAAGTTAGATTCATGATGTTAATTGTTCATATAATCTTATAACTTAACTTGGTCTCTTTTTTTTTTTTTTTTAAATGAGAAATGCTCTTTGTTGGATTAGGTAGGCTCCTAAGACTATCTTGCTTGTTCTCTTTGATGATGTTCATTCTATTTTTCTTCTCGTGTTTCTAAGAAAATTACGTACTTAATGACCTAGACTTTCTTTCGGAAAAGTGGAAAGGAAATTGATTAAAATCATTATATTCATACCTCCATAAGCAAGGCCCCAAGAGAAGGTTGCTTATCTTCATTACCCAACCCAGTGTTCACCAATTCATCATGCTCTTCCTCCTTCTTGAGCACGGGTGCTGGTGATGCAAAATCATCGGTCTTTGGTTCACTCGCACAATTACCCATATTGTGCTAGCTAGCTAGAATGTGTTTCAAAAAACGGTCTTCTTTCTTTCTCTACTTTTTTAAGTGAGAGAAAGGTTGAAGAAGACCAACAAGATTTTGAGAGATCACCTTATTTAGTGTGTAGATTTATAGTAAAGGGCAGACATTCTTCTTGTGGTGCAGCATATTTTTAGGAGATCTGGTGGTTGACGATGATAATACAGAGTTGTTGGAAATCCAGTTATTGGTCATTTGAATACAAAGTATATTTAGCATGCAAATATGCATCAAACTTAGCTAGCATTCAACAGCTCTAAATTCATTCACCAATCATTTACTTTGAGCAGTCTCTCTTAGTTTAGTATTTACAGATGTGTGCCTATGTATAGACACTGCAGCAAGGACGACAGAAAAAAAAAAAAAAAAAAAAAAAAAGGTAGAGAAGCTTGTTTGTCCCAGATGTTGGCATACTTAGTGGTGCTAAACCAGTAGTCCGTAGCCCTAAGAAATGAACTAGACAAATGCTTGAACTAATGGAAACTAGCGAGGACCAAAACTTAGTTGGAACTATCAGGGGAGTTCCTGGCCCAACTTTCTAGTCCCAAGTCCAGTAATATATTACTGGTTTGGGTTTAGAACTTTTGTTTCTTTTGGATACTAGGGTCAGAAATTAAATAAAATCGTTTCTCCTTTTGCCTTTTATTTTGATAAAGCTGATTATATGCTTTCTTCTGGACAATCTGGTGGTTTGTTATTATTATGGAATTCTAATATATTGTAAAGCAGTGTTCTAAAACGCGGCCGCCCAGGCTACCTAGACAGGCGCCTACGCGCTGGGCGCACCTGCAACGCCCTGATTATGGGCTAGGCGATTGAGATAGGCATTCGGTGATTCGGCGGGAGCCTAGGCGGTCTAGGCAGGAGCCTAGGAGGCCTAGGCGGGCGCCTATGCTGTTTAAGCAGCTTGGACTAGGTGCTGGGCGGTGCACTGATCTATTTTCTTTTTCTTGTCAAAACCAAAAATCCAATTTGAAAGTTGAAACCCAGAAGGCACATCTTGACCCAGAATATATCGCCGTCTCTCTCTCTCTCTCAGTCTGTCGATCTATCGTCGACAGTCGATGACTTGGCTGCACTGTTAGGCGGCACATCGCTCCTTGATTCCGACTAAATTATCTGCTGACTTGTCGTCTCTATCTCCTTGTTGTGTTTGTAAAGGATGAGTGGGTCTATGGTGATGATGGCAATGATGGGTTATCTACTTTGTCGTTTCCACCATTTGATTTGTTTCTCCTCCATCTCACTCTGTGTTTCAGAGAAAGAAGAACAACGACAAGAGCTATAGGTTTGCTGCTCTTGGCCTTTTTCTTTTCTTGGAAATTGGTCTTGGCCTCTTGGATAGTTGATAAGGAAAATGTCCATTTACCTAAATTTAAGCTACACTAACCTCATTTACCCAAATATCTTATAAGATTGCCCATTTACTCAACAAATAACATATTTTTTGTTTTAATACCCAACTAAGTATTTTTATTGTTTTATTTATTTTGAGACAATTTTACCCTCCCTCCTATTGTCACTTAGAGAGAAGTCAATGGAGACTTGACCGAAGTCTGATCAATGCTCGTCGGATTTCGGTTACCGGTGGCGGCCGCCGGATTCAGGTTGTAGGAGTCCCGTCTCCGGTCTCTAGAAGTCCTCAAAGAGCTCGTCAGAGATCTCATAGGTCACCAGAGAATATTATTGCTCCTCAATAATATTATTATTGTCTCCCCCCCCTAATAGAAACATTATTGCCCACCAATAATATTATTATTGCCCCGTAATAGAAACATTATTGCCCCCACAATAAAAATATTGTTAAATAACAAGTAATTTTCGCTGACCTGCAAGACTGCAATCTACTCCTAATATGAAAAAACTCTAGGGAAAGACTCTCGACAACAATTCTTCCATTCTCTCACTTGTATCTTAGTTGCTCTAGTTGTACTTTGCTTGCTCTTGGGCTTTATGAATTTTGTCATTCAATGGAAAAAAAAAAAAAGGGAAAAAAAGAACCAACTCTAAAAAGACACACAACATTGAACCCATAAACAATGACCCACCAACTTCACCACCGCCTTGAATTATCCCAAGACTTTGACGTCAAATAACCTCATCCAATGTGTATATCAAAACTTCACAAAACACCAATATTCAAGTTGAGTAAGAAGATCGTCTAGCCAGTTCTCTGGATCGAGTAGGCCAAGACCTCACGTCGTCGTCGTCTCCAAGACAGCTACTGCTTACGGGTCCAAGCAAGATCTCTTTCCTCGCCAGAAAGAGATCGGAGAGGGAAGGGCAGGGGGAAGAGATCGGAGAGAGAGAGAGAGAGAGAGAGAGAGGGAGAGAACGTGTAATTGTGAGTGATTTGTAATTTCGTAACTTTTGAAGGTTAAAAGTGACATTTTATCTTTAAATTTGGTAAATGGACACATTAATCTCTTACTGGAGTAATTGGTTCATGATTGTCTAAAATTGGGCATGTAGTCAAGATCCCTAGCTAAAATAGTTGGAAAGTCTTCATCACATTCATCTGGCCACGTTAACAACACGTGCTTCTTCTATCAAGAGGCTCATAAGTTCATGTACCTTCTCCTTCTTCTTTTTTTACTTATTTTGATTATTTTTAGTTAATAAATAGGATTTTTTTAAACTTACTAATGTTGTCTGGTCCTGTAATGTAGACACTAACCCCATTAAAAATTTTGTGGCAATTACAGGTGCTTTCTCTCACCGTGTCTCCCATTGGAGCAGGGAAACCTATGGAAATTTGTTTAGGAACTTGGTCAATCTGCAAAAAGACCTTAGCTTCTATCAAAATCAACGCATGTTGTTTCCTACCTTTGATTTTCTTCAAAATAAAGTGAACCAACTTTCTAAACAACTTCTCCACTTAGAAAGATCTGAAGAAGTTTTTTGGGCCCAGATGGCCAAAACAAACTGGCTTTCTCTAGGGGATAAAAACACCAAGTACTTTCACACTCAAGCTACCTCGAGGAAAAGAAGAAATAGCATTCTGAAAATTAAAAACCAGTCAGGCCACTAGTTGGATAAGCAGAAAGATATTAGCGATGTCTTTGTTAAAGACTTCCATAATCGATTTGTCTTTGTTAAAGACTTCCATAATCGATTTAGATCTTCTAATCTCTTTAACCTAAACTCTGCTATAGATTTTACTAATGTTATTGCTCTTGTCATTGATAATGCAGATAATGAACGGTTACTAAGACCAATTACAATGGATGAGATTCAAGGTGCTGTCAACTCTATTGGGGGCCTTAAAGCTCCAGGACCTGATGGCATCCATGCCTCTTCTACCAAAAGTAAGTGGTCAAGGACAAGATAAGTACTGTTATTTATGATTTTTTAACAAATACTGCCTCCTTAAAGCTTTTAAACCATACAAACATTGCTCTGATCCCAAAAGTAGATAATCCTAAGATTGTTAGCCATTTCTGGCCGGCTCATTAGTCTGTGCAATGTTTCATATAAAATTATCTCTAAAATTCTCGTTGCTAGACTTAAACCTTTGTTGGCAAAATGCATTTCTAGAAACCAGGGAGCCTTTGCTCCTGGGAAGTCTATTATTGACAACAATTTAATAGCTCATGAGGTTTTTCTCTACTTTCAACAGGGAAAAAGCTAACTCTGGGTCAATGGCTATCAAGCTTGACCTAGAGAAAGCCTATGATTACTTAGACTGGAACTAGATTAGAATCTATTTGACTAGATTTGGTGTCTCTGATAATTGGATCTCTCTGGTTATGGAATGCATTTCTTCGGTCACTTTTTTAGTACTGATCAAGGGTAAGAGGAAGGTTCTTTTTCCCCAACAAGAGGCATTAGGCAAGGAGATCCTTTATCTCCTTATATTTTCATTCTATGTATGGAACATTTCATCAGGAATCTGAATGCTTTAGCTGATAAGTCAAAGAATCATATTGGTCTATTATCTTCCCCTAAGGATATAGAATATCTAATCTTGTGTTTGCTGATGACTGTTTGATTTTTACTAGGGCTTCTAACAAAGCTGCTGATAATCTAAGTTGATTTCTGTGCAAGTTTGCTGAGGCCTCTGGTCAGATGATTAATTTAGACAAGTCCTCTGTCTTCTTCTAGAATGGAATTTCAAATTTGTGCAAAACAGATATTACAAATAGACTTGGTATTCAACATAGAAATACAATAGGCAAGTATCTTAGTATTCACAATATTGTCTTTTGGAAAGACCCCCTAAATGCTAAGGAGCTACTGTTAAAGATTTCAAATAAGTTAAATGGTTGGAAGAGGAATACTCTTTCTAGAGCTGACAAGATGACTCTTATAAAATCTAGTCTTTCTAGTTTACCGAACGATACTTTGTGCTATTTTAAGTGTCCTAGTAGGATTATTAACCTCATAGATAAAGAGTCGTCTCACTTGAGGTTCCGAGTGCTATTGATGCAGAGGTACTGCCAGTAATAGAGGCTTTGGGGTTTGCTTGGAGAAAGGGTTGTACTCACTTATGGCTAGAAATAGACTCATATCTTGTGGTGCATTACTTCAATAATCCTAAGTTAATTCCATGGAGATTGCGAGTGGTGTGGAATAATTGTGTATATTTCTCTTGTCTAATCCACTTCAGAGTTACTCACATTTACAGGGAAGGTAATATGGTAGCTGATGCACTTGTTAATTATGGTGCTACTATTGTTGGTGCTAGGTGGTGGGATTCTTTACCTACCTTCATTGCTGGACATTATGGAAAAGACTTATCGTTTGCTCTCTCTTACAGATTCGTTAATGTCCTGGATCTTTAGATTTTTTTTTATTGCATTTGCTTGGTTGGATAATTTTGTTGTTTTTTTTCTAGTTTTTGTATAAGAAGAGGGTTTTGTCTCTTCTCGAGATATTTGTTACTTGTTGGGTTTTGGTTTGGTCCCCCCAACTTATGTAATTTTGCACCTTCTTTTAATTAAAATAGAAAATAGGGGGATGGGGGGTTCCCAAAGTGTGGCAAACTCTTCTCCTTTAGGATTGTGAGTGGGACTTATTCCCTCATTGTCTGTCTCTGAGGAACTAATATCATCTAATCCCTTATTTTATTTAAAAAAAAAAAAAAAAAAGAGTCTCGGGATTTCTTTTGGGGTAAAGGTTGCCATACCTACCCCCTTCACCTGGTTACCTGGAAACAGGTTTGTTTACCTAAATCCCTTGGTGGTTTAGGTATACGGCCTACAACTCATTTCAATCGAGCTGCTATGGCTAAGTTAGGTTGGAAGATCATTACTGATAAAGATAATTGGTGGGTGGACATTGTCCAAAGAAAGTATCTTATAAAACATTCTTTCTTCAATACTAAGGCTCATAGTCATCATTCTATGGCCTGGAAAGGGATCCTCCAAAGTAGGGATATCCTGCTTCAAGGCATGAGATGGATTGTAGGTGATGAGAAACACATCAAAATTCTGGACGTTTAACTGTGCCTTTCAGTTTCCGATCTTAAAGCTTATTCCCATGAGCAAAACAAGTCATATTGATATTAACTAAAATGTGTGTGATTATTTGATAAATGGTTGTTGGAAGCAGGAAAAACTTTCTCAAAAACTAGAATATGATATTGTGAAGGCAATTTTAAGCATCCATATTCCTGCTGTTCATACTGCTGATGAATTTGTTTGGGGTCCTTTCCCCAATGGTGTTTTTGGGTTAAATATGCTACTTGGACTCAGACTGACTCTTTTCAACCCCATGCCAGGGGTAATATCCTGAATGAAATTTGGAAGTTAAGCATCCCGCCTAAGGCGAAGATCTTTGCTTGGTTATTAACTAGAGGAAGATTAAAAACCAAGACAAGAATTGCCAGATTTTGTTCAAATAATGGTACCATTTGTCAACTCTGTGGTCAAGGGGATGATGTAGTACCCTGGAAATTCATTATTATTTTTTGAGGATTTTCTAGAATTTAATTAGTGGTTGTTGGATGATTTTGTGGTGCTTGGATGAGGCGGGGGGATGGGGGTGGGGTGGTTCACAAAGGTTGTCTTTTCATACGTTGTGATTCTCTGAAAACTACCTTCACGAAAGTCGTAGAAGGCTCGATACGAGTTCGTGGACATGTGGAACGCGGAAATCGAAGTCGTATAGGAAAATTATGAGCGATTAAAAATTTGGGAAAATTCTATAAATAGGAGAAATTCCGGGGTTTTTCGTTAAATCCCAAAATTTCCATATTCCTCATTTTGCTCCCCCAAATTCTCTCCTATCTCTCTCCTCTGTGCAACCCAGACCCGACGAGTTTCAGCTGATATGACTGGACTTGTTCTCTCTCCTCCGGCCACCTCCGACGATGGGACAAGGCAAGGAACGTTCAGACCAGCATCACGAGCCGCCCTGAGGTGGTGGTTTGCACCGTGGTTCACCGAAACCACATATTGGAGTCGAGGAAAAATTCACGATCAGGACCCAATCAAAAATCCACTTTTCTGGCGATGTCTCGGCTGATCCTTCTCGGTTTTGGAATCTCCTCCTTCTCTTGATCATCCCCATACCACCTTGAAGACGATTTTGCATGTGGAGTGAAAGATCAATGTTTGAAAATCAGCGGTGTACAACTAATCTGGAGCATGATGAAACGGCAGAGATTGATCGATCTTGCAAGCGTGATCTAGGACAATCTGGACCGATCTAGGCTTAGCTCCATGTATGAAAGTTGCTCTACTCTTCATGATGAACCTTTCTGGATGACTTGATTGTTGTGTTTTTGAGTTTGGTCTAGCGGCACTATGGCGGGGTTCCGGCCATGTAAAAGACGTTTTATATATCATATACTCGTCGATACGAGCATTTTGATATATAATACATAATTTTTGGAGATCGAATGAATATGTTATGATTTTTTATTGTTTCGAACCTTTCGATTATTTGACCTGTGAGGATTCGAGTGCTCGATCGACTTGTGGTTTTAACATATCGATCATTGGAGTATTTCGAGACTTTGGGTGGCCTTGGATGTGGTTTCACCTCGATTGGCGTCACTTTTGTGGTTTTAGTTCAAAACGGGTGTTTCGACTTTAATCGCTTGTGTTTCGTGTACTAAACCGTATGTGATTATGTACTTGACAGAGTTGTATTGAGCTTATTGGGACCATTGTGCCTATCTTGGTTAGCGTGTAAAGACGCAGCAGGATTTAGAGGTGAGAAAATCTCATGATATTCGTTATGAGCATAATTACCATATTGTCTTGGAGTTATTAGGTTAACTATGACTGTAGTTGGTATTAGTGGCATTCCTGAGTGGATGACTATATATATATATATATATATTTACGTGAAATATATATGTATTGGTGGCTTCGTTGTGATGTGAACAATAACTGAAATGAGTTCATTATTACTCGAGAATAATGAAATTGTGTATTGAGTTGTGATTGTAGAATTTCATGTGTTGAGATACCATGGGTCTAGTATGACCATCTTAATTAAGATTTAAGATATAGTAGCTTGTGTAGGGATATTTGTGTAATGAATCGATGACATCAGTGTGATGAATCTTTGTGATGATTGTCATGTATAGCTTGTGTAGGAATATCTGTGTAATGAATCGATAATCAGTGTGATGGATCTTTGTAATGATTGTCATATGTGATGACTAGTAAGATGATTGTCATCTATGTAATGACCGGCGGAATCTGTATAATGATCAGTGCGATGATGGCTATCTGTTTGATGACCGGCCAAATCTGTGTGATGACTACTCTGTAGCAGAGTTGAATTGTTCTTAAGTTAACAACAATCGAGATGACTGCTGTAATGGTCGGAGCTACCTACAGATGCCAGAGTGTGGGGTTATGGTGATTACTATGACTTGAATTGCTTGTCTTAATGTGACCTCCTTAACTAAAACTATACGCATGGGTTACTATGAATTGTTTCGCTTGTTTTGAATTGTGATTGCCTCGTTTTCTTCTTGATTTTATTGATTCATGGTTTGATTAATCTTAAGGGCCATAGTGGTGACGATTGTGCTCTGTGGTGAGGATAGGAAGGTGATTCATTATTTTCACATTTGATGTCATGTTGATGACAAAAGCTTCCCGTGGGAAGGAAATGAATTTGATCTTTGTGACTAGCCTTTATGTGTCAAAAGATTTCCAAACATTACTTGAAGAGGTTTTGTTTGACTGAAATTTGTGTAATTGGATGCTAGGTTGAGAATCTGAGCATGTGGTTGTAGTCACGAGTTGACCTACATAAGCATGTTATGGAATGTTATGAAACAGATGGTTGTGGTTGTGAGTTATGTGCTTATCGTTGTTTAGGTTGAGGTGACATAAGAATGTGTTTCTGCTTTGTGGTTTTCAGTTTACTCATACAAGCTTTCATAAGCTTATCAGGTTTGTTGTGTGGTAACCCGGTGCACTATTTGATGTTGTATGGGTTGATCCTGTAGGTCAAGGAAATAGTGGCTAAAGTTGAGACCTTGAAGCAGATGATCGGGTAGGAAGCTAATATTGTGGCTTTACTGTTGTTAAGACTTCTGCTATGTAGTAAGCTCTGAGGAGCGGTTTTTGATTATATTGTTAACACAATTTAATTCGCAAACTCTGTGTAATGTAATATGTGACTCTAATGAATGAGTCTGTATTCACATTGTGGGTCCAAGACATAGCTTGCTGCCTTTGTTTAAAGGAAAATTTTATTAGCTATTTTGTTTGATGTCCGAACCATTACGCCCTGGAGTTCTTGTGTTTGATTGATTATGTTCTGTTAATTGTGTTGAAATTCGGGGCATGACAGATGAGGACTTAAACCATCTCTTCTTCTCTTGTCCCTTTGCCACGAGATTCTGGAATGCTGCAGGTGTCAACCGTGTATGACTTTAATACTTTTGATAATTGCTTTCTTTCCTGGTTTAGGAAAGGCTATGTTAAGCCAGAAATAGAAATCTTGTCAATTTGTCATGCTTTGCTGGAAGATTTGGGAAGCTCGGAATAACTTTATTGTCCGACAAACAACAACTTCCCTAACAATTGTTGTTCATGCTGCTGCCACTTTGGAAACTGACTACAGATGCCACAATCCTGCAAATTGTCATAAAGCCCCAGTTCAGTATGGAACGATCAGATGGAGCCCCCTGCCTCTAGGGATTGCCAAAATAAATTTTGATGGCTTAGTTCTAGACAACAAAAAGGCTGCCGCTACTTTTGTATTCAGAGATGACAATGCAAATCCCTTTTTTGCTGGCTCCAGATCCATTGGTCTCTCTTATGTTCCCATTGCAGAAGGGAGTGCAGTAAGAGATGGTCTTTCTCATGCTCTTGTCCTCAATTCCAAGAAAATCATGGATGCTATCAACAACAAATGCACCACTCCTTGGCGTCTCAGGGCCCTCATTAGGGACATCAGATTCCTAGCCAACCAATTCGAAGAAGTCTCTTTCATTCACACTCCCCGTTGAAGCCAACTTTGTCGCAGATGCAATTGCTGATTATAGTGATTCCACATCAAACACGACGACATGGAAGAAGAAGCTCCTGCTTTCAACTCTCGCAGTGTTTAATTTTGATTACTTTAGGTCTAGTTATATTAGAGGTTTCGTTTCGTAATTTTCTTTTCGCTCTTAAAAAATAAAAATAAAATCTTGCACTGCGGCACTTTTCCGTAAGTTAATTATTACCATAGCAAGAAATTAAAGTTCCAACATTTTGGGTTTGATAACTCATTATCTTAAATCTCTGTACTAAAATTTGACTGTGGCACTTGGGATGCCCCTTATGAGAAATATAGTGTCGATAGAACTACATAGTGTGATGCTGTCATTTATAAGCTTGTCCCTTAAAGTTGTCCCTTATATACGTGAACAAGACAATATTCTGTTTATAATTTGTACCGAACAATAGCAAAGGAGTTGAATATACAGTGTAGCTCATGTAATGGTCGACGACTTTAAAGACTGTGAGGAACTAATGCATCTCAACTACATGTATTAAATTTAAAAGTTGAAATTGTAACAAGCTAAAAATATGCATTTGTTTTCAACCGTTGGATTAACTTGTTCTTCACAGTCCCTTAAACACTTTCCCTTAAGTGAGCATGTTTCGCTGAATATAGTTATTGTGATATAAGAAGAATTACATTGACAGTAGATTTATTTTTGGTTATAGGGCCAATTTTATATGATATTAATAATTACATAGTAACAAAAACTTTTTTTTTTTTTTCAAAATATAACGTGTAGCTAATAATGTAAAAATAAACAAAAGGTAGTAAAGGGTAAAATTCAACCACGGTCAACCTTAGTGACACCTTGCAGTAGTTGGAGGAGTGAGAGTTGGCTTTATAATGAGGTGAATTGGATCTTGGACTTGAAGAAACTAAATATGGACAGTGTTGTGTCTAAAGAAGGAGCATGCTTGAGATTGAGAGAGGCTTGAGCTCGATGTCGACGAGTTAGGGCTTGAGAGAACCTCAAGAATATGATGAAGTGGTTCTCGGAGTTGGAAAATAATTGTCTCGAGCAATTTGCAGAGAAGCAATAGCTTGAGAAGCCAACAAAGAAACAGAATACTGAAATTCAAATTGGATTAAAAAGTTCAAAACCTATAAGCTACTCAATTCAATCAATCGTTTTAAACATAAATCATTCACATCAGCAATCACATATCAAAAATAACTTTGAGGGATGAAATCAAACCTTGATGATGAAATTCAAATTTCAAACTCAGAGAAATGAACTTCAACAATCTGGAAAATCATCGATGGAAGAAAATTGGGGAGCTAAGTTAGGGTGAGAGAGAGAACACGGCCATCAAATTTGAATATAAAGCTAGAAGAGCAAAATTGTCACCTCTCAGAAAATGAAGATCAAAATCGAACGAATTTTGGGTCTGAAATGGCCTTACGAGGACAAAAAATAACAAGACTTAATGAATAATTAAAACCTTAGAATGACACTTTGCGCATAATTTTCTATAAATATTACTTCAACAATTTTATTGTTTACCTCTTATTAGATTGTTTATCAATGGCTAAATACATATTATTACCCTATAGTTTAGGTCCAAAATCAATTCAGTCCGTGTACTTCTAATTTCATCAAAAACACCCCTGCACTTTCAATTTTAATCTAATAGGTCCAATTTGTTAGTTTTCTGACAATTGAGTTATTTAACTTGTTAACGTGGCTCATATATGGCCTATGTTTTATGATGTGGTGTCTGCATGCCACCTCTAGTCAATTTACGAGTGAGTCCTACTATTAAAAATAAATAGTTTTTCAACAAATAATCCAACTATAACTTGAACCATAACAAAATATTAACAAATTGGACCTATTAGATCAAAATTGAAGGTTTTTTTTTTTTTTTTATGAAATTAGAAGTCCATGGACTGAATTGATTTTGGACCTATACTACAGGGTAGTAACCAGTATTTAGCCCTTTCTTTTTCATATCAAAAACAAGAAGAGCTGCCTCCATTTCTCTCTGCTAGGTTTAGGGTTAGGGTTAGGGTTTCTTTGCTTCTCTCTTTCAACGTGAATATGAGTTTCGTTGATGCCATGGTCGCAAGGCTAGCATCTTCTCTTGCGATTGTTGAAGGAAAGAAACAAGTTGATCTTCGGCCTACACAAGGTCAACGTTTACGACAATCAGAGGTGTTTATGGTGGGAAAATCTCTCATTGCTCGAGACTATAAGATCCGCTCCTTTCATGGGATGTTTCGCAATACTTAGCGGATTAATGGATCGCTGCATGTGGAGGAAGCTGAAGGCCAGAGGGTCTTGTTCACCTTGTCAGACCCGTCGGACCGGATCCGTATTTGGAAGGGTGCTCCATGGGGGTACAACCATGCACCGCCACTAGCATGTTATGATGGTGTGATGCCTTTGGAAAAGGTCCCTCTGACCATGGCATCATATTGGATAACACTACAGGGCATTCCCTCAGCCTTTAGGTAAAAAAAAGTGATGACTATGATTGGCTATACGCTTGGGGATTTTCAAGAGATTGATAAGACCGGGAAGAAGCTGGAAAGCTTCGCATCCGGGAAGAAATCCCATTGACCAAACCGTTGCCATTCAAAAGGTGGTATTGGGTGGAAGACGAGGTTGAGTTCTTTTGGAGGTTCAAATATGACAAGCGTTTTGGCTAGTGTTCTATATGTGGGATGGTGACGCACGTTGGCCTGCCTTGCTCTGGGCCGGCGCTGGAGGGAGATGATGACGGAGCTGAGAGGACGATGCTGGGGATGCAACCGGCA
This sequence comes from Rosa persica, assembly GCA_025331145.1. NCBI lineage: Eukaryota > Viridiplantae > Streptophyta > Magnoliopsida > Rosales > Rosaceae > Rosa > Rosa persica. The sequence continues at coordinate 34,947,837 of WFKR01000007.1, read as the reverse complement.
ACTGCAACGCCAACTACTGTTGCTGGTGGTCTACAGATGCAGCCAGTCTCTGCTGCGTCCAGTTCAGGGACGAAGGGATGCAGCACTACGGGTCTGACTGCTAGGGTTTTGGTTCATGGCCAAACCCTAGTTTTTAAGACACCAGTTCCTAACCCAACGCTAGATTCTCCGTTGAGTTCCTTCTTGAACAAGCCTCGGAGGCAGGTGGTGATCAGAGAGCTCCAGGAAACTACTATGACACTGGAGAGAATTACTGGTAAGCGTAGAGGTCGTTCTGAGGAGGGAGTAACTACCTCCCCAAAGAAATTAAAGCTTAGCTTGGCTGTGGGCAAACATAACCTAAACTTAGAACCCTTGGTCTGGTATCTTTGTCAGAAGAAGGCAGCTCTGGAAGTGGAAAGTAGAAGCGAGGCCGCCCAACTGGTAATAGGAATAAATTTCCATATGGGGAGAAAAAGAAAGGTGTAGCGAAGGATGATGCTGTGTCAGGGAAGAAGGCTTCCAAGAAGGATAAGGCGAAAGTAGCATCAGTTGGTATGAGCTCCAACTTGAAAGGGAATGAACTAGTTATTTATTAATTTCTGTTTGTTTGGCAAGAGCCTGTGTGAGTTGGTACAAGCTTCTATGAGTCTTCTATGACGTTTTTAGTTTTTTAGTTTGTACCACAATTGCGTAATTGGCAAGTTATGGCTAGTTGAATGATTTCTTTTCCGTATGAGGCTATGTTTGTTCTATTCTTATATAGGCTCGCTTGATTGTGAACATCCCAAAGATTCTTAAGAGTTTGTTTTGGTTTAGATAGTTAGTTCGGATTTTCTTGCCGGATGGCTTTAGTAAACTTTGTAAACTTTAATCTTTGGTTGTTGATCTAATGTATTCAACTTTTATTTAATAAAAAAAAAAAAGGAAGTTTGTTTATTTTCTTTTTTCAAAAGAATTGGCCTCATTTGTAATTTTCCTCCTTCTGGTCTAAATGTCTAATGCGAAACTGAAGCAGCTTCAGATATCAGGGAAGAAAATATAGAACTTGAGTTGGGACCGCTGCTGCTGTTCCGAAGTTCAACCAAGAAACCCAGTTTTCCGACGACCAGCTCGCCGCCGATGGAGGAGGCGCGAAAACCTAGTCTCGCGCTTCTCGGCGACTCAGAAAAGCGAAAGCCACAAGCGCCGAAGCGGTTCGTCCGGAGCCAAATCCCGGACTCAATACTCCACGACCCGGCTCTCAACGCCGCCATAAGCCTCCTCCCCTCCAACTACCACTTCGAAGTCCACAAATGCGTCTGGCGCGTCCGCTCCACGAACGCCACGCGCGTGGCTCTCCAGCTGCCGGAGGGCCTCCTGATGTACTCCCTCGTCCTCTCCGATATTCTCTCCACCTTCGGAGGCGCCTCTCAGTGTTTCGTTCTCGGCGACGCGACTTACGGCGCGTGCTGCGTCGACGACCTCGCCGCCAAGGCCCTCAACGCCGACCTCCTCATTCACTTCGGCCACAGCTGCCTCGTCCCCCTCCACGTCACCTCCATCCCCTGCCTCTACGTCTTCGTCGAAATCTCCATCGACGTCGGCCGGTTAATCCAGACCGTCCATCTCAACCTCCAAAACCCTCTCCCTAAAACCCTAGTCCTCGCCGGAACAATCCAGTTCGCTTCGGCGATTCGAGCGGCCAAGCCCGAGCTTGAAGCCCGGGGTTTCAAGGTCTTAGTCCCACAGTCTAAGCCCTTGTCCGCCGGCGAGGTTTTGGGGTGTACAGCCCCGAAAATCTCACGAAACCACGGCGGCGAGGACGGTGGTGACACTGTACTGGTATTCGTGGCCGACGGCCGGTTTCATCTGGAAGCTTTTATGATAGCAAATCCAGGGGTTAAGGCGTTTCGGTACGATCCTTATATGGGGAAGCTGTTTTTGGAGGAATATGATCACAAAGGGATGAGGGAGTCGAGAAAGAGCGCCGTGTTGAGAGCCAAAGAGGCCTCCAATTGGGGCATTGTGCTTGGGACCTTAGGAAGGCAAGGGAATCCGAGGATTCTACAGAGATTAGAGAAGAAGATGAGGGAGAAGGGGTTTGATTATACTGTGGTGTTAATGTCGGAGATTAGTCCGGCGAGAATTGCTTTGTTTGAGGACTCTGTGGATGCTTGGATACAGATTGCTTGTCCTCGACTGTCCATTGATTGGGGGGATGCATTTACGAAGCCCCTTTTGAATCCTTTCGAGACTGACATTGCTCTCGGCTTCATTCCTGGTTGGTGGGAGAGGGATAAGAAAAGTGATTCGGGGTGCTGTGCTTGTGGTAATGGCAATGGGACAGCTGCAGACCTTGTAGGGGACTATCCCATGGATTACTATGCTGCGGATGGAGGGGAGTGGAACTCCTCTTATGTCAACAAGCCGACACGCCCTGTTCTCAGGGATTCTGCATTGGCAACTGCCAGCACTGAATAGGTTAGCTTTGCTTCTTGACTTTTTGTACTGGATAGTTAGTCTTGTTTTCAATCTCCATTGATCAGTTCCCTGTTATAAATTTAAATACATCTTGGTTGAAGTTGCTAAAGTTTATTGTTTTACGTAGACTGTATTGTTTGTTTGACCTAGAATTGATCACATATGAGCTTTGTTTTTGAAATTTTTTTTTTCATTGCATTCAACAGTAATTCTAGGGAAGCATAAAACTAAGAACTCTCAAACTTCAAATTTAGCTTGTGCGGTTTTCATTTTGTTTGCATTTAGGCTGATATCCTACCTTGCCTTTGGCAACAGGCTTTTCCTTGGTGTTAGCCTGTAGTTCATTCCACGTCTGGATAGATTTTGCGAATGCAAATCTGGCAGGAGGCCTTAGGCCTGTATATAGTTGATAAAAGGAAAGAATTGGGAGCACATGCGTACCTATTTCTCATGTATTTATCAACATTAGGCTTGTAGGGCTATATAAACTTGTAAAAATGAGAAATGCAGCAATTCATTGTTCCATGAGTTAGCCTGAAAGAAAGTTACTAGTAGTTATAAGATTTCAGAAACTGCTAACTGGTCTCCTGGGAAAGTTTAGGCTTTGAAGGTAACAAGGTAGATCATAGTAGTTCGTTGATTATGTGGGAGTGTCTCCTTGGAATGGGTGTGGTTGTGCTAATGGCAATGAGACTGCTGAAGACCTTATAGGTGATTATCCCTTTCTACGCTCTGGATGGACAGAAATGGAACTCCTGTTATGCCAGCAAACTAACATGCTCTCTTTGGATGTATTCAGGATACTGCCACCACAGAGGTATGATTTGGAATACAAAACTAACTTTCTCTCTTTGGATGTATTAAGGATCCTGCCACCACAGAATAGGTATGATTTGCATCTTGGAGAGAAAGTTAGTTTTGTATTCCATCTCTGTTGGTTCCCTCCTTGAGTTAGAAACTCAATTTGAAGTTGTTAAATTTCATCATTTATTGTACTTTTACCTACAATTGAGAATAAGTGAACTTTGTTTGTGAAAAATTTTAGTGCATTACAACATTAATTGACCAATCTCATGCTTGTGAAGCATACGCCTAAGAAACTCCTGAGCTTCTAACTACAGTTCTCATTTATTTTACACTTACCCTGCCTGATATGATTCACATCCTATACTTGGACAACTGAAACAGGTAAAGTGCTGTCCTTTGGTATTTATCTGTAGCTGTCGCCCTTCTCGGGATAGAGAAGTTGTTGTGAAAATATCAACTCTCGTAGGAAGGTCTTAGGCTTGTAGTTGATAATCTAAAAGAAGAAAGGGATCATGCTTCTATAATGCCCATGTGTTGATTGACATTTAGACTACAGACTTCCATATAAACTTGTAGAAACAAGACATGTGACATGTCATGGTTTCTTCAGTTAGCATGAAAGCGCCAATTCATGGTTTCTTGAGTTAGCATAAAAGTGCCAATTCATTGTTCTTTGAGTTAGCATGAGAGTTGGTGACATCCTGATCCTGTAAGAGTTTTAGGAGTCCAGCAAAGCTAACTGGTCTCTGGGGAAAGTTGGGGTATTAAAGGCAATAGGGTAGATGATAACCATAAAACATTGTGGTCTGTGGGAGCAGAGGTTGACTATATGATTTGTGAATGTGGGAGTGCCTCCTTGTAGTGTATGAAATAGATATTCTGGGATAAATTAAACGTTAATGAAATGAATGAAGTGCAACTACAAGGATTTTTTTTTTTTTTTTTTTTTTGTGGAAACTACAAACCATCTAAACATTGTGAAATAAAGAAGGGAGATAAAAATGTCTCTGTTAGCAAATAAGAGAAGGAGAAAATAGCTCACATGCACCTAGACATTTATTTTTTTGCTGTATTGTGTTGGTCAATAATTATAATATATGTACAGCTTCTTATGTTTACATAAACGCTTTTTTCGGTGTTTTGATGTTATCATTTATTATCCACTAAGAGTTTGCTACAGTGCATACTATATAGCTTCTTAAGTTTAACATGATGGTGTTTCCATAAACTCAAGCTTTGTTGGCACAGGCTTCCAATTATTTTCATCACTTAGGACTTAGGGATGGGACTCTTATTTTATGACTACACCACAGTTTAGTGGTGACAGTAATGATTTGGAACAGTTACCTTGGTCACCTTGTTCCATTGGTTTACACAACTTGGTTATTAAACTTGCATGTGCCTTGTGTCATGTTATCCGTATCATACTGACTGCCACCCCTAGTTTGCATGCATTGTCAACCTGAGGACAAGGCCACCCATCTAATTAGTTCATCGAATTCAACTACACCAGAGTGCATTGACACTTTACAAAAGTAACCATCAAATACATTGACATTTTGAAATCCAAAGAGACTTTTATCATCAATTTCTTAGCATCCCTTATTTCAAATGGAACAGGTGTTATACTAGTTGACACAAGTCACACCTTATTTGTATGTTTCGAAGCACAGAGATTTTGGTGCATTGCTGTAGCTACTTTATATTTCTTACTTATGGAATGTACTCCATTAACAATCCTCTATGTGAAATTGGTAGGATGAGCCTATTACTAGTTGAACTTTGTATAAGATGTTACTTTGAAATACCTTCTTCCACGGCGTATGATGGTTATTTTATTTGTCATTACATTAATGCTAAGCCTGTGCAGATGTATTTGTAATATTCATACATTGGTGTTCAAGTTTTAGTTCTCACTTTTGTGTATTCATACCTATTCATCTTTTAGCATTACTAGGGAACTGATTATGTATTTTGTACAATTTCCAACAGAATAGTGTGAGTTGATTCTTCCAGGCTTATCTGGTCAGGGACTGAGTTTCTTGGACTCGTTACAGCTATTTAAGATGACCAGAAACCATTTTCCAACTGGAGAGAAAAGTTAGCCTGATATCTGCCTTGATTTCATGAATATCCAGTTTCCAGATAATTGGCAACTTGAACCAAAACTTCAAGGACTGTTTTTCAATTTTTTGGTAATTATACTGCAAATAGAGTAGTTTAGAGAGACATGAGGTTCCAATAGGCCAAGATAGTTAGAATCGGTTTGCTTCCAAGCAATGCCACAAATGACACCAAAAAGTTTTGCTCTCAGTTTGGTATAGCCGGCGCATCACATGGCTATTCTTATGTGATGAGTTGAACCAATGTAATATCTCATGACATGTATGTATTGTAGCAAATCTTCTCTTTGCAATTGCCATCTTCTCCAGCAACTTATAAAATTCCTTACACAGCAGCTCCAGACGGTGAGCTTGAGAAAGATGTAATGTGAAGTTGAAGAAAATTGCTTGATAATCATCTTCCTTTACTGCTTGGAAATTGTTGTTTATATCAATTCTATTTTTCTGGTAATTGTCTCTGTTGTCTTATTTACCCAGTGACGGTTTTGCTTGATTCTCATTTATATCTCAGTTGGGACATAGTGAAAGAGTTGCTATCTTAAGCAACCGAATGCTGAAGACTTTGTTCTGATAATAACAAAGTTGGTTCCTGTGTTTCATTATTATTTGTTTCACGAAGTTTCTATTCAAGTATACTCTATTTTCAGTTAGCTAGTCAATAATTGAAGATTCAAGATTAGAGTATAAATGTTTTGGGAGGCCAAAAGGTACCATCTACAGAAAGACCCCTAATCGTTTCAAAAACATAAGTTAGATAACTATGTTCCAGCAGCGCACAAAAGCAAATGATGCCACCATAATCAATGAGAACCCGATGACAGGAGGAACTGAGCTATATCTGTTTGAGAAGCACTTCCACTTCCAATTGCATTTGCGGATGAGAGAGAGTTTACCATCTTCACTTCTACCTCCTGGAATGAGATCATGTTGGCTGAAAATAGACTAATGCAATGCTATATGGAACTCACTAAACGTTCCGTTGCTTCCACTACTACTCCGTTCCTCATTTCCCTCTTCTCCATCACTACCATTGTCTTCACCGCAATCAGAGATGCCTTGGCAAGAGCTGAGATGAACGTGTTAAATAATAAAATGCCTATGACTTATACAACAGCTCCAGACGATGCATGAGAATCATGTTATAATATAAAGTTAAAGAAATTTGTTTGACAGTCTTTTACCTTCCCTGCTTGAAACTCATTGTTTACATCAATTCTAATGTGTGTGTGTGTGGGGTGTGTGTGTGTTTTTTTTTATCTTTTCTTTTCTGTATACGTTTCTGTCATATAATTTTCCCTGCAAGTATTTTGCTTGATTCTATTTCTTATTTATATCACTTGGGAGTTGGGACATGCTAAGAGAAACTGCTTTTATAGTTGCTATCTTCAGCAAGTTGCTGAATAGTGAAGACCTTGATCCGATAATAACCTAGGTTAGTTCTTCGGTTTCACTCAGCCAGATATGTGTTTCACCAAGTCCTCTTGACTAGCACCCGAATTAGCAGAAAAACTTTCTCCCAGAATCCATCACCATTTCAGGCACACATCATTCCACTAACACCACGAACATTCCCGGCCCAATTTAGTTTAAACTAGTTTTAGGTGGCATATTATTATTATTTTATCAAATTGGAATTCAGTGATTTTGAAAAAGAGTGGACAGACCAAAAAAAAAAAAAATTGAAAAGAGGGGATAAGTACATTCATATCATTTAATCAAAAAAAAAAAAAAGTACATTCATATCAACTATATAAATTGCATAAGCCATTTAGGCCCTTCCTCTAACCATAGATTGTGACTAGGCTCAACCAGTGCATACTTTGCTATGGCATACACAAGACCTCCCACCATTGACCAGCGCTTTAGGAGCATTAATCAGCTGGACAGCTTCAGATGAATCCACTTGAATAATGATGGAAGAGAAGGCTCGTACGTAGTTCAACTTCAAGGAGGGAATCACGACCAAAGCCAACTGTTTGACAGAACACCCATCAATTGCCCCAAGTGGTTTCAGAAAACAACACCAATGCCTCTGCACCCACCAACTCCATCAACAGAAGCATCCGAGTTTAGCTTCAACGTCAACTCAAGGGTCATTTAATGGACTCCAGCTCAGGGTAAAGCATTTGGAAAACAAAGAGGTATAAAACTCTTTCCAGTATTTCTTCAGGTTTACCAACATGAGCCCCATAGAAGCAATTGTTTGTTTCCTTCCACAGCAGCCAGCAAATGTAAACAAATTTTGCAAAATCTTCAGGTACTTTTCGCGTTTTTTTTTTTCCCACTTAAACTCTCAAGTGAGATAAATAACGAGGTAGTTTATACATAAATCCATACAAAGAGTATCTGGTGAATGAAACATAACATGGTGAAGTTCAAGTAGATCCTGATTTACCAGAAAGGCTTTGATATCTGAGAATTACAGCACAGTTTAGTCAACTAACTAGAATGAACTTTTGACATTAGGAGCGACTAGTCTGACAGCACATCCTTTGCCTCCAATCTCCCTACTCTGATAATATGAATTTTCATCACTCTTTGCTTGATAAGCTCAAAAATAATGGTATCCCCAAGTGAAATCTTGTTCGCTTCACGAATTTGTGACCAACCTGATGTCAAATCTAAACGGTCATATAATCTGCCATCTTTTTTGTAAAATTTAGAAGCACGCAGATTAACAAGCCATGATCTCCCAGTTGGATCTTCAAGCTTCATGGTCTTCTCATTCATAAGACCTTTAGCTACACCGAGTTCTTTTGGAAACCCCTGCACGAAAAGGGAAATCGTTCAGAAAAATTCCAAGTGCTGACTGTGCTGACTTCTGAAGAAAACCATAATTTGCTACTAGCTTGGAAACTAGCTAAAAGCTAGTAATTCAAGTACTTGCTTGATTGATTCTTAAATGCTACGGTCAAAATTCTAGGATATATAAATCTAATAAATTCAGTTCACTCCTAACAATCAACTTTGAAGATTTCTTGATGATGTTATTACATTACTCGGATACTGCAGCTCTATTGCATTTAATCTTGAAATAGTTAACAAAAATGCTCAGCCACTTGTGTCACATAATTCAAAAACATAATTGGCTTAAGAGTTGTGATCAAAGTATACTCACAATGTGATATTTTGAATGCTTAGTCAAAATTCTTTGAAAACATGAATTCTCCGATTTGAACAAGATGGATCCATCTGATGTTTCTTCCAAGTAACCATTAGCGGGTCTCTTTCCCGACATGACATCATTGCCTGTACAAAGCAAAATTGGGTCACTGTTTTAAGAAAAAAAAGAGTAAACAAGGTGTAGAGAAGCAGAGAAGTACAACTTTACAACCTTTTTCACCAGCAACGACTGTTTCTCCTTTACTGTCTATATTCTTGTTGTTTTCAGTCACAAGGTCAAGAACTTCATCTTTTACTCGAGCTTGATTTCCGCTATTCCTCAAACAAACAGAACAGTTCATTCTCCTTTTGGCTACTTTTACATCTTTCTCACAGGCACTTCTATCATAAATTATGACATTAAACTTTGATTGACCATCATATCTGAAGATCAAAAAACCCCCAAGTTCTAAATGGTGATCCTTCACAAAACACTGCCATCCATTCTGGAAGAACAAGCCATTTTCTGTTCTTTCCAATTCCACAGCCCAACATTGTCCACTAGGACCTCTAAGAGCACATTCGTGAGGTGATCTCCCATTCCAAATGAAGTTCTTGGTAAACTCAGGTGGTATAAGCTACAAATCAAATTTAACAACTTCTAAAATAAAAGGCATAGTATATGCTTAAAACAAAAATACACCAAGATTTTATATACTTTCATCACATCTTAAACAACAGTTTCGTCTCTGAGATCAACAGGAGGCCCTAGCGAAAAATATTGAAAAGAATTTCCATGACACCAGAGTATACAGTAACAGAGAGAGAAATCAAATACTTCAACATAACATCTCTTTAACCTTTCCACTCATCAAACATTTGCCTTGTTTCTCAAACTTGCCATTACTTCCTCACCCATGTAAACAATTACTCAACCTATCCATGATATAGGACACACAATAAGATCAACCAATCAGAATCATAAGTGATGCACTGATCAAACATGAACCATGAACAGGGTATTAACCCCAAGTCCAAATCCAAAACCCAAATGAACTAAGACAAAAGCAAAGAGGAAATCATGCATTCTTGAGTGTGGTAATGAGTTTTCTTTTTTGTCCTGGTCTATATGCTATGTTCTTTGGTTTTGAAATGAATTTGACAATGAAGGCAGGATTAGGGTTATACCAGAAGCTTAGAGAAGTCACCAAACAGCACCGTGAAAAATGATGGTTTATTTGGTGTACACTTGTTAATTGGCTTCCTGGCCATTTGAAGCTGCGCCCTAATTTTCTTGTATGCTTCGCTTCAAAGCGTACAAGGTTTATTTTCTGCTCTGTCTATTAGAGGAAGCAAAACGACGGTGTTTCATATGCTACACTTTTTTTTTTTTAGTCCAAGAATCATAACATAATATGAGTTATGACCGTAAAAATGAAAATTAAAAAGAGAAAAAAGAAAAAGCTGGTCTTCTGGTCATTTCAAAAAAATAAATAAAAATACTTAATTGTTAGCCGATTGTTAAATTACATATTAGTTCTTTTGAGAAATATATTAATTCATTGAAGTATATCGAGGTAAAGGCAGATCGGTTAATTCAAAGGAAAACAAATTAATGGCATGTAACTTGCAAATAAATGTGTGTATAAAAATTTTCTGTACAATTTTTATTTGTAAATCATTTTTGGTTATTTAAAGAAAGTAAAAATTTGGGTGATAGTTCAAATGATAGGTTTACTACAAGTCATTTGATGGCTATACCCAGCTAAGTGACTGTTGGAAATACTTATGGAACTATGGAAGATCAGAGTGAAGACGTTTGCCTGGCTCATCTCTAAGGGCAAACTTTATCTCTGATGTTAAAAGGTTGAAGAGAAGACTGGGTAATGTTGCCACTTTCTGTTGGTGTCAACTCCTTCATTTGTTTAAAGGGTTATTTGGGAATGGAGTGACTTGGAAGCTAACATTGCGAATACTGCCATGCATTTAAACTAGGAGGGTTGGACTGTTGATAATACTTCTTGTCATTCTAATTGTTACGGTAATCTAGAATGGAGCTATATGTTCACTTGTTGTCACACATTGAAATGGTGAATAAGCCTATATATGAAGAGATCTCTTATCTTCATCTTAGACTATACAATAAAATGACATACAGTTAGGTATTTGAGTTCCAAAATTCTAATTCCGAAATCTAGGTTCTCTAGTCTTCTTTTATAGTTTGTGTTTTTTTTTTTTTTTTTTTTTTTTTTTTAATGCACCTATCTAATTTAGTCATAATTCAATTCTCAACCTTCTTTAACTATTTAAACTACCGACGAATTTAAAAAATAAAATTGACCTAATTAGTTTAAAAAAAAGACGGAAATAAAGAAATTGTATGACCAAAATGGCCTTGAATTTAACGAAAAAAAATTAAATGCCTGTCTATATTTTTTTTTTGTTGGAGAATAAAATGCCTGTCAATAATTATAATTCAAAAAAAAAAAAAAACTTCATCTAAGAAACGTGATAGTGTAACAGAAAAAAGAGAGCTCTCAGAAAGTTTTGGTGATACAGAGAGAGAGATCTGTTAATCTGTGCGGGCATGTTCATTACCGCCAAGGCATAAAGCTATAGTTGAATTGACTCCAAGGCCCTCCAGATTCTCCAATCAACTCAACCCAATCTTCATAATAGTAGTGTTCAGCAGATATGGATCTGAGCCAGGTGAGTTGATCTTTGTTGCTTGCTTATATCACATGGGCTGGAGCTGCACTTACTTATATGTGATGCGTTTAGGGATTTGGGATCTGGATTCGTGTTTCTGAGAGGTTTTCAAGTATTAACATTGCATTTGAGAATCTGCTCTGCTAATTTGTATTACGGATTTGGTATGCAGATATGTATGTTTTTGTTCCGGGTTTCAATGAATGTTAGATCTGGGTTTTCATATTCTCTTTAGCTGAATGTTGTTCTTCAAGTGTTTTGAGCTTCCTCACTTGTTTGGTTAGGGAGAGAGTTCTGCAATTGACTAAATTATTCGAGACTCTCGAAGACTCATAATGATTAATATTGTCTTTTAAATGTCTGGAATTGGGGTGGTGTTTAGTTTCAATTCAATCCCTGATCATATGAACAAGGAATGTGAAAAAAAAAAAAAAAAATTGGGTTCTCGAGGCTCCAGAAGAATGAGTTCAACTCACCTCTGGATTCTTCAGTTCTTGTGCAAGGTTTTGCAGCATATCACTGAGAAGGAGAATTGGTCTATATTGCAGCTGACTAACAGCAATGATTTCTTTCGAGCAAATTCGTATATGAGTTGTGGTGAAAACTTGGCTGCAAGTTTGACTTAATTTTACCTCTAACCAAATGTAATCTACTTTCATGTGCAGCCACAGGGAGAAAACTATGCCAACCCAAAGACGTGTTTCTTTCATGTTCTTTTCAAGGTCTAATATCTACAACTTTGTCATCCAATGTTTCTATATAGGAAAAAGAAGAAGAATTAAAGATTGTTATGTACAAACATCATACGTTCTTATATGTGACTTTATGTTCCTTCTCTTCCACAGGCTGCAGCATTGGCTTTTTACATACTCTCCGCTCTATTCTTTGATAACTTTGTTATCATTTTCGTTGTGACTGTTCTTCTTGCTGCTCTTGATTTCTGGGTGGTGAAGAATGTGAGTGGACGCATTTTAGTTGGTTTGAGGTGGTGGAATGAAATAAATGATCTTGGGGAGAGTGTGTGGAAATTTGAGTGCCTTGACCAAGAGGTTAGTACTTATTATAAAAGCTTTCTGAATAAGCTTCTCTCCTCTATCACCTTGTTTACTATGCTCAATTGGCTTCATTAGTCCATTATCACTGGATTCTAATCCAATGATCTTCGTTTTGCTCTAGTCATTGGCCAGGATGAACAAAAAGGATTCATGGCTATTCTGGTGGACACTTTATCTCACGGTAAGCATATATGAAAACATGTTGGGAACCACTAATTTTTAATTCATTATCCATAAAGATCTAGCACACATAAACAAGCTGGATGAATACACTTGATTTTAATATATTTGTTATTATGAAGATCTGTCACACAAAATTAATCAAATACAAATATGTGGAGAATAGATCCCAGAGGCATTATGTTGCTGAAATGTGTTATAAAAAGCTATATGGGTACACTTGGCAGTTGAACATGATAATGATATGCTTAATATTCTGGCATTGCAAACATAGTTCATGGATCCAAAAACTAATCCAATGGTCAGTTGTTTTATATTTTCACTGTGAAAGTGAGATACTTCCATAACTCTTTCCACTGCAATCCGTTATCTTTATTTGTTATATGTAAAGCCCTCATTGGAATAGAAATAATAAAAGAAAAATTTACAGTTTCACCAAGTTCATAAAATTTTATCTTCTCAAAAAAAAAAAAAAAAAGGTGCATATTATTGGACCATTAGCTTTAAAACCCATCAGTGACTACATTAAGGAGATTAGGGGATCCTAAAGTTCTTAAGTGGTTGAGATCTTAAGGAAGGTGTTGGATAAGGTAGTGACGGGGATTTAGCAATAAAAGCTTAAAATCACGTGCTCATCTCTGTGACTTTGCAGCATTGATGTGATGAGCTCATTGAAGTTGTTGAATTGGATTGGATCTCCCATGCAGCCTTATAGTGCATAAAAAATAAAATTAAAAAATTAAAAACTAAACAAAATAAACAAAAAGAAAAAAAAAACGATTGATAATTTAGGATGGTTGTGTACTGTTAAGGCTTTACAACCCATTAGAGGACATCTAAGAAATTAGGAGATCCTGAAGTTCTTCAGCGCTGAGCTTAAGGAGGGAGTTGGTATGCTACATCCATGCCAAATTTAGGCGATAAAATCTCAAAATCATGTGCTATCTTTGTGGCTTTGCCGCATTGATATTGGTATGCTATATCCATGCCAAATTTAGGCGATCAAATCTCAAAATCATGTGCTATCTTTGTGGCTTTGCTGCATTGATGTGATGAGTTCATTTAAGTTGTCGGATAGGAGTGGATTTAGGTGGTTGGTAAAGATTATAGTCTACAATAGGTACTGAGTGAATTATGGCTCTTAGAATTCTTATCAGGTGTGCAATCTGAATTTTTCAGTGAAGGGTTCTCTTGCCCTTTGGTTTTTGCTGTAATATTTTTTATTAGTCCTCTATGGTTCAGAGCTAGTTGACTCTTCTTTATTTTTCTGTACTCTTTTCATTTGGTTTTTGCTGTAATATTTTTTATGGTTGATGTTTAGAGAAATTGGTTGAATCATATTAGTTGGATCATGTACTGAACTCTCATGGAAATGGCCACACAGAGTTTGCTTGCTTGTAGTTGTGTTTGAAATGCTGGACTAAATGGGGATTGGATTTCTTGTATTAGAAAGGCAGAAGCATATGATGATGAAAAGTGAAATGCAGATGAAGATTTTCATTTTTTTTTTTTCATGAAGATGAGGAATGAGTGCAGAGATGAGTTTGGAATTTAAAAAACAAAAACCATGTTAAAGGAAGATTCTGAAAATCTAGGATTTAAAATTTACTTGCTGTAGATGATTTCTCGTTTTCTGAGCATTGTTCAAGCTCTTAGCATCCCTAATGTGCCTTTTCATTTGGATGTCTTGCCCTCTACTGTGTGAGACAAATATTGTTTTCTTAGCATTGCTTAGGGCAAGAAATGCACATATATGGTTGAACATTTGATTTGGATCTCAAACTCGAAACTAAGTGAGATTCGGGCTAGGAGGGAAGTAAATTAAGTGAGAATCTGTGGCGGCCTGTGCACTTTTATTATTGCGACGTTCTGTCTGGTTCCATCTTTCATGCACATATCTGAATATATATGTGTGTGTGTGTGTGTGTGTGTGTGTGTGTGTTTCATGCACATATCTGAATATGTGTGTGTGTGTTTCATGCACATATCTGAATATATATATATATATATATATATATATGTATGTGTGTGTGTGTGTTTTAAGTTCTCTCACCTTTCTTGTTTTCTTTGTAGGCTGTCTTGTGGATTGTGCTTGGAATATTCTCTCTGATTCGGTTTCAAGCTGATTATCTGCTCGTTGTTGGAGTTTGTTTGACTCTCAGCATTGCAAATATAGTTGGATTCACCAAATGCCGTAAAGGTATGGAAGTAGTTCACAAATATGAAGTTATTCATTTTACTTTATCTATATATTGTTATCACTGAATAGTTGGTTCTCCACTTAAAAAGTCAGCACATCTAGGGGTTTTGTCATTGTATTATGTCAGAATTTCAGTCAAGATTCTTATTTAAAGGTTTTTTTTTTTTTCCTTTAATCTACTTTTGATGGATTATACTGAAGTAGATTTAAAGGGTTATGAAGCTGAGGTAATGGTAGATGTGAATCATGAAGCCACATTGATTACTATTTTAAAATGTTGCCGTTGGTAATACAATGCATTTATGAATGCACTGGACAGCCACTGGTCTGTCTCCTTGTAGTATTTCATTGGTATATGTTGTTTTCATATTTAATGAGAGAATACTCCTGATCTTACTTTCAGATGCAAAAAAGCAAATCCAGCAATTTGCCTCCCAAACCATTGCATCCCGAATGTCATCCACGATCCAATCAGCATTCAGTGTCGTCTGAATCATTCTTGCAGGAAATTTTAAATAGTTTGGATAAAGAAAACTTTTCTAAGAGCGTGTACATGATCACCATATTCTCCAGCATTTGTCTGGCTTCTTGTTGAGCTTTGGTAGGGTTACAAAGAAAGTTTTTGTATGGACTCGTTAATCTTGATTAATACTGGTATGTATGATAAATGCAGTGATATGCAAAGTACGTTACTATAAATCATCTCGATGTTAGAACGCGAGTGTAATTTTTCCACTTCAAACATTGCTCGTTTAATAGACTAGATGGTATAGCAGTTATATAGGAATCTATTAAATTCCATGCCATTTGTTTGTGTGTTTCATGGAGTGTTTGCAGTATGCTAAACAGGTTTGGAAGGGCATGGATTTCTAAACAATAATTAGTATGCCATAACTGTCATATGTATTTGGCGAGAGTATGTAGTGTATCGACACGTAATTGACTAATAAGGATGGACGGTTGGATAATATTAAGTATTTTTTTTTTTTAATGTTGTCTATAAAAATCAACGGTTGAGATCTGCTGGATTTGATGGTTCACTTGTACCTTCAGTATATAGAAGAATTTTCAGTATTTTGGCTGTGATGAGTTAATCGATCGGTTAGTACGTAAGCTTTATGCTGGTCTAAAATCGCCAAATATGGTGCAATCTGGGCAACTCATTTGACTCTCGATGGTGGCAAGTAACCACCACTGAAAAAGCCAACGCCTCTCTTCGTAAATGGGTCTTATTAAACTTTGTGAGAGTGAGAATTATGTTAGGATTATGCCTCGTCAAGAACCAACTTCAATGAGTTCTAATTCAATGAGTCCTATCAAACCAAATTCAAATTCAATGAGTCATATTATCAAGAGCGAGTGAGAATTAGATTAGGATTAGGCCACGCCACAACCCAAGTGAGATAAATTTTTCTTTTTTTTAAAAAAAAAAAAAAAAAAAAGGGTAGCTTGGGTAATTCAATGAAAAGTACCGCTTAAAAATTTGAAGCCGTTGCTGTGAGAAATCTGAATTCAACTTCTGATGCCAAACTTCCAAAATTACCGTCGGCAACATTTCCAATTCAGTTCTGTTGTACATCAACTTTTGGCTCCCAGAGCTTCAATCGCAGACAGGTTTGTGTCTCCTTGAACGATTTGATTGAATTTCTATCCAATTCGTGTATCTGATTATGTGGTTGAAATTTCAATTTATTTGATTTCAGAAGTTAGGTTTTGAAGTTGAGATTGAAGATGTTAGAACAGTTAGTGATATTTACAAGAGGAGGATTAATCCTCTGGACTTGGTAAAGAGCTTGGAAATGCTCTTAAAGGATCCCCCATCGACACACATTGATCCTTCCCGAGGAACGATCCGGTGCGGCATCCTATGATTACAGTGCTCCAAATGGACTTTCCATAATGAGTAATGGTAGAAAGCAAGGGCAGTTGCAGAAGTGTGGACTTGGAGGAGAGAAGAAGAAGAAGAAGAATAATGGATCGGAGGTGGTGATGGTGTGAAGGGCCATAAATTGGAGAATGGAATCTCCAATGTTGGTCATGTTTGTTGTTAGAGAATCTAATGTAGGTGGTACTGCTAATGGAAAAGAGAATACTAGTTCCAATCTTGGGGCTTTTGATATAAATAAGCTTAAATCTAGATCTAAGGTTGGGAAGAAGACGGAAAAGACAGCTACCCTTGATAGCAATGCCTCCAAGGCTCAGCTGAAAAAGAAGATAACCAAGAAAAATAGAGTTTGGGATGTTTCACCAAAAGAGGCGCCTGAGTCGAAATTGGATTTTACAGGTGCTGTGGGTGAGAATGCAGAGAACAACGTTGAGGTTGTGGCGGCAGATCATGGTGAAAGTATGATGGATAGGGAAGAGGATTACGGTAGTGAAAGTGAGGCTGAAGAGGAAGAGGAAGAGGAAGTTGGAAAGGAAAGCAAGCCTGATTCGAAAAAGAAGGGTTGGTTTTATCCATGTTCCAGAGGTGAAATCTGTTTACTATTTTTTTTCACTATTGTTTCTACTGTCTTGCCTAATAGTGCTGGTACACTTTTTCAGAATGTGATTGTATATAAAAAGAGATACTGTGCCCCTCTTTATTCCTTTATCTGTATGAATTTGCCAAACTGATCTTTTTGAAATTATGATACTTCTTCTGTACAAATTCAATAGTTGATTTGGTGAGAATTGTGGACACTTCCTGTACAGATGACCTCACACTTAGAGCCTCTCCTTCTTTCCTGATAAATATGAACTGGAACTATTTAGGTTCTTGCATCATTTTTATGTATCTTTTTCTTGTTTGTATTCAGTATTGCAGGCAAGGCAAACTTGAAAAATGATGGTTTATTTGGTGTACACTTGTTAATTGGCTTCCTGGCCATTTGAAGCTGCGCCCTAATTTTCTTGTATGCTTCGCTTCAAAGCGTACAAGGTTTATTTTCTGCTCTGTCTATTAGAGGAAGCAAAACGACGGTGTTTCATATGCTACACTTTTTTTTTTTTAGTCCAAGAATCATAACATAATATGAGTTATGACCGTAAAAATGAAAATTAAAAAGAGAAAAAAGAAAAAGCTGGTCTTCTGGTCATTTCAAAAAAATAAATAAAAATACTTAATTGTTAGCCGATTGTTAAATTACATATTAGTTCTTTTGAGAAATATATTAATTCATTGAAGTATATCGAGGTAAAGGCAGATCGGTTAATTCAAAGGAAAACAAATTAATGGCATGTAACTTGCAAATAAATGTGTGTATAAAAATTTTCTGTACAATTTTTATTTGTAAATCATTTTTGGTTATTTAAAGAAAGTAAAAATTTGGGTGATAGTTCAAATGATAGGTTTACTACAAGTCATTTGATGGCTATACCCAGCTAAGTGACTGTTGGAAATACTTATGGAACTATGGAAGATCAGAGTGAAGACGTTTGCCTGGCTCATCTCTAAGGGCAAACTTTATCTCTGATGTTAAAAGGTTGAAGAGAAGACTGGGTAATGTTGCCACTTTCTGTTGGTGTCAACTCCTTCATTTGTTTAAAGGGTTATTTGGGAATGGAGTGACTTGGAAGCTAACATTGCGAATACTGCCATGCATTTAAACTAGGAGGGTTGGACTGTTGATAATACTTCTTGTCATTCTAATTGTTACGGTAATCTAGAATGGAGCTATATGTTCACTTGTTGTCACACATTGAAATGGTGAATAAGCCTATATATGAAGAGATCTCTTATCTTCATCTTAGACTATACAATAAAATGACATACAGTTAGGTATTTGAGTTCCAAAATTCTAATTCCGAAATCTAGGTTCTCTAGTCTTCTTTTATAGTTTGTGTTTTTTTTTTTTTTTTTTTTTTTTTTTTTAATGCACCTATCTAATTTAGTCATAATTCAATTCTCAACCTTCTTTAACTATTTAAACTACCGACGAATTTAAAAAATAAAATTGACCTAATTAGTTTAAAAAAAAGACGGAAATAAAGAAATTGTATGACCAAGATGGCCTTGAATTTAACGAAAAAAATTAAATGCCTGTCTATATTTTTTTTTTGTTGGAGAATAAAATGCCTGTCAATAATTATAATTCAAAAAAAAAAAAAAACTTCATCTAAGAAACGTGATAGTGTAACAGAAAAAAGAGAGCTCTCAGAAAGTTTTGGTGATACAGAGAGAGAGATCTGTTAATCTGTGCGGGCATGTTCATTACCGCCAAGGCATAAAGCTATAGTTGAATTGACTCCAAGGCCCTCCAGATTCTCCAATCAACTCAACCCAATCTTCATAATAGTAGTGTTCAGCAGATATGGATCTGAGCCAGGTGAGTTGATCTTTGTTGCTTGCTTATATCACATGGGCTGGAGCTGCACTTACTTATATGTGATGCGTTTAGGGATTTGGGATCTGGATTCGTGTTTCTGAGAGGTTTTCAAGTATTAACATTGCATTTGAGAATCTGCTCTGCTAATTTGTATTACGGATTTGGTATGCAGATATGTATGTTTTTGTTCCGGGTTTCAATGAATGTTAGATCTGGGTTTTCATATTCTCTTTAGCTGAATGTTGTTCTTCAAGTGTTTTGAGCTTCCTCACTTGTTTGGTTAGGGAGAGAGTTCTGCGATTGACTAAATTATTCGAGACTCTCGAAGACTCATAATGATTAATATTGTCTTTTAAATGTCTGGAATTGGGGTGGTGTTTAGTTTCAATTCAATCCCTGATCATATGAACAAGGAATGTGAAAAAAAAAAAAATATTGGGTTCTCGAGGCTCCAGAAGAATGAGTTCAACTCACCTCTGGATTCTTCAGTTCTTGTGCAAGGTTTTGCAGCATATCACTGAGAAGGAGAATTGGTCTATATTGCAGCTGACTAACAGCAATGATTTCTTTCGAGCAAATTCGTATATGAGTTGTGGTGAAAACTTGGCTGCAAGTTTGACTTATTTTTACCTCTAACCAAATGTACTCTACTTTCATATGCAGCCACAGGGAGAAAACTATGCCAACCCAAAGACGTGTTTCTTTCATGTTCTTTTCAAGGTCTAATATCTGCAACTTTGTCATCCAATGTTTCTATATAGGAAAAAGAAGAAGAATTAAAGATTGTTATATACAAACATCATACATTCTTATATGTGACTTTATGTTCCTTCTCTTCCACAGGCTGCAGCATTGGCGTTTTACATACTCTCAGCTCTATTCTTTGATAACTTTGTTATCATTTTCGTTGTGACTGTTCTTCTTGCTGCTCTTGATTTCTGGGTGGTGAAGAATGTGAGTGGACGCATTTTAGTTGGTTTGAGGTGGTGGAATGAAATAAATGATCTTGGGGAGAGTGTGTGGAAATTTGAGTGCCTTGACCAAGAGGTTAGTACTTATTATAAAAGCTTTCTGAATAAGCTTCTCTCCTCTATCACCTTGTTTACTATGCTCAATTGGCTTCATTAGTCCATTATCACTGGATTCTAATCCAATGATCTTCGTTTTGCTCTAGTCATTGGCCAGGATGAACAAAAAGGATTCATGGCTATTCTGGTGGACACTTTATCTCACAGTAAGCATATATGAAAACATGTTGGGAACCACTAATTTTTAATTCATTATCCATAAAGATCTAGCACACATAAACAAGCTGGATGAATACACTTGATTTTAATATATTTGTTATTATGAAGATCTGTCACACAAAATTAATCAAATATAAATATGTGGAGAATAGATCCCAGAGGCATTATGTTGCTGAAATGTGTTATAAAAAGCTATATGGGTACACTTGGCAGTTGAACGTGATAATGATATGCTTAATATTCTGGCATTGCAAACATAGTTCATGGATCCAAAAACTAATCCAATGGTCTGTTGTTTTATATTTTCACTGTGAGAGTGAGATACTTCCATAACTCTTTCCACTGCAATCCGTTATCTTTATTTGTTGTATGTAAAGCCCTCATTGGAATAGAAATAATAAAAGAAATATTTACAGGTTCACCAAGTTCATAAAATTTTATCTTCTCAAAAAAAAAAAAAAAAAAAAAGGTGCATATTATTGGACCATTAGCTTTAAAACCCATCAGTGACTACATTAAGGAGATTAGGGGATCCTAAAGTTCTTAAGTGGTTGAGATCTTAAGGAAGGTGTTGGATAAGGTAGTGACAGATTTAGCAATAAAAGCTTAAAATCACGTGCTCATCTCTGTGACTTTGCAGCATTGATGTGATGAGCTCATTGAAGTTGTTGAATTGGATTGGATCTCCCATGCAACCTTATAGTGCATACAAAATAAAATTAAAAACTAAACAAAAAAAACAAAAAGAAAAAAAAAACGATTGATAATTTAGGATGGTTGTGTATTGTTAAGGCTTTACAACCCATTAGAGGACATCTAAGAAATTAGGAGATCCTGAAGTTCTTCAGTGCTGAGCTTAAGGAGGGAGTTGGTATGCTACACCCATGCCAAATTTAGGCGATAAAATCTCAAAATCATGTGCTATCTTTGTGGCTTTGCCACATTGATATTGGTATGCTATATCCATGCCAAATTTAGGCGATAAAATCTCAAAATCATGTGCTATCTTTGTGGCTTTGCTGCATTGATGTGATGAGTTCATTTAAGTTGTTGGATAGGAGTGGATTTAGGTGGTTGGTAAAGATTATAGTCTACAATAGGTACTGAGTGAATTATGGCTCTTAGAATTCTTATCAGGTGTGCAATATGAATTTTTTTAGTGAAGGGTTCTCTTGCCCTTTGGTTTTTGCTGTAATATTTTTTATTAGTCCTCTATGGTTCAGAGCTAGTTGACTCTTCTTTATTTTTGTGTACTCTTTTCATTTGGTTTTTGCTGTAATATTTTTTATGGTTGATGTTTAGAGAAATTGGTTGAATCATATTAGTTGGATCATGTACTGAACTCTCATGGAAATGGCCACACAGAGTTTGCTTGCTTGTGGTTGTGTTTGAAATGCTGGACTAAATGGGGATTGGATTTCTTGTATTAGAAAGGCAGAAGCATATGATGATGAAAAGTGAAATGCAGATGAAGATTTTCATTTTTTTTTTTTTCATGAAGATGAGGAATGAGTGCAGAGATGAGTTTGGAATTTAAAAAACAAAAACCATGTTAAAGGAAGATTCTGAAAATCTAGGAGCCAAAATTTACTTGTTGTAGATGATTTCTCGTTTTGTGAGCATTGTTCAAGCTCTTAGCATCCCTAATGTGCCTTTTCATTTGGATGTCTTGCCCTCTACTGTGTGAGACAAATATTGTTTTCTTAGCATTGCTTAGGGCAAGAAATGCACATATATGGTTGAACATTTGATTTGGATCTCAAACTTGAAACTAAGTGAGATTCGAGCTAGGAGGGAAGTAAATTAAGTGAGAATCTGTGGCGGCCTGTGCACTTTTATTATTGCGACGTTCTGTCTGGTTCCATCTTTCATGCACATATCTGAATATGTGTGTGTGTGTGTTTCATGCACATATCTGAATATATATATATATATATGTATGTATGTGTGTGTGTGTGTGTGTGTTTTAAGTTCTCTCACCTTTCTTGTTTTCTTTGTAGGCTGTCTTGTGGATTGTGCTTGGAATATTCTCTCTGATTCGGTTTCAAGCTGATTATCTGCTCGTTGTTGGAGTTTGTTTGACTCTCAGCATTGCAAATATAGTTGGATTCACCAAATGCCGTAAAGGTATGGAAGTAGTTCACAAATATGAAGTTATTCATTTTACTTTATCTATATATTGTTATCACTGAATAGTTGGTTCTCCACTTAAAAAGTCAGCACATCTAGGGGTTTTGTCATTGTATTATGTCAGAATTTCAGTCAAGATTCTTATTTAAAGGTTTTTTTTTTTTTTTCCTTTAATCTACTTTTGATGGATTATACTGAAGTAGATTTAAAGGGTTATGAAGCTGAGGTAATGGTAGATGTGAATCATGAAGCCACATTGATTACTATTTTAAAATGTTGCCGTTGGTAATACAATGCATTTATGAATGCACTGGACAGCCACTGGTCTGTCTCCTTGTAGTATTTCATTGGTATATGTTGTTTTCATATTTAATGAGAGAATACTCCTGATCTTACTTTCAGATGCAAAAAAGCAAATCCAGCAATTTGCCTCCCAAACCATTGCATCCCGAATGTCATCCACGATCCAATCAGCATTCAGTGTCGTCTGAATCATTCTTGCAGGAAATTTGAAATAGTTTGGATAAAGAAAACTTTTGTAAGAGCGTGTACATGATCACCATATTCTCCAGCATTTGTCTGGCTTCTTGTTGAGCTTTGGTAGGGTTACAAAGAAAGTTTTTGTATGGACTCGTTAATCTTGATTAATACTGGTATGTATGATAAATGCAGTGATATGCAAAGTACGTTACTATAAATCATCTCATGTTAGAACGCGAGTGTAATTTTTCCACTTCAAACATTGCTCGTTTAATAGACTAGATGGTATAGCAGTTATATAGGAATCTATTAAATTCCATGCCATTTGTTTGTGTGTTTCATGGAGTGTTTGCAGTATGCTAAACAGGTTTGGAAGGGCATGGATTTCTAAACAATAATTAGTATGCCATAAATGTCGTTATATGTATTTGGCGAGAGTATGTAGTGTATCGACATGTAATTGACCAATAAGGATGGACGGTTGGATAATATTAAGTATATATGTATATATATTTTTTTTTTTAATGTTGTTTATAAAAATCAACGGTTGAGATCTGCTGGATTTGATGGTTCACTTGTACCTTCAGTATATAGAAGAATTTTCAGTATTTTGGCTGTGATGAGTTAATCGATCGGTTAGTACGTAAGCTTTATGCTGGTCTAAAATCGCCAAATATGGTGCAATCTGGGCAACTCATTTGACTCTCGATGGTGGCAAGTAACCACCACTGAAAAAGCCAACGCCTCTCTTCGTAAATGGGTCTTATTAAACTTTGTGAGAGTGAGAATTATGTTAGGATTATGCCTCGTGAAGAACCAACTTCAATGATTTTAATTCAATGAGTCCTATCAAACCAAATTCAAATTCAATGAGTCATAATGTCATATTATCAAGAGCGAGTGAGAATTAGATTAGGATTAGGCCACGCCACAAGCCAAGTGAGATAAAAAAAAATTTAAAAAAAAAAAAAAGAAAAAAGAAAAAAGAAAAGGGTAGCTTGGGTAATTCAATGAAAACTACCGCTTAAAAATTTGAAGCCGTTGCTGTGAGAAATCTGATTTCAACTTCTGATGCCAAACTTCCAAAATTACCCTCGGCAACGTTTCCAATTCAGTTCTGTTGTACATCAACTTTTGGCTCCCAGAGCTTCAATCGCAGACAGGTTTGTGTCTCCTTGAACGATTTGATTGAATTTCTATCCAATTCGTGTATCTGATTATGTGGTTGAAATTTCAATTTATTTGATTTCAGAAGTTAGGTTTTGAAGTTGAGATTGAAGATGTTAGAACAGTTAGTGATATTTACAAGAGGAGGATTAATCCTCTGGACTTGGTAAAGAGCTTGGAGATGCTCTTAAAGGATCCCCCATCGACACACATTGATCCTTCCCGAGGAACGATCCGGTGCGGCATCCTATGATTACAGTGCTCCAAATGGACTTTCCATAATGAGTAATGGTAGAAAGCAAGGGCAGTTGCAGAAGTGTGGACTTGGAGGAGAGAAGAAGAAGAAGAAGAATAATGGATCGGAGGTGGTGATGGTGTGAAGGGCCATAAATTGGAGAATGGAATCTCCAATGTTGGTCATGTTTGTTGTTAGAGAATCTAATGTAGGTGGTACTGCTAATGGAAAAGAGAATACTAGTTCCAATCTTGGGGCTTTTGATATAAATAAGCTTAAATCTAGATCTAAGGTTGGGAAGAAGACGGAAAAGACAGCTACCCTTGATAGCAATGCCTCCAAGGCTCAGCTGAAAAAGAAGATAACCAAGAAAAATAGAGTTTGGGATGTTTCACCAAAAGAGGCGCCTGAGTCGAAATTGGATTTTACAGGTGCTGTGGGTGAGAATGCAGAGAACAACGTTGAGGTTGTGGCGGCAGATCATGGTGAAAGTATGATGGATAGGGAAGAGGATTACGGTAGTGAAAGTGAGGCTGAAGAGGAAGAGGAAGAGGAAGTTGGAAAGGAAAGCAAGCCTGATTCGAAAAAGAAGGGTTGGTTTTATCCATGTTCCAGAGGTGAAATCTGTTTACTATTTTTTTTCACTATTGTTTCTACTGTCTTGCCTAATAGTGCTGGTACACTTTTTCAGAATGTGATTGTATATAAAAAGAGATACTGTGCCCCTCTTTATTCCTTTATCTGTATGAATTTGCCAAACTGATCTTTTTGAAATTATGATACTTCTTCTGTACAAATTCAATAGTTGATTTGGTGAGAATTGTGGACACTTCCTGTACAGATGACCTCACACTTAGAGCCTCTCCTTCTTTCCTGATAAATATGAACTGGAACTATTTAGGTTCTTGCATCATTTTTATGTATCTTTTTCTTGTTTGTATTCAGTATTGCAGGCAAGGCAAACTTGGAGAGGTCGGATCTGGAACCAGCTTTGAAAGCTCTGAAGGATAGGCAAACATACCATTTTCCCCGTCTTTATGCTGCAGTTTGGTTTTGAGTAATTTTCGATCTTTTCTATTTATGGTACAGTTGTGTTCAGTACTGGTACAATGATTTTGAACCTGATGAGCCATCTAATTTGTTTTCTGTGCTGTTCCATTCTTAGGCTGAGGAGATAGCTGAGAAGCTTTGCGAATCAGTGGCAGCTAGTCTCGAGGGTAAAAAGTTGGGTGCATTTACAAGAATATCTTCTACTGTTCAGGTCTGTCGACTTTTCATTCCTCCAATTTTCATCAACGAGCTTGGTTCTCCTAGTTTTAAAGTTGGAAGACTAACATCAGCAATGTAAACATAACTGCAGGCAGCAATGGAAGAAGCTCTTGTTCGTATATTAACCCCTAGGCGCTCTATTGATATACTGAGGGACGTGCAGGCTGCCGAGGAGCAAAGGAAGCCTTACGTTGTTGTTTTTGTTGGTGTCAATGGAGTCGGGAAATCTACTAATTTGGCCAAGGTTGAGCTAAATCCTTTTTCTTTTTTTTTTTTGACATTAGGGAATGCCTCCTTACACAAATGGTTATTGACATGTTGCTCTTCCCAGCTTGCTTATTGGCTTCAGCAGCATCAGGTCAGTGTTATGATGGCTGCCTGTGATACGTTCCGATCAGGGGCTGTTGAGCAGCTGCGTATTCATGCACGTAGACTCCAGGTATGACATTTTGGGTCGATTTTTAGTTTCAAAGGATAAAGTTAATTATAATACTATCTCAGTCTAAATAATTATTTTGTGTCAAATGTTCTGTATCAGATCCCTATTTTTGGAGAAGGGATATGAGAAAGATCCTGCTGTTGTTGCTAAGGAAGCAATCCAGGAGGCCATACTGAATGGTTCTGATGTGGTTCTTGTTGATACAGCTGGTCGATTGCAGGTACTGTGTTGTTTGGTTCTATATTGCAATGGTTGAGCAAACATATGTCTATAATTGTAGTTTGTTATCTAGTCCTTTCACTGCTTTTGTTGTTTCATGTCTGCCTAAAGTTCCCTACTCAAGTACTTTCAATTGCCAACTACACTTGATGTGTTACTGGGGCTTTGCGTAGCCTGTTGATGTCTTTTTCCTAAAGTAATCTCCTATTGAGCCTTTCAGGATAATGAACCGTTAATGAGGGCACTGTCAAAGCTTATCTACATTAACAATCCAGATCTTGTCTTGTTTGTTGGAGAGGCATTGGTTGCGAATGATGCTGTTGATCAGCTTTCAAAATTTAATCAGGTTTGTCTTCTTTTTTCTTTGTTTCTTTTTTATCCCAATTTTATGTTGTTTTCTGTATCATTGTTTTATCAGTGTTTGGTTACTAAAGCCACCCCTCCTTGATCCTGCAGAAACTGGCTGATCTCTCACCTTCCCCCAGCCCCAGATTGATAGATGGAATATTACTAAGTTTGATACTATTGACGATAAGGTAAGCAAACTGCAAATGGTTTTGGATATTTGTTTGTACCTTCTTTCGTTGCTTGGATTATACTGGAAATGGTGAATAACTGAATCATGTATCTGATAGGTTGGAGCTGCACTGTCCATGGTTTACATATCTGGGGCCTTAGTCATGTTTGTTGGGTGTGGGCAGTCCTATACAGGCCTCAACAAGTTGAATGTGAAATCAATAGTGAAGACTCCTGAAATGAGAGATTTGGTGCTGCCTGCTTAAGTTCATCACTCCTGGCTTGCTCTTTGTTGATTCCTCTTCTATATCTGATGTTATGAAACTCTGTTTGCTGCTCTTCCTTTATTCTGTATCGTCTCAGTTGACCCATGTTCTTCAAACTTTGGTGGATCAGTCCTTTCGGCTTTAATGTACTATCAAATTTATTAGACTACACTACATCTCTCTCTTTCTTAGTGCCATTGGAGTTCTCCAGGTTTTTTACTTTTATACATATTGCTAAAATTACAACATAATGGCTGCAAAAATGGAATGGTCTCAGTTGCTGTCATCGGCATTCCTCATCAAGAAATGAAAATTTTAGAGATGCTCTTTACAACGAATGTTGTTCTTTAAAATGAATATATTTGTCTAATTACTTTTGTCGACGACACTGAAGTTCATTAACAAATTAACTTTGTTTAATGACATTGAAAAAGAAAATTGGTTTAATTACTTAGCCAACAAAGATGACTTGCAAAGGTTGTTCCAAAAACTTGAAATTTACTTTTGTCAACCTATAAATGCCGAGGCAAAGTTAAACATGAAAATTAAAAAATGTTTATAAATCACACAACACATGGCTCATAAACATGTCGCGCAATATGGGAAAGAAAAAGAGAATTTATTACGACCAAACACCAAATGTTCACAAGAGATTCAACCACAACTCACTGCTCACCAACTAATGACCCAAGAACACAAAAAGAATTTAAAATGACAAATTGGAGAAGAGCTAGAGGATGAAAAGATGGGGGGAAAACAAGAAAAGAAAAGAAAAATACAATAATAAAACCAGGCAACCTAAAAGCTAGACTTAACTGGTAAAGTGGCACTAGTTCTGAAAGCATTTCATGGTCAAGCATTGAGAGAGAGATTTTTAGTACGTGAAATGAGATATGTTCGGTCAGAAGTCATCCCGATCCCACCTGATTCAGCTTCAAGGTCTTCCCCTACAGCAGTCATATGCTCCTGCAAAACGTTCATACAAAAAGTCAGATCTTTCTTGACAGCAATTTACAGAATAAAGCACAGAAACTGGTCCTTGCGATGCCAACAAAATGAATTAAACTAAATGCCACCACTTGAAAGCAAGAAAAGTAATTATTTGGTACCAAATACTAATTGCACAACCCCCAAAAAAGCAAGTATAGTTTACATGTTTAGAGCTCTATAAGAAACTTCCAAGAGTAGTATAACAGATTATGTGCTATATAATCATCAAAAAGAAAAAAGTAACAGATAGAAAGAAAGAATAAAAACTTACAGGGATATCACCATCATCGTAAGTTTCAATCTTTAAAGTCGCAGGTTTACTGCTCCTTTTGGCTTGTAGAGACTTTTCTCGATTTTCATAGAAATTGAAGTCATCTAACAAAGATGATCTGGGTGCATAAGTTTTGAATATGTTCAGCATTTCCAAACCTTGCTTCATTCCAATCTGCAAATAATTATAAATTCAAACATCCTCTGTAAAACATGTCTATGAAAAATAGATCAAAGAACCCTCTGAAATCCAACATAGTTAAAAAGGAAAATGGAAAGGACATGTTTTTCAGACAGACATAACTGTCCCAGGGGAGCAAATGACAATGACTTAACAGAGTTGACGTTAATATCCATGATAGTTCAATAGGAAAATACAGAGACATGAAACACTAATCACAAGGTAGATCCCAAAAGAAGAACTTACTACTTATATTCTTTTTTGGAATCACAAGGTATATTCCAAAAAAGAATATAAGTAGTAAGCTTCAAATGAGAAAAAAAAAATAAAAATAAAAACTTTGAAAATAAAAGGTAGTACCTCTTGAGTGTCCCGGGTAAAAGTTACAGGTCTGTTATCATTGTTTTCAAGGATAATATGCCGCAACTGAGTGTTTGGTATGTCCTTTATTACATGCCATTTAACTGGGAAGAACCCACTCCACTTGTCAACTTGCCAGAAGTCCATATCTTTGTTGAAATCTACCTCCCCAATCATCTCGGCCAGGCCTACAAACTGCCCACTTCCATTCACCTGTAAACGAAAATTAAATTTGAAATTTTATTACATTGACGGGATATGTCAAAACAAAAAGAAAATTAAAACAATAACAGATCGACAGAAATCAATGTGTAAATGTTCTTTCACCTTGAACTTAACAAAACCAACAATGATCGTTTAGATAATTGAAATATTGCTAGATATAAAACGAGGGAAACCTATATTGAAGTCTCATCACTATGACCTTCCTAAATTTGCACTACTGATCTTCTAATAGTAAGTGGATTTTCCAGAGCAGCTATCAAATATTTAACATTCGGCAAACTCAAAACAGGCGAATCATTTGACAAACAAGAAAACTAACACATATGAATCCATATCAACTCTTTTGTGAATTATTACCGAGAAAAAGAGGAAGATAGGACACCGTGTGCCTGTCTCACTAGATTTTGCTTCAGCATCACGAAATGTTACATCCAGTTTCTTATTGCCATTCGGAGTGCTGGCCCAAACATCATATTTAATGCTCTTATGGACATCATCTTCACTGTAAGACTTAATGACATAGAACTTCGCACTTTCATAATCAGTCTGAAAATCTGGTAGGTTGTATTTATCTCTACTGACTGTAAATCCCAATACTTCCTTCTCAGAGTCTGAAGGAGTAATCTTGTTGCAAGATCTTGGACCACGTGTCAACTCAGTTGAGGATTCAAAATCCTCATTTCTGTTATATTTTTCCCTTGACTTGAATCTGTCATTTCCATTTAATATCCTCCCATTAGATTTGTAGTTTGTTTGACCATTAAGAGGAAACAGACCCTTCTGGTTAGTGAATGATGAGAACCTTCCAGTTGAGGGGTATCCCTTCAAAAGACCAGCTGAGAAATCAGAACCTAAATGAGGCGCCTGTAGAATAAAATTAAAAATATAAATAAAAAAGTGTAATATAGGTTGCATAACAATTATAGGTTATAAACTTATAAGAAAATAAATGCTGAAAGTAACTATGAAATTAACTCATTCCCTTCTCCCAAGTTCGATGACTGATTCCATTACTAGTTGTTTAACTGAGGTTCCCCACCTAAGTCCCATATCTTAAAGACAATAACTCTAGTGCAAGCTGCCTAGCTAGAAACCAATTCCTGGATTTGGCTACTGATAATATATGTACCAAACAAATTTCAATGACATGACATATATCAAAACAAAGTTGCTTTACTTCTCTTTGCAAACCTTGTTTAATGATTTGTTGGGTTGTGTAGAAGGGAAAGACTTGGAAAATTTGCTAGCAAGATTTCCATTCGTTTTGCCCGACATAAAGCCACTTGACCTAGATAAAGCAGTACCACCTGGTCCAGACTTTAGATTTCCAAAACCAGAGTTTGTTGTAGAGATATCGCCAGAAAATGTTGTGTCCCATGAATAATAAGGCATAGCTTCTGAACCATACGAAACAGGTGGCTGCATATAACCTGAGGAAGAAAAATACTGCTGTTGACCAACACCTTGGCCATCAACACCCATAAGAGTTCCAGGGGCATATGGATTATAACCGGGAAGATAATAGACCATTGAACCATTGTCTGACTGCACACCCTGAGAAGCACCAAGAAAAGAACAAAACCGTTGCATCTCCAATTAATAATGGTTAATACAGACCCGGAAATGTATAGAATTAAATGCATCTCAAACTTCCAACAGCTAATTAAGACAGAAAAAAGAAAGAACATACCGCCTGTGAATTATTAGCATTTGCATAGCGATGTTCGTCCAACTGCGTATAGGATCCATTATATCCTGAAAACCCAAGAAAGTTGCAATTTCATTTAGAAAATGAAGCGAAAAGATGATGAATGGTATGCAATTTTAACAGAAAGTACAATTTCAAAATTAAAATGTATTACTAGAAAAAGCTGAAGAGAGCAAAAGTACATTCAACACATACACTTTCAAACAAAGGTTTCAAGTTTTAATCAGATTCCATTGCTTTAGAACCCATAGTCAACACTAATAACAGCCAAGACGCCCTTTATCACAGCCAAACCCACCTCCTAGAAGTCGTCAAATCAAACTCACTTGGTCCATGGAAATTTACCAAATTATAACAGCAATGTGCATAGGGTCCCAAGTACATAGATAATTGCACAGCATCTACTTGTCGCAAACATCATATGGTGTTTTTTACCAGAAGTGTGCAATAGTAATATTACCTCCCAAATATGAAATCATAATTGGAAAGTACAGAAAAGAATAAGTAGGCACAATGCAAGAGATCGATATTAAAAAGAGGATGACTTACGGTCCGGTCTAGGCATAATGTTGCTTGCAAACTTAAAGAATGATATCTTTCTATCGAACAATTTAGTTTCTGTATATAATCGACCATAGGCTTTCATTAAACACCTGATTAAAGCATAGTTACACCCCTCATCGGTAATACTCAGATAAAAAATTTTACTCTGTTGAAGACAAACCGAAAGCTAACTCTGACATTCCGGCAGAAAGTAGCATTTTACACCGGTCATGAAAAGACTAATCTGAATAACATTTTAAAATAACTCCTTAAGGAACAACCGAACAAGTCCTAATTTAGTTTACAATCAAAGAATTTGCCTCTAAATTCACGAGTTTCAACGAGAACAACTCTATACCATTAATAAGATCATGTTTAAAGACAAAGAACCATTCTGACATCTGACCTGGATAATAATAATTGTAACAGCTAGTGGGTGGATAGTAAACACCATGCTCTCCAACTGACTCTTGATCAGTCTCACCTTTGATGCTGTGGGTGGCATCCCTTGAAGAAGACATGGAGGAGATCGAATCATACGGCATTCCATCTTTCCCAGAAACCTGAAGTACACAGAAACATGGCGAACAGTTTTATTCTCAAAAGCATTAACTTTATGGTGCTAGTTTCTCTATTAGTTTAAGTCCACATACAATAGTCAGTTCGGGTTGTAAAAAAATCAGCCAACATAGGACCAAAGAGATTGTCAGGCTTCTAGGTCCATTGAATCCAAGATTTATGCCAATTAAAATAAAATAAAAAAGAATCCAGAATCTAACCAAAACCAATGTTATTTACTTAGTTTGGGATTCTACTCTAAGAATACATCTAAACTAGAAAAATTACACAATTTTATGCTACTTATTTAGCAAATCAAAAAAGCAGCAAACTCATAGTACCAAAACTTGACTTTGTAAACCATCATGCTAAATCAATTACTGTAATTTTACAAAATTCTACCATAACAATCGAAATCGAAATCTAATCGTCTTGAACATACCAGTTGTTGCTCTCCTAATCCCGAAACAGAATCTGCTGCCAACACAGTGGCCACAGGTTCAGCTGATACAGCCACACCAGAAACACATGAGCAACCGAAATAACAGAAAACCCCAACTGAAACTGCGAACAGTTTCCATGAAGATTAAGAAGCAAAATTACCTTTCTCAATCTTCTTTTCGCCGGCCATGTTCAATATTGAAGCAAAAATATGAGCAAAAAGGGTTTATGAAAGGAAATAGTTGTAGTTGTAGTGACTAGGCTTGGGTTGTACCCATACAGCGGCAACTGGCGTCGGGTTTGAAGCCGGTGAGGCCCGAAATTGTTAGGGTTAGGGTTCACAATTTGGGCTCAGAAGGGAGTGAAGTAGGAGAAGAAGAGGGAAGCAAATGGCAATGACGTACTGAATGGTGTAAGCCCTCGGGAGGAAATAAACGGAGCATTGGACGGCGACGATTAGTTCCTACTTTATTGAACAACCTTTGTGAGCCGTTGATATAGCCAGGCGCCGACGTTTTGGGAGTTCTATGCTTCACAAATGTTCTAATTTTTTCTATTCTTCTTTTTTTTCTTTTAAAAAAAAGAAAAAATCAGAAGTCTATGTCAAAATTTAAACACTCGGAAATTCACTCGTTACTCTGAAACTCTGACATATTGTTAAACATAAAATGCATACTATTTCTTAAGTTTGTCACCCACGAGTGGAGGGCTCTTCAAACTTAAGATTTCTATCACAACTGACAATTTAAGACAATCACAGTTTATCGAATAACGCATCCATCAATTACTTTAAAACTGTTGATGTTTGGACATAATATCGAGTCCTTGTAAATGGGCAAAGCCAGGTGCTCTTATTTTACAAAGGTAAGGACGCTTGTTTCCATTACTGACTAGATCTTTTATGATGCAGCGATTCCGGTCTATGCCAAAGTCAACACAATTATTGGTCTAGTTACAAGTCTCCATTACAAGACTCGACATTCCATATTATAAGTTGCTACCTATTATTTGTTAAATTATTTTCAAGCAATGGTATAGTAGTAGTAGCAGTAGTGCAATTGGCATGTTTTGAATTTGCTCTTGCATCACTCTGTAATTGTGAGCTTGAACAACATATTTTCTATCACTTTGAATCCTCACATGCACACATACTGTAAGTGGTGGTATGTCATATTTGTTGGTTGGCCTGTTCTCAATTCTCATGTTTGAAATTATTCCTTTTTTTTATTGCTCATTGACTAAAAAAAATGATGAATGAAT
Organism: Rosa persica; assembly: GCA_025331145.1. Taxonomy (NCBI): domain Eukaryota; kingdom Viridiplantae; phylum Streptophyta; class Magnoliopsida; order Rosales; family Rosaceae; genus Rosa; species Rosa persica. The sequence continues at coordinate 34,914,408 of WFKR01000007.1, read as the reverse complement.
AATTTATAGAACATGTCCAGGCTATTCCTAAAGTAAACATGCCTCGGTCGTGACAAACGATATGAGGATTGGGAAGAAATGGGAATGGCTTGGTCATCTCGATGGATTGTGAAACTATTGACTCGAGTAGATGTGCTATTTGGGATGTCCTTGTTGCATCTAGTACCCTAAAGTCATCTGACTTCGGAGCTGCTAGCATAATGCTCCTTACATGGGTCGTAGTCCTCTTGAGCAAAAATGTTAGCTTGTGTGAAAGGCAAAAAGAAAAAATTCAAAATCATGTCCACACGGTATTATAAGGGGAATAAAGATTATGTGCTTTAAATTGTTTTGTATGTGAGTGTTGCTTTTCAGGTTTCCACAAATATTATACACCCCATCTTGAGATATGTGCACTCTACACAACAAGAGGTATAGAATACTCAATCATCCTATATCTTACCTTGTGATTGTTGGAATCAATTCACTCGTGTGAACTTATTTTGTTGCACTCTTATTTATAGTTAAGTGGTATTGCTCTTGTTGGAAAAGCTATGCGAATTTAATTTGTTCTTAGCATTTAGATACAACTCACTCATTGTGTGTTTGCATTTCATTCTTGCATCTCTCATCACATGATCACACTTAGGGGAGGTATTAATACTTGGACTATCCTCCTCTGATTGATTTGACTTGGGCTAGTGTCTATTGTACAACATCTATTTGTGATCCTCCTTCTACATAGCTTCCGCTACGTAAGTTACCTTTGTCATTCCTATTCAAAAATGGGGAGAAATTAGATGTGTGACTGTGATAACGTTATTCTATCTTATGCACTTTACCAATGTGTGATAAGTGTTTCAGGAAAAATATGGATTGTGACTCTCTCCTCTTGTACTTGTTGAGAGGGAGTTTGCGTTGATTAGATGTGTTTTGTATAGGAATGTCAAAGGGGGAGATTGTAGGTACAAGAATTATTTATGGTGTGTTGGCATCCCATACAAAATCTTGAAGTATCCTACACGCTAATCTCAGAAAATCTCAGGTAAATGCATCCATGCATACATGGTCAATCCCGTGTGTTAATTAATTAGTGGTTGGTCTAGGAAAGTATGTTTGGGGTTTAATATTTTTATTTAAAGATATTTTTCTGTTTGCCAAATTGTGTTATTGATTTCCTAAGTATTTTAGGATTTGGGGTCTTTATTGGATTATCTTTATCACAAAAGATTACTTCCTTATAGAAGTTGTATTAGGGTTGCATTCTATTTAATTGAACATTGCACGGCCTCTTCATATATATATATATATATATATATTGGGTGAAAAGAAAGGCGTCCATGGTGGAAAAGGTTTGCAAGAATTAGTTGTGAGACTTGCTTGGTTAATATTAGTTTTGGCCATAAGAATCAAAGACACTTGGTCCATGTATAAGTGTTTTGATCATCTTTCATATACATATATTCTCTTGAGATCAGTAGAGAGGCTGTGAAGAAAGAAGAGTGATATTTGGTGATCATTCAAGTGAAGGAGTTCAAGAAAGAAGACAAACTTTGTATTAGTCTTTGTCTAATTATTGTAGCCAAGTTAGTGCTATTCAAGTTTGTAAAAGAACATATCCTTTATAATAAGATGATTCTTATTTTAGATTCTCAAGAGTAAGAGTCCCGCAGTGTTTTTAATCTCATATTTGAAGTTTTCAATGCGTAACCAAAATCTAGTGTTCTGTTTGTTAAAACCCGCTCCACTGTCAAGCCACTTATGGTCGGCTCACCAGCACCATTCCCTTTTTCACGTCATCGCTGTCACATATATGGTCATGGCTTGGTCATTTGTCATCCCGGAAAGTCATAACAGCTCTGACGGTTTCTAGAAAAATTCAGGACGGTGACAGATTGAGCTACATGTGGTACGAAAATTTATCATCTCATTATGTCTACATGATTATGTAATTGGTTTTCAAATTTGGTTGGGTTTTTGTTGACTTGTGTTTCTAGGTTGACTTTTTCAGCTCTTCTTGGTTCGTTTCTGGGGTGACTACTTCTGTACATGAAGGCTAGCCACGATTGTGAACTGGATTCCAGAACTTGTTGGGTTGTTGACATGAAATCCTAAGTTCATCATCAGTCAGGTTCGAAAGAGATCGAGTTCCAGGAGTTGGATTAGCTTGGGTATTCACTTGCATGCATGTTATACTACTGAAGGTAAATTCGAGGTTACTCCGTGAAATTGGGTATTGGTGAGTTATGATTGTTATTATGACATTGATGGGTGTTGCTTTGGTGGACGTCGGTTTGGCAGTGCGATTATGCCAGATTTTGGGAAACTGCTACGTGTGAAAGGTTGAGCAAAGAGCCGGCACCTTACAACTCGAATTCTTAAGGGTAAATTCTGAACCCTGAATCGAAGTTTTGTCTTGATAATCTCTGAAAATGAGTGATTGTTCTGGCTATACGATGTTAATTGTTTATGCAGAATGGGCAGCCTGCATTATCGTTAAGAGTTGATTGTGATTATCAAAGCATGATTGTTCAATTAAAATCTGTTTTTTTTTTTTTTGATTGATGACATCGATTAAAATCTGGTTGTTGTCGGCAATGATATTGATTGAGTTTGTTTCCTTGGTTCAATAAGTGAAACTTAGAACAAGTCGGGTGAAATGCTTTTATATATTTCATTCTTGGTCATTTGAGTATAAAGTGTGAAATTTGGATAACTTGATAGAATCTGGTATTGAAATGAATATTTGGTGGTACGAAAATGAATTGGAATGAAGAACTACGAGTGTCCATAGTAATTCGACGGAATTACTATGCGACGTATTTACTAAAAGAATGAGAATCATATAATGTTTCAAGTTCAAATGATAAGTTCAGATAATTCGAAGGAAGGTGGTCAAACGTTGGTCAAAGTTGGTCAATCTTGGTCAAACCAAGAAAGGTTGGTTTGACTATTTTTTGATCATTGAGACTCTAAATATTGTTCGATAAACTATTAACAATCGATATGCCAGAAATTAGGACTTCAGCTACCCAATGAACAGAAGTATCAGAATCGCTCGAACAACATAAAGGTTAAAGCATAGGAATTCAGGTAGGGGACTCGGGACTTACTCGGTTAGTTATTTTTCGTATATAATTAAATATTAATGCATGTTTGAGTTTCATGGTTTGGTTTATTATAATGTAATGTATTTTAACCATTCCATAAGAGATGATTGATGGCCTGAGAGTGAGATGGACAAAGCGATTTCTTGGGCTTCGATCCCCTAAATCTCCGAAGGGGCTTTATGGATTGAATAGTGTCTTACATCCCTTGAGGAGTGGCACTACTTCTAGGTGATATGGAATAAGTGGATACTCTAGCTACACTTACCTGATTATTACTTTATTTGAGGTAAGGCCATGTAGTTGGTCCTCGAGACCAACCATAATTTATTATACATTCATTTGAGTTCCATGCATTGGTTTTGAGTCCGAAAAATATTTTAAGTTTGTCGTTCTATAAATGAAATGATTTAAGTACGTTTTCATACTAGGTACCCAGATTTCTATTTTATGTGTAAATTTTCAAACCTAGTCGGGTGAAGCCCTTATTGAGCAGCGAGGACGAAAACTCACCGCTACAACAGTGTGGATGCAGGCACTGTGCACTATTAACAGGATTGGAGCGGACGGAGTTGGGTGTACAGATTTCAATAATATATCTTAATGGAAGTCAAGTTCAGGGTTTCAAATCTTATCCTTATTTCTTAAAGTTATATTTTCAGAACTTGTTGAAATTTGTTTGTTGTATGCTAAGTTAATTATTTCTCTATTGTTTGCAACGTCAATTCCTGGATGAACATTTGAATTTAAAGTTTTGGAAAGGTCTTCACCTCAAAAGAATTTACGAGTTTCCGTTGTGCATTTTGTGAGAATTTATTTTAAATAAATGGCCCAGCGGATGTCTACAATGTAAATCAAAATTTTGGTTTATGTTTTAGAGACTCGTGGCACTATAATGTACTGAAGCTGGTGAGGTGCAGTTTGGGGCATTAAAATTGCTCCTTGATCGACCGCTTGAGGACCAAAGTTTTTTTTTTTTTTTGATAATCTAAAATAAACTACAGATTGAAACCTCTGTAACAACCAACACCCAAATTATCTAAAAGAAAAGCCTGACTAGCAGAAAGAGGTAGGGCAAGGAACCAACTCTGAGCTTGAGATTTATGACCAGTTTTGGCTATGGCATCGACCAAAAAGTTTGCTTCTCGCTTAATATGATGAAACAAAGACACCTAAATAAGCTTGAAGACCAAAGTTATTCACCTTATTCCCATAACAGAAAAGAAAGAAAAAATCTCTCTTAAAGCCATATGTTCTCATAACTAGGGCATCGTTTGCAAAGAATAAGCTATAGAAAAGTATTTAAGCAGAATGAATATGTGCATTGATATCTCAGAATTATATATAGAATATAGGTCTTTTACAAAAAAAAAAAAAAAAATCTGATAAGTTCATAAGTTGGGAGTCCAAAAAAAGAAGTACAACTAAATGTGATAAATACAGCTTGATATGTAGGATATACTTTCCAACACTCACCCTAAAGTTGGAGAGTGGATATCTAGAACTCCCAACTTGCACAAGAGTGATTTAAACTTCTTCTTTCCCAAAGCTTTGGTGAACATATCTGGCAATTGTTGCGAAGAAATAACATGTCGAGTAACAACTTGACCTTCTAAAATTTTATCTCAAATAAAATGACAATCATTCTCAATATGCTGTGTCCTTTCATGGAATACTAGATTTACATAACTATGTAAAGCTGCTTGATTGTCACAATGTAAATATGCAAGACCTAATATAGGCATGTATAAATCTGCCAATAGATATCGTAACCAAGTAAGTTCTCAACATGTACCTTCCATTGCTTTGTATTCAACTTCAGCAATAGATAGAAATTTGTCTTCTGCCTCTTTGTCCTCACTGAAATTGAAGAATCCCCAAGAAGATAGAATAGCCAGTAGTAAAATAATGGATCAGGCCCAATATAAATCACATAAAACTCTTACATTTAATGAATTGTAAGACTGAAGAAGCAAATCTTGACCTAGAGTGGATTTTAAATAATGTACAATTCGAAGAGTAGCTGCCATGTGAGGTTGGTGTGGTTCATGCATAAATGAATGAGAACATGTACTGAGTATGTGATATCAGGTCTAATGATTATTAGGTAATTAATCGACCAACTAAACGCTGATACGCATCTAGATCTTTGAGTAGTTCTCTCTTATTTGAAAGCTTGCATTCTTCAGTAGGAAATTTATCTAGTTTAGCACCCAAATAATCACTGAGTTTAATAATTTCTAAGGCATATTTTCGTTGAGATATATAAATCTCCTTCTTTAAACGAGCTATCTCACTGCCTATTAAGTATTTCAAGTCACCAAGGTCTTTAATACGCAAATGAGCATGAATAAACTACTTAAGAACATTTATGGAGTATAGACTGTTGTGATAAGAATATCATCGATCATCAACATAGGTTAACAAGACTGTGAGAGGGGTACCATCTTTGCGGACAAAGAGAGAGTAGTTAGCTTTGGACTGAGAGAAACTAGTAGCAAGTATAGCTTTTGTGAACTTAGATAACCATTGATGAGAAGTTTTTTTTAATCCATACAGTGACTTGTTGAGAGGACACACAAGGTGACACTGAAGAACAGGAGAAGGAGACATGTATAACTCTTCGTTCAAATAACCATCAAGAAAAGTATCGTTAACATTCAATTGATGCAGAGACAAAACTTTGCTGGCAACTATGGCAAGAATGCAACAAATAGTAATCATTTTGGCAGTGGGGAAGAAAGTGTCATGATAATCAATGCCAGCAGTTTGAGTGAAGCCTTTAGCAAAGTGGATATGACAAATAATGGCATAGAGGATAACACGTACCTGGTAGAGGACTTGGCGAGATTGATATTAGTCAATGTGGAGATCACTTGTAAACAGACGCAATCCCGAAGGCGCACATTAGGTTCCTTTGGGATCTGGGAGCTCCGGAGGGCCTAAACAAGTTCAAGAGGATCAAGTTGAAGATCAAGAAGGAGTTAGGGATTGGGAAAGGGTGGAAGAGGTTGAGGATCGGGAATAGGAGAATTGGGAATAGGTTGATCAAGAGGTGGGGACTCGAAATTAGGATCAGGTTGATCAAAAGCTTGAGTGATGGAGGTTGGCGCTATGTCAATGGCGTCCTCTAGGTCATTATGCGGATAAGCTGTAGCTAATAGTGAAGTGGCAGGTGAGATGCATAGAAAGTCAGTTAAGGTAGAAAGTGGTATTGCTTGGGCTGGTGAAGTAGTTTCAATGAGCTTATTTGGTGAGGGGCTTATGTGTGGTGGATAATGAAAAGTATCTTCATAAAAAACTACATCCTGATTGGTAATTATTTTCTTTGTCTCAATGTTATACAACTTGTAGTCTTTTTGGCCCATGGGATACCCAATAAAAATGCATTTATGTACATAAAGAGCGAATTTAGATGGTGGATTGACCGAGGTCACAAAGGCGACACATCCAAAATCATGCATACGAGAGTAATTAGGAGGCTGACTATAGAGAATTTCGAATGGTGTTTTTTTGTTAAGCAATAAAATAAGGAGATGATGGATAGTATGGCCAGCAGTGAGAGCACACTCCTCCCAAAAAGAAATAGGTAAAATAAGATTGAAAACGTAGAGCTCGAGCAATTTTAAGTTTGTGTCTATGTTTCTGCTCGACAACACCATTTTGTTGAAAAAGCACTCCTTGTCAAGAAAAAAAAAATTTGTAATGAAAGAAATTCCGCCCCGTTATTAGAGCGGAATTGTTGAACTTTGGTGTTAAATTGGATAGTAACATAAATAAAAAGATGACGAAGAAAAGTTTGTGTCTCACTTTTGGGATGCATTAAGAAAACCCATGTAAAGTGAGAAAAATCATCGATAATAGTCAAAAGATAATGAGCACTAGAAATACAAATGGTTTTACGACCCCAAATGCAGATGTACAACAAGGGCGACAAAATAGGGCCCCAAATTTAGAGGGCCCAAAAAAAAATTATAGGGTTTTATGTTTATACAAATAAATATTAAAAACTATAAATAATATAAAAGATTAAATACTTGTTACTCCTCAAACTTTTACCTGAAAAACAGTTTAGTCTCTCACCTTTTAGATTAAACTGAATCGTCCTTATTCTCTTTAATTCTCACCCAATAGGTCCAAATAAATATTATACCTCTCACTTCCTATTTAAATCCCTAAAACTCTCTCAGCTTTCTCTCTCGCCGGAGCCACTCTCAGCCTTAGATAGGAGATGAGCTTGCTGTCAGGCTCCACCCATTCCTCGATATTCCCTGAAGCTAACTAGCAGCTACCTTCCTTTTCCAGTTCTGTTGAGTTGCACCTTATAGTCTTTCTCAGATACTCATCATCCTCTAGCTCAACAAAGACACAACCATAGCTTCCCTTTCCAACAGAATCTAATCGTTTCTCTAGGTCCAGAATTCAAGAACACGAGACGAAAGAATTATGCAATCGAAGTTCATGGCGGAGCTGAAGGGGTTAAGCACCAGTGGCGGCTCATGCGGCATCCTCTAGCATCGGTGGCTAGTGAGGATTCAAAGGTAGGATGATTGATGTTTGCTGGGTCGAGTGATGGTGGTAGCATGGTGAGACGGTGGCTGGAAATCGAAGAAAACTGGAGAGCAGAGTCGTTGAAGTTTTGAGGCTAGCGTGTAGAGGCTGAGGTCTATGCCATGCATCAATCCTGCCTGGGCTTGAGTCACCGTCGATCCGTCTTTCATTTGGTGGTGGCACTATTCTGAGTGGCGGCTGGACACCATACTTTTAGGTGTAAGACACTTTTTTTTTTTCGATCTTCAATCCTAGGTTGCAGGTCGAGTTAGGGAGGTTGGGGTGGAGCCAAATTCAGGAGCAACTTGTTGAGATTGGCGAGAGTCAACTCAAGTTAGGGAGGGAGAGAGAGAGAAGTAGGGAAAAAAATTAAAAGAACGATTGAAAATATAAAAGAGGGAAAAAAAGAAAGAGAAAAATAATATAAAAAGGGAAAATTTTAGTAATAGTACATGAAGTTAGACCCACTATGCATTTCTGTACACAAAGTTAGACCCACTATGCATTTCTGTACACGAAGTTACAAATTATGAACTTTAGTACACTAACTTCTAATCTCGACCAACTATTTATACACGCTGTGACTAACGCCATTAGTCAATTTGCCACTAGCATAATTTTAGGGGTAATTTGGTCTCTTTACATTTGTATTCTAGGCACCCATCTTTGTCTCTCTCTCTCTCTCTCACCTACATTTTTTTTTTGGCAAAGCTCTCCCTCACCTGCATTGAAGAACAAGTTTTTCAAATCTAGAACCAATCTCTTCCCTTTACCCCAACTTGTCGCCGGTGAAGTGGGCAAATAATCCAAATCCGACGCCATTACTTCCTTCATAATTGAATCAAACTCAGCTTGGACGCAATGGAAGGCGAAATCTCCACCATCCTAGACCGACCCAATTCCATTAACCCTCTCGAAATCGCATCTCAATCTATTCAAGAACAAAAGCACCTCAAATAGATTGATCTAGACTAATCCAGATCGTCAACCCGAAGACCCATGACGGCGACTATACTGTGGACTTTACTGTTCACGGCAGCCATTGCAGAACTTTTGAACTTGTTCCCGATGTTGATTCTTGTCCCAGAATTCAAGAATTGATGCTCGGGTCCTTGTTGTACTTCGGACTAAAGAAGAGAACTGGGAAGGGCTCTGCTCGACTTTCACAGTGCACGGTGGCTGAAAGTTTATGCTTGCTCACTATTTCTATTAGCTCAGTGAGCCATTCAGAACCTCAAATCAAAAATTTGTTCTTTTGGGTAATCCTCGCAAATTGGGTGTACTGCCTGTTTCGGTTAGTGGTCAATTTCGACTATGGTTGTGTTTGAAATTGAGATTAGCTCTACTTGGTATTGTTATTAGAATGGAGATATGAGAATTGAATGATGTTGTGATTTTGGATCAAAAAAGAAAAAACAGAAGCGCCACAAATTGATTGAAGTGTTGATTGAAAATACAGAAGATCTGGGCAAGAGTTTTATGGGTTTGGGTTTGGGGTTTATCTCTTCTAGGTGAAAAGTCTATTCTACCCTTCATTTTATGGATAATGGCATATGCACTAACTGGGTTATTGACATCATGTATAAAAAGTTGGTCGGGTTTATAAGTTCGTGTACTAAAGTTCATAATTTGTAACTTCGTGTACAGAAATGCATAGTGGGCCTAACTTCATGTACTGTTTCTAAAATTTTCCCTATAAAATAAACTAAATGAGGGTATAATATTCATTTTGGACTTGTTGTGGACTTGTTGGGTGAGAATTAGAGAGAATAAGGACTGTTCAGTTTAATTTAAAAAGCGAGGGACTAAACTGTTTTTTAGGTAAAAGTTTGATGAGTAATAAGTATTTAATCCTAATGTAAAATAGGGTCCCAAAGGACCATCCTTATACTCTCTTCCTTTTGTTCCGTTCACACATTTTTAGATGTCTTTTTTAAGAGGGCCCAATTTTTTGTTTTTTTTTATGGTTGTATGGTTAAATAAATAAAAAAATGTTGAAAATTAAAAATATTATGAAATAGGCGTCAAAACCTTATCCTCTCCTTTTTTTTCTTGCTTTTTGTCTCTCTCCCCTCCTCAATTCTCATCGACCTCAGTGCCTCACTACTTAGCCACTGAGGTATGATTTTTTGATTTGTTTTTACAAATAAATAAATGTTTGCTTTAGTATTTCTAATGGTTTGATTTGGCTTTCAAATTGCAAAGGTCTTGGTCGTCTAGTAATTTTCTGGGATTCTGAGAATTGAAAAAATTGGAGAAGTCGAGCAGTCAGCAAACTCAGAGTCTCAGACTATACTTTGAGTCTTTGATCTTCAGGGAATCATGTCCTCTCATTCACATTGATTTGCTTGACTTGTCCGGGAATGTTGCATTGTTGTGTTAAAATTTATAAGTATGCCTCCTAAAAGAAAATGCTTATTTGTATATGCAAAACGTTTAAAGAAGAAAAAAGATGCAGAGTTGGTTAAATCTTTAAGTGGAAGTCTTGATAGGTTCATTACTAATGAACCAGAAGATTTGGGTGAACATTTAGTTAATGAAGAGGCAGAAGAGCACACTGATAGGGAAGATAATGTGCAAAAGTACATTGATGGCAATGAAGTTGTTGATAATTTAGGTCAGGTTGAAAATGAGAATGATGCGGGACATAATGATAATGTGAATGATGCGGATATGACTCCAATAAATATTTTTGATCCAAGAAATTGGGATAGCGTGGATAGAAAGTTAATAGATTTTTTTGGTAGGAAAGGGTCTTCTTAGAGCTCTTTCAATAGAAAATGGTCCTCTACACAAGTTCAATAGAGATTTTAGTTCAAAATTTTACACTCGGTTTGTAGGAAATAGAGAGAGATATGACAGAGAGTGGCTAGTGTACTAAAAGGAACTTGATAATTAAGGTTTTTTGTTTTTGTTGCAAGTTGTTTAAAAAGGGGCCAATGCAAGCTCAGTTACCGGATGATGGTTACAATGATTGGGGTCATCTTAGTAAAAGACTTAAAGAGCATGAAATGAGCACTGATCATCTCATTAATGCATTTACTTGGACTGTTTTGTGTCTTAGATTGCAGAGGCATGAAACAATTGATTAAACTTTTTAAGACCAGATTAGTAAAGAGAAAGAACACTGCAAGAATGTGCTCAAAAGAACAATTGCAATTGTAAAATTTCTTGCTAAAATAACTTAGCATTCCATGGAACTAATGAGAGGCTTTATGAACCTAATAATGGTCACTTTTTGGGCCTAGTTGAAATGGTGGAAAGATGTGAAGAAGTGATGGAAAAGCATTGTCGACAGGTAAATAGTTCTGAAATTCATCATCACTATCTTGGTCATAACATTTAGAATGAGTTGTTGCATATGATAGCCATTGAAATCAAAGCTAAAATCATTAAAAAAAACAAAAATTAAAGATGCTAAATATTTCTCAATGATTCTTGATTGCACACCAAATATTAGTCACCAAGAACAACTGTCATTGATACCTAAATGTGTGAATGCTTCAAAGAGTCCAATACAAATTAAAGATTTTTTCTTGGAGTTTTTAAATGTACTTGGAACTTTTAGTCAGGGAATGTTTGAAGAGTTGTAAGATGTGATACATTCATTGGATCTTGATATTAACAATGTGAAAGGGACAAAGATATGACAATGGGTCAAACATGAAAAGCAAACATCAAGGGGTATAGAAAAAATTGTTAGATATCAATCCTAGAGTATTATACACCCCGTGTGGTTGTCATTGTCTAAAATTAACTCTTTGTGATGTGGAAAATTCTTGTGGGAAAGCGGTGGATTTTTTTTTGAGTGTTACAACATCTTTACACCTTATTTGTAGGCGATGGTATATTTTGAAAGACAATGTAGAAAGATTTACTCTCAAATCATTATCCATTACACGTTGGAAGAGTTGTATTGAGAGTGTTAAGCCTTTACGATTCAATTCTATTGAAATAAGAGAAGCATTACTTCAATTGGATCCCAAAATTAAAAGTGGTGCAAAGTCAATAGCAACTAATGATCTGGGAGTCTTTGAGTTTTTGCTAAGAATAGTGATTTGGTATGAGATATTAGTTGTTTTTTTTAGGTTACCAAAGTGCTACAGTTTGATGATATGCAAACTAGTATTGCTATAGCTGAAGAAAAAGGTCTAATTGCTTGGCTTGATAAGTTTTTAGAAACTGGCTTCACAGATGCAATAATTACTACTAAAGAAATTGCTGGTACATTAGATGTTGATCCTATTTATTCCAGAAAAGCGTCCAATTTAAAGAAAAATATTTTTTGATGAAAGCCGTAGTGATCCATCACATCATCTTCAGGTGAGGAATATTTTAGAGTGCATTATTTCTTATATATCGTAGATCAAGCTAAGGGATCATTAAATAGAAGGTTTGAACAATATCAACATTATGATGATATCTTTGGATTTTTATTTACTTCAGAAACTTTGAATTCCTTGAATGAGAATGATTTGAAAGCTACTTGTATTCATCTTGAGACTGTTTTGAGACATTGAGAGAGTTCAGATGTTGATAGGGAAGAGCTTAAAACTCTTAAGGGAGATATTACCTAAACAAAAGATGACAACTAGTGATATATTGAATTTTTTACAGGAAATGAATACTTGCCCAGTTGTTAGACTTGCATATCGAATATTGATAACTGTGCATGTTAGTTTTGCTTCAATTGAGAGGAGCATTTCCAAGTTAAAGTCATTGAAGTCTTATTTGCGATCAATGTATGTCACAAGAAATATTGAATGGATTTGTTTTGATTTCGATTAAGAATGAATATCTTGGAAAAATCAAGGAGATGGATTTTCAAATGAATAATTGAATATCAATCAACACTGCTCAAGCATCTTTTTATAATTATTCTTTCTGCAAACTTTACATTTTTATTCAATATTTAGCCTCTTTTGTAGGCTCAACTAATGAGGTATCATTGATCATAATTCGATGGCTATTTGATTTTATATTGTTAGTTTGTTCAAGTATAAATTTCATATAAGACTAAAGCCTGGAGGGTCGCATTTTAAGCTTTTGCACAGGTGTGAAGACCCGAAATTTAATTTAAATAAATTAAATGTAATTCAATATTTGTTCAATAATATGAATTATGAATTTTGGGCTTGCTTCGTATGTCGTTGTGTGAGGAAAGGGGTTACGAACGAATTTTATTTTCGAAACGAACGTTATTTAAGGGGTCGTGAAAATTGACTTTTATGCTTTCGAAATTTGGAAAAGCTTCATTCATGAAAGTTGTAGAGCTCGTTGACGATCTCGAGCATATGTAGAACGTAATATTTGGAGTTCGTATGAATAAGTTATGAATATTTGAAAATTGAAATTTTTCTATAAATAGTAAGAAAAATCAGATTTTTTCATTGAGGACGAAAAAATCAGATTTTTGCATTTAGCCCCCCACCCTCACTTTCTCGCGCGCGCAGCCCTCCCCCCCAGTCTGACCCGGTCCCAAACTGACCCTAGCGGAAACCGCCCTCCCGGCCGCCAGCACGGGACCCGGGCCTCCACGCGTGTGCCCCGAGGTGCTTGACCGCTTCCCCCTATCGGCTTGCCCCGCCGCTACTCCCCCGCCTGGATCGAAGCTCCTTTCCGAGCCTCAAACCCGACCCGGCTGGAATTTCACTTTTCCGGGGTTGCACGGGCCGATCCTCCCTATTTTCGTGATGTCCTCTTCCTCATGATCATCCCCATATAAGCCTTGCATCACGATTTTGTGTGTGGAGCGAAAGATCAAGGATTGAAGTTTTCGATGGCTGAGATTCAATCTGGAAACTGATTAGAGAGCCGAGATTAATCCAACTTCAAAACTCGATCTAGGACGATCTAGACCTTATCTAAGAAAAAGTCAAGTATTAAAGTTGTTCATAATTGCATTTTGAATAATTTTTCTAATGCAAGGCTGAGCGAATCTAGCTAAATTGGAGGTCAGCTTAGCTTCTTGCAAAAAATAGAGACCAGCAGAGCAACCTATCCGTATTAGTCAGGTAGCGAAAGCAATAACAGAATTTCCTGTAGTAGGAGCATCCAGTTTCTCATTCTCATGCCATCGGTACACTAAAAAATAGAATTCGTTTAATTGGTCTGAGATGTCCTTATCTTTCTATCCTGGTTAGAACATGGGGCATTAAAGCGCCTGGCATTTGTAGTTGACAACTTTTGTATCTGAGGTGGTTGACTGGAGTTGACCGTCGTCTGACTGCCGCGTATGCCGGCGTGTCGGACCATATTTTGAGTTTATATTATCTGGACGATGATCTATGCAGTCATACAAGCGTTTTGATATATAACATGGTAATATTAGAAAAAGTTGATAAATAGTAGATTTACGTTTTGTCATTACTATTGACGGTTTTTACATTTTACCTTCGGTTTACGATTTACGGAGATCAGACCATCGGTTTTACTTCAAATTTTAATATGATAATCATATGACTGTCCCGATGACTTTGTGTGGTCACTGGCGAAGATCTGATCGTTGGATCTTCATATAATTGTAAAACAGTGATTCGGGAGGCGATTCGTGAAGATCTGTCCGTCAGATTTTCGTATAATTTTGATAGGATGTTTCCAAGGGCGATCCCTGAGGATCTAACCGTTGGATCATCGTTTTAATTCGATCCGACCGTTGGATCGTCTTTATTTTAGAATCCGACAGTTGGATCGTCTTTACTTTAGAATCCGACCGTTGGATCATCATTTAAGTTTATTTCGTGCTTCGTTTGCTAAGTAAAGACCGTACTTGATTCGGTACTTGACGGCTTGAGTTGACGAGCATTTGGATTATTGTGATTTGTATTTTAAATGAAGACGCAGCGGGAGTTTTGAGGTGAGTAAAACTCACGTGGTTCATATTACGAACCGAGTGCTTTAATTTATTTATTTTCATAATTATGTGAAAAATATTTATGGATTAAATATTTGTTTTTAAAATCACATGGACTTGATCAACTACTGTCCATAAGTAAGTAAAATGAATTTTAATTATACAAATGAATTTCACTATTTTCTTGTGTGAACTATAGATGGGTAAAATGATGGGTAATGGGACATCACGCCCAATCAGAATCACATAAAACTCTTAAGTTTAATAAACTATGAGACTGAAGAAGCAAATCTTGACCTAGAGCTAATTTTAAATAATGCACAATTCGAAGAGCAGCTGCCATGTGAGGTTGGCGCAATTTATATATAAATCAACTGAGAACATGTACTGAGTATATGATATCAGGTTTAGTGATTGTTAGGTAAATTAATCGACCAACTAAACGCCGATATGCAGCTAGATCTTTGAGTAGTTCTCTCTTATTTGAAAGCTTGAATTTTCCATAGAAAATCTAACTGGTTTAGCACCCAAATAATCACTGTCTTTAATAATTTCTAACGCATATTGTTGTTGAGATATATAAATTTCTTTCTTTAAATGAGCTATCCCAATGCCTAGTAAATATTTCAAGTCACCAAGGTCTTTAATACGATAACGAGCATGAAGAAACTATTTAAGAACATTTATGGAGTCTAGACCGTTCCATGTGATAAGAATATTATCAATCATCAATATAGGTTAATAATATTGTGAGAGTGGTACTGTCTTTGCAGACAAAGAGAGAGTAGTCGGCTTTGGACTGAGAGAAATTGACAGCAAGTATAGCTTCTGTGAACTTAGAGAACCATTACCGAGAGGCTTGTTTAAATCCATACAACGACTTGTTAAGGGACACACAATGTGACACCGAAGACCAGGAGGAGACATGTACAACTCTTCATTCAAATCACCATGAAGAAAAGTATTGTTAACATTCAATTGATATAGAGACAAATCCTTACTGGTAGCATTTGCAAGATTGCAGCAAACAATAATCATTTTGGCAGTGAGGGAGGAAGTGTCATGATAATCAATGCCAGCAGTTTGAGTGAAGCCTTTAGTAAAGAGACGAGTCTTATATCACTCGATAGAACCATCGTTATTGTACTTGATGCGATAAACCCATTTACAACTAATCGGACGGTTGCCAGAAGGTAAAGGAACGAGGTTCAAGTATTGTTGGCAGTAATAGCTTGAAATTGGGAATCCATGACTTGTTGCCATTTGGGGTCAACTATGGCATCATCATAAGAAGAAGGCTACACATCGCGACTAATATTAGAAACATAAGAGAGATATGGCGGGGAGTACCAATGATATGACAAATAATGGCAAAAAGGATAACACGTACCTGGTAGGGGACTTGGTGAGGTCGATGAAAGTCAGTGTGGAGGTAGAATCACCTCTGAAGGCTGACATTGGGTTCTCTTGGGCGTTGGGGGACCTCCGAAGTGCAGAAAAAGTCTAGGAGGATCAAGTTGAGGATCAAGAAGGAGTTGGGGATCGGGGAAGGGTGGAAGAAGTTGAGGATCAGAAAGAGGAGAATTGGGAAGAGATTGATCAGGAGGTGGGGGCTCGTGATCAAGATCGGGTTGATCAAGAGTATGACTAATGCAGGTTGGGCCTATGTCGATGGTGTCCTTTAGGTCGTTATACAGATAAGTTGTCGCGGGCGGTGAAGCTTCAGGTGAGGTGGGTAGAAAGTCAAGTAAGAGAGAAAGAAGTATTGGCTAGGCTGGTGAAGTAGTTTCAATGAGTTTATTTGGTCACGAGCTTAGGTGTGGTGGATAATGAGAAGCATCTTCAAGAAAAACTACATCCCGATTCTAAAATATTTTCTTTGTCTCAATGCCTTACAACTTGTAAGCTTTTTGGCCATGTGATACCCAACAAAAATGTGTTTATGTGCACGAGGGGCGAATTTAGATGGTTGATTAACAGAGGTCAGAAAGGCGACACATCCAAAAACATGCATACAAGAGTAATCAAGAGGCTAATTATAGAGAATTTCAAATGGTGTTTTTTTGTTAAGCAACAAAGTAGGGAGATGGTTGATGTGGACAGTAGTGAGAACACACTTCCTTAAAAAAGAAATAGGTAAATGAGATTGAAAATGTAAAGCTCGAGTAGTTTTAAGCATTTGTCTATTCTGCTCGACAACACTATGTTGTTGTGGTGTGTAGACACAAGAATGTTGAAAAAGCACTCCTTGTTGAAGACAAAAATTTTGTCATGAAAGAAATTTCGCCCCATTATCATAACAGAATTGTTGAACTTTGGTGTTAAATTGGATAGCAACATAATTAAAAAGATGATAAAGCAAAGTTTGTGTCTCACTTTTGTGTCGCAATAAGAAAACTCATGTAAAGGGAGAAACATCGTCCATAATAGTCAAAAATAATGAGCACTAGAAATACAAAGTGTTTTAATATGTCCCCAAATGTCACTGTGAAAAAAGGGAAAACACTTGGAAGTAGAAATTAAACTAGAAAAAAAGGTTGGTGTGTTTGTTTAGCCAATGGATAACTGTCACATTTATAATGAGAATCAAAACAAAAATTAGGCAAATTGTTGGCTAACAACTATAAACGAGCAGAGGAAGGGTCTCACAATCGGCAATGCCAAAGGTCGGAGGAGATGGTTAGATTTCAAGCAAAGCGTTGAGATGAAGAGGTAGGAGCCAGCACCACAAGGTAGTAAAGATCACCCCATCGCTTACCCACACCAATCATCGTCCTCGTAGCCAAATCCTGCATAATACACCAAGACGGAAAAAATGTCATCGAACAATATAACTCATTAATAACTTTACCAACTGATAAAATATCAACTTCAAAACTCGACACACATAGAAAATTATTCAAACAAAATGAATCATTAAAACGGATAGATGTTGGCCTTGTCACCATTAGGTAAGACAATGATGGTAGAGAAGAGTGCTAATCAGTATTCATTAATAATTTTGAAGAGGAAGTAATATGATGAGATGCTCGGCTATCAATGATCCAGCAATTGGGAGCTAGTTGGTAACAAACCTTATGCAAAATCAGAAGCTGAAGGACAGGTTGCGTTGGCCTGAGGTGTCACTAGTTTAGGATTTAGGGCAACAAGAATCTAAATATACTGAACTTTGGTGAGATTGGGCATGGTGGATTGAAGTTCTTTGAAAGTGGGACTAGAATCAACATGATTGTCAGAAGGGGTGTTACCAGGTATTATAGAAGATTTGTTGTTGCTGCCTTGGTGCTGGTTGCAAGGTCTATATCGAGGATGACCAGGTAGATAACCATTCTTTATATAACATGTTACCTCCCTGTGATAATCCTCACCACAATAAGTGCATTTGAATGATTCCCGGTTGTGAGAATTGCTGCTTGATTTTCATAACCTTGATTGTTTTGTAGTGTCCTAGACATATTGTTTTTACTACCAGGCACAACCATGACTGTTGTGTCTGATGGAACAATAATAGAGGATGCTAATTCACAATGCTTCTCTTCTTATGCAACAGAAGTATAAGCTGATTGACGAACAGATGGTAAGGGACTCATTAGCATAATCTGACTACGTGTACCTGAATACAATTCACTCAATCCCATGAGAAACTGCATTAGCCTTGGTATGGTCATTTTGAGCTCTACAAGTACAGGGCTCTGAAGAATTGAAGGATGCAAGTTCATCCCACAATACCTTAATTTTTTTGTAATATGTAGTAACAGACATTTACCCCTGTTCATTCTTATATATATATCTCAGACCTGGAATATGAGGGGAGCATTGTCAAAGAAAAATATTTCCCAGAGATCTTCCTAAATGACATGAAAGAACAAAATGAGCTAGGTCTGGTTCAACAGAATTAAGAATCTAGGAGAGTACCATATCATTGCAATGTTGCAAAAGAGCATGTCCATTAGGGTTCCAGGTCGCAGAAAGCTCCTTGATCTTGTCGGTAGTAAAACAAGTTTTGTTTTTGGCACCCAGAGATATCCTCATAGCATAGCACTAAGAATTGTAGTTGTCGCTGTTCAATCGTTTTGAAAAAAGGAGTAGACCAAGGTGATCTGAATGATGAAGGAACAAAGGGTAAGCGGAATCATCAGAAGAGAAGCTACCAGCAGCAAAAGGAAAATCATCTTTTTTAGCCATGAATGGTGGTAAAAATGGCAAATAGATAAGGTTGTGCAACAAAAGAAGAAGAAGAAGAGCTAGGATTTTAGGCCTGCTCTGATATCATATAGAAAAGTATTGAGGCAAAATGAATATTTGCATTGATACTCAGAATTATATATAGAGTATTGTACAACGAGAAAACTTCTACAAGTTAGGAATCCAAAAAAGCAGTACACCTAACATGATAAACACAAATTAATATGTGATAAAAACATATTGATATTCAAGATATACAAACTGGTTCAATTCCCACAGACTGCGTCAAATGTTTGTACACAGAATGACGGGGGCAAATGAGTGGAAGGAAGTTGTGACTTGGCTCTCACTTGATATCTCTCAATGAACCTACAACAAAGGAAATGTTAAGAGGAAGTCCGGAAGGTTCCAGACTTCTCTCATCCGACGCTTAAGTTAGACATAGAAGTAAAGTGGAAGCTATTGTTGAGAAAGCCTGAGTGGAAAGAATGGAATGAATACCGTGAGCTCGAGGTGAGACTCTCCTTATATAGGTGGTGGCATGCACTGGGACCGATGCCAGCTATCGCTAAATGAGGCCCGTGCCCGCGTTGGATGGTGATTGCACGAACGCAACCGTACGCTGGTTCCATGGATCCACCAATAGTGATATACTAGGATCTTGAGGGGCTGCCCTAGCTTGCACCATGAATGACTCTTTGCATGTACTAACAGACTAGAAAAGCCGCATCTCCATGTGACTAATGATCACAACGAATCAAGCTTTAAAAGCTCATGGTATCTCCTAAGTTTTCCGGTGACTTCGACGATTTTTGTAAGAAATTAAATTCAATCTTTTGTCGTACATGATCTACATGTTCGTAACATATATTCTATGACTAAATATAGATTACTATCCTGTAGTTTAGGTCTAAAATCAATTCAGTCCATGAACTTCTAATTTCATCAAAAACACCCTTACACTTTCAGTTTTGATCTAATAGGTCCAATTTGTTAGTTTCTGACAATTGAGTTATTTAACTTATTAGCGTGACTCATACATGGTCTATGTTTTATGGTGTAGTGTCGAGATGGCCTGCATAGTGTTTAAGAGTGAGTCATACAATTAAAAATAAATAGTTTTTCAACAAATAATCCAACTATAACTTGGACCCATAACTGAATATTAATGAATTGGACCTATTAGATCAAAATTGAAAGTGCAGGAGTGTTTTTTATGAAATTAGAAGTCCATATGAATTGATTTTGGACCTAAACCACAGGGTAGTAACCAGTATTTACCCTATATTCTATCAGTGTACAAAGGAGTTGATGTGGTCAACATCTCTCTCTCTCTTAACAAAAGTTGAAGCTCCATGTTGAAGTAGCTAGCGTTGGATTTACTAGTGACCAGCTAGTGAAAAGGAAAAAAGAACAACGCACACACTATTAATCAAACCAGTCACCAAATGACATCATATACTACTTTCTGTAATAAAAACTTCGATCTATCATTCCATCATAGGTCTTGAGATCTAGGCTGCGTTTTGGGGGAGCTTTTCAGCTCCTGTGCTTATAAGCAAAGCCGAATTTGGTGTTTGGTAAACTCTCTAACAGCCTGCTTCTATTGGAAGCCCTGGCTTTTTGAGAAGAAAAGCGGAAGCAGCCTCCTGCCAGCTTCTGGCTTCTAAAAGACGTGCGGCCACTGTAGCGAATTAATGAACTTTTCGAAATACCAATGGGTACCCTTCACCCCTACCTGACTACCTCTTCTCTTCCTCAACTCTCTGTCTTCTCCGTCAACTCTCTCTCTCGGTGCTCTTAAGACGTCGTTCCTCCATCTTCGCTCTCCCCGGTGGTCACATCGAATTCGGTAAGAGGTTTTGTTCGTGATTTTGATTTCATGGGTTTGATTTGATTTCTCTCTGTCCCCAAAACCTGAAATTTTGGGTGGATTCTATTCGATAAAATTTTGGGTTTTGTTTTGTGATGAGAATAGATGAACAAGTTTGTATATTTATTGGAGAATTGGAAATAGATGAACAAGTTTTGTTTTGAGAATTGAGAATTGGGTTAAATTTTGTTTTGTAATGGGAATAGATGAACAAGTGGGATTAGACGAGATGGAAGCCAGAGTCTTTTGTAGCTTTATCTTGTCAAATGTTTTTTTTCATAGATTCATGATTGCTGATGGTTCATATCCATTTTCTTGTCTGCAAGTTTATCTGGAATACCCAGTTTCCAGTTTCCACACTTCCACTCAAGATTTCCAAATCCAATTTCAGGTTTCCGATTCCATGTTGAATTTCAGGCTTTGATTTTTCTAAAATTGAATCATTGATGATAGAGACCACTGCTTCCTATAGGCTATAGCGCAACAATAGCTCACCCAACTTGGTTACTTTGCAGCTTTATTCCCACCTCTGATTCTAATGCAACTGTGCTGATTTATTTGTGTTGAAAGTAATGACAATTTTAGTTTATGAGGAACATTTGAATGTTAGTTGAGAGGCATTGGGTGAGGGAGCAGCAATGGACAATGTTTGTGTAGAACGGGAGCTGTTGAGATAAGGCGTTCTCTGTTGAGAATCCACATTTGACCTTGTATTTTCAAGATTTAAATGAGAGAACATCAGTCTATTTCGTTGACAGATGATATTCTTGCTCTTGCTTTTCTGTGCTGTTTGTTTTTGTGGTAAATGGAAAATTAATGTTGATAGAAGCTAATAGGTTGTAAAAAGTAGGAAGATTTGGAATCAAATTATAGAACGTTGGAATTCTATTCCTTCTGTTGGTACAGCTTTACAGGTCTATCAGAAACTGGTTTGATCATTTTATACGAGTTGGTATTGCAACATACAATGTGATAATTCAAGGCTTAATGAATGTGCAATCCAGTTTTGGTCATGTGTATATGCTACTGCAATGCAAGATTTAAACACTCTTTACCATTCAAATTTCTTATCTTGCTAATTCATTTTCATTAATCCAGTTTTGGTCATATGTGTTTTCTTCTTGTAAACTAAAAAGGTAAAAATACTGTGTAAAGAAATTGGTTCAAGGTTCTGATTGCTATGTTCATCTCAGTCATCTAATCAAAGTCAACAGCCAAATATATGCAGGTGGATGATGGCAACAACAAATGATCTAGAGATGGATGATGATGTAGAAGAATATCATGGTCATGGTGCACAAGAAATGGAAACAATAAGAAATAGCATTACTCAGAGTTTGATGAGTGCATATTTGAATATGTTATGATATTTTTTGTGGTTACTTAATGCCAATCAGAAATCAATTGTTATTAATGTTATTAATATATTTGTATAAGTTATTTTTAAAATTGTCCAATATTAATCATATAGTCACCATGATTTATAAAAATTGAAAGTCAACAAAAATTTAGAGGAAATAATAAAGATTAAAAATTATAGCAAGAGCATTTGAACAACATTGTATTTGATAATACAATAAAGACAAAATAATCTTTCATGTCTAAATTGGTCATTCCACAAACAAAAAACATAAGCCAGTTTGAGTTTACCAAATACTTTTCACTGTTTTTGCCACTGCCAGCATTTATAAAAGCCAGTTTACCAAACACTCAGCTGCTTTGCTTTACAGTCACTTATTCTCAGAAATAAGCAGAAGCCAGCTTTTCTTCAAAGCACAGCTATACTAAACTTAGCCCTACTCATACTGGTTTCTTCGATCCGTTTTTCCATTCCTGATGTGTTTCATCAGCTCAGTTATAGATATATTTAAGTACCTATGTTTCAATACGATCATGTTGACTATTTGTCATGGTCTCATTGCAGTTGTTATTGCCTTTATAATGCGGAGGCATTGAAACAATTTCAATGTACTACAGATCCTGAAGATTCCCCCCTCAAAGCTCGAGTCATCTTCTTTATGTCTTTGCTCTTTCCGTATTAATTAGCCGCCAACAAGTAACACCGCTCCTAGCTAGCACAGGGTTATTTCCAAATTTAACGAAGGAAAAAAAGAGTTAAAACTACGTATAAACGTTATCTTTTGCATACAGCTTGCTGTAAGTGTAACGCTGTTGACTGATCAGCGAAGTTAATATTCAGATAATTTCATTAGAGATGTAAGTAATAGAAGGACTAGTACCTTCCAAGGTGCAACTTCTCATCCAAGACCAAAGAGACAACGAGGGCAACAAGAACAAAAACCAGAGGCCCGAAACTGGCGCATATAAAGGACCTCTCATGCTTAGGCACAACGTAGTACATGTGGCACTTCCTCCAGTACCCACAATCCCCTAGACACGTATACAAACCTAGATCCTTGAGGTGGAAATTTAAAAAGATGAAGCAGAAGATATAGAAAGGTGGAGATATATTCAATCATTCTGAGACTGAATTACGTACCAGGCCTGTATGCGACCGTAGGAAGTGCCAACTTCCAATGGTTCCAGTCTTAGTGGATGCAGAAGGAAAAACCAACGCACTGGACCGACCTCATTAGTGACATTAGAGCTGCGCTTGAATAATATATAACTAGGCTGTCTCTCACTTCGTTTAGCCTATTACAGAAAACCAAAATAATTAGCCTAATAAGCCAGCATATGTTTTCTTTAATTCAATTGTAATTTTATTTTAATTTGGAATATAAAATTCAGTAAAAAAAAAAATCATTGATGACATGAATAATTAGCCCCAAGGCGTAACCCAAAGAGTTGGCCAGAGCTAGAAGACAACCCAACACACAACGTGCACATTCACGCGTAGCTGCTGCCTCCAAGTGTGGTTGCTGCTGAGTACCATGCAAAAGGTCAACATGGGTGGTCCATAAGTGGATTTCCACACCTTTTTAAAAGGTCATAACTCATAAGCATTGCCTAGCCTTCCTATTAATGTGTGCTCCACCAATTTCCATTAATGTTCCTAACACCTTTGCCTTCCCTCCTACGCTCCTTAAATTCAATTTCTCCAACCTAAGCATGCATTTTGCAAAGCATTAAAGCAAATCATAGACTAATAAAACAAAACACGTATTTATGTTGCAGTAATAGTATGTAGTCGTTGCTAGCTAGGGTTTTGGTGGACGATGAGCTCGCAGCTAGAGATTGCCGATTGACCTAGAGAAAATTATCCGCCTCCGTCTTGACAAGATCTCCGTTCTAATTTTGAACATCAACAATAGTAATTAGCAATAAACTCATTATAATATGGATCATTTAGGTTTTCCTAATTTTCGGTTTCGTTAATTTGTGTTCTTATAATATATGATTAGCTACGTTTCTTACGCCATTTCTGCCTATTTCCTCTTTGTAACTTTCTTTTTATTAAATAAATTTCACTTGCTTCATCGAATTTAAAAAAAAATGATAATAAACTAATTGGAGATGTGATTTGATTACGTGCCTAAAGAAAAAGTTATGGCCGGGATGAGTTGGGTTATGGTGGAAGCAAATATCGCTGACATTAAGGCTAGGTAATCGATGTACAAATTTTGTGACAGTTCTCCACTGCATCAATATTAATTGACTACTAATTAGAGTGTCATATGAAGAGGGTTGTTGAACCTACGCATGCTTAATTAACATCTTTGTAGGCTGCAGCATAGATTATGTTTATACTTTGGTCACAATGGAAAACGAAAAACTTTTCTATCTGGTCAACAACGATAATTGAGCATGCAAAAGCAGCTTTATGAAGCCCAGAAGAGACCAACAACATGACAGTCATGTAAAAGGTACTCGTGGATATCATCAACATACAGTTGGCTGCTTCCATTTCCAATGGAGCACCAAGTGTAAGCATGCATGCACTCAACTGTCTGTAACATGGATGTACATATGTTCATGATCCATGTTCATTTCTTATATGTATGTATACATGCTGCTTTGCTTACCCAAACGAGCCATACAAATTAAAATGCTTGGATTATAAGCTTTGGCCTGCTCTTTCTGCACGTAAGATATATAAGCTACCCCAGATCAACTGATTTTAGTTAACCAAGAAGTAACTAATTAAGCAATATCTCCATCTCCATAAAATTTTGGTAAACGCAATGCTCTGTCTCTCTCTGCGTCCTTTTCTAAAGAGTTTTTAGAGTAAAGGCATTCTTGGTCGAAAAGACCGAGAACGTTGTAAAACCGATCAATATTATCTGAAAAATAGAAAACGGATCATCAAAATTTATAGTATACGACACCGAAATGAATAAGTTTCCTTGTTGCATTCGGATTCCTTTTGGCAAAGAGTAAAGGTAGAACACCATTTGGCATGAAATTCTGATCTATGTACAAAATGGTTGTGGATTGAACAGGAGAGATATGATGTAGGCAGTGTTTAATGAATGAATTAATTGTTATGTTACCCGTCAAAGGAGAGAGCAATAAGATCAAGGAAAGCGGTGGCGAAAATGAATCGATAGGCGACAATAAGCCTGATGTCCATTTATCATTAGCAGCCAGTTCGTAGAAGATATTGACTCCAGCAGCATTAACATCAATGGCTTCAGCCCATGCAGAGCAGTGAAAACAACTACCACCCAGCTCTATCTATCTGAGACTATCTGCTCATGCAGCTCTAGAGAGAGAGAGAGACAGAGAGAGAGACGCAGCGAATTGAATTAGGTACTGATTAATTGTTGGGAAATGGATTTTAAAGCCAGCAGGTAGCAAATCTAGTCTGTGCGACTGTGCCTCTGCCTTCTTTGGTTGTTCTCCACGTCACCACTTTTAGGGGAAAGGTAGGACATTTTGCAGTAGATAGTTCAGAGAATTGGACTTTCGGTATGATTAGGCTTATAAACCAAAATTATAGATATTATCCGCCTAATGTGGATAAGTCTAAGGGAAATAATGATACAACTCATCCTAAAGTTCACACTGAAATCTTAAATGGCCTGGCAACTCCCACCTTCGTAGAATTACTTTTAATAATGGACTACCCAAAACCTTATCATGACAATAAAATTTAATTCTCCAAATCAATATCAACCAACCTCAATAACCAACAGCATGCATGCTGTATTACTAACCAATTTCCAATAAGATGATCTCTAATCCATAAAGGTGAAGTTTCAAGAAGAGGCTGGTCATCGAAACAAATCTAGTAGTTCAACTAAAATCATACAAATAGTACAAGGGTAGGATAAATAGAAATCCTACAATTAAAAGAGAAAGCGATAAAAATGACTATGCATCGACCCCCAGTACGCCTAACCTCAACTCATTTCCAACTTGAGCAATGTAAAACCGAAGGGCCTAGTGGGATGAAAATATAGAATTAGCAGAACACTCGACACAACATGTAATACCCTGAAAATTCAAATTAATTTCCGATGACCTTTTAAAAATGATTTTATGGTCATAAGCACGATTATGAAGTTTGGAGAGGTGGTGGAATTAGTTCGGACGATTTTATTTCAAAAACAAATGTTATTTAGGGTTTACAAAAAATTGACTTTTTATATGTAAGGAATTTGGGAAAACTTCCTTCACAAAAGTTGTAGAGCTTGTCGATACGAGTCCGTGCATATACGGAACACAAAAATCAGATTTTTTACGAATTAGTTATGACATTTAAAAGATTTTTCTATTTTGGGTATATATAGAAAAAACCTTAGTTTATTTGGAAGGTTTCCATTTTAGTCCGGACTCGCTTTTATTTTTGGAAACCACTGTTCATCGTCTTCCTCCTCTCTCCCCCACATCTGAACCCAGCCTAAAACAGAGCACACACTCTCCGGCCTCTCTTTCCCTCCACCAGCCACCAAATGGCGTCGAACCACTTCCATTGTCTTCGCCTCGGCCTTGAGCAGCTGCCAGTGACAGCCTTGCGCCTCGACACGGCCGGCAGCGGCGGAAGGAAGCTCCGCCCGGTTTGAGCTCATTTTGGTTCCAAGCTTGATATCTCAAGCTACCGGTCACCACTCCTCGCCAAACTCCATCCACGAGCTCACCTCAACCTTCTGAAGCTCCCAGAAGTGTCCTTGCACAGCGGCGAGGCCCGTGGAGGTGGCTGGAAGCCAACCCCGATCTAAATCAAAACCGAGATATCTATCTTCATATCTCGAGCTGTAGGACATCGTTTCGTGTGATTCCTGAACTGATGAACTCACCTTAAGTTTCTGAACAAATCTCCAGAAGGAATCGAGCCGAGTTGTGGACGTTTTTATTTCGAACGGAGCACTATCAGATTCTGCAAAAATTCAGGCCACCACGATTGTTTTGGTAAATTCCAATCTCTTCTCGTTATTTTTCTGATCTTGAGCTAGTTATGAAAAATGTTCAGAATGTTGAGACGAAGATTGCAGCCAAGTTTCACCACCATTGGCGGTGGTTGACGGTGGCTCTACCGTCGCCTGTAACTGTCTTTTTCGGCCACCTCCGGGGTCAAAAATATAGTTTCTGTACATTTTAAGATTCTACATTCCAATACGATTATATCGGTATATTATACATATTTTTTGGATATCATATATTTAGTTATGAATTTTGACATTTCGATAGATTTCGATCGTTAGATTTGTGATTTGTGAAGTTAGGACCGTCCGATCGACTTGTAGTTTTGATATGTTGATCATATGACTGTCCCAGTGGCTTTGTGTGGCCATGGATGGAGATCCAACCGTTAGATCTTCGTATAATTGCAAAACAGTGATTAGAGAGGCAATTCGTGAGAATCCGTCCATCGAATTTTAGTATAATTTAGAAACCGACCGTTAGATGGTAGTTTAAGTAAGTTTTAGAATTATTGACTAAATTCAAGTCACATTTGATTATGTGATTTTTCACGCCCCGAATTTTAGAATGAAAATTCAAAATCCGAAACATGAATTACCACAACTCAAAAATAATCATTCTGAAATTTTCTTTTTTTTTAGCAACCACACCACACAAATTTAATTTCAAATCCCGAATTTAGTCTCGGTTAATTATTACAACTGAAACTCAGAAATAAAATTTTAACGCTCTAAATGAGCATGACAACCTCAAAACGTAAATGAAATCAAATAAATGCTGCAACTCCTAAAAAACACGTCGCTTCCATGATTATCCTGACCTGCAGGAATATCCGCTACACCATTTGAATAGTGTACCTAGATTGCAACAACACAAAACCCGGTAACCTTTTGAAAGCTCATATAGTAAAAAGAAAGAACGGTTGTTTAATTAATTCATATTTATTTTCACCCAAGTCGACACCCAACAATTTCCATGTCCGCAAAGAAAAAACAATCTCACAATCAAACACCAAATCAACAATTGAACACAAAACTTAAACTCACATCTTTCTTCACAAAACCCCGAATTCGTATTTATAAAAATATGGTGTTTGACAGACTAGAGCTCTAACTGAATCGTAACCCGTCACCTGACCTAGGTTATGGCATCCGACATATTTATCATTATCGTAGTTCATCAATATATATACATATATATATATATATATATATTTAAAACGTCCGATATTCTTACTCAATCTAGCCCCATTATCCGACAAGTGTTTGAGCATCCAATTTACTCAACCAATCGTAGCCCATCATCCACTTAGGATTAGAGCGTCCGATTTCCCTCATACCGGTCACTACGTCGACCCTAAATCCATAATCCAGCACAATAATATAATTCACACAATGAAATCAACCAATCCAAGATACACAATATTATCATGAATTTAAGCATTCGGCATATAACTCGAAATCAACATTCCAACTCAATCATATTATCACTCAACAACACACCAACCAATGTATATATTCCACGTAAATATATATATATATATATATATATGTAATCATCCACTCAGGGATGACCACTAATACCATCTATAGTTCACACAAGAAAATTATGGAATCCATTTTGTATTAATAAAATTCATTTTACTTACCTATGGACCGTAGTTGATTAAGTCCATGTGATTTTTTAAAAAAATTAATCCATAAATAATTTTCACACAATTACGACAAAATAAATTAATTAAAAGTACTCGGTTCGTAATATGAACCACGTGAATTTTACTCACCTCGATACTCCCGTTGCGTCTTCAATTTAACAAATTCACCCCGAAATCGTCAACCAAAGTAAAACCGTCAATCACCTAATCAAACACGATAATTAACTTAGCGTACAATTCAAAAATGCATTTATATGAAGATCCAACGGTCGGATCTTCACCCGTGATCACACAAGGTCATCGGGACAGTCCTACCATCATCATATCAAAACTACACGTCTATCGGACGGTCCAATCTTCACAGATCATAAATCGAAAGATCGAAATCAATCGAAATCGGAAAATTCATAACTAATTCATACGATATCTAAAACTCATATGCTATATATCAAAATGATCGTATCGACATGTACAATCTAAAAATGAGTAGAAACTACTCTTGGGGTGGCCGGAGGTCACCGGAAACCACCACCACAGTGACAGCGGCGCTGGCATACCAAAGTCAAAATTTGCCAAAACTCCCAACATCGAAGTTCTTCATCTCAACTCCAATTTCAACTTTCATAATTAGCACAAAGTCAAATTTCAAGTCTAGGGGCTGGAATTTAGCTAAAAAAGAAAGAGGCCGAAATCGTCCAAAATTGATCAAATTTGAAATTCGTCTTCCTCGAGTTAAATGGAGATGTGAAACTTGGTGAGTTTGTAAATCATGGTAAGACGAACAAAGCCCAGTTGGTCTCTCCTCCTACTTTGGCCGGAGTTGACCGGAATTTGAAGAAATGCCAAAAAAATGATATGACCTTCTTTGCTTCGATTCGTTATCTATGATGAATGATAGGATGCAAGGCATATATGTATGGAAAGCTTGTTTCAAAACGAAGAGAGAGGGACAAGCGGCTCATTTATTGGTGGCCGGAGGAGGAAGAAATCAGCCGACGAAGGGAGGAGCAGCTCAGGCGATTTCAGCTCGAGCTGTGTAGTTTCTCAGCCTTGTAGCACTTCCCACGGTTCTTTTTTGACTTCGATGTCTTCTAGGAATTTTTAAATGACTTCAAGGCGAGCAAAATTGCTTTTGAAATCCAGTCGATCAGAGGTCTGTGGAGGGAGATATGGCCAGACAAAAGGATAGAAGCTCAGGCGAGTTCTAGCTCGAGCTGTGCGGCTTCTCGACCTCCTTGCGCCTCCCACGGTTCTTTTCTCACTTCGACGTCTTTTAGGAAGTTTAAAGGACTTCAAGCCGAACGAAAATACTTTTGGAATGAAGTCGACCAGAGGTCTGTAGAGGGAGATATGGTAGGACAAAGGAGAGCCTAGAAATGTGGTGACGGACGCGGATGGAGAGAGAGTGAACAGTTTCGGTTTCCAAAAATGGAGGCTGGGTAAATATGGCTACTTTCCAAAAATGCTAGGGTTTTATGCTTATATGCTTGAAATTAAAATTTTTCTAAATGCAATAACTCCATCATATAAATTCCGATTCTTGTGTTCCGCATATGCACGAACTCGTATTGACGAGCTCTACGACTTTCATGAAAAAAAATTTCTCAAATTCTGAACGTATAAAATGTCGATTTTCACAAGTCCCTAAATAACGTTCGTTTTCGAAAGTAAAATAGTTTGAATTAATTCCACAACTTCTTCAAGCTTCGTACTCGCTCCCACGACCGTGAAATCATTTCTAAAAATCCATGGAAGTAATTTGGAATTCTCGAGGTATTACAATCTATCCTCCTTAAAGGAATTTCGTCCCGAAATTCAAGCACACTCGTTGACAAATAGATGGGAATACTTTTTCCTTATGTCAGACTCTAACTCCCATGACGCATCACCATTGTCATGATGAATCCATAACACTTTTACCAAATCAACCTCCTTCCTACGAAGCCTCTTCGTAGATCTATCCAAGATACGAGCAGGTTCAACCACGTAGGTCACATCCGTATTTATCTTGATAGTACCATGATCAATCACTTGGGTCTCATCTTGAATGTACCTCCTGAGCATAGATACATGGAAAACATTGTGCACAACAGGCATGCTAACAGGTAAAGCAAGTCAATATGCCAAATCTCCGACCCTTTCCAGAATCTCAAAAGGTTCAACATATCTCAGTGCCAATTTCCCCTTCTTGCCAAATCTCACCACACCTTTCATAGGTGAGACCTTTAATAATACATGTTCACTCACCTGAAGCTGTACCAGTCTTCTCTTCAGATCCGCATAGCTCTTCCGTCTACTCTATGTAGTACGGAGACTATCTCGGATTGTCTTGACCTTCTCTATAGTTTCCCAACAAGCGCAGGACCCAAGAGCTCCTTATCTCCAACATCCGCCCAGCAAATAGGAGTCCTACATGGCCTACCATAAAGTGCCTCATATGGCGCCATGCCTATGCTGGAGTGATAGCTGTTGTTGTAGGTAAACTCTACCAATGGCAGATGGTCCGCCCAACTCCCCTTGAAGTCCAGAACACAAGCTCTAAGTATATCCTTCATCACCTGATTCACTCTCTCGGTTTGCCCATCATTCTGTGGATGGAATGCAGTACTCATAACCAGAGAAGTGCCAAATGTCTTATGGAATATGCACCAGAACTCCGATGTGGAACGAGTGTCCCAATAAGAAACAATAATAACAGGCGCACCATGAAGCCACACTATCTCATTCACGTACAACTTACACAACGCATCCCTAGTTTTTCCCATAGGAAGAAAGTGTGTAGACTTCGTCAATCGGTCCACAATCACTCAAATCAAGTTATAACCTTGCCTGGACCTAGGCAATCCAATCACAAAGTCCATGGAGATATCTTCTCATTTCCATACAGGAATTGGTAAAGGTTTCAACATCCCTGCGGGCCTCTGATGCTCTGCTTTCACCTGCTGAAAAGTAAGGCACTTGGATACATACTCAGCCACATCCATCTTCATCACACTTTACCAAACTGTCTTCGTAAGTCCATATACATTTCAGTGCTTTCTATATTGTACAGTGTATTGAGATCAATGTGCTTCTCACATGACCTCCTCCTTGAGATCATCATTACTCGGATCCTACAATCTAGATCTCAATCTCAATCAAATCAGTAGTTGACTATGTCACATTTAAACCAGTCAAATCCTTAGCTAAACATTGTATTGTAATCTTGTCTAAAATAGAAACCTACAACCAACGATGGCTGTACCAACTCTTACTTCAACGAAACCTCGATCCCCTGCTCTGGATCCATCATAGACTTCTTTTTCTTTAGTCTAGGCACATCAATATGTCCAGTGCACGAAATTCTAGGAGACACGATAAAACTAAACATCGAATCTCCACCTCTCACCACCACCATAACAGGTCTAACAAACCTCAGTCTTATCTTTAGGTTTGAAGTGACAAACGCCTGCCTTCAACATGATCTCCAACACTTGATCTAATCTTTCAACCCGTCCAACAATCTGTGGACAAAATGCTGCGCTCGTACTTCTAGTAATTCCTCATAGCTTTCTAGATCAGTCTCCACTACTACGTAAGACATACCCTGATTCATCAATCAATACTGGTATAACACCTAGTATCTCACCCATGACTCACTTCATTACCCACTTGGTGGTGACCCAAGTCGTGAGTCTCAACTCTGCAGTTATAGTACCTCACACTGACTATACCACAGTTCAAACTCCTATCCTCACAACAATATATGTTCCAATGCATTGATAATACAACACTAGCACTCCTAGGGTTAAAAATAACATTATCACCTCAGATCATACGCCAACACAATGTCTCTTCACAGTCATCTTATCACAAGGTCATATAACTCTTTCCATATGCCAAACCATACAGGAAGCCTATCATAGTAGCAATGAATCATGCATTACTACACAATAAGTGTTTTACCATTTTAGGACACAATCATGATAAAGTCTAGCAACCCACACACAAATCATCACATGGCATTGCACACAAAATCATTGTCACATAGACTGCTACAAAATACTGCTAGATAATTAAACAAGCACTGCCACAAGAGCTATCACACAAGCACTGCTACGAAACCTGCTATAAAGGCACTACCACAACGGCTGCCACACTTCCATAAAGATGTATCACCAACAATCATTCTCAAACACACCAAAAATCAAATCACAGAGAGGAACTGGCTAGAATCATATGAATCAAACCAAACATAAAAGAAATGTGAAGAAATGTAATGCTTCACTAAAATTAAGGATGAATAACAGTTAAAACCTCCCATTTAGAAACATCACGAGAGCGCTACATGCCCAACATGTGTGGTCAAACTAAATTCAGCAGCTACCTCAGTTGACACCTCCTAATGATCATCTGCCTTTTCTAGGACTCACACTGCATACTTGACGTACTACTGCACTCTCTATAGCTACATGGAATCTCACATTGTTGTCATCTCCTTAAAAGAAGTCTGAACTTCCTACTCTATTATCCAAGCACTAGGAAGGTTCATTGCCATGGAAGGCAGCTGTAAAGGGACCACTCTCTCCCTGATCTCATAATTCAGTCCCTATTAGAACATATGAGCCAACTCCTCAACAGCTATCAGCCAGACAAATTGATAAGATTGAACTCCACCTGAATGGAACCCATGCATTTACTCATAATTCCTCATTCTGAAAATTCATCGCCAAGTGGACATAGAATCACCGCACAACCTTCTCAATCTATACTAAGAATTCAATCTCACACAAGGTCAGCACAGCTGCCTCGAAGTCACTTTAAACACATATCACATGCCAATTACTAAGCTCCACTACCACATCTCTTAACAAACAAGATATCTACAGGGTACGTATATTCCATCCAAAACATCTGCAATTCCAACTTAAGAAAGCAAAATTACTATCTACTTGTATCCACATTAGATACGTGCATGCGTCAACACCATGCCTTCAACCAAACACTTCAACATACAAAAGAACCTCAATTCCATAAAACAATCCTTACCGACTCAACAGAGTTAAATCTGGAGGTTCTCATTTCTCGAAGATTGCAACTCATGGAAACTAAACTTATTTTAATACGAACCTACAAGACAACTCTACCGTACTACTAACTTACACCCTGATTAGACCCCACACTACGACATACCCAATGACACTGCCAATACCGAAGAGCACACGATGGGGATCCGCTGCAGACTGGCCATCACTCGGAAAATATTGACATATCACTAAATATGTACCTTAGGCTTTGATACCAAACTGTCACGCCCCGAATTTTGGAATAAAAATTCAAAATCCGAAACATAAATTACCATAACTCAAAAATAATCATCCTGAAAATTTCTTTTTCTTAACAACCACACCACACAAGTTTAATTTCAAATCCCGAATTTAGTCTCGGTTAATTATTACAACTGAAACTCACAAATAAAATTGTAAAGCTCTAAAATGAGCATGACAACCTCAAAACGTAAATGAAATCAAATAAATGCTGCAACTCCTAAACAATACGGTCGCCTTCCTGATTATCATGACCTGCAGGAATATCCGCTACACCATTTGAATAGTGTACCGGGATTGCAACAACACAAAACCAGGTAAGCTTTTGAAAGCTCATATGAGTAAAAAGAAAGAAGGTTGTTTAATTAATTCATATTTATTTTTACCCAAGTCGACACCCAACAATTTCCACGTCCGCAAAGAAACAACAATCTCACAATCAATCACCAAATCAACAATTCAACACAAAACCTAAACTCACATCTTTCTTCTCAAAACTCCGAAATCGTATTTATAAAAATACGGTGTTTGACAGACTAGAGCTCTAACTGAATCGTAGCCTGTCACCTGGCCTAGGTTATGGCATCCGACATATTTATCATTATCGTAGTTCATCAATATATATACATATATACATATTTAGAACGTCCGATACTCTTACTCAATCTAGCCCCATTATCCGACAAGTGTTTGGGCATCCAATTTACTCAACCAATCGTAGCCCATCATCCACTTAGGATTAGAGCGTCCGATTTCCCTCATACCGGTCACTACGTCGACCATAAATCCATAATCTAGCACAATAATATAATTCACACAATGAAATCAACCAATCCAAGATACACAATATTATCATGAATTTAAGCATTCGGCATATAACTCGAAATCAACATTCCAACTCAATCATATTATCACTCAACAACACACCAAGCAATGTATATATTCGACGTAAATATATATATATATATACGTAATCATCCACTCAGGGATGACCACTAATACCATCTATAGTTCACACAAGAAAATCATCAAATTCATTTTGTATAAATAAAATTCATTTTACTTACCTATGGGTTGATCAATTCCATGTGATTTTAAAAACAAATATTTAATCCATAAATAATTTTCACACAATTACGACAAAATATATTAATTAAAAGTACTCGGTTAGTAATATGAACCACGTGAATTTTACTCACCTCGATACTCCCGCTGCGTCTTCAATTTAACAAATTCACCCCGAAATCGTCCACCAAAGTATAACCGTCAATCACCTAATCAAACACGATAATTAACTTAGCGTACAATTCAAAAACGCACTTATATGAAGATCCAACGGTCGGATCTTCACCCGTGACCACACAAGGTCATCGGGACAGCCCTACCATCATCATATCAAAACTACACGTCTATCGGATGGTCCAATCTTCACAGATCATAAATCGAACGATCGAAATCAATAGAAATCGTAAAATTCATAACTAATTCATATGATATCCAAAATTCATACGTTATTTAGGGGGGTCGTGAAAATCAGCTTTTTATATGTTCAGAATTTGGGAAAACATCCTTCATGAAAGTTGTAGAGCTCGTCAATACGATCTCGTGCATATGTGGAACGCATTATTTGGAGTTCGTATGAATAATTTATGAATTTTTGAAAATCAGAATTTTTCTATAAATATAGGATTTTTTTTGGAAATTTCAGAAAACAAAAAAATCAAATTTCTCTCTCTCTCTCTCTCTCTCTCTCTTCTCTCTTGGCTGAAGCCCGAAGGATAGAAGAAGTCAGCCGACCTGACCCGTACCCGCGTGACCCGATCCAACGGCAGCGGCGCCGTCCGACATCTAATGGCGACGAAACCATCGCGAGGCAGCTCAGATTGACATCGCCTGCCTCCCTGTTGACTTCTTTGCCGCCCCCGCTCGCCGTAGGCAGGAGATCGGAGCAACCTAGCCCCAAAAGCTCGACCCGACCGGATCTCGTCAGTGCTGGCTTTGCATGGGACGATCCTCCCCATTTTTGTGACGTGCTCTTCCTCTTGATCATCCCTATATATGGCTTGCATCACGATTTTGAGTGTAGAGTGGTTGATCAAGAGTTGAAGGTTTCGACGTCCCTCATTCAATCTGGAATCTGATGGAGTGACCGAGATTAATCCAACTTCAAAACCAGATATAGGACTATCTAGACCTCACCTCGAAAAAAGTCAGGCATTAAAGTTGCTCACAATTTCATTTTGAAGAAGTTTGTAGTTGACGACTTTTACATCTGAGGTGGTTGACCGGTGTTGACCGCCTTCTGATCGCCGTGTGTGGCGGCGCGTCGGACCAAATTTTGAGTTTATATTATCTAGACGATGATCTATGCATCCATACGAGCGTTTTGATATATAACATGGTCATGTTAGAAAAGGTTGATAAATAGTCAATTTAAGTTTTGAAGTTACTATTTACAGTTTTACAGTTTACCTTCGGTTTGCTATTTACGGAGATCAGACCATCGGTTTTACTTCTAATTTTAATATGATGTTCATATGACTGTTCCGATGACTTTGTGTGTTTACGGGCAAAGATCCGACCGTGGATCTTCGTATAATTGTAAAACAGTGATTCGGGAGGCTATTAGTGCTAGATCCGTCCGTCGGATTTTCGTATAATTTTCATAGGATGTTTCTAAGGGCGATCCATGAGGATCTAACTGTTGGATAATCGTTTAAATTCAATCCAACCGTTGGATCATCTTTTTTTAAAATCCGACCGTTGGATCATCATTTAAGTTTATTTCGTGTTTCGTTTGCTAAGTAAAGACCATATTTGATTAGGTACATGACGGCTTGAGTTGACAAGCATTTGGATTATTGTGATTTATATTAAGTGAAGACGCAGCGGGAGTTTCGAGGTGAGTAAAACTCACGTGGTTCATATTACGAACCGAGCGCTTTAAATTATTTATTTTTGTAATTGTGTGAAAAATATTTGTGGATTAAATATTTGTTTTAAAAATCACATGGACTTGATCACTACGGTCCATAGGTAAGTAAAATAAATTTTTAATTATACAAATGAATTTCACGATTTTATTGTGTGAACTATAGATGGTATTAGTGGTCATTCCTGAATGGATGATTACGTATACATATATATATATATATATATACGTGGAATATATATATATATATTGATTGGTGTGATTTTGAGTGATGATATAATGATTTGGATTTTATTTCAAATGCTTAAATTTCATAATAATATTATGTATGTTGGATGAGTTGATTTAATTGTGTGAAAACATATTGTTGTACTCATTATAGATTTAGGGTCAACGTAGTGATCGGTATGGAGGAATCGGATGCTCTAATTCTAGGTGGATGATGGGATACGATTGGTTGAGTTTGTACAATTATCGGACGTTCTAAATATGTATATAAGTATACATATTGATGAAATACGATAAAGATAAATATGTCGGATGCCATAACCTAGGCCAGGTGACGGGCTACGATTCAGTTAGAGCTCTAGTTTGTCAAATACCGTATTTTTATAAATACGATGTTGAGGTTTTGTGAAGAAAGATGTGAGTTAGGGTTTGTGTTGATTTGTTGAATTGGTGATTGATTGAGATTGTTGGTACTTCGTGGATGTGAAAATTGTTGAGTGTTGATTTGAGTGGAAATAAATATGATTTAATTAAACAACCGTCCTTTCTTTTTACTCATATAAGCTTTCATAAGCTTACCGGGTTTTGTGTTGTTACCATCGCGGTACACTATTCAAATGGTGTAGTGGATATTCCTGCAAGTCAGGATAACCAGGGAGATGACCGAGCTGCTTAGGTGTTATAGCAGTTATTTTTATTTCATTGAGTTGTGAAGTGTGTATGCTCATTTAAAGCTTTACAATTCATTTCGTATTTGAGTTGTAATAATTAACCGAGACTAAATTCGTTTTTGATGTTATTTCGTGTGGTGAGGTTGTTAAGAAAAGAAATTTTCAGGATGACTATTTTAAGTTGTAGTAATTCATGTTTCGGATTTTGAATTTTTATTCTAAAATTCGGGGTGTGACATAATGTTTAATCTATTGTTTCGAGCAATTATTATCTAAGAATATGTGCTAGTGATTTTGTGGTGATATGCAATGTGTATGAGTGAGTTCGTTATCGTTTTTGGGCGTGACTTTTTGGGAAACAATATGTTGTGAGAAATGGTATTTCTATTGTTTTGAAAAGGTGTTTGAAGATTTGGGAGTCACATGTTGTGATTTCTCATTTTTATGATTTGAGTAACATTTTGGTCCAATGTGACTCGTTTCGAATGTTATGATCTAATGGTCAAGTTAGCCTAAGGATCCGGGGTTGCAGGTTGTGACCTCAGGCAAAATATCGTAATTACGCCTTTAGCCGGGTTAGTGATTGCAATCAGTTAGAACCCTAGTTTGTTTGCCAATGTGTCTAGGTTGGACCGGATTTTTCATATTGATTGTTGGATTAACATTTCCTATGATTTTGTCATGATGTGACTTGTAAAAGTCCTTTTGGTAAAAGGTGTTGAGTTTTGGATAAGTTTAATAGGGTGAATTGATAATGTTGTAATTAATCTTTCTGATGACTTCTTTTGTTTATATTTCTATTCTTTTTCGTTTCCGTTTATGTTGTTTAATATCTCCATTTATTTTCCTTGTTTATTTCTTCCGTTTGATTTTCCTTTTATTTCTCTTTTTCATTTTTTCATTTTTACTGTTTGATTTTAATGTAATCTCCTGAACTAATTTATATGCAGGAATTACTATGATTTTTGATTGCATGCAATTGGTTATTTCCTGCATTAATATTTATGCATGATTTATGTTTTATTTGGTTAATTGTGGAGGGCAGTGATAGGTGAGACTCGTAGAAAGTTGAGAAATATTAGTATTGTGGGGATAAATGCATCTTGTTAAGAGGAGAAATGAGTGATTCATCTGATTGGTTGAGATTCAATTGATTTGAGTTGTCAAGGGTGTGACTTGTATATCCTTTGATTTTAGATATGCTCATTGTGTTGGTTCTCTGTATTGAATATGTTACCGTATTGGTATAAATACGACATCGGGGTTTTGAGAATAAAGATGTGAGTTTAGATTCCGTATTTATTTTTGATGATTTGGTGATTGATTATTGAGATTGTGGTTATTTATAAATGTTGAAATTGTTGGGTGTTGACCTTGGTGAAAAGAAATACGATTTAATAAAACAACTGTTCCTTCTTATTTACTCACACGAGATTTCAGAAAGCTTACCGGGTTTTGTGTTGTTACAATCCCGGTACACTATTCAAACGGTATAGCGGGTGAGCCTACAGGTCAGGAAAATCAGGAAGGTGATCGAGCAGCTTAGAGTAGCTGCACTTGTGTTAATTTGATTTTCTTTTATGAGGTGTGTTATGCTCATTTGAGCTTACTTTTTATTTTGGAGAGAGCGTGTTGTAAAATTTAAATCCCAGGATTATTTCGGAATTTGAAATCCAATTTGTGTGGTGTGTTATTAAGAAAAAAATTATGATGATTATTGTTGAGTTGTAGTAATTCATGTTTCGGATTTTGAATGATTATTCAAAAATTCGGGGCGTGACACAACATGAAAATTTCCACTCATCAACATCAATATCTAGGCCGCCAATACATCCACTCTCTCCTGGTTCCCATACTGAAGAATACTAGTCCATTATCTCTTTATCCTAGTGTCTCCAATAATATATATATAAATAAAAAAATCTAAAAGAACTATTAGTAATCAAATCACATTCATCACGTAAACTCAATCAATGATCATAACATTAATAATTTGCCACTTATGAATACAATTCCATAATCCGAGAATTCATAAATCCTAACTGAAATTCAATCCAAAGCATTTATCGATTCAAATATCCAAATCATACTAAAAACTCAAATCTAAAATATTCATCGAGAATTATAAATCATAAATAAAACATAATTCTGAAATACTTTTCAAAATCATTAGTCAATATAAACCAAAAATTCGAAGCCTGTGTCAAAAATCAAACAATACTCACGGAAAAATAAATGTTTCTCAAATCGAAGATTTAATTCAAAATATGAGAATTCACCAAAGCAATTTCAAACCCAAATTCACTATTCAAATTTCCAAACGAGAATTTATTTAATTAAAAAAATAGAATTGCATGCAATTTAATATAAAACAAAAGTCCACTTACAGAAGTACGGCTAGCAGATCAGTCGTCGATAGGGATCATCATCGAGCGATGGCTCTACATACCGTCTTATACAAAATGATGATTCATAACCCTTAATTGGATGACCAAAAACTTAAGTTCGATCAAATGGTTTCCATGAATCGAGCGATGAAGATTTAATGGTTGGATTT
Organism: Rosa persica; assembly: GCA_025331145.1. Classification (NCBI taxonomy): domain Eukaryota; kingdom Viridiplantae; phylum Streptophyta; class Magnoliopsida; order Rosales; family Rosaceae; genus Rosa; species Rosa persica. Next base: position 34,874,185 of record WFKR01000007.1, on the reverse strand, counting down.
CCATGAATCGAAACCCAAAAATTCTAAACTAAGAAATTTTGATCAATCCCCAAACGTCCAAAATGTACACCAAAAGTTATACCTACATGCTCATAACGCTTTGTTGTACATAACAACCTAAAATAGAGGTCTAAAGAGGCAGCACGCGGCCACATACGCCACCATCTCAACCCCGAATTGGGACATGAAACTTATATCAATAGATTCATCTTGACAAGGCCAGGGGAGTAAATTTTATAGTACCTTGGGCTAAAACCAATAGATTCATCTTGACAAGGCCTCGAATTGGGACACGAAACTGACCCAAAAAGTAACCCAGGTCAGTTTGGAAATTGTGCCAGTGACCCAAAGGGTAGAAATAATTAAACATAAAAAAATAATGCATAGTATCTGACCCAATGACCCAACGGGTGAACTCGTTCTTAGTTGGCGTTGGGATTCTAGACTCAAAGTGAAAGTTTCCCTTTCGGGGAGCTACATATAGGGTAATTTTTTTAAATAGTAACATGTTTTTCTTAGATCATAACTTGCTTGTATGAATCCAATTTTAAAGTTTTTTTTGTTGATGGACTAGGTTTAACGTATCTACAGCATTTATAAAGAAAGTTTTCTCAAAAACTGAGTCGAAGAAAATGTCATTTTTCAGGGCTCTCTAGAGGCTTTAAATGAAAGTGGTAAGTGAAGATTTTAATGTTTAGCATCCAAATGACTAGTAGACAAGAAAATCTAGGTACGGGGCATTACAAATAAAATGACAACTCTCTAGCTTCTACGTCTCGCCCTAATTATGGTAGGAAACCCTAATAGGTCATGAAAAGGACTCGATGGAGGCACACGTACGTACATATTGCTCCCCCTGAATGGACTGAACACACCGTAATCTCGTCTATCAGCCTTGATAAAAGTAGCTAGGGTATCAAACTTTGCAAAGAATAAAGGTGATATAATAGAACATTAGAACCTTGAGGGGCTGCCGTAACTTGCACCATGAAGATAAGTCATGAACGATTCTTCGCCTGTACTTAATTAACAGAATAGAAAAGCCACTTCTCCATGCAATCAATGATGACAACGAATCAAGCTTTGAAAGCTCGTAGTATCTCTTATGCTTTCCGGTGACTTCGATTTTGGTATGAAATTAAATTCACTCTTTTGCCTTACATGATCTGCATGTTCCGTAATATATATTTTAGATTTAATCAGTGTACAAAGGAGCTGATGTGTCCAGCATCTCTTTCCTTCTCTGAACAAGAGTTGAAGCTCCAGGTTGAAGTAGCTAGTAGCGTTGGATTTACTGGTTGCCCAGGACATGAAAAAAAGAAAAACGTACGGTACGTACACACTGTTTTAATCAAACCAGTCACCAGATGACAATAGATATAATTTATTTTAAAAACTTCGATCTCTCATTCCATCGTGCGTAGGTCTTGAGATTTCCTAATAGTGGTTCCTTCGAACCATTTTTTTATTCTCCATGGGTATCTACCTAGGTTTCTATACGATCATGTGGACTATTTGTGACGGTCTCATTATGTGTTATTGCCTTTATTATTATCCCGAGGCATTGAAACAATTTCAACTACAGATCGTGCAGATTCCTCCTCATAGCTTGTTGTTGGCACCGACTGATTCACCTTCTTTATGTCTTTGCTCTTTCCCCACAGAACAGCGTATAAGCCGCCAACAATTAGAACCGCTCCTAGCACACTGTTATTTCCAAATTTAACAAAGGAAAGAAAGAGTTGAAATTAAGTAATCATTTTTTGCATACAACTTGCTGTTCAATGATCCGAGAAGTTAATATTCAAGGTAATTTCATTAGAGGAGTAATTGATAAGAGTGAAACCTTCCAAGGTGCAGCTTCTCGTCCAACACCAAAGAGCCAACGACGCCAACAAGAACAAGAACCAGAGGCCCAAAAACCGACGCATACAAAGGCCCTCTCATGCTTATGCAAAGTGTAGTACATGTCAGACTTACTCCAGTACCCACAGTCCCCTAAAACAAGTATAAATAACTAGATCCTTAAGATGGAAATTTAAGAAGATGGAGCAGAAGAAAGAAATTACTGTTGTATTGCAACCGATATAGAGAGGTGGAGTCATCGATTTTGAGATCAAATCACGTACCAGGTATAAGACTGTTAGAAGTCTAATATTCCAACCCAACTTCCAATGGTTCCAGTCCCTGTCGACGCAGAGGGCAAAAACAAGGGACTGGATTGACCCCATAAGTGAAATTAGAGCTGCGCTTGAATACAAACTAGGGTATTTCTCACCCATCTTAGCCTATTGCAGAAAACCAAAATAATTATAAATAGCCAAAAGAATGATTTTTTTTTAAATCATGGAATACAGAAAATATGTAAGAAAATCATGGAGATGACCTGAATAATTAGCCACAAGGCGTAACCCAAGGAGCTGGCCAGAGCCAGAAGACAACCTAAAAGACGATGAGCATACTCATGCGAAGCTGCTGCCTCCAAGTGTGGTTGTTGCTGATGTCTACTACGCAAAAGGTCAACATGGGTGGTCCATAAATGGATTTCCAGACCTTTGTAAAATGTCATAAGCATTGCTCCACCTATTCCCATTAATGTTCCCAACACCTTTGCCTTCCCTCCTACGCTCCTTAAATTCAATCTCTCCAGCCTAAGCATGCGTTTTGCAAATTATTAAGGCAAATTATACAATACTTATAATAAAACAAATTAAATGCATCTACGTTGCAGTAAACTATATAATTAACAGCCTTTTGGTGGACGATTAGCTCGGCGATTGGCGACTTGACCTAGAGAAAGTTGTCAGCCTTCCGTTTTAACACGAATCACAAGATTGTTAATATGATGATTCCCTATCGAACTTCGATTCTTCGAACATCATTTATAGTAATTAGCAATAAATTAATTTTGGGATGTGATTCAATTACGTACCCAAAGGAGATGGCCAAAACAAAAGTTATGGCCGGGATGAGTTGACTTATGGCGAGAGCAAATGTTGCAGACGTTAACGCTAAACTTGCAATGTACAAATTTTGTGACAATGCTCCCCTGCATCAATATCAATTGACTACTAATTAGAGTGTCATATAAAGAGGTTGTTTATCCTAAGCATGTTAATTAACATCTCTGCAGGCTGCAGCATAGATTTTGTTCATAATTTAGTGATAATGGAAAATGGAAGACTTTTCTGTTTGTCAACAACTATAACTGGGCATGCAAAAGCGCCTTTATGAAGCCTATAAGAACAACATGATAGTCATGTAAAAAGTACTCATGGATATCATCAACATACAGTTGGCAGCTTCCATTTCCAATGGATCACCAAGTGTAAGCATGTACTTAAGTCTCAGTCTGTCTCTCAGTATGTGTACATATATACATGCATGCCCAGATCATGATATTCATGATCCATGTTCATGCTTTATTTGCTGACAAATTGAAGAAGACAAAAGAAAAACAATATATGTATGTGTATATGCTCTTCTATACGTATATATAAATATAATTTATATATATGCTGCTTTGCTTACCCAAGCAAGCCAGACAAAAATGCTTGGACGAGTACCACCCGAGTGAGCTTTGGCCTGCTTTTTCTGCATGTAAAAACTGTAAGCGCAGATTGATTTTAATTAACCAAAAAACAATTAAGCAATATCTCCATCTCCATAAAAATTTGGTAAGGGCAATGCTCTCTCTGTCTGTAAATTTTTAGAGAGTTTTAGATAGAGTAAAGGCATTGTTATTCCTGAAAAGCGCTAGATTGTCTTGAAACCGATCAATGTAATGTGAAAGAGAAAAAATAATTATCAAAATTAATAGTATGTGACGTCATATATAACATGACACTGAAATGAAGAAGAGGTATCCCTGTTGCATTCGTATTCCTTTTGGAAAAGAGTAAAGGTAGAACACCGTCTGGCATGCAATTCTGATCTATATAAATAGGTTTTGCAGGAATGGTTGTGGATGAAATAGAACAGAGATATGATACATGCAGTGAATCAATGAATTGAGGAGTTAGTTACCTTTCAACGAAGAGAGCAATAGGAGCAAGGAAAACGGTGGCAAAACTGAAGCGATAGGCAATAATAATCCTGATGTCCATTCCATCATTAGCGGCCAGTTTGTAGAACAAATTGACTCCAGCAGATGTAAACTGAACCACCAGCATTAACATCAATGGCTTCAACCCATGCAAAGCATTAAAACAACTACCACCCATCACTATATCTATCTAAGACTATCTGCGCATCCACACAGATTGTGAGTGATTAAAGATTGTGTGTGTGTGTGAGAGAGAGAGAGAGAGAGAGTAGAGAGAGAGAGAGGTCTGGAGAAGATTGTGAGTGATTAAAGAGAGCCCAGTGAATTGAATTGGGTAGTGATTAATTTTGGGGAAATGGGATTTTAAAGCCAGCAGGTTGCGAGGTAGCAAAGCTAGTCTGTGCCTCTGGCTTCTTTGGTTGTTCCCCACGTCACCCCCTGTATTGTTTGTACCACACATGGAGGCCTATATTCAACTAAGCTACAAAAATCGAAGGAAAATCTATTTCTTCGCATGCAGACCATATTTAACTTGCACCGGTCGAACGGCTGCAAAATCGTTTGAGCTGCGTTCTCTTTTTTTTTTTTTTTATCAAAAGTTTACTGCATAACAATTTTTTAGATAATTTTTTACCTTTTTCAAGTATAATTTTCTACCTGCAAGTACTTTCTTTTTATATTAGCTGAAAATAGCAAAAACCAATATATTTTCTTCTATGCATACTCACTTCAACGAAATATTACTTAAGACAACAAAATGGCCTGCAGAATATATAAAGTACGTTCTACCTGGTCTCTATCTAGTCTATAGAATTAACCTTATTGATCATGTTTCTAACTTATTGAGGTGGTGAGTTCAAGTCACTATGAGGGTAGGAGTGAAATCATTTAATCTTGTTTATGAAAAAAAAAAAAAAAAGACTATAATAGTAGTAACCGCTAAGTGGAATTAGCTTTCAAATGAGATATACCACTTTATGTCCAACTCTTGATCATCTGTTATATCAGGTGGTTACAATTTGCAGATCGGAACAGATCAAGAACGTGCAAGAGTGGAGAATCACATGTTATCATCTATTTCATATTTTTGGAAATTCATCTCAATGATACCCGCAGTGCCAAATTACCACTCCATGGCTTGTCTTTTGGCTTGTCTTTTCCACTTTAAACGTGCCTTCTAAAACGATCGAATTGCATACTTTTTCGTTCAATTGTGATCAGATCGATAGATGGTGACATCTAGTGTTGTAATTATTATAAAATCCGTACAAGGCAAAGTGAAGATGTGCTTCTATGAAGTGTAAAGGGGTTACACGCACTGTTTCATCATCATCCTTTTCATATCTCCCTGCAGTCGGTATGATCCTTCCGATGCCACTAAGTAAAAGAGGATAAGTAAAATCAACTTTAAAGGCCATATATAAATGTCATGTATTAAAGCCGGCAACAGTACACCAAAGTTGTTGTTATCCTACCAAGCATGGCAATAATTGACTGGAGGAGAAGATTAGTGTTAATTAGAATTTGATTCTTCTACCCGAGTTTTTTTCCCAGAAGTGTGTCTATGGACATAATAGATTCGCGCATGTGGACATAATCTGCCTAATTATAGAGAACGCTATTCAAAGCATAAAGTCTTCCAAGGAAGGCAGTAGCTAGAGCAGTAACATCGAATTAAGGTCCTTCAAACTGTAGGCTCATATAATTCTGTATCTCTAGAATTATATGAGCCTATAGTTTGGTAGGAAAACAACAACTTTGGTGTAACATCGAATTGTACTACGTGTCTCTTTCTATCAGTTATTTGTACCTACTTTCTAATATAACAAATTTAAAGGTGTTTTAGGGCCAGGTAGTCAGGAACTCAAAGAACTAGGATTTTCAAGTCTAAATCGTAGGGAGCCCTTTTAATAAGAATCACTAAAATGAGGACTAGTTGAGGATTTTTGTATTAAACTCAGTTTTCGATCACATTTTCGCAAATCAAAAGTTAGATGTTTACATATTTATGTGTAGATTATTTATGAAATTTTTCAACCAAGCTGAAAATCGTTAAGACATGATTATGAATTTATCAGTTATGATAATGAATTGTTCATGTTTGACAAATTTGATTCCTCCATTGATTTGATCTAGTCCGGTACCTTAATAATTAGCAATTTAGAAGAAAATTTTTCAGAAGTGATCTATTCATGCATACATGAACATATATCGGTTGATTTGTAGTAATGTAATTGAAAAATTAATGAATCTCTCAAATCGTTGATTAGAAAGTCGTCAACTAATCCTCATTTTAAAGGTCCTCATTAGAAAGGCTCTCCTAAATTTTATATCCTAAAATCCAAAGTCTCAGTAATATAATTGATCATATACCTAGTTGGTTATATTTGAAATTTAAAAAAAAAAAATTGGCTGAGGACATCAGTTGCAATAAAATAGAGCAAAATGACTCATAGTAATCTTTTTTTTTTTTTTTAAGAATATCATGTTGATATATTAATAATATTCAGGCCAAAAAAGATCACTACATATCCTCCCTCTACCGACTCTGGGCAGATAAAGAGTTTGTGATGAAACCACAGCGTTACATAGATTAGGTCCGATCATTTAACGGGACTCATGCTCACTTATTCAAAGAAAGCCTATAAACTATGTTACCAATGACAAGGAAATATGCATAGTTCAAAGAAAATAAAACTAAATTTTCTCCTTGCCCTTAACACTAGGGCTATGAGGTTTTCCAGGCAAAGCACGCTAAGCACCTCTTCTGCTGCAACCTTCTTCTTTGAAGGATTTTTGTTTTTCTACCCCAGAGGCCGGCCTTTTTTCTTCTTCTGTTCCACCTTGACCAGTTGCATAGCTTCCTTAGGGAATGAGCCTTCCTTTGGAACTAAGACACCCCCCGGTGCTTCAGTAGAGGAGCTAGCAGTAGTCTCACTTCCATTAAATAGAGATTTCAGGTTTTTTTTTTTTTTGGGATGTATATGGTGATGTAGGCCGGCCTCTTTTTGCCGTGGAGGACTCCACATCAATAGGGACCAAGGCTAAAGCATTGGCTTTATCAGCAGGCCTTAAGTCTTCACTACGCACCGCAATAGGCTTGCGGTGCTTGTGCAGAATCGGGGTGCCAAACAGGTTGCGCGCAATTTGGGGCAGCAGAGGGGTTGGCAGTCCTTGAAACCTAAACGCTCCATTCTGAAAATGAAGATCAGACAAACCTGGAAATTGGGATGTCAGAGATTTCCTTGATGTCTCCGACCCTACAGTAGGTTCATGCACAGTGTGTGCATCAGCTTAGGGCAAACTCCCTGCTCATGAAACAAAAGATGGTAGTCCCTGCATTTTCCACGTAAGTTTTCAAAGAAAAAAGTAATTTCTTTCACCACTCCAGGAATGATTTTGAGAGTCCTCTTCAGAGAAAATGGATGAGATATGGCATGAGCAACATGAACCCTAATTTGACCCTTATTGTCGAACAGTCTTTGATCAAGGTCCAGATACTTATCCGCCACAGAAGCAACATTTATGATAGTTTTCTTATCTTCTAGGGTAGGCGGGATACTTGTGATTTTGACCTAGAAGAAGAGAAGATTCATGGGAATGATGAGGGGATTTTCCAGACCATGATATTGTTGTAGCAGAACCGAAGCTTTGTTGAAATACCATGGCCCTCCCTTTAAAATCTTATTACGGTCACATTTCAGATCAAAGGAAAAGGCGAAGCGACTTTTGGTACAGTCTTGAACCTTAAAGGCTCCATCGGTAACCCAAATGCGTTTGAAATGGCGATGCAGATCTTGAGTGCCGAATTGTTTCTTTGTCAGCGGTTTGGCTAAGAGAAAAGCCTGAGAGTTTGAGCGCCTCTCTGATCCATTCAAGTGCGAGATGTCAACAACATCAGAGCCTGCTATGGCGAGAGATGTGGCGAAGCTTGCTGTAACGTCGTCAATGGACGTCATTTTGTAGTCAACAGGGGCCGGAAAGTGTATCACCGTGAGGGGAAAGGAATAGGGTTTGGGAGCGGCTTCAGAGTGACTCATAGTAATCTACACTACATGGCATGTCAGATAGGATCGAATACCTAAACAATTCACTTTTTTTCTTTTTGATCACCGATCATGACACACTTCAAAATCTTGAAATCAAATAATAAACTTGGAATCTATTATTTCTCGCGACATCCCTTATAACAAAAAAAAAAACAAAAAAAAAATATAAAAAGATACCAAAAGGAGCCCAAAGAAGAAACCAAACTCATGATAAGCAATTGTGTGTGATAAAACCAAAATAAAAGTTCATTTAAAAAAATTGTCAGCTGCAACACAGGGAAAAACGGCAAAGCACTGTCAAGACCAAGCAACACCTAGTTCTCATTGACCAAGCTGCAACAATCAGCTTCAACTCCAGAATATTGTTGCCATTAGAGACGTTCTCAGGCAACGTCCACCAAACCCTTCGGTGGCAATTGCCAAAAGTCAGGCCAACCAACGAAGATGCTACACCAAATTGTCATCACGTTCACACATTGTGTTAAATTGTGATCACGCAATCATCATTAGCTTCCTTCTATACAACACCAAAGCCACTTACGACCATCACCCAAGCGGTTTAAGCAAACAAGACCCGGCTTGACATCTTGACATGTCCCTGTAGCAACAAACCAAATGGCCAAACCCTCAACTTGTGATAATTGCTGACACTCTACTAGAAAAATATCTTTTATGACTCACAATGTTCGTAAATGACAATTTTGTTATAAAGTAGAGAGAAGATACGAGAGAATAGCTGAGAGGAAGTAGAAATGTTCTCATTCAGTCTCATTAGCATCTTTTATATAGAGGTAGGGTTTACATCAAAGTACATAACTAATGAGTATTTATGTAGACAGCCACATAGATAATAATATTTACAACACTTCCCCTTGGATGTCCACCAATGAATAATGATATTGGCCTCGCTTATTGTTGCCTCGTTAAAAATCTTGCCATGTAACAAAAATTCAGTGGGACAAAAATAACCCTAGTCGAAGGACAAAAAGGGCACAACACGCATAAGTCTTAGGTAGCATGCTTCTGGATGGTCCCCCTGATTATTACAAGTCTCAAATATGTGTATGATCAGCTATATGTGTCATGTATAGTGGTTTGATGTGTCTATCACTGAAGTGAGACCAAGTATAGGGGTTGATCAAAAATTTTCATACTTACAAAGTTAAAGCAATACCAACAAAGCTAGATGATTTTCAATAAGCCTTACCTCATTTAATAAGGTTAGAAACAACCCTATATGCTCAAAATTCATACACTAAATAATTGTTAAACAACATAAAGAAATTGACACATTTAACTTTGTACAATTTAAAACATTGAAAATTATCATGGCATACCTTGCCATACACATCAATATCTTTGTATATTGATACGTTTCATATAAGCTCTTCAAGAGCTCTAAGTAATTCATAACATCACAAAAGTTAAAATATGTTGCAACACTATAATCATAATTCGATTTCGATTTCGTAGTCTTGTCAGAATACTCATTGAGGCAATTTGGGTCACGTTAACTATAATGGAATGAGTCTATATGAGCTAGCTCAAAACTCTTTGATTCCATGAGTGAGCTTCAGGCTCTTTCAACTATTCATGGACTTGCATTTGATTCATTCATGTATTATAATCCCTCAAGGATTTAATAAGCAATACGCTTATAATGACACTTTACTTTTGAGCTTTTGCTTTTAGCAATGTGTCTCTAAGATCTTCATAATATATGTCACGCCCCGAATCTTTTTGAATAAAATTCAAATATCCGAAACATGAAAATTACCACAACTCAAAATAATCATCCTGAAATATTTTTTTTCTTAACAACCTCACCACACAATTTAATTTCAAAACCCGAATTTAGTCTCGAGTAATTATTACAACTCACTCACAAATTAAATTGTAAACCTCTAAATGAGCATAACAAACCTCACAACTTAAAAGAAAACAATAAATGCTGCAACTCTTAAACAGCACGGTCACCTCCCTGGTTATCCTGACCTGCAGGAATATCCGCTACACCATCTGAATAATGTACCGAGATTGCAACAACACAAAACCCGGTAAGCTTTTGAAAACTCATATGAGTAAAAAGAAAGAAAATGTTGTTTAATTAATTCATACTCATTTTCACCCAAGTCAAGCTCAACACTTTCCACATCCATAAAGAACCAACAATATCATAATCAATCACAAAATCAACAAATCTATGCAAAACCCTAATTGGCATCTTTCTTCTCAAAACCCCGAAATCGTATTTATAAAAATACGGTTTTGACAGATTAGAGCTCTAACTGAATCGTAGCCCGTCACCTGGCCTAGGTTATGGCATCCAACATATTTATCTTTATTGTATTTCATCAATATGTATACTTATATATATATTTAGAACGTCCGATAATCGTACTTACTCAATCAATCGTATCCCATCATCAACCTAGGATTAGAGCGTCCGATTCCTCTCATACTGATCACTACATTGACCATAAATCCATAATGAGCACAACAATATGTTTTCACACAATGAAATCAACTCATCCAACATATACAATATTATTATGAAATTTAAGCATTTGAAATATAATCCAAATCATCATTCCAACTCAATCATATCATCACTCAACAACACACCAACCAATATATATATTCCATGTAAATATATATATATATATATACATATATATATACATATATATATATATATACGTAATCATCCACTCAGGAATGACCACTAATACCATCTATAGTTCACACAAGAAAAACGTGAAATTCATTTGTATAATTAAAATTCATTTTACTTACCTATGGACGTAGTTGATCAAGTCCATGTGATTTTAAAAACAAATATTTAATCCATAAATATTTTTCACACAATTACAAAATAAATAATTTAAGGCACTTAGTTCGTAATATGAACCACGTGAGTTTTACTCACCTCGAAACTCCCGCTGCGTCTTCACTTAAAGTACAAATCACAATAATCCAAATGCTCGTCAACTCAAGCCGTCATGTACCTAATCAAGTACGGTCTTTACTTAGCAAACGAAGCACGAAATCAACATAAATAATGATCCAACGGTCGAATTCTAAAATAAAGACGATCCAATGGTCGGATCGAATTTAAACGATGATCCAACGGTTAGATCCTAACGGATCACCCTTGGAAACATCCTATCAAAATTACACGAAAATCCGACGGACGGATCTTTAATAATCGCCTCCTGAATCATTGTTTTACAATTATACGAAGATCCAACGGTCGGATCATCGCCCGTGATCACACAAAGTCATCAGGACAGTCATATGATCATCATATTAAAATTTGAAGTAAAGCCGATGGTCTGATCTCCGTAAATTGTAAACTGAAGGTAAATGTAAAAACCGTAAATAGTAACTTCAAAACGTTAATCCACTATTTATCAACTTTTTCCAACATGACCATTTTATATAACAAAACACACGTATGGATGCATAGATCATCGTTCAGATACTATAAACTCAAAATATGGTCCGACGCGCCGCCACACGCGGTGGTCAACGCCGATCAACCACCTCAGATACAAAAGTTGTCAACTACAAACTTCTTCAAAATGAAATTATGAACAACTTTAATACCTGAATTTTTTTCGAGATAACGTCTAGATTGTCCTAGATCGAGCTTTGAAGTTGGATTAATCTCGGCCCTCTGATCAGTTTCCAGATTGAATCTCAGCCATTAAAAACTTCAATTCTTGATCTTTCGCTCCACACACAAAATCGTGATGCAAGGCTTATATGGGGATGATTAGGAGGAAGAGGACATCACGAAAATGGGGAGGATCGACTCGTGCACCGCCGGAAAAGTGGAATTCCGCCTGGTCGGGTTTGAGGCTCGGAAGGAGCTTCGATCCAGCTCCTGGGGCGGCGGCACGGCGAGGCGACAGCACCAGGCGGCTGGGCAGCTCGGGGAGATGGCTGGGAGGCCCGGGTCCCGTGGGGGCGGCTGCGGGGAGGGTGATTTCCACCCGGGTCTGGTCGAGACCGGGTCAGACGGGGGGCGGGCTGCGCGCGAGAGAGAGAGAAAGAGAGAAGAGAGGGGGACTGAAATGCAAAAATGTGATTTTTTCGTCCTTCAAGAAAAAATCTGATTTTCATGATATTTATAGAAAAATTCCAATTTTCAAATATTCATAACTTATTCATACGAACTCCGAATATTGCGTTCCATATATGCACGAGATCGTATCCACGAGCTCTACAACTTTCATGAATGACGCTTTCCAAATTTCGAACGCATAAAAAGTCAATTTTCACGACCCCCTAAATAACGTTCGTTTCGAAAATAAAATTCGTTCGTAACTCCTTTCCTCACACAATGATATACGAAGCAAGCTCAAAATTCATGATTCATATTATTGAACAAATATTGAATTACAATTAATTTAATTTAATTAAATTTCGGGTCTTCACAGTCTACCCTCCTTAAAGGAATTTCGTCCCGAAATTCAAGCATGCCCGTCAACAAAAAGTTGAGGATACCTCTTCCTCATGTCAGACTCCAATTCCCATGACGCATCACCCTCATCATGATGACTCCACAACACCTTCACAAGATCAACCTCCTTCCTACGAAGCTTCTTCATAGACCTATCCACGATACGAACATGTTCAACTACAAATTTCACATCTGTGTTTACTTCGATCGTACCATGATCAATCACGTGAGACTCATCTCGGACATTCTTCCTGAGCATAGACACATGGAAGACATTGTGTTCACCCGACATGCTAACAGGTAAAGCAAGTAGATATGCCAAGTTTCCAACCCTTTCCAGAATCTCAAAGGGTCCAACATACCTCGGTGCGAGCTTTCCCTTCTTGCCAAATCTCACCACACATTTCATAGGTGAGACCTTCAAGAACACATGATCGCCTGTCTCAAACTCTAAAGGTCTCCTCTTCAAGTCAGCATAACTCTTATGTCTACTCTGAGCTGTTCGGATTCTATCCTGAATAGTAGTGACATTCTCTATAGTCTCCTGTACAATTCCAGGACCGAAGAACCCTTTATCCCCTGCTTCCGCCCAACAGATAGGAGTCCTATATGGCCTACCATAAAGAGCATCATATGGAGCCATACCGATAGTGGAGTGATAGCTGTTGTTGTAGGCAAACTCTACAAATGGCAGATGATCCGCCCAACTTCCCTTAAAGTCCAGAACACAAGCTCTAAGCATATCCTCCATCGCCTGATTCACTCTCTCGGTCTGCCCATCTGCCTGTGGGTGAAATGCAGTGCTCATTGCAAGAGATGTGTCAAATGCCGTATGGAACCTACGCCAGAATTCTGAAGTGAAACGAGCATCACGATCAGAGACAATCATCACAGGCACACCGTGAAGCCTCACTATTTCATTCACATACAACTTACACAATGCATCTCCTGACATGTAAAACATTTTGACACATGTTCTGCCACATCTCTCTTCATTCATACCACCAAAACTGCTTTCATAGATCCATATACATTTTAGCACCCTCTGGATGTATAGTGTATCGAGACCTATGTGCTTCCCGCATGACCTCCTCCCTGAGGTTTTCAACACTTGGTACATACAATCTCCCTCAAAATATCAACCCTCCATCTGCCCCAATCATCCACTCGGAAGGACCCTGCCCCAATCAGCAATCCTCGCCTAAGCAAACTTATCAAGTGTGGGCTGTAAGGTGATACTATCGAGAAAGATTCCATGTCCTGATCCTGAGGGCATAAGGTCAAACTCTGATGCAGCTTCTAACATGCGCCACTCTCGCACCATAATCGCTGCCATAATTACTTGAGGTTTCCTACTCAAAGCATCCGCCACTACATTTGCCTTTCCGGGATGGTACTCCAAGGTGAAATCATAGTCCTTGATGAGCTCCATCCATCTTCTCTGCCTCATGTTCAATTCTTTTTTAGAGAATAGATACTTCAAACTCTTATGATCAGAAAAGAGTTCAAATTTCTCACCATAAAGATAGTGCCTCCAAATCTTCAAGGCAAACACCACTGCTGCTAGCTCTAGTTCATGAGTAGGGTAATTCCGCTCATGTACCTTCAACTGTCTAGAACCATAAGCAACAACTCTACCATTCTGCATCAACACACACCCCAAACCCTAATGAGATGCATCGCTGTAAATGACTAACCCACCACCACTAGTAGGAATAGTCAACACCATAGCTGTAGTCAATCTAGTCTTCAGCTCATTGAAAGCCTTCTCACACTCATCCGACCACACGAACTGGGTGTCCTTCCTTGTCAATTTGGTCAAAGCCGAAGCAATACGAGAAAACCCTTCAATGAAATGCCTGTAATACCCTGCCAATTCAAGGAAGCTACGGATTTCTGTAACCGTAGTAGGGCGACTCCAACTCATCACCGCTTCAACCTTCGAAGGATCCACAGAAACTCCATCCTTCGAGACCACAAGACCAAGGAACTTAACTTCACTCTGCCAGAAATCGCACTTCTCAAACTTGGCAAATAATTGCTTCTCTCTCAACGTCTGTAGCACAATCTGTAGATGCTTCTCATGCTCATCTGACGACCTTGAATAAATCAAGATGTCGTTAACGAACACTACCACAAACTGATCCAAGTAGAGACTGAACGTGCGGTTGATCAAGTCCATAAATGCTGCAGGTGCATTCGTGAGACCAAAAGGCATGACAAGGAACTAAAAATGTCCATACCTGGTCCTGAATGCCGTCTTTGGAATATCTTCATCCTTCACCCTTAACTGGTGATATCCAGATCTCAAATCAATCTTTGAGAACATAGTAGCCTCCCTAAGCTGATCGAACAAGTCATCAATTCTAGGTAAATGGTACCTGTTCTTGATGGTCACCTTGTTCAGCTGTCGATAATCCACACATAATCGAAGTGAATTATCCTTCTTCTTCACAAACAACACTGGTGCGCCCCAAGGAGACACACTTGCCTGAATGAACCCTTGTGCAAGTAAGCCCTCAATCTGAACCTTCAACTCCTGAAGTTCAGCTGGAGCCATTCGATAGGGTGCTTTCGACACAGGTGAAGTACCTGGTATCACATCAATGGAGAAGTCCATTACCCTCTTCGGAGGTAACCCAGGGATCTCCTGAAACAAGTCCACATACTCTGAAACTACAGGAATCCCTGTAATCTTTGAAGTACTACTCCCTGATTCCATGTGGGCCAAAATCTCTATCCTCATGGTGATGTCAGACTTCAGACAACGGTAATGAAACACCGGTTGTCCAGGAACATGGAAGGACACAATCATCCTAAAGCAATCAATCACTGCATGGTTCGGGCTCCACCAATCCATACCATCTATAGTTCACACAACAAAATAGTGAAATTCATTTGTATGATTAAAATTCATTTTACTTACCTATGGACGTAGTTGATCAAGTCCATGTGATTTTAAAAACAAATATTTAATCCATAAATATTTTTCACACAATTACAAAAATAAATAATTTAAAGCACTCGGTTCGTAATATGAACCACGTGAGTTTTACTCACCTCGAAACTCCCGCTGCGTCATCACTTAAAATACAAATCACAATAATCCAAATGCTCATCAACTCAAGCCGTCATGTACCTAATCAAGTACGGTCTTTACTTAGCAAACGAAGCACGAAATAAACATAAATAATGATCCAACGGTCGGATTCTAAAATAAAGATGATCCAAAGGTCGGATCGAATTTAAACGATGATCCAACGATTAGATCCTCACGGATCGTCCTTGGAAACGTCCTATCAAAATTATACGAAAATCCGACGGATGGATCTTCACGAATCGCCTCCCGAATCACTGTTTTACAATTATATGAAGATCCAACGGTCAGATCTTCGCCCGTGACCACACAAAGTCATCGGGATAGTCATATGATCACCATATTAAAATTTGAAGTAAAACCGATGGTCTGATCTCCGTAAATTGTAAACCGAAGGTAAATGTAAAAACCATAAATAGTAACTTCAAAACGTTAATCCACTATTTATCAAATTTTTCCAACATGAGCATGTTATATATCAAAACACTTGTATGGATGCATAAATCATCGTCCAGATAATATAAACTCAAAATATGGTCCGACGCGCCGCCACACGCGGCGGTCAACGCCGATCAACCACCTCAGATGCAAAAGTTGTCAACTACAAAGTTCTTCAAAATGAAATTATGAACAACTTTAATACCTAACTTTTTTCGAGATAAGGTCTAGATCGTCCTAGATCGAGTTTTGAAGTTAGATTAATCTCGGCCCTCTGATTTGGAAACATATTGAATCTCAGCCATCGAAAACTTCAATCCTTGATCGTTCGCTCCACACACAAAATCGTGATGCAAGGCTTATATGGGGATGATCAGGAGGAAGAGGATATCACGAAAATGGGAAGGATCGGCCCGTGCACCGCCGGAAAAGTGGAATTCCGGTCGGGTCGGGTTTGTGGCTCGGAAAGGAGCTTTGATCCAGCTCCTGGGGCGGCAGCACGGCGAGGCGACGGCACCAGGCTGCTGGGCGGCTCGGGGCGATGGCGGGGAGGCCCGGGTCCCGTGGCGGTGGCGGTCGGGATGGAGAGAGAGAGAGAGAGAGAGAGGAAAGGGGGACTGAAATGCAAAAATGTGATTTATTCGTCCTTCAAGAAAAAATCTGATTTTCATGATATTTATAGAAAAATCTAATTTTCAAATATTCATAATTTATTCATACGAACTCCAAATATTGCATTCCACATATGCACGAGATAATATCGACGAGCTCTACAACTTTCATGAAGAAAATTTTTCCAAATTTCGAACACATAAAAAATCAATTTTCACGACCCCCTAAATAATGTTCGTTTCGAAAATAAAATTCGTTCGTAACCCCTTTCCTCACACAACGATATACGAAGCAAGCCCAAAATTCATAATTTATATTATTCAAAAAATTAAATTAAATTTCGGGTCTTCACAGTCTACCCTGACAACGTGCCATAAATCTTTCGTCAATATAACAGCTATATGTAACACTGTACTTATAGAAAACTATCATTAATATAAAGGAAGAATCCCATGTCTCTATAAATAGAGATTGTGTCATAGTGATTTCACTTCTTCACGTTAATAAATACCCTTTTGTAATTTGTAGGGTTAAAGGCAAAAGTCTTTCTTCATGTTTCCAATATTTAATTTCATTAAAATTTCCTCTTTCCAATTTGGCCAATAATATACTTTGTCGACATTCATATTGAAATGTATATAACATCAATACAGCCCTTAATGATTTTTGATAGCTACCATATGTAAATTATCATTGATGATCATCAATCATAGATCCCACACGTTCTTATATATATTCATGCATTAGCTGTAATAAGTTTATTGATATTGGGTACTCATGCCACTTTTGGGGCATAGACTGTCATTTCTAGGACAATCATCTCTCATAGATGAATCATGAAGAGAATGTGGATCTTTTTACTTATAATCTCATTGTAATACCCTGAAAAATCCAAATTAAATTCCGTAGATTTTTAGAAATGATTTCGCGGTCCTGGGAGCGAGTACGAAGCTTGGAGAAGTTGTGGAATTAATTCGAACTATTTTATTTTTGAAAACAAACGTTATTTAGGGAGTCGTGAAAATCGACATTTTATACGTTTAGAATTTGAGAAAACTTTCTTCATGAAAATCATAGAGCTCGTCAATATGAGTTCGTGCATATGCAGAACACAAGAATCGGAGTTCGTATGACGGAGTTATCGCATTTAAAAAAACTTCCATTTTGGGTATATAAACATAAAACCCTAACATATTTGGAAAGTTGTCATTTTTACCCGGCCTCCATTTTTGGAAACCGAAATTGTTCACTCTCTCTCCCCGCATCCGCCACCCCATTTCTGGGATCTCCTTTGTCTGGCCATATCTCCCTCCACAGAGCTCCGATCGACTTGATTTCAAAAGCATTTTCGTTCGACTTGAAGTCATTTAAAACTTCCTAGAAGACATTGAAATGAAAAAAGAACTGTGGGAGGCGCTAGGAGGCTGAGAAGCCGTACAGCTCAAGCTGGAACTCGCCCGAGCTACTCTCCATTCACTGGCCGATATCTCTCTCATCCGACCTCCAATGGACTTGATTCCAAAAGCAATTTTGCTCATATTGAGCTCATTTAAAACTTTCAAGAAGACATTAATGAGAAATAATCATCGTGGTGGCCACTGCAAGTCGAAGAGCATAGTGCAGCCGAGTTGGAAAGCCCTCATCCTTCACTGATCCAGTTCTCTGTCCTCAGGCGAGCTTTTGACGTGAAATAAAGCCCATACCAGCTTGCCTCCTCCCCATGAGTGGACTGGTGGTCTATTTTTCTCCTCGAAGGGCGGCTATGCTACGGTGGAACTAGAAAAATATTTGAGCTCGATTTGAGGTCAATCACGATATCTCGCGTTTCCGGCCACCAATCTTCGAGTTTCTTGGCTAGTTGAACTCGCATCAAGGTGCTAATCAAACCCCAAGAAGGATCGATCAAGAGGTGGACGTTTTCACGTTGAACGGAGCTTCGCCGGTTTCTGGAAAAATTTCGGCCAAACCGAAGCTTCTAAGGTTATTTTCGATACCGTCTCGTCATTTTCTGATAACATGCATTTGGAGTTTTTTGATAAGCTTAATGAGATGAAGAAGTGCAGTCTGGCCCCGACACCATTGGTAGTTGTCGGCGGTGGCTCTGCCACTAACTCCGGCGACCCTTTCCAGCCACATCCGGGGGTCAAAAATATAGTTTCTATATATTTTCAAATTCTACATTTCAATACGATCATTTCGGTATATTATGTACATTTTTGGATATCGTATGATTTAGTTATGAATTTTTACGTTTCGATCGATTTCGATCGTTAGATTTATGATATCTAAAGTTAGGACCGTCCGATGGACTTGTAGTTTTGATATGTTAATCATATGACTGTCCCAGTGGCTTTGTGTGGTCATGGGCAAAGATCCGACCATTGAATCTTCGTATAATTGAAAAACAGTGATTAGGGAGGCGATTCGTGAGAATCCGTCCGTCGGATTTTCGTATACTTTAGAATCCGACCATAGGATGGTAGTTTAAGTATGTTTTGGAATTATTGGCTAAAATCAAGTCACGTTTGATTAGGTGATTGACGGTTTTTAGTTGGGTGAGCGGGTTCTGTGTGATTGGTGTTACAATTGAAGACGCAGCGGAAGTATCGAGGTGAGTAAAACTCACGTGGTTCATATTACTAACTGAGTACTTTTAATTAATTTATTTTGTCGTAGTTGTGTGAAAAATGTTTATGCAATAAATATTTGTTTTAAAATCGCATGGACTTGATCAACTACGGTCCATAGGTAAATAAAATGAATTTTATTGGACTAAACTCTGTTTAGTCCCTGTACTTTGTCTCTCTCATCGTTTCAATCCCTGACATTCTAATTTAATCTAAAAACTCTCTAACCTCACAATTTCCCTCCAATAGGTCTCTGCCTATTGCGTGAAATGTCCAATATATCCCTCAGTTATTTCTTTTTTCTTTTTTTTTTTAATTTCTTTTTTTTGCTTTTTTTGTTTTTCCTTTTTTTTTTCATTTTATTATTTTTCCTTTTTAATTTATTTTTTCCTTTTTTTTTATTTTCTCCTTTTTAATTTCTTTTTTTCTTTTTATCCTTTTTCTTTTTAATTTCTTTTTTGCTTTTTAATTTCCTTTTTTCTTTTTTCTTTTTAATTTCTTTTTTGCTTTTTCTTCTTTTTTTTCTTGTTCCTTTTTAATTTTTTTCCTTTTTAAGTTCTTTTTTCTTTTTCGTTCTGCCTACTTTCTACTTCCTCAACCCACCAATCCCATTCCGATCAAACTCCACAACCCATCTGTTTCCCAATCAGCCTACTTCTCTCTCTCCCACTCAAATCCCACTTTCTCTCTCCACATCAAGCCTCAATTTGGAAACTTTTCACTGAAAATTACCATTTTGTAACTTTTCACTGAAAACTACCATTTTTTCAAACTTTGAGGTTTTTGGGTCCTGCGTGGAGAACAAGAATTGGGGTTTCGGGTCGATCTGGATTGGTTCGTCGACGTGGTCCTACTGATGCAGCAGAATACGATGGTCATTAAAAAGGAAAAAGAAAAAAGAAAAAAAAGGAAAAAAGAAATTAAAAAGGAAAAATAAAAAAATAAAAAAATAAATTAAAATGGAAAAAGGAAAAAAAGAAAAATAAAAATAAGAAATTAAAAAGAAAAAATAAAAAGAAAAAGGAAAAAAGAAATTAAAAAGGAAAAGAAAAAGAAAAAAAATTAAAATGGAAAAAGGAAAAAAAGGAAAAAAAAAAGAAAAAAGAAATAACTGAGGGGTATATTGGACATTTCAACCAAGACGGGGACCTATTGGAGGGAAATTATGAGGTTAGGGAGTTTTAGATTAAATTAGAATATCAGGGACTGAAACGATGAGAGAGGCAAAGTACAAGGACTAAACAGAATTTAGCCCAATTTGATTTATACAAAATGAATTTCACAATTTTCTTGTGTGAACTATAGATGGTATTAGTGGTCATCCCTGAGTGGACGATTACGTGTGTATATATATATATTTACGTGAAATGTATATTGGTCGGTGTGTTGTTGAGTGATGATATGATTGAGTTTGAATGATGATTTCGAGTTATATTCTGAATGCTTAAATTAATTAAAATATTGTGTATCTTGGATTGGTTGATTTCATTGTGTGAAATATATTATTGTGCTCGATTATGGATGTAGGGTCGACGTAGTGACCGGTATGAGGGAATCGGACACTCTAATCCTAGGTGGATGAAGCGCTACGATTGGTTGAGTAAATTGGATGCTACAACCCTTGTCGAGTAATGGGGCTAGATTGAGTATAAGTATCGGATGTTCTAAATATGTATATATATTGATGAACTACGATAATGATAAATATGTTAGATGTCATAACCTAAACCAGGTGACGGGCTACGATTCAGTTAGAGCTCTAGTCTTTCAGACACCGTATTTTTATAAATACGATTTCGGGGTTTTGAGAAGAAAAATGTGAGTTTAGATTCCGCGTTGAATTGTTGATTTGATGATTGATTATTGAGATTGTGGTTTCTTTGTGGATGTTGGAACTGTTGGGTGTTGACTTGGGTGAAAATAAATATGACTTAATTAAACAACCGTTCATTCTTATTTTACTCATACGAGCTTTCAAAAAGCTTACCGGGTTTTGTGTTGTTGCAAGCCCAGTACACTATTCAAATGGTGTAGCGAATATTCCTGCAGGTCAGGATAATCAGGGCGGAGACCGTGTTGTTTAGGAGTTGCAGCATTTATTTGATTTCATTTGTGTTGTGAGGTTTGTTATGCTCATTTAGAGCTTTATAATGTTATTTGCGAGTTTGAGTTGTAATAATTAACCGAGACAAAATTCCGGATTTGAAATTCATTTCGTGTGGTGTGGTTATTAAGAAAAAAATTCATGATGATTATTGTTGACTTGTAGTAATTCATGTTTCGGATTTTTGAATTATTATTCTAAAATTCGGGGCGTGACACTCATAAAGAGCATTATAGAGCTTGTATAATCTTCCCTTTTTAGGAGCTTAAAAGTTTAGACCTGGTGGATACAATCCACACAAACTCATGCCGTTATTCAAATGACAGTAGTCTTTCCTCCCTCTAATGGCGGGAAGATTGTCTTACTATGACCCTGTGCAAAAGATGCGTTCAATTATCTATCACTTTCTTTGGAATGAAGATCTTCATTGGTTGGTGACAAACCCAAACCAAGTTTTAGGTCAAAACATTTAATTCATGAGCATTAATGATATTGATGTATTATTTTATGATTTTATCACTTTGTTTTATCAATTCACTAGTTTAGATAATTTTCGAAGTCAAAATGAGACGATGGATAAATATCTCACACTAATTCATATCGTTCTTTAGGAACAATCTTTCTCCCCCTCATTGCATGAGGATTGTCTCATTAAAGTGACAACTCGCAAATATGCGGTAAATAAACAATTTGCTTGTGAGTAAGGTTAGAAGTCATCAAAACTAGCTTGTAAGTGATTCCATGCAACATGATCGACAAAGATAACATAACCAGTCAAGCCAAAATGGTGTATTTTGTTCAATGAACTTCTGGTCCATGACATTATATGCCTCAATTTACTATAGAAATTTGACACAGTATATATCAGATAGCAAAAAGTCTTCTCTAACTATATAGGAGGCACTTAATGCAACAATATTTCAAATTCGATAACATGATAGTAACTCATAGAGCGATAAATCAAGATCTACAACTCTTTATATGAACATTACTTTACCTTTAGTAAATATCACTTGTGAAATATTGACAATTGCAATAGACCAAATTCATTTTGAACTGCTGGCAAAATTATATACTCGAAATTTCAAGTTAAATACTACAATCCATAATAAAAAGTAGGGCAAAATACCGGTTACTATCCTGTGGTTTAGGTCTAAAAACAATTCAGTCCCTCGACTTCTAATTTCATCAAAAACACCCATGCACTTTTAAATTTGATCTAATAGGTCCAATTCGTTAATATTCTGTTATGGGTTCAAGTTATAGCTGGATTATTTGTTAAAAAACTATTTATTTTTAATAGTAGGACTCACTTTTAAATTGACTAGAAGTGACCTGCAGACACCACATCATTAAATATAGGCTATATATGAGCCACGTTAATAGGTTAAATAACTCAAATGTCGGAAAACTAACAAATTGGACCTATTAGATCAAAATTGAAAGTGCAAGGGTGTTTTTGATGAAATTAGAAGTTCAAGAACTGAATTGATTTTAGACCTAAACTACAGGGTAGTAATCTGTATTTAGCCCTAAAAAGTCACTTTATCACGTGGAGAACCTCAAGTTCTGTGTCACATTTAAATGTCTAGTCATAAATAGGAGGGACTTCAGGCCCTCATATAATTGGAGATCCAAGAAACTTGAGGTTTCAATTTTTTTCAATTTATAACAACATCTTAAGGAGCATCAGGTTCCTAGATAATCAGAATTTAGTTTCAATAGAAACTCAAGAGGCTACAATAAATCTATGAAATAACACACAATAGTACTTTCAAGTTGCTTTTTATAAGCAAAAGACATCATGCATGTGAGATGAATCTCAATGTTTTTATTAGTCAGTGCAATTTGATTTGAACAATGCCTTTTTGAAAGTGGCTTGAGAAAGATCCACCATATGGTGTACCGTAGACACATGCCCATTTTCTCAATTTCCTCACATGTGTGAATGTTAGGGCAATATTTGCATTGACTCATGATTAATCTCTTGCCATGATCCACTTCTAGTGGCATTTCATGGTGAAGCCATGTCAATCATCTTTCATACAATACAATGAGACCATGATATTGCGAGATTGTACATCTTTGATAACAATATTATTATGTGCTCTTCTGGAGCCAGTAATCAGATATGTAAGATCTGAGAAGATTAGCTTCACGATCATACCTTTTAAGTGAGGAGCTTTAGATTGTCATCTAGTAAGTATGATCATTAAGGATAGGCCTCATCAAAAAGCTCGCGGATCAAGTGGGCCGATGGAGGCCCGTAGGGCAAAAAGCCCGGCCCGGCCCGTCAAAAAGCCCGCCTCAGTGGGCCGATGGAGGCTCGCCAAAAAGCCCGTAAAAACCCGACCCAGCCCATAGGCCTGGTCCGCCAAAAGCCCGCTAGGCCCGGCCCGTAAAAGCCCGTAAACTATTTTATATATATATATATATATTTGTGTGTGTGTGTGTGTGTGTGTTTATAAATATATATATATATATATATGTATGTGTGTTTATATATACAGTCCTTCTTGGCTAAGGACCTCCTTAGTTTTTCTTAGGTACGGATTTCCGGTTTTAACCCACTTTCCGATCACATTTTCACATCTTAACCGTTCAGTTTTTAGGTTCTAATGTATAGATCACCTCTGAAAATTTTCAGCCAATTTGGTGATCGTTAAGGTATCCAAAACTGTAATTTACCATTATAAATACGAACGGTTCCGGTTCGACAGATTCGGTCCGTTCGTGTAAATTGCAGTTTTGGATGTCTTAACGATCACCAAATTGGCTGAAATTTTGCAGGGGGGATCTATACATTAGGCTCTAAAAACTGAACGGTTAAGATGTGAAAAGATGATCGGAAAGTGGGTGAAAACACTAAATCCGCACCTAAGAAAAACTAAGGACATCCTTACCTGAGAAAAATCCTTTATATATATATATATATGTGTGTGTGTGTGTGTGTGTTTATATATATATATATATATATATATATATATATATATATGTGTGTGTGTGTGTGTGTGTTTTATATATATGTGTGTGTGTGTGTGTGTGTGTGGAAGTTCTCATACTTCTATATAGAATATGTGCATATATATTCTAAAAAACAAGTGACAACGGTTGACCAATTCGATCGAATTTGAAAATATGGTGAAATTGGCTAAATTTTTACTACACTCCTAATTTATTGTAATAATCACATCCAACGGTCAGTTTTTTCATTTTATTTGAATTTATAGAGGTTGCTCTTTGGAGTGTATGATATATATAAATATAGGTTTATAAGAGTAACTAAGTTTGACCTAGTTGATCGAATTCGAAACGAGAACTAAATTGGCTGGATTTTTTACAACCACCATGAAGCATTACAATCTCTCCATCAAGCGGTTGGTTTCTCCAAATTCATCTTCCACTTCATGGTTGCTTTAGAATGGATCTCAACAATTTAAATGCAATATATGTCATACAACTTTATGAGGCAAATTGGTATAGGCCAACGTATTTGTAATTAAAATTGAAATTTTTATCTTATGTCCACACACATCCATTGACTATTTACATACGTGATGTGAAAAAATAAGCACGTTTCTCGGTCGTTATGTCATCGGTCAACCAATAAGACATACTAGTGACAACGGTTGACCAATTCAATCGGATTCGAAAATATGATGAAATTGGCTAAATTTTTTACCACACTCATAATTTATTGTAATAATCACATCCACCGATCGGTTTTTTCATTTTATTTGAATTTATAGAGGTTGCTCTTTGGAGTGTATGATATATAAATATAGATTTATAAGAGTAACTAAGTTTGACCTAATTGATTGAATTCGAAACGAGAACTAAATTGGCTGGATTTTTTACAACCACCATAGAATATTACAATCTCTCGATCGAGCGGTTGATTTCTCTAAATTCATGTTCCACTTCATGGTTGCTTTAGAATGAACCTCAACATTTTAAATGCAATATACAAGTCATACAACTTTAGGAGATAAATTGATATAGGGCAACATCTTTATAATTAAAATTGAAATTTTTATCTTACGTCCACACACATCCATCGATGGGATATTTACAGATGTGATGTGAGAAAATAAGCACGTTTCGTGGTCGTTATGTTATCGGTCAACCAAGAAGACATACAAGTGATGACGGTTGACCAATTCGATCGGATTCGAAAATATGGTGAAATTTGCTAAAATTTTTACCACACTCATAATTTATTGTAATAATCACATCCACCGGTCGGTTTTTTCATTTTATTTGAATTTATAGAGGTTGCTCTTTAGAGTGTATGATATATAAATATAGGTTTATAAGAGTAACTAAGTTTGAACTAGTTGATCGAATTCGAAACGAGAACTAAATTGGCTGGACTTTTTACAACCACCATAAAATATTACAATCTCTCAATCAAGCGGTTGATTTCTCTAAATTCATTTTCCACTTCATGGTTGCTTTAGAATGAACCTCAACATTTTAAATGCAATATATAAGTCATACAACTTTAGGATGTAAATTGATATAGGGTAACATCTTTGTAATTAAAATTGAAATTTTTATCTTACGTCCACGCACATCCATCGATGGAATATTTACAGATGTGATGTGAGAAAATAAGCACGTTTCGCGGTCGTTATGTTATCGGTCAACCAAGAAGACATACTAGTGATATGTCATCGGTCAACCAAGAAAACATACAAGTGATGACGGTTGACCAATTCGATCGGATTCGAAAATATGGTGAAATTTGCTAAATTTTTTACCACACTTATTATTTATTATAATAATCTCATCCAACGATTGGTTTTTCCATTTTATTTTAGTTGATAGAGGTTGGCATTTGAAGTATATGATATCTAAATATAAGTTTATAAAAAATATAATCTTTAAAGATTTATTTGTAAATAAAGCCCGCAAGGCTTAGTCCGGCCCAGCCCGAAAAAGCCCGCGAGGCCCGCATTAAATGGATGGGCTTGGATCATTCAATTTACAATAAAGCCCGGCCTGCCCGGCCCGCTACTATTTAAAAATGGAGTAAGGCCCGTCCCGGCCCGTTGATGAGGCCTAATTAAGGAACTTCAAGTCCTTATGTAATTAAGAATCAAGAAACTACAGGTTCTGATCTCGTTTAATTACAAAATTCTCGATCACGAATTTAGGTTTAATGGATCACTTTCTCAAAACCTATGATAAGGAAAAAATTGATATTGACGTAATTAAATTAATCAAATGACGTACCTAGATTCAAAGGGTATACGCATACTCATTCGTCATAAACCAATGGTTGAATATATGTTTACGTATAAATTGATGTCAATACAATTCCCTCAAAACTTCAGGTTTGAGGTTAAAGCTCTTCGATAAATTGTCCATATACTTGAAACTTACTACCCGAGTCTACACCATTAGAACTTCAGGTTCTAAGGTGGAATGCTTTAAGCAAGCATAAAGAAGAATGTAACAATCGACATATGAAAATTTACTCGAAACTTTTAGTTCTTCTAGTTCGAGTTGGCATAAAGTCAAATAAACTATGAATGAATTATATGTGTAATCGAAGCTTCAGGTTCAAATTATATGTTTTTTCTATGAACTGCAAGTTCTAAGATTTCGTAATTTAAACTTCGGGTTCAAATAAATTTGGTGCTCGAAACTTCAGGCTCGAGGTGACTAAAGTAAAGCTTCAAGTTCACTTTTAACTAATTTATATTTTATACTCAAAGCTTCAGGTTTGAGTTTTACTATTAGAATTTCAGGCTCTACAATGAAATTTTGAACTTCTGGTTCAAAAATATTACATTCGAAATTCATATGTTCGAGATGTGCTGCTGGCCTATATGAATAACAAAAAAAAGTTAAAAGACAAGTACTGTAATGAAAGCACATAACAAAATAGGAAAATTGCAGGGAAGGAAAAATAAATAAATTATGGAATAATTTTACAGTGGAAACTTCTGGTTCCATGAATGAAGAAAATACATAGAACTTTTGGTCTGGTTAACTTCACAAATATGATAATCTTGTTTCTCTCCTCTAATCGCACAAGAACATAATATCAAAATAAGGTGAGGAACTTCATGCCCTCTTATGATCAGGGATCACAACATGCAATTTCGATCATTGTATAACTCTGAGGAATTTATGGTTCTTGTTAATTATATAAGCAAGCAATTTTGATTATGTAACTCTCAAGGAACTTCAGGTCCTCTATAATTCGATCAAGAGACTTCATATCTTGATCTATGATTACAAAATTTGCAACTAGATGTAAACCTGTGTTTAATCTCAATTCATAAATTGAAATATATCGTGAAATAAATAATTTGAATCTAAATGGTCAAATAGACAAAAACATTCCTGGAGAGGTTATATGCTTACCAATTTATAAGTGAAAAGCCGTTGATGAGAACTCCAGGAAAAACAAAATATGCAAGCGATGGAAAATAATACTGCTGGAATCTTCTAAATCGTATATATCGTATGATATTGATAAAGCATAATTGACCAAGTATACTACCCATGTTAAATGGAATGGAATCCTTTGCTCTGATGTTATAACTATATGGAAGAGTGCAGAAAATTCTAACGAAAAACTATGAGTTACAATATTAATAAATTGATGCATGTTTCTATATGCTAAACATGAAACCAAACATGAAACAGAGATGTTGGCTTTGGTTTAGAAGAAGCAAAACTAAGAGCAGAGAGGCACAATCCAATGAAAAACATGGATAAGGATCGAACAAGTTTTCTTGAAGCAGATAGCTACCAAGTATTTATCCCCTCATATATAAAATAAGAACCAACAAACAATTCAAAGCAATTTAACAAATCGAAAACACCCATTCCGTCACAAAACTGAAACCAAGATCACCGCCAAACATTAACAAATTGAAGTAGCGCAATTAACATGGGTCTTCTAACCATACTAATCGATCAATATAAGATTTATAGATAACGTCGACTAAAAGATTATCAGAGATTATTGAAACTCATAGATCGAGAGTTATGGCCAACCAACAATGTCACCCCATATGACTGTTGGATCATCATAGAATACAAGAAAATAAAGCAGTAACGTGTTATAAAGTAAAGAGAGAATAGTTGGGAGTGAATTCAGTAGAATTGTTCTCATTCAGTCTCATTAGCATTCTTTATAAGTTTATATAGAGGTAGGTTTTACAATAAAGTACATAACTAATGAGTATTTACGTGGACAGTCAGATAGATAATAATATTTACAACAAATTTACATTATTTACTGCGGATATTTGTGCGTCGTATATGGACTTTCTTTTACGGCGTGCATGTCAATGGATTTTCAAGGTTTCGATATTAATTCTACTAACAAAAACTATAAGTGTGTATCAATGAATATTGCCCAATATTGTGACAATTTCGGAAATCTCACCAATATTTTTGATATTTCGGCAATTATTGTGATATATTAGATTAGATTATCCAAAATTTTCAGCCCATTTCAGGGTGTTCGTACCCGTTCCTCATTCAAATCAATATAGTGCAATATCAACCTAACTAGATTGGTCTTTCAATCATTTGCCAACTCTTCTTTTATTTGTATGAATAGAAAAAGTGGTACCGCTATGCTGATTTTTAAATCTTTTATTTTTGTTTAATTACCTTTAACATAAAACACTGTGTTTTGGTCTATACGTTGCAGACCGATTCTTGACAAGATGGCAACAGATTTGAGTACTTATTTCCCTACAAAGCTAACTGCATAGACAGAACAGGCCAATAACGTTCCTTAATATTTCATTAGTAGCTCTTTTCCTTGCATCATAATTCATAAACTCAAGCCCCACATGTTTCTTTTTTGTAGCGATTGATTGTGTCACACACTTCATCTGAATATCATAGTATAGGTTGCGATGGGATCGTGGTGAATGGCGTAGTCTTAATCTGGATAATCGGTGTGTTGTTTGGCATCATGCTTTGTTGACCGGTTGACACCTACCTCAGTTTGCAGATTCGAACTACTCGTTAACGAGGTTTAGGGAGGAACTACTCGACACCCACAC
This sequence comes from Rosa persica, assembly GCA_025331145.1. Classification (NCBI taxonomy): domain Eukaryota; kingdom Viridiplantae; phylum Streptophyta; class Magnoliopsida; order Rosales; family Rosaceae; genus Rosa; species Rosa persica. The sequence continues at coordinate 34,844,703 of WFKR01000007.1, read as the reverse complement.
CAGTTGATACATTCAATCAGCAGACCGGCGGGTCTCTTTGAGTAGTGTTATGAAATTTGATTTCTGTAATAGTCAGGGGCAAGAATAACACCATCACTATTTCACATCACTGATAGCAGCCCTCCTTAGTGAACCTCAGGCACATGTGAGAATTACTGTAATGTCTTGCTGCTTGAGACCACCTTGTACATTAATATCAAAAGCATGTGGAACACACTTGTACTTGGATTTATACTTTTTACTACTTGTGTTAATGTGGAAATTCGAGAAATTTTACATACGCATCTCTAATTTTTTAATACACATCCATATTTTTAATATTTCAAATCAAATTTCATAAGTAGATGAAATGATTAAAAGAGAAATGTAGAAAAAAAAATGCAATTAAATTACACTCTCTTTTCTCTGCATTTGTCTTCCCAACATTTACTTTACAACGCATGAACGTCACCGTCATAAACCCTTCTTATATTTGTATATGCCTAAAGAAAAACCCACATGAAATGATTATTTGTATATGCCTTAAAAAAAATCCACGTGAACTGATTATTTTTATTCAAAATGTGAACATAAGATAATTATTCAATTCTTAAATTATTATTCACCTCTACCACGTAAACAATCAATCTCCTTCAATCTAATCCTACCTTTCCATCAATCTCCAACCAGCAAAGTCAACAATGTTATAAACCTTTTACCCAAATTTCAAAACACATCTAAATAAAAGATTTTAGTTGGATCACGTGTTGCTATCTTAGGCCTTCAATCATGCTATGTAACACAACATTGATTAACTATGGTGCTAAATTAATTGACAACGGATGTTGCTATCTTAAGTCTTCAATCATGCTATTAAACACAACATTGATCATTGATCTTTGACACAAGGTTGATTGACTATGGTGCTAAATTAATTGACAATGGATAATGGTTTTATGAGAATTGAGGATGGTTTAAATATTTTTAGATTGTGTATTTAATAAAATGCTAAAAGAAAAGATTGCATATGTGACGTATTGAGGGATGTGTATCAAGTTATTAGGAAGGGATCTGTGTCAAGTTATTGGGAGTGCACTTAAAACTACTCTAGAAATTATTGTGTGAAACAACATAAGAGTACAATAAAACATTAAAATTACTTGAGAGAGCATTTTCTCAAAATCTCCAACACTGAAATCTAGAACTTAATTGTTTCAGAAACAGCCGATCCATCATCCAACAACTTTAACGAACCCAAAAAAGAAAGAAATTACTCTAGTTCCATACAAGCTTTCAACACTGATGACACTACCAAAATTTCCTCATTCCCAACCACTGGGGACTACAGGAGCACCACCCTCAAGGATGGGAGCGGTGGCAACCGGTGGTGCGGGAGCAGAATCCCATCCATCTTGCGCAACTGCATTCAAACAGAATATGAACAAGAAAATGCATCAGTACAAGCAGAAGAACAGGTGAATATTTATGTTACTGAGTTTCCTTGCCACCATCCCACAGTATTCCACTCTTTCAACACACTGATTCTAGCAATCACAGTGGATGTCTCCAAAACAGCAAGTGGGAAAAAAATACAATGATGCTAGCACAGAACTTCACACAAATAAACCGGGATGACGAGTGATACCTGGTTCTCCAGTCCAACTGGTAGCAGCAGTAGCTGGAATAGCACCAGCTGGGGCCGCCACATCTGTAGACCAAGAAACATCGGCAATTTGGGCAGGCCATTGATCACCAGGACCAGTAGAATAATCTGCAGTGTACTCTGGAGCTTGGACTGTGTCTTCCTCCTCCTGTGGCTTGGCCTCCTCAGGCTCTCTATAGAAGAACAAATCCACCTGCACGTTGAAATTTGGGTCAACAGAGACATAGATTGCCTATTAAATAAACCCACTGGTTTCCAAACAATGCAATATTGAGGCATCACATGACATCACATTGTTCGCCAAGAGGCAGGGGGCAGGGGCTTACCATGACATCCCACTTATGTCCTGGCCTAAGGGAACCACGCATCTGCAAAACCATCCTTGCTAGCAACCAGAAAAGGCACCCAATACTGTGCTTCCCCTTGTTATTGGCTGGAATGCCAATGTCAACATAACGCATGGGGGAATCAGTGTCACAAAAGGCGATGGTTGGAATGTTTCCAAGAGCAGCTTCCTTAATTGGCTGCAAGCACACTAAGACTATTAGTACAATCACCGTTCCAAAGAGCATGTGATCAGAAAGAAGAGAATTACATAATCACACACAAATCATACTCCTAGCAAATATCACAGCTTTACTGTTATGACTGTTTGAAACAAAAGAACATAAACCACTACTAGAAAAGGAGGATGCCCATCACCTGGTGATCAGTCCTTGGGTCGGTCAAAATGAGAAGGCGGGGCTCATTGAATGAAGTCTGGAGCTGATTGGTAAATGTACCAGGAGTATGCCTTCCAGCAATTGCATTAGCACCAGTGTGCTGAGCAAATTTCAGGACAGCCCTCTGTCCGTAAGGCCTTGCAGACTGCACAATGATGTCCTTGGGGTTTTCAATAGCAACAATAACCCTGGCAGCCAGCTGAAGTTTTTCCCATGTCTTCCCAAGGTTGATAATGTAAATACCTGATAATCACCAAACAGCAATCAAGTAAATGTCAATGCCCCACAAAAACTGCTTTCTGACTAAAGAAAAAGTAAACCAGATCACAGGAATACCACTCTATCACCGCCAAAGATATCGTAATGTACATTTACAATGTCGATTGATTGATAAAAAAAGAACCAAATCCTAACAATTTATGCTTTATGCATTATCAATGAGCCGCAACGCTGATCCACAAAAGAAACCGGATTACCAAATCTGTTGCTCACAAACATATAAAAACAGAAGTGTATATAGTAGCACAGACCTAGCTCACCTAAAAACACTATCCCTCTCGATTTCTTGTTTTTCCGAGTTCAAATATCGAAAAAGATAGGTACTATTCGTTTAAAGAAAATAAAAATATGACAGGGATACGAACAGAGAATATCAAAGCCACACTGTAAGCATAGATCTAGCAAAACCCTAAATGAACCCAGTAAATAAACCCCAAATTAAAAAGCCCATAGCAATACAAACACCATAAAAATCCAAACTTTGATACAGCATGAGATGCGATTTCTCAAAATCTATACAGAAATCAAAAGCAGAGGGGAAAAAGGAATGAAGGGGAGATGTAGTACCGTCATTGCGGCGCTTGAACACGTATCTCTCCATCTGGAAATCGCAGTTCTTGGTTCCGAGATGGACCTCAGCGGCCAACATCATCTGGATGTCAGCCTCCTTCTGGGAGAGCTGACGTGGAGGAGCAGCAGTGGTCGTCGCCATGGTGGTCAGAGAAGAAGGGGTGAGAGTACAGCTCCGCCTCCGATGTTGTGTTGTGTAGCCGGGAGAGGACTGCAAATGAGGCTGTAGGGTGCAACTTCAACCTATTAAGCCCTTTTTATACGGGTCACATGAAAACCCTAGGGTTTTCTGTTTTTTTTTTTTAAATAAAAAAATAAAAAAGAAAACTGAAATATGACCCCTTTGTGGTTTTGGTTCTATAACCCTCTGCAGTCTGGTTCAGTTTGGCTTTAACAAAGGGGGACTGACTTATATGAATGCAGATCGGATTGGATCGGGTCAAATTTTATTTTTGATCATAATTGTTAGTTAGTTTAAAATTTCAACCGAATTGACTCAAAACTTTGAGTCGGCTTGTTTCAGTTTTAATTAAACTCGAAAAAATATTAGCAAAGTATTTGACATGCTTTTAACTTCTTCGAATACCAAAAGCATGACCAACGACCATTATTTTCACATACTATAAATCTATGATAGTATACATCAAAAAAAAAGAAATTTGTGATCAATTGCTAGTAAGGATTAGATAATGTTTACTTCTTTGTAGGGTCTGAATTACTCTTTCCATCAATCTCAAGTTCATAATACTAGAGTCCTTGGTGAATGAATTCCTGGAGTACCGTACCACTTAAGTAGCAATCAACTCTTGGTCCAAGATTATCGCGGATCCAACTTTTAGCGATATTAGTAGTTTTTGAAGCTTGCGCACCATGTTGTGAAGGAAAGAAGTGTTTCGGTCACCATTAAATAACCAACAGACTTTCGACATGTTATAATAAAAGGTGTCTTGCATTGAAAGTGCAAGAAGATAACTTAAATTAGCAACATCCTCACATTCAAACTTGTCATTTACGGGGCCTAGATTAGAGATCTCAAATGAATGTTATCCAAAGCTGCTCTAGCATCTTCGACTCCCAAGTTGATATCTAGTTTCAATTTTTAAGATAAGCTTTTGATACATGAAGCTTTGTAGCTACACAAACATTGGGCACCTCGAGAACTGAGTTTGACTCTAGAAATCTCGTACTAGACAAGAGAAGTCTGGGTGTTACAGCCACATGCTCTGAAATCGAAAAGGAGGTTAAAGAGGGGATAACAACTTAGAGAAGGAAATAAGAGGGGGATAGTGGTCAGACGTCATTGTTGGATCATAATTCATCTATATGTGCCATAAAATATGAAAATTACTTGTTTTAAAGTTGGCTTTAGAGTTGAGTAATCTAATTCCATATTTTGTAAGGAATCTTAACAAGAGGAGAAAAAAGTAAAATTCCGGCAAAATTCTCATGGCCCACCACCTTTGGCAGTACACTACCACACACGATGGTGCCATGTATATTCCAGCCATACTCATGGAAGAGCAGGGAGGAGGAGTAATATTGTACTTATTCCATCACACATATTCACTATCTTTCCATCTTAACCAAATCCTAAACTTTTTAGTTCCGAATTAACTCCATCTATTTTCCTCTTTCACACACTATCCCTACTCCTTAAATGCCCTAAGTGTCCACTTTGAACACACAAAAATCTGCTATGTAATAGTAGGTTTACATCATCACCATGCTCCATCATTACCTACTCTAACCTACATCATCACTCTCATACCCTTTTTTCTCTTAGTTTGGAATCTATTACCACTCTAACACTCCACCATTTGCTTTTTACAAAGGTAAATTTCTCACCATCATTTCACACCTCTCTTTTCTCTATTTAAGCACCTATTCTCCCATTGAAGAGGGCATCACCCCATTACATCACATTTTTATCTTTATCTCTACAACAAAACCTCCATCTTCACCTCCCAAAATCCAAACCCATAATACCCAATCTACTCCATCTCCTCCATCATCACCACCACAACTACCATATTTCACCACCACCACTAGTTTATCACTACCACTCAAAGTTTGTCAAATAAGCACAATATCTTCATCTCAATTCCATTCATCATCAACAAGAAGTCCATCATCCATCCATTCCACCATCAAGAAGGATTCAAGGAGCATTGAATTAGGAAAACCATGGAGAAGTTAACCATCAATTTCCTTATCAAGCTTTAACTAGTTCACTATTTCCTTAAACTTCTTAATTTTCCTTGATGTATATTATATTTGGTGTTAATTTATATGGATATGAGTAAGTAATTACTTTGTTGGGGCTAGAGTAAGTAATCTTGTATAGATTGATGCTATAATATGATGTGATACAATTTTTGTTTAACATGCCTACATGCTAGTTCAAGAGTTGAATGCATATACTTAGACTTTACCACTTTGAGTATGTGTGTTTACCATGTCATGATATAATATTTAGAGATTGGTAACCTTTAAATGAGTATGTGTTTTTACCATGTCATGATATAATATTTAGAGATTGGTAACCTTTAAATGTTAAAGCATGAAAGCACACTAGGTGTGCATGTAGGGGTTGTGAATTAGAATCATTTAGAGATAAGCTTTGTTAGTTTGCATGGTTTCTTCATCTCCAAAATTTATGCACTTAGGATAATGCACTAGATACCTAATTTGATTGAAATGCATGAATTAAGTAGTTAAGTACTATACCCAAGAGGAGTTGCTTGATATCACAAAATGAGCATATCCCTTGTCATACCCGAAAAGGATGCAATGAGAGAAATTGTTTAATTAATTTTGTATGATTCATATTGAAATGCATTAATACTTGCAAGGGAGGTTAGTGATAGACAATCTAATTCCTAACTTTCATCTATTTGATCACTAGTTTAGTTTAGAGTAATTTAGTCTACATTTGAGCCTCCAGTTGTTTTCAATTCAAAAACCAAAATCAAATGACTACTTCATCTTGCACATACTCACCATGAGCCTAGATTTCGTTGTGATTCTAGGTTCGTGATTGTACATTTGCATATTTTAGCTCTCCTTAGCTTCACACCTGAGGTAGTGAAATGAATCCAATCCTCATGGGTTCAATAATCTTTCTTAAATCCCTATACTATTACTTGTATCCCTTATACTTGAAGGTGGCTATTTGGCTGATAGAGTTGTTTTTGTCAAAGTATGACATTCAAATAATCGTCAAGTTTCAACCTAATCCAAATTTCCTAAGGCTCAGTCAAGTCGGACGTTCATTCCCCAATTTGTCCAGATATAGGAGAGGCCCTTCATCTCGAAGTCTAACAAACCACATGTTGCACACATTCGTTGGACATCTGAGCATGAAATTATGTTCAGCTTTTTAGAACCATGTTTATTACATGCCCTAAGGAGACATCAAAACTCATAAAGTTTAGACTTCATACTTAAAAAAATACAAGTAAATCTCATGCTAAAGTTAGATATATTATATGTAGTGGTAGAGGCTAGTTTAGCATGATCTTGAGCTAGTCTACAACTGTAAGAAACTGGTTTACTTCTATTAAGACTTGGTCTAGAATTTCCCCCAAAACAATCCATAATAATCCAAAGGTCAAATCATACTAAAAGAGAATTCTTCAATAAAGTTAAAAATAAGGAAGAAGCAATAAGAGAACTCTGAACTAAACCTAGAGGCTTTGTGCTTTTATCTACCAATCATCTGCTTGCACACTCTAGCCTTATTTAATTATTCAAAGTTAGAAAGTTGAGCTACCTCGAAAAAAGAAGTTAGAAAGTTGAGTAACCATATATTCCAATTCACCAGAAGTCCAAGACACATATAGTCCTAAATCAGAGCAAATTATTATTGACAAACTTAAATTATGCAAAAGAAAAAAAAGAAAAGTAATGAATATTACATCACTCAAGCTTCTTTAATTCACTATGAAGCTTCAGATCAAGTATAGTGGGGTTTTTGTATAAACAAAAATCCACAGTCATTAACCAATCGCTCTATTAAAACTTGAGCCTCAACCATTTTGAGTGTTGATGATGCTTTAAAAAAGTTTTGTCAATGCTAAAAGCAGCTTTTGAAGCCAGTATTGATGCAGGGGAAAACAAACACACCTTTTGTATTTTGTGACAAAATAGGATATGTAAACAACCCAATAATTGAAAATGGGGATTGGCAAGTTCTTCATCACCAATATCAACACTTGAATTATCAACTTTTGGAATCTAGAGAAGTTTGGGAGCCATTGGATTATAATTTGCATATCTATAATACACCTTCAATAACATGGACTTCACTCATCGACCATCACCCCACCATACTCGTCTTATTTGAACTTAGGAAATAAAAACTCAAGATACAACCGCCTGTTTCTTGGGTTCAAAGATATAGAGTTCGAGTGATGAAAACTTTATCTTCCTTCAGTAGTAGTGCATATCCATAGCAAAGTTTGATTTATGACTACCACTTTTGTGTTAATGAAGTTTAAAGTTTTATCATAAAAAAATCTTTAGAAACTTGACCACACATAGAGCGAATGACTGAAATATAAATCATAGAAAATTTTAAATGAGAATTTGTAAGATGTTTATTTGATCAATCATCTACTATATTAAAAAGGAAAAAAGTCTAACAAAGTTCTATTTGTGATGAGTTGTGTAGTAAGTTATATGGAGAATTAGTATACGTTGTGCGTCGCTGACAAACAACAATTTATAAGGTATGGCTTAATACATAACAATTTGTTAAAGTCAAGAAAACAAATCACAAAAGCTAAACAATTTGTTTTATGTTAAAGGTGAGGAGTGAAAAGGTTTTTTTTTTTTTTTTTTTTGAGTAAAATGAGGTCATCGCTTTAATGAAATTGAAAGATTACAACGATACAATGCAAAAATGCATCAAGAAAGAAAATAAAGAGTAAACAGTACGAAAGGGAAAGATGCAAAAATTGCATCAGAAATACAAGGTAATATTAATAAAGCAAGAGCAACTGTGTACAGACACATAACTAATTGTATACTACAGATTGCAGCCGTGTAATGACTGGGTAGTCGGTGGTTTGACTACCCATGCTAATCCAAATCCAATGCAGAACAAAGGTCAATCTTCCACCAAAAAATTGATGCCAGCCAAGGGTATCAGAACATGGCCATGTTGGCAAAACATCTTTCTCTTACGAATACCATAAACCTGGGTCCGAAATCTAATACCAATAAGGAGCAGGGGTTATTAGCTAAACAAAATTAACATATAAAAGTTATTTGTTTGTTAAAATTTAATTAGCATAACCGTACCACTTGTGTGAACCCCAGTAATTTTATTTAATTACTTTGGGTTTTCATAGGCTTATTGATTGCAAATTTTATTTCCTTAGTTCCAAAGTACTTGAGCTTGGAAGTGATAATAATGTTGGCTTGTTTCGGTTAAACTTGTCTTTAATGTGATCTGTTTACATCTTGGGCTTAAGGAGGTTAGTGGGTCAGTGTAGGGGAAATTATATGAGAGTTTCAACTAATTTAGCCTCACTTGAGATTAGAGAAATCAAAAAGAGAACACATGGCCTGAGTCTTATACACGCATTTAGGCTACCTACAGACAACACCTAACCTACTCACTTTCTACCTCTCTAATTTGGTCACTCAAACACCACCATAAATGATCTCTAAACAACCTTGCCAAACACCATAGTTACAACGACGAATCGGGGTTAAGAAGTGAGTCGGGGTTTAGTTGTACATGAGTTCTTTTGTTACCTGGGAGAGTTGTTGATATTTTAATTGAAATGGTTAGACTTATCCCGTTTCTTTTTAAAGATGTAATTGATATTTGGATAATCATGGGCTGTTGTGTATGTATATGTATATGTGTGTGTGTGTGTGTGTGTGTGTGTGTGTGTTAGATATTTGTTATGCTGGGTTAGTGTTTTGTGGTGTCATTGATCACTATAATTGGTTAATTAAAGATTTGGTTTGGAAAATTCATATTGATTGTTAAATTGGTGGTTGACATATAACTGAAGTTTGGCACTTACTCGGTGAAGTAGTACGATGGAAAAAAAGATGGTGGAAGCTCGGAGTTGTATAAGCGCATATTCTAGGTAAGGGGAACTCACACACACCTCGCAAGAGTTTTTCATATTTTCATTTTAGTATTGCATGACTTTACGCATGGTTCTGGTTTATTTCATTTTATTTTACAACACAGAAATTACTATTAATATGTCGAGGTCGTATCATGCGGTTAAGTAAGTTAGATAGATGCATTGAAAGCGAAGGGTGGCACTGACTTCTTTGGGTTCGATCTCCAAAATCTCTGGAGGGTTAGTTACGTTGGTCGTCTGAGTAATTTGATCATAATGACGGACTTGGTACGTGTGTGTAGCTAGGTACTGGACACTCTCGCTACCCTTACTTGGTAATTGTTCTAAATGAGGTAAGGTCGTGTAGTTGGTATATGAAATAGGTCATCTAGTTGGTGAGATATTGGGATCCCATTTGTGAGTCATGCATTTTACGATTTTATTTTGTTTCTGATATGTTACTATGCATCTCTTTTTTCAAGTTAACGTTTAACTACATGCTATTTATAAGACCTAGTGGGGTTGAGCTCCTCTACTGGGCGAGATCATATGTGATGCTCACCCCTACTTTCCTTTTAAGAACTAATCAAGAGCCAGCTAAGGATTGACTTAGAATCTTGAGTGTTTGCATTGTCAAGTTCTGAATAGCCTCTTTTGGACTTAATTGTTGGTTTGGTAGGTATTGATCAATTTCCCTTATTTTGAAATTGTGAATATGATATAGTTTTGTTTTTGGAACCTTTGTAAAATGCTATCCTACACCTGCTTATCTTTTAGTGTGTTTTACTTTATTGTGAACTTGAAATCCGTACCTTGGACTCGACTTTTGTGGAATGTAAATAAAGGACTTTTTTGCTGTAAAATTTTTGTGCTTTCGAATCGTACTCGAATTCATTTGAAAATGTTTATCTTTCCACTATTCTAAAAGGCCTTGCGAGCTTTTGTGACATGAGTTTGTGGCATAAGCTGTAGAGTCGTGTTCAAAGGTCTACGGTGCTGTAATGTAATCCTTCGGGGGCGTTACAACTTGTAATATTCATACAAATAAAAGAAGAGAAATTATACTAACACATTCCTAAATACTTAATACACATAAAAAAAATCTTTGCATTTAGGGGGTGTATTATATATAGAATTAGTGAAACTTTTAAAGAAACATTTGAAATTTAAAAGTTTAGGTGCATTCAATTGCTTTATAATAGTCCACGAACGTCTCAGGGAATTCAATAAGAATTTTAAAAAGACTTCATAAATTCTACAAAAGTCTAGGGGTATTCAATTAAGACTTTTAAAAATGAATGAAAGTACATTGGGATTCAAAATATCATTCATACTTATGGGGTTAGAAAGTCATGAATAATTATGGACTTTTTAGTGTTAAGTATAAGGGTTAAATACTGGTTACTACCATGTGGTTTAGGTCCAAAATCAATTCAGTCACTGGACTTCTAATTTCATCAAAAACACTCCTGCACTTTCAATTTTGATCTAATAGATCCAATTTGTTAATATTCTGTTTTGGGTTCAAGTTATTGTCACGCCCCGAATTTTGGAATAACAATTCAAAATCCGAAACATGAAAATCCTACATCACAAAATAATCATCCTGAAAATTTTTCTTTTCTTAACATACTCACCACACAAAATAGAATCAAACCGAATTTAGTCTCGGTTAATTATTACAACTCAAATCCAAATGTAATGTAAAGCTCTAAATGAGCATACACACACATCACGACTAAATAAATAACATGACTGCTGTAACACCTAAACAGTCCGGTCACCTCCCTGGTTATCCTGACCTGCAGGAATATCCGCTACACCATTGAATAGTGTACCGGGATTGCAACAACACAAAACCCGGTAAGCTTATGAAAGCTTGTATGAGTAAAAGAATGAACTGTTGCTTAATTTAATCTCATTTATTTCCACACACAGCAACACTCAATTATTTCCACATATGCAAATAATAACAATCTCAATCAAACACCAATTCAATATATCAAGACAACCCAACTCACAACTTTCCCCCACAACTCTCATCATCGTATTTATAAAAATACGGTATTTGACAGACTAGAGCTCTAACTGAATCGTAGCCCGTCACCTGGCCTAGGTTATGGCATCCGACATATTTATCAATTATTGTATTTCATCAATATGCATACCTATATACATATTTAGAACGTCCAATAATTTCACATACTCAACCAATCGTATCACATCATCCACACTAGGATTAGAGCGTCCGATTACCCACACCGGTCATTATGTTAACCCTAAACCCATAAATGAACCCAACATATAACATCACATACTGAAATCAACCCAACCAAGATACATCATATTATTATGGAATTACACAATCGTAATAAAATCAACTCATCAATTTCACTCAATCATATCATCAATCAAACAATCCACTCATCAATATATATTTTCCACGTAAATATATATATACGTAATCATCCACTCAGGAATGACCACTAATACCATCTATAGTTCACACAAGAAAATTATGAAATTCATTTGTATAGTTAAAATTCATTTTACTTACCTATGGACCGTGGTAATTCAAGTCCATGAAATTTTAAAACAAATATTTAATCCGCAAATATTTTTCACACAATTACCAAAAATAAATAAATTAAAATGCTCGGTTCGTAATATGAACCACGTGAGTTTTACTCACCTCGAAACTCCCGCTGCGTCTTTAATATAATTATAAATTATAATTTATAATTAACGCCGAATAGCTCACGCAATTAAAATCCGTCAATCACCTAATCAAATGTGATTCGAATTGCCAACAATTTCAACTCATAATTTAACCACTAATTAACGGTCAGATTCTAATTTACATTAAAATCCGACGAGCGGTTTCTCACGAATCGCTCCCCTAATTACCGTTTTTCACATATACGAAGATCCAACGGTCGGATCTTCGCCCATGACCACACAAAGCCTCTGGGACAGTCATATGATCATCATAACAAATTTACAAGTTCATCCAACGGTCATAATTTCACAGATCAAAAATCTAACGACCGAAATCGATCGAAATCACAAAATTCATAACTAATTCATACGATATCCGAAAAATGCGTATAATACGCCGAAATGATCGTATCGAAACATAGAATCATAAAATGGACAGAAACCAATTTTTAGACCTCCGGAGGTGGCCGGAAATGGCCGCCGGAGTTAGGGACAGAGCCGCCACCGACCACCACCAATGGTGTCGGGGCTGAGCTTGTCCCCTTCGTTTCATCATTCTGAGCAACTTTCATAACTAGCACAAGACCTAAAAATGATCGAAAGGCATCGAAATTACTGATTTACAGTCGGCGGCCGGAAAAAATGCAGAAACCGGTGAGCTTGAAAACCGACGTGAAAACTGCAACCTCAGGCCCCGATCCCTTCTGGAAACTTGTTCAGAACTTCCTTGCGAACTCAACAGGCTTGGAATCACAAGAAACGATCGTGTATAGCTCGAGATATCTTGATCGAAAGTTTCGGTATTTCGATCCGTTCGGGTCGAGCTCCGACGAACGTGAAAACGTTCGACCCAGTTCCGGTCCTTCTTGGTGCTTGTAGAGGAATTTGAGGCGAGCTCAATGGAACAAGAATCAAGTGAAATGATGGAGTGTAGCTCGAGATATCGAGATCGAACCGAAAATGGACGTTTTCGGTTCGGGCTTCGCCGCCGCCGCCACAGGCTGCGCCGCCGTGTGAGACTGCCTCCGGGAGCTAGAGCAGCTCGAGATGAACGCCTGGGACTTGGTTTGAGGTCGAGAGGTGGTCTGTGGAGGGAGAACAATTAAGGAGAAGTTTTTCTCCTCTTCGGCCGATCGCGTCTGTAAGAGAGAGAGAGAGAGAAAAAAAAAAACTGTTTTCCAGAAACGGAAGAAGAAGAAGAAAGAAGGAAAAAAAAAAGAAGAAAGAGGAACCGGTAGGGAAAAATTTAGGGTTCCCAAACATTTTTCTATATATACTTGTTTCGGAAAACTTCGAAATTCGATAACTAATTCAGGAAAAATCCGATCTTCGTGTTCCGCATGTGTACGGACTCGTATCGACGAGCTCTACAACTTTCATGAAGGAAGTTTCTCCAAATTTCGTACGTAGAAAAAGTCGATTTCTCAAACCGAGTATTTCGAGTTTTTCGTTAAAATAAACTTTTCGAAACTTCGATAATTGTAAAAATGAATGATTATCGAACATAAATTGTGAAATCGCATAATAATCATTCGATACAATAACTCGAAATTAAAATGGAAATTGCGGGTATTGCAGTTATAGTTGGATTATTTGTTGAAAAACTATTTATTTTTAATAGTAGGATTCACTCCTAAATTGACTATGCAGACCACCTCGACGCCACATCATAAAACATAGGCCATATATGAGCCACATTAACAAGTTAAATAACTCAATTGTTAGAAAACCAACAAATTGGACCTATTAGATCAAAATTGAAAGTGCATGGGTGTTTTTGATGAAATTAGAAGTTCAGAGACTGAATTGATTTTGGACCCAAACTACAGGGTAGTAATCTGTATTTAACCCTAAGTATAAATACTAAACTCCAATATTTTTCAAGTCACCAGACCAAAGATTTGAAAAAATCTATCAAAGTTCTTCTCTCAGCTATGAAATATTGGAATGTGTATTCTTAATTATTCTCATTGATTTAAATTTATACTTATGGTTTAAAAGAAGCTTGAATAATTGTATTTTAACTGATTGAATTGACATAATCCGACCCAAGATTTCACCCTGAAATCCAAGGGGGCCTTGCGGGGTCCATTTTTCGAGAAAATTTGGCAGAATTTTCCCTGAAAAGGACAACCCTAACCTGAAAAGAAATAAATCCACACTTCTAAGCAACCGTCTTTATACACTTGGAGCCATCATGCTCCCCAAATACCAACAACTCCATTTTCACATTAAACAAAATTCGTAGGTTATTAGAGTAATTCTAAAACAAGTGAAAAGATGATAAATGATCAATAAATCCTATAATGCGGAAGCAATGATAACTATGCCTCATCTCTATGTACGCCCGACCTCAGCTAATCTCGCCTGCAAACTGAGCATTTGAAACCAAAGAGTCTAGGGGAAAGTAATTTAAAAACACGTTAGAGTGAGTGGACAAAAATAAATTATAAAGATAATTTAAATCAAATATTCTTTGATACTTTCCCACAAATAAATTATTTCCAAAATCTCGATGTATGCCACATTTATTAAATATATTTCTCGCCATATGAAAAACTCGTGAAAACATACCAGCCTCGCTGGTTAGAAGAAATTAGATTAGCCTCGCTAGTCAAATAATAATATCATACGGGGAAGAAGTTATCACCATACAACGAAGGAGCCTCCCATGCTCGGGTTGGAGTGTCCCACACTCTTGAGCCTCCAAGGCTTTATCTCAACTCAGCCGCAAACACAAAGTAAGCTGGGAGGAATATGCTAGCTAGCAATAATATAATCAGATAATACAACCCAAGTATGGTGAAGAAAATCCACAATCCAGTGAAATCTACAAAGCTTCCCCAATTCTCACGAGAAAAATAAGTATATTCCCATGATGTGACCGCGCACGCCAAAAGTATTCTCGAATTCAAAAACAGATAGGAGAGAAATAATATATATAATATAATTCCCTCGAGAAATCCCATTTCTGATAATATTCTTGAAAGTCTTAAAATCGACGAATAATATTATAATCTTAAATTCCGGAAATCACTTTGAAAAATAATTCGTCAAATCACATAAATCATAATGTCATAATAATCAAGATAAATCATAATCTCCGTAATCTAAATCATATTCCCGAACGCAAATTATAAATTCAATTCCAAACATAACAATTTCAAATTCTCTTTTAAAAATCTCGAAAGATTGATAATTTATTATAATGCAAATTTCCGGAAATTACCTCAGAAAATAATTCGATGTTTAAGGAAAACTGAAATTGGGAGAAAATTTAGACGTGCTTTCATTGATAATAGGGGCCTCTTTATATAGAGGATTACAAGGCATATAATCAGAGTTCTACAAGGAAACGTAATATTACAATTGATTGGATATCTCCAAGATTCTCCAATATTATCTCTAATTCTAACCCTATTACCACTAGGTCAAGCAACTTAGAGTTGGGGCCAGACACATATTCTGGATTTACTTGAACACTCCCCCTTGTGTGGCCCAAACGTGGTGCTTTTCTCGTTGCCTCATTAAAAACCTTGCCGAGTAACAAAAACCCATTGGGACAAAAATAACCTCGGCCGAAGGGGAAGAAGAGCACAACACACCCTTCACGTTTCGAGACTATACATATAGACATTTCCCCTTGATGTCTTCCCCTGATGACTACGGTCATGAGAGTTCGGATAACTTCAGCAAACGATGTCACCAACATGTTTCTCGAAAGTGGAATTTAGGCAATGACTTAGTGAGCAAGTCTACCCCACTGTCCTCAGATGGAACCTAGTTCACTTTGATCTTGAGGAGAGTCTATTGTTGCTGATTATCCTTGGTGTTGTTGCTTTTGGTGTAGCCTTGCTTTATTTGTTCAAAACAAGCAGCATTATCCTAAATGCTTGTAGGCTCATCAGTGGTAAAACTTCAGACCACAATTGTTCGAACATATGTAATTATGGATCCAATCCATATATATTCACGAACCACATCGTGAAGAGCAATAATTTTTGCATTGTTCGAAGATATAGTGACTAGAGTCTATTATGTAGACATCTAAAATATCACGGTCTTTATCTATGGTGAACGCTTAACCAGTTTGGCAATGACCTTTATGTGGGTCAAAAAGATACCTAACATTAGCAAAACCTTCCAAAACGCATGTCATTTTGGGATGGGGATAGAGGACACATGCCAGTGTTGGTGGCGTTCTTGGTGTGTGATGGGTCCGAATCCATCATCTCTCTATAGGGATAGAACAAGCTCATATCAATCGTACATTCCAAGTACTAAAAGATATCTTTCGCACCAATCCAATTGCGTCGCGTTGGCGTAAAGGTATATCTAGCTAACAAGTTTACAACATATGAGATGTCCGGTCTTGTGCATGGAGCTAAGTACAATAATGCGCCTATTGTACTTATGTAAGCCACTTCTGCCTCTAGCACGTATTCGTCATCATCCTTCAGACGAAGAGGATCATTTTCAGGATCAAGACTACAGACGATCATGAGCGTGCTTAAAGGCTGATCTTGTCAAAATGCCTAAGCATCTATCAACACGGTTCTCAAGTTCCAAACCGAGGCATAATCGTGTTCTCCCAAAATCCTTCATCTCAAACTTGGATTTCAAGTGTTCAGCGGTTTCCCTCAAGTTTTTAAGGGCTTCCAATAAAGATCATGTGCGATAGAATCCGAAACTTGTTATGGAAACGCACAAGCATATCCATTCTCAATCAAGTAGTCACTTTATTGAGTGTTTCAACCTTATTACAAACGCGCTCTGTGGTCTAGAGCCACTTGACTTGGGTAAATGAAGTTCATCATGAACCTTGATGTATTTTGTATCTAGATCCCCATAGAGATATGTAGTGACCATATTTGTAAGCTGCATGTTCAGTTATTTGGAAACTACCAAACTGACAAGGTAGTAGAGTACACTGACATCAATTACTAGAGAGTATGTCTCATCGTAGTCGATTCCAGGGCTTTTTGTGAGAAGCCTTGCGCCATAAGGCGAGATTACCATAATGTTTTCTCATCACGTGTTCTAACGAAGACCTATTAGTCAATAGGTTCTATGTTAGGAGGTGTTGGCATCATTAGCTCGAAAACCTTTCTCTTCGTTAGAGAATTCATTTTAACCTGAATCGCATCTTTCCATTCAGGCCAAATCTCTCTACGTTGGTATTCATTCATCAACGGAGTGTGGTTCGATATCATCAGACTCAACAAACTCATGCGCAACGAAATGCGCAACTACATCATTAATTATGATGGAGTTTCTATCCCACGTCTCATGTACACTAGTGTAATTTTTAAAGAGCTCTATGTTCTCAGGAATAGGTTCTGACGTTGAGGTGTCCCCCAACGATGACCATAATCCGGAAGATTCTCATGAGATGGATTTTGAGTATCGATGATCCAAGGATTGAGTTATTCTAAGGTATACTTCGAACCCACGGGCCTCTCACGCATCCTAGCTGGGGCCACGGCTTATAATGCTAGTGTCACCCTCTTTGGCGTTGGCGCCTTGCCTACCTCCGTATAGGGTGGCCCCACGTCCTCTTATAGGGACATACTTCCTTGCAGGCATATTTCTAGCAAATGTGTGTGATCTCGTCACTTTAACAGGGATCTAAATGAGACATAGTGGGAAAAACCACGACAATTCTGTCACGCCCCGAATTTTAGAATAAAAATTCAAAATCCGAAACATGAATTACTACAACTTAAAATAATCATCCTGAAAAATTATTTTTTCTTAACAACCTCACCACACAATTTAATTCTAAAAACCGAATTTAGTCTCGGTTAATTATTACAACTCGCTCACAAAAAATTGTAAAGCTCTAATTGAGCATAACAAACCTCACAACTTAAATGAAATAATAAATGCTGCAACTCCTAAATAGCACGGTCACCTCCTTGGTTATCCTGACCTGCAGGAATATCCGATACACCATTTAAATAGTGTATCGGGATTGCAACAACGTAAAACCTGGTAAGCTTTTGAAAGCTCGTATGAGTAAAAAGAAAGAACGGTTGTTTAATTAAAATGAATTTCTAATTATCTCTTTTAATCTCAACTCCTTCAATTTTCATCGGATTTAATCCAAACTTCACCGATAAATTCTATTCATCGATTTACAATTTTTAGGACGAATTCGAGAGAAATCCGACGGTCGATTCTCGTAGATCGTAAATCAAAACCCTAAACTTCCATAATTCATAATTGATTCCAAACTTCTCCGATTTTCACCAAACTTTATATACAAGCTATACAACAATTATATGATTTAATGAGCTAAAAACTGGAATTTTATATAGTCCCACGCGCTGCCACGCGCCGCCTTCAAATTTTTACAGTAGTACCATCTCAACTATACGATCAATATTCCCAACTATGACAAATTGAGGAAAGGACCATATGTACCTCAACAATTAAGGGGAATGTTTGACCCGATTCGTGAATAGTACCTGAGATTTCAACTTGTCGGTTCTTCTTCGACGCTCCACCGCTCGGCTTGAGATTTGGGGAGGATGATATTCGTCTCACTGCGCTCCTAATGGACTTGGTCTGACGCTTTTTTGGTGGCCAGAGCTGTGAGAACGACGCGTTGACCGATTTGGCCGCCATGAGGTTCCACGGCTTCTACCACCCATTTCCGGCCA
Organism: Rosa persica; assembly: GCA_025331145.1. Lineage (NCBI taxonomy): Eukaryota > Viridiplantae > Streptophyta > Magnoliopsida > Rosales > Rosaceae > Rosa > Rosa persica. The sequence goes on along the minus strand of WFKR01000007.1, from coordinate 34,826,018 downwards.
CGTTGCAGTGGTTTACGGCTATGGGGAGGCTGGGTATGAGAGAGGAGTCGAATGGCGCAGGTTGCATGTCCCCACGTGGCCGGACGCCGGCATTGCAGAGATAAGCCGAGGAGGGAGAAAAAGCGAGAGGTCGGGGAGGAGACAGAGAGAGAGAGCGGGTAAGAAGAAAAGAAAAATTACCCGGCCACAGTAGAAAATTCAAATCTACACTTACTACCATCTACAGTAATTTCCATATTTTGCTCATAACTTTCACATACGAACTTCAATTTCTATAAACCACATGTCCACGAACTTGGTTTAACGTCCTCCACAACTTCCGTGAAGAAAATTTTCCCAAATTTTGACCTGAATAAAACTTCAACTTTTAGGGCCCCTTAAACTGTTAAAATGGAGTTGAAAATTAAAATAGCACTTGTTTACCATCTGAAAGACCCGTAAACCTATAAATTTAGGTTTCGGTCGTAACAATAGATCAAGACAATGACCAATATATTGTGATGATATATGTTAATCAGCCAAAACAAAATTGAAGAGAATAATTAATCATAAACATCAAGTGATCTACATATTATCTTTATGTTGGTTGGGAGTTTAGAAATGAAAACATGCTAGCTAGACAAAGTAATCATTATTCATTTCAGTCAACATCTACAAGAAGATACATGATAGCAACAAGCAATTATCTTGTTTTGCGTTTGAGTTGCATTAATTTTGATTTTGATTTTTGATTTTTGATTTTTTGAACGTGTTGGGAAATCTATAGAAGTCATTCATAGTAAAAAAATTATAGATTTCATAAATCAGTAAAAATTCAATAGCTAAAATCAATGATTTTAAGAAATCAATAGCAATCTATCAACTTATTTAAAGAGTCTGTGAATTTTAAGTAATACTTGGTGGAATCTGGCATATCTTAACCAAACCTTTTGCATGGGCTCGTCGTGCACTTGTATGGTCTAGAGAGGCTTACCTGTCTTATAGTTTAGCTGCTTTATCTGTTTTTGGTTTTATTGCTTGTTGCTTTGTTTGGTTCAATAATACCGCCTATCCCAGTGAGTTTTACGGGCCCACTGGACCCGAAGCTTCTCAAGCTCAAGCATTTACTTTTTTGGTTAGAGACCAATATCTTGGGGCTAACGTAGGATCTGCTCAAGGACCTACCGGTTTAGGTAAATATCTAATGGCTTTGTCGGTAATTAAGGGAGGGTTAAAAGAAATCTCTCTCTAGAGTCCTCTCCAAACCCTAGATTAGTGGTAGTTTTTCAAACTAAGAGATCGTTCTTGTTCAGCGGCGGCCCTGGCATAGGCCTTGCCTATGCTATGAGGTTTATTGGCGGGCTAGGATTGATGCTAACATTTAGGGAGCCCTTGAGGGAAGTTGCTCGGGGTTTGCAGGATGGTTTTTGTCTTCAGGTTTCAATGGTGGAATCTCTTTGATGCGGTGGCCATGTGGTGGAGGATTGAGAGTTGCATTTGCAGCTTTCTGGATCGGCGATGCTACGCGTTTTGAAGGTCGACATCTGCAGTGGCAAGGATCGGGGCAGGTTCGTGGCGATGCGTGTTCTGGAGGTGTGGTTAGTGGTGATTTAGGTTGTGGGGGTTTTGAATTGCGGCGGCGAGGATCATGATGGAGTAGATGCAGTGGTGTGGGTCAGCGGAGCTATGCTGAAGTGGCGCTGGTGCTGCTGCATTGGTTTAACGTGTTGGAGATGGAAGCTGGGCCTGGGCCAACCTAGGCCTAATGAGATTTTGAGCGGGCTTTCTCTTGGAGATGCTTTGAATTGATTATATTGGGCTGGGATTTTTTTACCTTAGGCCCAACTCTATGTTTTTTAGTTTGTTGAATTACAATAATTTCCTTGTATTAGGAAGCTAAGCACTTGTCCGCACTCTATGTATCTCTAGCGCCTCTAGAGTAGTATCAAAGGAGGATTCTCGCTATATCTACGTTTTTGAATGTGTAATGAGTGTATCTCTTTTTATGTACCATTGTGGGTACCACCACTATCTTCTTGTCTATCTATAGATGACAGCAGAAGGGTATATAATGGTCTATTCTGGCTTGTGATGAATATAATGACACCCGATTTGGGTTTGATTTGAAAAACCAAAAAGAGTCTATAGACTTTTCAAAAAGTCTGCCATTTAAAAAAAGTTTACACAAATCTAAATATAATACATCCCCCTTAAAATCAAATTTTACGGGCAGATGAAATTAGTAAAAAGACATTATATTAGAAAAGGAAATACAGTTGGAATATGGTCAATAGCTTTCTATTTTGTTATAAATTCAAATTGAAATCTTTCTTATGAAATCGTGACTAGCTTGTGCATTACAAAATTCTTATGATTGTTGATATTATTTCATGGTAATTAATGGGGAGAAAATAAAAACTATTATGATATAAATCATTAAACCCCATTCGAAATCTTCTTGTACAAGCTTGACTACTAGTAATTTCCATTACAAAATGCTTACAATTGTATATGTTGTTTCATGATAACTAATGGAGAGAAAATAAAAATTATTCTGAAATTAAACGCATTTAGATCCATTATGATACATATAGAATTATGGGATTATGATAAAGTTTAGCTTAATGATTTTGATACTGATTTATACACACACATTGATTTTATATAGAATTTTGAGATTTGAGGATAATTTAGGTAGTTTGAGTGGTGTATTTAATAAAATGATAGAATAAGAAATCAAATGGGTTATTAAGTAAGAGGTGTGCATTAAGTATTTAGGAATGTGAGAATAAAATTTCTCATAAAAGAAGAGTAGTGAGAAATGATCAAACGACCAATCTAGTTAGGTTGATATTTCATTAAATTTATTTGAATTGATAAATAGGTTTCAACTCTGAAATTGGCTGAAAATTTTGGTTAATCTAACCTAATATGTAGCAATGATTGCCGAATATCAAATATATTGGCAAGAATTCTGAAATTGTGATAATGTGAAGACCCAGATTTTCATATAATAAATTTATGTAATTCAATAATTGTTATATTAATTGAATTATGATATTTGGGATTATTTGGATTGTCGTAGGTTGAGAAAATTGGTTTCGAATGATTTTATTTTCGAAAACGAACGTTATTTAGGGGGTCGTGAAAATCGACTTTTTATATATTCAAAATTTGGGAAAACTTCATTCATGAATGTTGTAGAGCTCGTCGGTATGAGTCCGTGCATATGTGGAACGTATTATTCAGAGTTCATATGAATAAGTTAAGAATATTTGAAAATCGAAATTTTCTATAAATAGTGGAAAAAAATCTGAGTTTGTCATTAAGGACGAAAAAATTCATTTTTTGCACATCAGCCCCCCGTCTCTCTCTCTCGGCCTGGTCACTGTGCTTGCAGACCTGTCGACCCTACTGGAAGTCGGCCTTCCCGGCCGCGCCGTCGCAGGACCCTGCCCCCATCGGCTTCGCCGCCTCGCGCCTAGTCGATCCTCGCCGTCGCCTCACCCAGCCACCGCTCCTAGGCTTGGATAGAAGCCTCTATCCGTAGCCCAAACCCGACCCGGCCGGAAAACCATTTTTCCGGCGGTGCACGGGCCGATCAATCCCATTTTCATGACGTGCTCTTCCTCCTGATCATCCCCATATGTGGCTTGCATCACCATTTGGAGTGTAGAGTGGTAGATCAAGAGTTGAAGATTTCGACGTCCCTGATTCGATCTGGAGACTGATCAGAGGGCCGAGATTAATCAAACTTCAAAGCCCGATCTAGGACGATCTAGACCTTATCTCCGAAAAAGTCAGGTATTAAAGTTGTTCACAATTTCATTTTGAAGAAGTTTGTAGTTGACGACTTTTGCATCGGCGGTGGTTGACCGGTGTTAACCGTCGCGTTGACCGCCGCGTGTGGCGGCGGGTCGGACCAAATTTTGAGTTTATATTATCTGGACGATGATCTATACATCCATACAAGCGTTTTGACATATAACTTGATTATGTTAGAAAAAAGTTGATAAATAGTCAATTTCAGTTTTGACGTTACTATTTACGGTTTTACAGTTTACATTTGGTTTGAGATTTACAGAGATCAAACCATCGGTTTTACTTCAAATTTTAAATGATGTTCTTATGACTGTCCCGATGACTTTGTGTGGTCACGGGCGAAGATCCGACCGTTGGATCTTCGTATAATTGTAAAACAGTGATTCGGGAGGAGATTAGTGAAGATCCGTCCATCGGATTTTCGTACAATTTTGATAGGATGTTTACAAGGGCGATCCGTGAGGATCCAACCGTTGGATCATCGTTTAAATTCGATCCGACCATTGGATTGTTTTTATTTTAGAATCTGACCGTTGGATTGTCGTTATTTTGTAATCCGACCGTTGGATCATCATTTAGGTTTATTTCGTGCTTCGTTGCTAAGTAAAGACCGTACTTGATTAGGTACTTGACGGCTTGAGTTGACGAACATTTGGATTATTGAGAGTTATATTTTACTGAAGACGCAGCGGGAATTTCCAGGTGAGTAAATCTCACGTGGTTCATATTTTGAACCGAGTAATTAAATTAATTATTTTTGGTAATTGTGTGGAAAATATTTGTGGATTAAATATTTGTTTTTAAAATCACATGGACTTGATCACTACGGTCCTTGGGTAAGTAAAATGAAATATAATTATACAAATGAATTTCATGAATTTTTCTTGTGTGAACTATAGATGGTATTAGTGGTCATTCCTGAGTGGATGATTACGTATATATATTTACGTGGAATATATATATTGATTGGCGTGATTTTGAATGACGATATGATTGAGTTGGAATGATGATTTGGATTATATTCAAATGCTTTAATTTCATGATAATATCATATATGTTGGTTGAATTGATTTAATTATATGAAAACATACGGTTGTACATATTGTGGATTTAGGATCAACGTAGTGACCAGTATGGGGTAATCGGACGCTCTAATCCAAGGTGGATGATGGGATACGATTGGTTGAGTATGTACAATTATCGGACGTTCTAAATATGTATATAAGTATACATATTGATGAAATACGATAGAGATAAATATGTTGGATGCCATAACCTAGGCCAGGTGACGGGTTACGATTCAGTTAGAGCTCTAGTCTGTCGAATAACGTATTTTTATAAATACGATGATGGGTATTGTGGAGAAAGATGTGAGTAAGGGTTTGGTGTTGAGTTGTTGATTGATTGTGATTGTTGGTTTTTGTAGTTGTAGAATCGTTACATGTTGACTTAGGTAGAAATAAATGTGATTAAATTAAGCAACCGTTCTTTCTTTTGCTCATACGAGCTTTTATAAGCTTACCGGGTTTTATATTGTTGCAATCCCGGTACACTATTCAAATGGTGTAGCGGATATTCCTGCAGGTCAGGATAACCAGGGAGGTGACCGAGCTGCTTAGGTGTTACAGCAGTTATATTTTATTTCTTTGAGTTGTGAGGTGTGTATGCTTATTTAGAGCTTTACAAATTATTGTGTATTTGAGTTGTAATAATTAACCGAGACTAAATTCGGTTTCGATTTTATTTTTTGTGGTGAGGTTGTTAAGAAAAGAAAATTTCAGGATGATTATTTTGAGTTGTGGTAATTTCATGTTTTCGGATTTCGAATTTTATTTTAAAATTCGGGATGTGACAGATAATATAGGGAAATATCCATGGACTATTCTTGGTTAGTGAAATTATTATCGCAACCTTGAATATCCAAAATTGTCGACTTAACGATCTATTTTCGATTTTTCATTCCTTAGCCTTATTGCAATTAGCATTTCTAGGAACCCATATCTTTTGTTTCCATACATTCTTTTGAAAATATCTTTCAAACTGTTGATTCTCATCCTCTAACCTCATAAAAACCTACTTAGACTTCACAACAATTTTCAACATAAATTAGGTTGAATTCCACCTTGTGCACATATTGAAAAAGACAATTTCCCCAATAATTAACAGTGTAAGGATAAGTCAATATTAACGATACAGTCCAAGTTATTGGCACTATAACAAGCTAACATATTCTTACTTACCAGAAAAATTTCTAAGTTTGGTGCCTGTATATAAAATGTGTAGAACTTATTAGGGATGATCGAGCTCGATTTCAAAATTTGTCTGTGGCAATATCCTCAGTACTCTTAGAGTATTAGAGAGCACAAAAAAAGTCTGCTTGTTTGAGTCATGGGGAAGGTCTTGAATAAACCATTCCGTTATCAGCTCTTGAAGAACACGACATTTGGAGTAAATACTCCCGAAAAAAATATGGATGTGTAGAGATAATATCTACATGTAATGTCTTCGGAGACTTGAAAATGAGTATTCACCCACTGGAAGACATATATTTCACCCCGTGCAGTTTCAAATGTTGTAGATTTGTGCTTGTGAATACATATGCAAGTAACTTGAAAAAAAAAAAACCCGTCTTGACCTGGATTGAAGAACATTTCCAAGTTCATCCCAAACTTCACTGCAGTTGTTCCATGGAGCAAACTCTCAATTGGTTGACGGTTGTCATAAGAGTGGCACTTGAAGATGAACCTTGATTGAGTATTGAATTTCTCTAAATAATGCAGAGCCTTATTGACTATGGTCTTTAAATTTTGTTCATCATGAACGATTGAGTAAAGTTCTATTTAACTACATCGGGCAGATGAGCATGTAAACTTGAAAGCTGACTCTAGCTTACTAGGTGCCTAGAAAGGAGGGTGTTTGTAAGAGAACCTCTTCAAACCCCCCATCCTTGATAAACAAATTAAAATATATCAAATTTGTCACTCAACACAGTTGGTTAAACATAAGTAGTTTGAACCTTTAGGTTAGGGATTAGTCCACATCAATTTCTCTTGCTAATTGTAGTCCAATGAGTCAGCTACCACTTCGAATTTATTTCTCTTATTAATAGGGTTTCCACTTATTGTGGGGTCCACAGTCTCATTTTGAAATTAGTCTTGAATTTGGTACAAAATTGGCTCATGCTCTAACATTGGGTGCCCTATATGAGCAGAAAAATGATTATTTGAACCTTTTTTAATCCAGATTTGCTTCTGCTTTGTTTTTGTTTCTAGATCCATAGGGATCTGAAGCCAGCTTTGCAATCCTGGCGATCATATTCAGACCCTCTTTCAACCCAGCTTGCAATGAGGTAGGTGAGTTAATTCTCAACGTTTTCCTCTGATTTTGAGTAACCTGCGAAGCATATTGCACCTAGGATGTATGTGTCCTAATTTTCCACAATAATGATAAGTAGGAATGAAGTTTTTGGGGTTGTGAATATACCTGGGCTGACAAAGTTTGTCATGACTTACCGAGGAGCTTTTCTGAAGTGTTTGGAGAGCCACACATGGTTCTGATTTTGCAAGCAACTTGGAACCAGACCCATTTTCACAAGAACTTTGTGGCTGACTTAATGAGCTTTCACATTCCACACATTTTACAAACCTCAACGGCTTGCAGGTCTCACCATTGTATCCTAATCCCTCTTTGTTGCAATGAGTTTTGCCTAATCCAATCATTTTTTAGACTTTTTCAGACCCTATAGAGAACTTGTTCAAGCTTTCCTTGACCCTCAATAATTCATCCTGCAACTTCTCATTTTCAAGGGTTAGTGAAACATTTATATTAGATTGAGCTTTTATTTGAACCTGTAAAACTTTAATTTTGTTAGTAAACTCATCATGTTCCTTATCCCAATCTTGAGACCCGACCTTACCCTGCAAAACTTTGATCTTATTAACAAGGTTAGCACGCTATTCTTCACAATCTCTCAAAGAAATTTCAAAATTTTGCTCAATTTTTTCTTTTTCCACTCTCAATGATTCAACTTCTTTTTCAAGTTTGTAATTTTTCGAAGAACAATATTTGAAGCATTATACAATTGCTTACACTTTTCATTTGTTTCTTCATCAAGAGTATCATCTTCTAAATCAGAAACATCAGATAATTCAGAATCAAAAGAGGAAGTAAGAGCAAGATTTACCTCTTCGTCATCGGATTGAGAGTCTTCATCACTGTCACTCCAAATAGATTTTAGAGCCTTATTTCCACGCAAATTATACCTCTTATTGCCACAATCGGCAGCAAGGTGTCCAATTCCACCACACTCAAAGCATTTAGGTTTGTTAGGAACAATTTTCGAAGAGTTTCCAAAAGATTTTTTATTTTTCAGAAAATTTTTGAACTCTTTTGTCAACAGCAATAAATCCACATAATCATCATCAACCTCATCTTTCTTTTTAACAGAAGAGAAAGCAATATTTTTTACCTTTTTCTCGGGTTTGATCCCCATCTCAAAGGTTTTGATATTACCTATAAGTTCGTGAAGAGAATATGTGTCCAAGTCTTAAGTCTCCTCTATAATTGTCTGTTTGGATTGAAACTTTGATGAAAGAGACCTAAGAATTTTCTTGACAATCCGATACTCTTCAAAAGGATTACCAAGACTGTGACACTGACTTGTCACATTCATAAGACAAGCATGAAAGTCATCTATTGATTCATCCTCCCCCATTTGTATGTTTTCAAACTCTAGGACAAGTCTTTGAAGTTTCTGGCCTTTAACCTTTTTGTTGCCTTCTTAAGTGATCTCAAGAAGATCCCATGCCTATTTTGCTATGTCACAATGGCGGATTCTCACCCTCTCATTCTTGGATAAAGCTGTGTATAAAGAATTCCTTGCCTTGAAATCACAACTTCTATTCCGAACCTCCTCTTCTACCCATTCCTTCCTAGGCTTCAGAACTCTTGTAGAAGTCCCTTCTACTTTCTTTGAGTCTTCAGCCTTGGTGGGGTGTTCCCATCCAGTGTCAACTATATTCCACATATTTTCATCCTAAGAGTAGAGGAATGCCCTCATCATGATCTTCCATTGTGAGTAATCTTCACCATCAAACAAAGGAGGGCAATTTATCGAACTGGAGGCTCTGTTATATTCAAGTTCCATCATTGACCACGGATCAACTAAAAAGCTTTAGAACCTGCTTTGTTGCCAAATGAAAATACAAGGACATAATGTGTTTTTCTGAAAAATAGGGATTGCAGTGCATGGATCAATTAACAAACAGAACACTAGATTTTGGTTACGCAGTGAAAACCTTAAATATGAGATTAAAAACATTGCGGGGCTTTTACTCTTGAGAACCCAAAATAAGAATCATCTTATTATAAATGATATGTTCTTTTACAAACTTGAATAGCACTAGCTCGGCTACAATGATTAGACAAAGACTAATACAAAGTTTGTCTTCCTTCTTGAACTCCTTCACTTGAGTGATCACCAAATATCGCTCTTCATTCTTCACAGCCTTTCTACTGATATCAAGAGAATATATGCATATGAAAGATGATCAAAAACACTTATACATACCAAGTGTCTTTGATTCTTATGACCAAAACTAATATTAACCAAGCAAGACTCACAACCTTGCCTATCTCTTCCACCATGGACGTCCCAATATATATATGAAGGGGCTGTGCAATATTCAATTAAATAGAATGCAACCCGAATACAACTTCCATAAGGAAATAATCTTTTGTGATAAAGCTAATCCAATAGAGACCCCAAATCCTAAAATACTTAGGAAATCAATAACACAATTTGTTAAACAAAAAAATATCTTTAAATAAAAATATTAAACCCCAAAGATACTTTCCTAGACCAACCACTAAGAAACACACGGGACTGACCATGTATGCATGGATGCATTTAGCTGAGATTCTCTGAGATCAGCGTGTAGGATACTTCAAGATTTTGTATGGGAATGCCAACACACCATAAATAATTCTTGTACCTACATCCAGTCGCTTGGTCGTCGGGTGGCGATTCGGGTCTCGATCTCTAATCTTTCTACGGAATGATCTGGAGCATTAATTCGATCAGGGGGGATATTTATACCCTTATATATATAATTAATTTCAAAGGCTGAGATGATACGATGACTGAACGGATGGCTAAGATCGCACCAATCTCAATTTCCTTTTCCAATTAATATTTTCCAAAATTTATAAAACTAAGCTCAAGTGTCCGAAAAATTCACCAAAAATTCTCACAGACTCATCGCATCGCATACTTTATTATGAAGCTCTTAACTTGAACATTCCACTTTGTGAAAATTTTTAAAAATTATTCCCGAGCCTTAAAATAATTACCGAGACCAATAACTCAATCCCGACTAATTCCACTTCCACTCGTTAATTATTTTCCGGGATTTACAGCAATATGTGTGCCTCCATCGAGTACCTTTTTAATGAACTATAATTAGGGCTTTCTCCCATATATAATTGGGGTGAGACGTAAGAACCAATATCAAAGATCGATCGTTTGACACTTGGAAAGTGAAAACCCTTTTAATGTAGTACACTGAGTGCAATGATGCTCTAGAAGTCGTCAACAAAGTGATCAATTTGGCCGGGGAGACTAGGGCTTAGTTTGGCATTGCTTTTGGAGCTTGCTTTTGGACCAAAAGCGCTTCTGGTTCAAACTGATGATGTTTGGTAAACTCAAGAATTTTAGCGTTTAGGCAGAAGCGCTTCTGCGCGTAGCAGGAAATCAGAAGCTACTTTTAGTAGCTTTTGAAAATGGCTTTTGCGGAAGACAACTTAAAAAACACGGAGCTATTAATGATTATTTTCTCCTCCTTCCTTCTCTATAGTCAGTTCATCATCAATCATCGTCATCATGAACTCTCACTCAGACCAATCCCCCATACCTCAAGAGCTCATCACATCGAATTTGAAACCCAGAAAAACCATCTCAGAATTCTCATAAAAACAATTAGTGTAAGAGCACAAATAACACACCCTATTCCACAAACACATACTCACTTTTTTTGCTCTGAAGATGGAGGCTTGTAGCTGAAACATCACTTCAAACACTCCGGGATACCATTAAGTTTTTCAAATCACCGAAGACCCATCATTTGAATCTCAAAAACAAAATTACCCATCTAAAAAATTGATGAAATCTTGCAAAATTCAGCTTTCAAAGGCACTCGCCACCATGCTCCTCACCATCTGCATGGCATAGACGTCGCCTAATTTCTTCTAATCAAAGGCTGCAACTGTGGCCTGCTGCTCTCCCTCACTGTTAGCAACAGTGCATCTTCTGGGTAACTCAAATAGCTCCTTGAAAATACTACCCGATCCTCCCAACACTATGATCCAAACCACTTCTGGGCAAGTAAAATATCTCATCGCTGATCTAACCCAAGCATCCTATTCCATTGATGACTCCACTTTTTCATGCAATCTTTAGAACTACCAAATCCCAGAATGGGTATAAAAAAATTCCAAAATCCCAAGATTTCTAGGTGGGAAAAAGAATTGATGGAAGCTACATGGATGATTGAATGGTTTAAAGGAAAAGACGGATATCATGAGAGAGAGAGAGAGAAAGAGAGAGAGAGAGAGAGGGAGGAAGAGAAGAAATGGATATGAGAGTAGGTGGATGATTGTTGTTGCGAAAATGGTGAGGGAAGAAGCAAAAAATGGATGATGTGATGATCAATTTTTTTTTGGATAGCTGGGGACCCAGCGGGCCCAAAGGAAATGATATGATGATCATTAATTATAAAGGAAAAGCCAAATATATTATTGGCTTAATTATTAAAATTAATTTTAAAGATTTTTCAATCACTTATTTTTTGTAAACTCTCATTTTAGTAATTATACCCAGTCAAAACACTTTTATCTTGCAACTTACCAACTCTCATTTTAGTAATTATACCCAGTTAAAACACTTTTATCTTGCAACTTACCAAACACCTAGAAATTGCTTTTCATTATCACAGCATTTTTAAAGACAATTTACCAAACACCTCAGCTGCTTCCTCTCACAGCAAGTTCGGAAGCACTTCCTCTCACAGCAAGTTCGGAAGTGCTTCCTCTCACAGCACAACAATCCCAAACTGAGCCTAGGTTGAGTGAAACTATTCTGTTGCTGCTTCATGCATTTTAGTTTTCTTTTTCCCTTATAGTCCAAGTACATGTGTGTAACGACCAAAGACAAACTCTAGATTCTAACTCAACCTCATTCATATATAGATGGGGAGGGTAGGGGAACTAGTTGGCTCATACCTACCCTCCAGTTAAGCTTATATGAGTTTGTGAGCTTGAATGAAATTGTGGTGTTTGCATGTATGTAGCTATTCGATCCTCAAGTTAAAAATTTGGAATTAATTTATCAGTTCTACAGCAACAGTTTGATTAAAATTTTATCTGTTGAAAAAAAATTTTAAAATAAAAAAATCTGCCAGTTTTGCAATCATTTGGTTATAGACATAATCCATTGGATAAAGCTGGATTGAAAATAACAATCAAATGACAAACTAATTTGTTGTTGTTTGATGCTTCCCACATTTCTCCTTAGGATGATGTGTAAGCAAATTAATATTGCTTATGGAACAAGACATTGTTTAGAACTTGTGTTCTGCATATATATTTCATATATGAAATTAATCTAAGTTTAGACTATAGTATAAGCTTGTGATATACTTCATATTAAGACAAGTTTATATGTTGTTTGAATTTAAATTGGGTTGCAGTTGAAAGAGCAGTTAAGATTTGATAAGCAGTTAAAGTATTGCAGCAATTTCTTTATGGATGAAACTGATTTGCAAGTCTGCTATATATGTGTCAGATTGGTCCCTTCTGATGCACGAGTTGTTCTTGTTTTAGTCCCATATACTAAGAGAACATAAGGGTGAAATCAGGAGAAGGCTATCATGGACAGTGCGAGTGCATCGAGTAAGTTTTCTGGGTTCATGTTCTTATGTTTTGTTTTCTACAGATTAGGGATATATATGTTGTCTTCAATCCCAGTTCAATTTCACATTTTGTTAATTTGCAGTAATTTTGTTGACATGATTTGATCTAGTATAGGTTCTTAATTATGTATTTGTGATTGCTTAAGCATACTGTATCTTACATGATAATGTTCCTTTTGAGTTTGATGTTGGTTAGATTTCCCTGTATTTTTCTTCTGTTTTAATGCAAGTTTGTTTTCTGTGAAAACAAAAATCACAAACCAATTTGATTCTTCAAGTCATGCGTGTGACAATTTGGTACCTATAAAAGAAAAGAAAAAGTGGTACCTTTGACTATATTTGTTTGGATTATTGGTACTTTTGTTCTCTTTGCAGACCTATAAAGCACGTTAACAAAAAAATCTTGAAAAACACTTTTCCCTTGCACCCTTAAAATTAAATGAGAGCTCGTTTGAAATTGTTGTGACTTTTATTTAAGAAAAAATGCATTAGCTGTGAATTAAAACAGTTTCGTATTTAGTAAATAATACTTTTTAAAGTACTATCATTATATAAAACAACTTCAGAGCGTGTTTTGATCGAAATCAACTTCTAAAAGTAACATTTGAGTTGCTTCTAAAATTTGCTACCGCCTAATGACAGGGTGAAGCTATCGCTTAGTGGCAGGGTGAAGCTAAATGTCGTCGGATTTAACGTCTGGTGGCAACATAGTAGAAAAGCTGTGTTTATGGTAATTATGCTACTTTGTAATCGAGTTACATATTGAGTTATCTTTCCGTTATGTCAAAGCAAATAGAGTAGCCAGTAGTGCACTCTTTGTTAGTTGGTGCCTAGTTGAATACATTTATTTGATAGAGACTTTTATTATTACTTCAAGACGTTCTCTAGATGTTTATTATAAGCCGGGGTTTAGGTTCAATGTTTCCCCCTTGTATTCGACAGTTTCATTAATCAAGGCTTGAGGGCAGCTGCACTAGTACTTCATTTAAAAAAAATTATATATATATATATATATATATATATATATCTCCCCCGTGCACAAAGAAGGAGTTATAGCGACTATTGGGTAAGATCAACTTCTTAAGACGCTTTATCTCTAACTCTGCAGGGAAAATCCAGCCTTTCTCCCCGCTGTTGAGGTCACAGGGGCAGAATGAGTTTGTCTGGGAACCTAAACATCAGGAGGCTTTCGACAAAATCAAGGCCTATTTGGCGAGTCCGCCAGTGCTTGTTCCCTCTAGAGCTGGATTCCCATTAAAATTGTATATTTCAACAGCTGAGGCCTCCATTGGTAGCCTACTCGCTCAGGATGATGTGGAAGGAGTCGAACATGCCATCTTCTACCTTAGTAGGACACTCACAGATTTTGAAACAAGGTATACTCCAATGGGGAAGCTGTGTCTTACGCTATACTTCTCAGCATGCAAGTAGAGGCATTATATGTTATCTTTCATGACTTGCATCATCGCTCAAACCGACTTGGTTAAGTATATGCTGTCACGACCTATTCTAAGGGGTTATATTGGCAAGTGGGTACTAGCCTTGTCAGAATTCTCACTCCAGTATGTTCCACAAAAAGTAGTGAAGGGTCAAGCCATCGCAGACTTTTTAGCGCATCATCTTATGCTTGACGTTCCGACAGTGACAGATTTAGAAGTTGCTGTTACAACAGTGGATCGCTCGGATTTGGCATGCTTACCAGAATTCACCCATTTATATCAAGCAATGATCTCCCTCCAGCCCTGGGTATTGTATTTTGATGGTTCCAGAACGGACACACGAGCAGGGGCAGGAGTTGTCCTGGAAAATCCAGCAGGCGATCGTTATTCCTATTCCTTCCAGTTAGAGTTCCGGTGCACCAACAACCAAGCAGAATACGAGGCCCTCATTATAGGCCTGGAGTTGCTGCTAGAACTAGGAGTACGAGATGTTCAACTACGCGGCAATTCTTTACTCGTGATCAATCAACTCCGTGACGCATATAGGTGCTCAAGTGCATTGCTCGTGCCATACTTAGACTGCGCGCTTGAGCTTTTAGTCCAGTTTGAGGATGTGGACTTAGCATATACGAGTGCAACTTTGCAGCTAATGAACTAGCCCAATTGGCTACAGGGGTTACACTGAAATATGGCGTTCGCGAACGAATCCTCAAAGTGGGGAAATGCACGTTGCCTTAGTGGTTCGCACGCCCTGACCCACCAGATGAACCGATGGTCGCGATTGATTACCTCAAGCAACCTGGCCCCACAGCATATAGGAAGATCCGTTTTCTGGCTCTGAATTATTTCCTCAGAGGAGATGAGCTACGCCACGGTGGCGAAGATGGCATAGACTTCAGTTGTGTCTATGGTCGTGACGCTAAGCGCTTAATGCAAGAAGCACATGCAGGTATGTGCGGAGCTCATCAGGCAGGTACGAAAATGCGCTGGCTCATCAGAAGACATGGGTATTACTGGCCCAACATTTTGAAAGACTGTATCGCTTTCACGAAGGGGTGCCAGGACTGTCAGGCATATGGACCAGTCCAACATATTCCCAATATCCCCATGCGGCCTATTATCAAACCTTGGCTTGTGCGAGGCTGGGCATTGGACTTAATTGGAATGATTCATCCTCACTCTACACTCCAGCATAAGTTCATCATCGTCATTACGGACTTCTTCACTAAGTGGGTGAAAGCTGAGCCTTTGAAAGAGGCTTCCGGGGCTACCATTCGCCAATTTATTTTTCAAAATATTATATGCAGGTTTGGCATCCCAGAAGTATTGGTCTCAGACAGGGGGCAGCATTTATGGGTGGTGATGTGGAACAACTAGTCAATGACTTGGGCATCCAGTACACCCTATTACGCTCAATCCAAAGGACAAACGGAGGCTAGTAACAAGATTGTCATTACCTTACTTATTCATAGGATTTTGTAGCGCGGGGCTTTCCACCTCAAATATTTGGATGGCGACCTCCACCGCAACTCCATCAATGGTCGTTTCCTAAAAAGGTATTATCCCAGTGTTTGGGAGTTCGACGATCCCCCAGATTCTTCAGTTTCTGGGGTAGGGGGTAAACCTAGTGTTCCTTGGTTCACTTCATGTAGGCTTTTTTTGTGGCCTCATCCTTATGTATTCGCTCCACCTATGAACATTAGGGGGGCAATACTATGTAATCAGGCCTTGATTGAGGCTGCTGGATTTGCGTTATGTTTTGAATAGTCTTTTACCAATTTTCTGTTCAAATTTTCAAAATTTTCTTGACAATATGTGTTAGGAATATATGTAAATGGCCTATTCCAGAGGCCTTATAATTGTTGCCACAATAACAAAATCAGAAAAATTTCATTATATTCATAAGGTGGCTTTGCGGCCAGAAGCAGTACAATATTTTCACGACAATTACATTTACAGTTACAAAGCCAAAAGTGGCTAAAACGACTATACGGATTTCAGATCTTCTAAGAGCTTCTGGATCTTGCATAAAAGGAGGCAGAGAAGTGATCACTCTTCATTTTCCTCTCTTCACCCTCCTCTGATCTGGGTCGCCGTTGCTGTCATTTGTTCTGGAAGGAGAAGGAAGGAAATAATCCATCACAACTCTTCGATATGGTTATCCTCTGGGATGGAGATGGCGTCTTCAGGTGAGCGCGACCCAGTTGCTTCATCTACCTCCGGGGGAAAAACATAAGTCATTTCATCAGACCCAGAGGTAGACTGCGGAAGAAGAACGATAGGCCCAGACTGGCCTTCCGCCCTTCTTCGTTTTGCTCCACGTTGGAACATCTGAGGAGAGGGAATCCCCAGAATGTAGCATCCAACGTTAGGCGCGCCGCGTGTTCTTCAGTCTAACAGAAACCAGTGAATCTTATCCAGGTTTTCATAGACCAAAGACATGCGACCGGCTATGAGATTAGGCAATAAAACCTACCCAGGCCATGAGATTAAGCTATAAAACCTAAGGTTTAGAGGTTAAGGGCGAAATCGTGTGGGGAAGATTTCAGGAAAAGAAGGAAGAAAAGCAGGGCTTGTAAAGATATTTCTGGGAAAACCATGTTTGTGTTTGTTTGACTTCTCTAAAGTACAGGTATTTATAGAGCCAACCTCAGTGGCTCAACTGTTCGGCGGGCAGTTAGGGTACTTTCAATGCCATCAATGGGAATATCAATAGAATTGAATGAGAGGATCTCAGAAATGAAGGGGTTGACAACGCGTGGGAAGTGGAGCAGTCTTCAAGGAGATAACTGCTCCGCTCCATTCCAAGATTATCTTCTCAATTGGTGTTAATACGCATTAAAGGCGAAGTTAAAACACTTAACTTCCCGTATATATGGACAAATATTTGAGCCAGGTAATGTGGGTCGAATACTTAATAATAATACTATTCATACAAAATAACGGGCCTAATGATAGAGGCCTAAAGATTTCGGCTTGCATAGGACAGGTTGAGGAGATGTTGATCCAGACGAAAGCTGGCGTCAAAGGCTGCTCGTTCTGCTTGATAGGCCGCTTCGCGAGCTTAGGCTAGATCTTGGGATAAGGTTTCAGAGGTGGCTAGTGGTTGTTCTAGCAAAGGCTCCTCATGGGCAAGCCTGGCAGTCACAGCATCTAGTTGAGCCTGGATTTCCCAAAGTTGGGACTGGAGGTGACTCTGTGCGAGCCTCAAATCTCTGATCAGGACGGCGCGTTCACCTAAGAAATCACGAGAGTGGTCCATCTGCTGAGCAAGAGTTTGATAATGTGCTTGGGTCTGTTTGGCCTGCGCGCTCGCGACAGTCCTCTCACTTAGCCATTGGGGAAGTGCCTCCAACAGTTCATCGACTTCGCAGAATTGATCCTCAGTGATAGCACGCTCACGGAGAAGAACTCGATACTCTAGGGCTCTCGCAGGTGCGCCAGGTGTCAAGATATCAGGTCCCAAAAGACGACGAAGCCCTTCTCTAGCATCATCAACAACCCCAGGTGGGATAACTTCAAGCACCCGAGCCAATGGAGGGAGGCGCAGATGGCGGGTTTGGTTCCACATCAACAGGAGCCTCGGGAGGCCCCGCGGCAGGAATCAACTCTAACGTGGCTCAGGACTTACGGCTTCCTCCTCTACTTCAGGTGCTTGGGGGGTAACTTCCTGATCAGCCAAGTTGTCGCCATCTGGTTCAGCAGGGTGGTCAACAACTATCTATTCGTCGGCAGCGACAGCTGCCTCCTCATTGGGAACAACGTTTTGATCCTATAGAGAGACGTTAGAATGCAGAAAGAAGCAGGAATCAGAATACATCACTTGGTAGAAATTGTACCTCTTCAATGGGGGGCTTGCGAAGAATTGCTAAAGGCACTGGTTCTTGGGCAACTTCGCCAAAGTCTGGAACCAAGTTAAGTACTTGCTCGCGAGAGGTATCTGGCGGCAGTTCTCTTTCTTCAGCTTCAGTCGAACTATCATCCAAGACCTGCACTGGAACCAGGGCCAATTAGGAATCACTTGTGCTGATAATTGGAGGTGCAGATGACCCTTCCCCAGTTTGGCTAGAGGATATGCGATGAACCTGCAAATGAGGAGCGTTATAAGGTTTGGACTTGGGGATATATATATATATATATATATATATATATATAAAGAAGAATTTCAGCGCTCGCTTTGAGAATATTTTACCAGACGATCATCTATTGGTTCATTTTCTTCCCATGGATTGGTCCGAGGGTCAGCGCGGCTGCGTTTGCGTGCCAGAGCAATTGCAATCTGTGAAGATGAAGGAAAAATCGAGTTAGACTTTAAGAGGAAATACGCTAGCGCTAAGCGAAAGGGAGTTCGTTATATATATATATATATATATATATATATATATATATGCTATTAGTGACCTATAATTATCAATTGTAACTGCTTTTTTTTATTTACGAAACATAATAAGATTTAAAATTTTAGACAAAAACTGATTTTTTTTCAAAAGAAAAGTAATCTCGCTTGAGTCCTATTATATGTTTCACTTTAATTAAATGGTGACGTTTTATGCTTAAAAAAAAATTATTTTCATCAAATTAGAAACTTTTGAATTTTACGTTTAATTTTATTTTGGTAGGATGAATTTTCAATTTGGAGAAAAAGAATGCGCTGAAATTTATTGGCTAGTCGAATATTGGCCTCCATGTGGTACGTATAGGTAGTGACGTGGGGAGCAACCAAAGTCTTCACTAACTGTACTAGATACTTAGCTTAACCTTTAAAAATCTCATTTCCCTACGATCAATTAATACACAATTCAATTCACTTCTCCTCATAAATATTGCTCTCTCTCTCTCTCTCTCTCTCTCTCTCTCTCTCTCTCTCTCGCAGATAGTGAGTGCATGATCGATGACGATAATGATGATGATGGGGGGTACCTGGTTTGAGCTTTGCAATGCTCTGCATGGCCTGAAGCCAGTGCTGTTAATGGTGGCGGTTCAGGTAACCTTCGCCGGAGTCAACGTTTTCTACAAACTCGCCGCCAACGATGGCATGAACACCAATCTTGTCATTGCTTATCGCTTCCTCTTCGCCACTGCTTTCCTCACTCCGCTTGCTCTTTACTTCGAAAGGTAACCCCATATGCGTCTATATATCTTCATATGTTTGAAGAAACAAACTTCTTCCTTTCTTCTTTCTTACCATGGCTTCATAATCAATCTTTGTTTTTCTCATATATATGCAGAAAGAGCAGGCCGAAGCTAACCTGGATGGTAGTATTGCAAGCATTTCTGTGTGGCTTGTTTGGGTAAGCAAACCACAGGAAACCAAGTTCATACATTTTCATATCAATGTGTGCTATTGCTTGAATTGAGTGGGTACACTGGTCTAGCGGTCTAGCCAGCTTGGTGCACCACTAGAATTGGAAGCAGAAACGAGTTTTTCTTCTTCTTCTTCTTTATTTTTATTATTTTTACCACACAGATTATTATCGATCATATATCTCATCCACAGTTCCACAGTCTACTTTGTACGTGACTGTATCTATCTATATCTTTTGTAGTTATTAGTCGATCTCTAGCTTCCTGCCTTCATAATTAAAGCAGCTTGCATGTACAGTTATAGTTGTTGACCAAACAAAAAAAAGTTTTCTTGCACTTTCATTATGACAAATTTGATGGTGCAAATTTGTTCAGGAGAAAATCTTGAGTTTGGGACGATTCTAGTGGTCTGACTGACCAATCGTACGTTGACATCCATATTAATTTCAAAATTAGTGCTGATACCCTTGTTAATGTCAATGAAAACATTGACATGTGTATTAATTTCAAAATTAGTGCTGATACCTTTATTATTGTCGATGAAATGCATGTGCATTTTAAAGATGATATTTTAAATTTTTAGATTGTAAACAAGCTTATATAAACTTAAAAAATTCAGGGTTTATGTAAATTAACTAAAGATATTTCTACCAAAAGCCTTTAGTGCTTCCTATCATATCTAATGGCATTCTCATTAGTTATTAATATGCTAATTAATGCAGGGGGACAATGTCACAAAACATGTACATTGCAAGCATAGCCTTGACATCCGCGACTTTTGCTTGCGCCATAACCCAACTCATTCCGGCCATAACTTTCGTCTTGGCCGTCATTTTCAGGTAAATAATAATTAATCGCTTCAAATTAACTTGAGGTACTCTTAATTATAGGCTCTCTGAGAAGGTCATTTTGCAAATGCATGCTTAGGTTGGAGAGACTGAATTTAAGGACCATGGGAGGGAAGGCAAAGGTGTTGGGAACACTAATGGGAATCGGTGGAGCAATGCTTCTGACCTTTTATAAAGGTGTGGAAATTAACATATGGTCCACGCATGTTGACCTTTTGCACAGAAGTCATCAACCAAGACGCCACGTGGCAGCTCATAACAGTAAAACAGATTTCACGGATCGTATATTGAGTTGTCTTCTGGCTCTCGGTAGCTCTTTAGGTTATTCATTGTGGCTAATTGTTCAGGTTATCTTCTAATTTCACAGATGATTTCCAATCCAAAATCTTTGTCATAAAAAAAAAAAAAAAACCTGCAGTGATATTTTCTATTTCTTCTTTAAAAATTTAAATTAATTTAGCATCTAAAAACATAGTAAATAAAGATAAACTTTAAATTCTCTTTATTCTTCATATCATGATATTGTCAGAACCAGATGTTAAGACAAACATAACTCAACGATAAGACATTTAGCTAATTGATTTAACAAATATATTCATCGAATGAGTTTATGGACAAGGGTCTTTAAAGAAATTATTTGCAAGCGACCAAAGATGAACTTTAATTTCACTACACAATTTAATCACAAAATGTATGATTTCCTAGGTTAACTTAAATTTCATCTCTATTTAGCTATTGTTTTTGTGGAAATAGGCGAAAATGGGAGAGAGATACCCTTGCTATTATTCAAGCACAGCTCTAATGTCACTGATGGGGTCGATACAGTCAGTTGGTTTTGCCCTTTGCATGGAGAGGGATTGGAGCCAATGGAAATTAGGTTGGAATATTAGACTCCTTGTGGTTGCATACACGGTACATGTCCATCTTCTTCTTTATTTATCTTTTATTTTTTATTTTTGAAGGAGATTGTGAATATTCATTAACTCTAATTTTATAAAATGTATATATTAGGGGATTGTGGCTACGGGAATAAGTGTGACAATTATAGCATTGTGTGTACGCATGAAAGGCCCGTTATTCGTATCCGTTTTCAACCCTCTTGTGCTTGTGCTTGTTGCCTTTGTTGGCTCTTTGCTCTTGGATGAGAAGTTGCACCTTGGAAGGTAGAACTCGATCACTTCGTTTTCAATATTCATTATTATTTAATGAATTTCGAACAACTCCAATACATTCCTTATATATTAATTTCCCTATAACTAATAATACCTTCAAGATCCGTACACACGATAACCCAACACAATAACCCATACAATTATCAGACCTAAATAGATATAAGCAGCCCAAGCTCAATACATGGCCCATCTCAGTAATGTTAGGATCACAACTCACAATTATTATAGAGAAAACCTGATCATTTTTTTTGTGAGAAAAAACTTGGTCATTTATGCTCCAACAATTTCCTAAAAAAAAGAACTCTATTCTTGCTCTTCACACTATTTATTTAGGTTTTTACATGCTAAAAATTTCAGAAAGATAAACACGTAGGCACATCTAAAGTAGACATTCTTCAGAAAAACATATCACACGTTCACTTCTCTTGTCCGCTAAATGCAAGGTAGTTTTATATCATCAGTTCTACGTTTATGTTTCAAGTCACTCTTCAAGCATTGTTTCAGGAAAATTAGGTACATCGATATTTGAATGGTTGGTTAAACTAGAGAAACAACATGATCGATTTATCACAAAAAATAAAATGATTGCGATAGCTACTATAATAGTCCTTCTTCATACATGCTCCTGCATGTGTAATACTTATTTTTCCTAAGAAATTAAAAAAATAAATGAAATAAAACGGTTATTGCAGAGAGAAAATAGTATGAGAGAAAAGTGGTGGTTATGGTATAATTTCTTTTTATTTTTGTAATGCAAATCCATTTTGTAATTGTTATATTTACCCTTGTGATTTAATTTATTCTTAAAGTTTTTTAACAAAACATCTTCTCTTAATAATAGTATGGAATAGATAAATCGTTTTGGTAGTAACAATTTTTTTTTCTTTTTTTTTTGAGAAAAAAATAGATAAGTGGCATTAACAGTTTTGGTTGTGGATTACGTCTGAATTTCCTTTATGAATAACCATGTGTTTAATTTAATTTTATTTAACTTCAATTTTTGTTTGTTCAATTTGGAAATTATAGCGTGCTAGGATCGATATTAATCGTTGGTGGTTTATATACCGTGCTGTGGGGTAAAAGCAAAGACATAAAGATGATGACACAATCTGTGCCAAGAAGCTTTGAGGAGGAATTTGCAGAATCACTTGAAATTGTTACAAGGTCTCCAGATGACAAAGCCAACAACAACAAGAATGAGAGTGAAACAAAGAATAATGCTCCAAATACTCTACCAACTTGATTCATTAATGTTTGAGGAAATAGCAATGTACTAGAGAAACATAAGGAGAGTTCTATAATCTGAATTAAGAAGAGTTCTCCAAATCTACAATCGAATGGTAGAAGTTTTAAATGGTTGTGTTTCATAATCTGAATGTAGTTGATCATGTTAATCTTTTTGCATGGTTTATATATATATATATATATATATACAAATTTTATTCAGAGCGGAGTTCCGCTTTGAAATTAAAATGTGAACTTCAAGTTTTGGGTCGCTTTTCGGTTGCATATCCACATCTCGATTGTTCAGTTTTTAGGTACTAGTGTATAGGTCATCTCTGCAAATTTTCAGCCAAATTGATGATCGTTAAGGTATCTAACTCGCTTAAACCAATAGATGAACTGAATCTGTCTAATCTGCTTTAACAATCACTAATTTGGCTGAAAATTTGCAAAGATGATCTATGTGACACATGATATGAGTTCGTGAATATGTGACACGAGAAAATCAAAGATCGTATGAAGAAGTTACAGCAACAGAAGTTATTTCTATTTTTAGAAATTTTACTGTCAATAGAGAAAATCAGAAAATTAATTTCAATTTCCCATTTTGGAAACTTTCCGGATTTTTCCAGAAGTTTCTCTCTCTCCCCTAACCCTCGACCTGGACGAAAACGACTGACCCGACCCAGATTTATTTCGAGTTTTCGGTGTCCTCCGGCTGCCAAACTAGCCCAGATCAACTCGTCCTTGAGTCCTGCACCTCTCTTAGCCATCCTCTTCCTTCGGCAAGCACCGTGCGGAGCGGATAGATGCAAGAAAGTATGGCGGCGCTGACCCAATCAGACCACCATTTTTCGGCGATGGCTGGACGTGAAATTAGGCTCTCTTCCTCCGAGTCCGATCCATGCAAGTCTTGATTATCGATTTGAAGTGTGGAGGAAGAAATCAAGGTTTGAAGATGAGCGGTTGAGATCTTTTGATCTTGATCTAGATAGATATAGGCCAAATCAACCTTGATGCTAGTTATGAAAGATTTTCATCGTGTTATGGTCTTCAAGTTGGGTGGACCTGATCTTCCTAGTTTTGAAGTCGACCAGAAGCCCACATGCCTGTGGCGGTGTGTGGTGGCACGTCCAGCCACTCCAGGTGCAGTTCCTTGCTCTGTTATCTTGTCTTCGTCGAGACGAACGTGTAAGTATGTTCAGTTCTATGTTTGTTCGATGTTTCGATTGAGCGGCTTTGGTTCGTACGATTTTCGATCTGTGGGGATCCGACCGTTAGATCATTCTTTTGTTTAGGCAATTTGATCCTAGAAGTATTTCAGAGACCTTGTGGTATCTTCGATGAAGTTTCATCTCGATTGGCGTAGTCTTTAGTTTATAGTTCGTGTGTTTCGAAGTTTAAATGCTTGTGTACCTTGTGTCGTATTGAGTTTGACCTTGATGTGTGGAGTGATTGATGGGGTTGTGTGAGTAGAGTTTGATGACTTTATGCTTGTCTCAGTTTGTGTGTGAAGACGCAGCAGGATATTGAGCTGAGTAAATCTCACATTATTTTGGGTGATAAATTAGAAATGCGATAGTTTTAGTAGAATTAATTGTTAGCTGTAAATCATATTTGTTGCAAGTAATATTTGTTTTGAAAAATATGAACTTGATCGTTAACGGTTCATAGGTAAGTAAAAACAAGGATTTGTTACAAATGATTTTCAATTGAGTAGATTGTGAAATATAGCTGGAATTGTTTGATGAAATGAAAAGCATTATGTTTTGCATGTTTTGATCATTATTGCTGTACAATGTGATTTTGAGGGAAACATATGAATTTGGGAAGAAAAGACGGTTTTGTCGGTTTGAGTTTTGAATGGAGTATGTATGATTTTGGGTGATGGTTTGAGGTGTGAAAATAATATTTTGAAAAGATTTCGATATTGTTTGAGATTGGTGAATTTGTATATCAAGTTATGATAACCAAGGTGGTGATAATCAATACAGTAGTACCAAGGTGGTGATAATCGATACAGTAGTACCAAAGTGGTGATAAATTGTATGATGATTGTTGTATAAGGGATGTGAATTATTGTTGAGTGATTGATGTTAAGATTAATTGTTGTGGTGATTTGTGTTATCAGTAGTGAACGAGTATTGATTTTTAGTTTATTTCTATTATTGACTTGCTTGTTTTCTTTCATAATCTCCTTAACTAAATTATATGCCGAGATTACTGTTTTTGAATTGATTGGTTTTAATGTAATCTCCTTAACTAATTTTCTAATGTAGGAATTACTATAATTTGGTTGTGTGCTTTTAATGTCATCTCCTAAACTAATTCATATGCAGTGATTACTTTTTACTTGGTTTAAATTATGAGGCATTACATTTTTTGAGAAGGGGTGATTGAGTTTTCAATGATTGTGATAGGTCACTGAGGTGACAATTATTCGGTTGAGTTAAATGGATGATGATTTTGGATTATTGAGATTTTAATTGTTGTAAAAAATAACTTGAGTTTGATTGTTTAGTTGAAGTTTTGTGAAATTAGATGCATGAGTTGAGAGTCAGAGCATGTGGGTTTTACTTTTGAGTTAACTTACGTGAGCATGATATTGTAGGATATGAACTTGATGTTTTTGTTGTGATAATTGCATATCATTTTTGTTAGGTTGAGATGGTTTAAGCATGCGTTCCTGTTTGGTTGTTTTGAGTTTACTTAAACGAGCTTTCATAAGCTTACCAGATTTGTTGTTGCAACCCGGTGCACCATTCAATGGTATAGAGGTTTAACCTACATGTTAGGATGAACGTGATTGGAGCAGAGATGTATCTTGCTGTTGCAGTTCTAGGTTTAGAAACTTGTTAGTCTTTTGCTGCATAGTGAGTATGGTGGTGAGTATGTTTACTTATTGAATTGTAGATTCAGTTTAATTTGTAAACTTAGTATAATGTAATATATGACTCTAAAGAATGAGTCTGTATTGACATTGTAGGTTTAGGGCATCTTTGTTTACTTATTCTTTAAAGAATTTTTTTTTCAGGTATTTTGTATTGATGTCTGAACCATCACGCTCGGGGTCTTTGCGTTTGTTTATTTGTTAATTAACTGTGCTTGAAAATGGGGGCATGACACTATGGGGGGATGAGATTCTTAATGATAGAGAGAATGCAGGGACCAGATTTATATACGAGAAGTCTTAGAGTTTGCATTCTCCCATAAAAGAAGTTATTGAACTCTCTCTCTCTCTCTATATATATATATATATATGAAATTTTCTTAAGTATCCGGGTGTAGTGGTGGATCCAGGATGAAAATTAGGGGTGGGGACTGATTTAAAGATTTCTTACAAGCTTTTTTATTTTTTTGTCGACGATGATTTCATGATTTTAGGATGTAATAACCGCAATTTTCATTTTAAATTCGTGTAATTGTGTTGAACAATTATTGTACGATTTCACGAATGTTGTTCGATAATATTTCCTTTTTTAATTATCAAAGGTAAGAAACGATTATTGTAACGAAAAGCTCGAAATGCTCGATTTGATAAAACAACTTTTTATACTTGCAAAATTTGGGGAAACTTCATGAAAGTTGTAGAGCTCCTCGATACGAGTCCGTGCGTATACGGAACACATCATCCGGATTTTTTTTGAATTAGTTATGGATTATAGAAAATATTTCTATTTTGGTATAAATAGAAAAAACCCTAGGACATTTTCAGAAGCTTTCCATTTTGGTCCGACCTCCTTCTATTTTTGGAAAACACTATTCATCATCTTCTTCCTTCGTTTCTTCGTCCGAAATCGACCGAGAGAGAGATAGCTAAGTTTTCCAAGCTTGTTCTCCCTCCACAGACCACCAATCGACCTCAGACCAAGTCCCAGGCTTTCGTCTCGAGCTGCTCTACCTCCTGGACAGCGTCGCTTCCATCGGTACCGCCTCCAGCTCCAGCGAAATCGTCCGAACCAGTCGGACCTGAAAACGAACCAAAACTAGCTCCTTCCGTTTTCGGCCTCCAAACCAAGTGAAACTCCTCCCTCTACAACGACTCAACCTCCTGAAGCTCCCAGAAGCAATTTTACAAGGCGGCGCGGCATGTGGTGGCGGCTGGAAGCCAGCCCCGATCGGATCGAACGGAACTTTCGATCCAAATATCTCGAGCTATAGACCTTCGTTTTTTATGATTCTTAGCCTGGTGAGTTCGCAAGGAAGTTCTGAACAAGTTTCCAGAAGAGATCGAGGCGTGAGGTTGCAGTTTTTACGTCAGTTTCAAGCTTGCCGGTTTCTGGAAAATTCCGGCCGCCGACTATGTTTGATACTTTTTGATCCCTTCCCGTCATTTTTTGGTCTTGTGCTAGTTATGAAAGTTGCTCAGAATGATGAAACGAATGGGAGAAGCTCGGCCCCGACACAATTGGTGGTGGTCGGTGGCGGCTTTATCCCTAACCCCGGCGGCCCTTTCCGGCTACCTCCGGAGGTCTAAAATTTAGTTTCTGCCCATTTTATAATTCTACATTTCAATATGATCATTTCGGCATATTATACGCATTTTTCGGATATCGTATGATTTAGTTATGAATTTTGAGATTTCGATCGTTAGATTTATAATCTGTGAGATTTGAACCATCCGATGGACTTGTAGTTATGATATGATGATCATATGACTGTCCCAGTGGCTTTGTGTGGTCATTGGCGAAGATCCGACCGTTGGATCTTCGTATAAGTGCAAAACAGTGATTAGGGAGGCGATTCGTTAGAATCCGTCTGTCTGATTTTATTATAAATTAGAATCCGGCCGTTAAATGGTAGTTTCGTTATGTTTTGGAATTATGGGCTAAATTCAAATCACATTTGATTAGGTGATTGACGGATTATATTTTGGTGAGCTGTTTCGGTGTGGTTTATATTTTATTTGAAGACGCAGCGGGAGTCTCGAGGTGAGTAAAACTCACGTGGTTCATATTATGAACCGAGTGCTTTAAATTATTTAGTTTTGGTAATTGTATGAAAAATATTTGTGGATTAAATATTTATTTTTTTAAATCACATGGACTTGATCACTACAGTCCATAGGTAAGTAAAATGAATTTTAATTATACAAATGAATTTCGCGATTTTCTTGTGTGAACTATAGATGGTATTAGTGGTCATTCCTGAGTGGATGATTACGTATATATATATATATATATATATATATATATATATATATATATATTTACGTGGAATATATATATTGATGGGTGGATTGTTGAGTGATGATATGATTGAGTTGAATTGATGATTTGAATTATATTTCAAATGCTTAATTTCATAATAATATTGTGTATCTTGGTTGAGTTGATTTCATTATGTGATAATACATGTTGTGCTCATTTATGGATTTAGGGTCAACGTAGTGACCGATGTGGGGTAATCGGACGCTCTAATCCTGGGTAGATGATGGGATACGATTGGTTGAGTATGCACAATTATCGGACGTTCTAAATATGTATATAAGTATACATATTGATGAAATACGATAATGATAAACATGTCGGATGCCATAACCTAGGCCAGGTGACGGGCTGCGATTCAGTTAGAGCTCTAGTCTGTCAAGTATCGTATTTTTATAAATACGATGTTGAGGTTTTGTGAAGAAAGATGTGATTTAGGGTTTGTGTTGATTTATTGAATTGGTGATTCATTGAGATTGTTGGTACTTCATGGATGTGGAAATTGTTGAGTGCTGACTTGAGTGGAAATAAATACGATTTAATTAAACAACCGTCTATTCTTTTTACTCATACAAGCTTTCAAAAGCTTACCGGATTTTGTATTGTTGCAATCCCGGTATACTATTCAAATGGTGTAGCAGATATTCCTGCAGGTCAGGATAACCAGGGAGGTGACCGAGCTGCTTAGGTGTTACAGCAGTCATTTTATTTCATTGAGTTGTGAGGTTTGTATGCTCATTTAGAACTTTACAATTCATTTTGTATTTGAGTTGTAATAATTAACCGAGACTAAATTCGGTTTGAATTTATTTCGTGTGGTGAGGTTGTTAAGAAAAGAAATTTTCAGGATGACTATTTTAAGTTGTAGTAATTCATGTTTCGGATTTTGAATTTTTATTCTAAAATTCGGGGCATGACAGTTTGGTATCAGAGCGTAAGGTACATATTTGGTGATATATCAATACTTTTTGAGTGATGGCCCGTCTGCAGCGGATCCCTATCGTGTGCTCTTCGGTATTGACAATGTCATCGGGTATGTGAGAGAGTTAGGTTGGCTAGAAACGTTAGCATGTCTTAAGAACTTTAGGCATTGTCTTGTATGCTTAGTTACTTGGTTAATATGGACTTGCATTTGACTTATGACATGTTTAAGTGTTATGCGTGTATTAATCAAGTATACCCTGCTTATTAGGTAATGGAGATTGAGGGGAAAGAAGTTAGAGGTCGAGGTAGAGGCAGACCTCGTGGTAGGGGTAGAGGCTGAGGTAGGGGTAGGGCCCCTCCGGTCGATGATGCTTATGAGGAGGAGGTAGAGGCAACTTATGAGGATCAGCATATTCCACCCGTGGCCATGGTTGATGATCCTGCTCGCTTGTTGATGCTAGCAAGGGAAATTACCCGCTTGGGAGCAACCAAGTTCGAAGGAGGCATTGACTATATGGTGGCGGATTGATGGATAGAGGATTTGCAAAGCTATTTTGATCTGCTTGATTACAGTGAGACTGATAAGAGGAAGCTAGCCGCGTTCATGCTGAAGGAGGAAGCTAGGGTGTGGTGAAACGTCACACAGAGGAGTATTGAAGTGTGTACTTTGACATGGGATGGCTTTAAGAGGCTGTTCAGGGAGAAGTACTTTCCACCAGCTGTGAAGGAGAGGTTGGAACTAGAATTCCTCGCACTTGTACAGGGGAAGATGACCGTGATCGAGTATGATGCGGAGTTCTCCAGACTGTACAAGTATGTGAGGCAGAAGGAGGATGAAGATTTGGCCAAGAAGTTTCAGAGAGGGTTGACTCTTTCGATTGAGCGTGATGTGGCCATCTTAGAGCTGAAGACCAAGAGAGAGATCTTGGCTAAGGCACAAATTATTGAGCAGCAGAACCTGATTCGTAGAGAGAAGAAGTCTGTTGAGAGAGACTTCCAGGGTAAGGGAAAGGCCATAGCAGGAAGCGGTAGATCCAGAGACTTCAGGGGTGGTTTCTGGAAGAAACAGAGAACTCAGTTCCAGCATCAGGCTCCAGCTAGGGCAACAGTAGCTCCTCCAGTTCAGGCTATGCCTATTAGGCAGATAGCACCAGCAGCTCCGGTGAAGTGCTTTAACTGTGGCGAGCCGGGCCACATCTCTCGTGCATGCACGAAACCACGGGGTAGGATATGCTACAGTTGTGGATAGGCAGGGCATCAGGCCAGGGAGTGCCACCAGAATCAGGGTAGAGTGCAGGGTAACCAGCAGAGGCAGCTACCGCCTGCACCTGCTAGAGTCTTTGCCATCGGTTAGGCAGGCACAGGAGTGGAAGGTACCTTATCTGTTTATCACTATCTTGCTAGAGTACTGTTTGATAGGGGAGCCTCACACTCCTTCATATCTAGTTCGGTCGTGGATGTATTGGGTTTGATTGCTATGCCTCTGACTAGATCAATATGTGTTACATCACCTCTCGCTATGTCTCTTGAGCTTAGCATGTTTTGTGATGATTGCCCTATTGGGATTGGTGGCAGAGAGTTTTCCGCATCTTTGATTTTGATTCCGGATCATACGTATGATGTGATTTTGGGTATGGATTGGTTGAGCCCGAACCATGCTGTTATTGCTTGCTTTAGGATGATTGTGTCCTTCCATGTTCCGGGACAACCGGTGTTTCATTACCGTTGTCTGAAGTCTGACATCGCCATGAGGGCAGGGATTTTGGCCCCATATTGAATCAGGGAGTAGTACTTCAAAGATTACAGGGATTCCTGTAGTTTCAGAGTATGCTGACGTGTTTCAGGAGATCTCTGGGTTACCTCCGAAAAGGGTAATGGACTTCTCCATTGATGTGATACCAGGTACTTCACCTGTATCGAAAGCACCCTATCGAATGGCTCCAGCTGAACTTCAGGAGTTGAAGGTGCAGATTGAGGGCTTACTTGCACAAGGGTTCATTCAGGCTAGTGTATCTCCTTGGGGCGTACTAGTGTTGTTCATGAAAAAGAAGGATAATTCACTTCAGTTATGTGTGGATTATCGACAGCTGAACAAGGTGACCATCAAGAATAGGTACCCTTTATCTAGGATTGATGACTTGTTCGATCAGCGTAGAGAGGCTACTGTGTTCTCAAAGATTGATTTAAGATTTGGATATCACTAGTTAAGGGTGAAGGATGAAGATATTCCAAAGACGATGTTCAAGACAAGGCATGGACATTTTGAGTTCCTTGTCATGCATTTTGGTCTCACAAATGCACCTGCAGCATTTATAGACTTGATAAACCGCACGTTCAGTCCCTACTTAGATCAGTTTGTGGTAGTGTTTGTTGACAACATCGTGATTTATTCAAGGTCGTCAGATGAGCATGAGAAGCATTTGCGGATTGTGCTGCAGACATTGAAAAAGGAGAAATTATTTGCCAAGTTTGAAAAGTGTGATTTCTGGCAGAGTGAAGTCAAGTTCCTTGGTCATGTGGTCTCGAAGGATGGAGTTTATGTGGATCCTTCGAAGGTTGAACTAGTGATGAGTTGGAGTCGCCCTACTACAGTTACAGAAATCTGTAGCATCCTTGGATTGGCAGTGTATTACAGGCGTTTCATTGAAGGGTTTTTTGGTATTGCTTCAACTTTGACCAAATTGACAAGGAAGGATACTCAGTTCGTATGGTCGGATGAGTGTGAGAAGGCTTTCAATGAGCTGAAGACTAGATTGACTACAGCTCCGGTGTTGACTATTCCTACTAGTGGTGGTGGATTAATCATTTACAGCGATGCATCTCATCAAGGTTTGGGGTGTGTGTTGATGCAGAATGGTAGCGTTGTTGCTTATGGTTCTAAACAGTTGAAGGTACATGAGCGAATTACCCCACTCATGATCTAGAGCTAGCAGCAGTGGTGTTTATCTGAAGATTTGGAGACACTATCTTTATGGTGAGAAATTTAAACTCTTTTCGGATCATAAGAGTTTGAAGTATCTATTCTCCCAGAAGGAATTGAACATGAGGCAGAGAAGATTGATGGAACTCATCAAGGACTATGATTTCACCTTGGAGTATCATCCCGGAAAGGCGAATGTAGTGGCGGATGCTTTGAGTAGGAAACCTCGAGTAATCATGGCATCGATTATGGTGCGAGAATGGTGCATGTTAGAAGCTGCATCAGAGTTTGACCTTACACCAGCAGGAGCAGGACATGGAATCTTTCTCGGTAGTATCACCTTACAGCCCACCTTGATCTCCAGGATCATTCAGGGTAAGGCATTTGATGAGTTTGCTCAGGCGAGGAATGCTGAGATGACCATAGATCCGGATATTGAGGGTCCTTCCAAGTGGATGATTGGGGCAGATGGAGGGTTGAGATTTCTAGGGAGATTGTATGTACCGAGTGTTGATAACCTTAGAGAAGAGATCATGCGGGAAGCATATAGGTCTCGATACACTATACATCCAGGAGTACTAAAATGTATATGGATCTACGAAGGCAATTTTGGTGGTATGGAATGAAGAGGGATGTGGCAGAACATGTGTCGAAGTGTCTTACATGTTAACAAGTGAAGGCAGAGCATCAGAGACCAGCAGGAATGTTGAATCCATTGCCGATTCCTGTTTGGAAATGGGAAGATATCTCCATGGACTTTGTGACTGGATTGCCCAGGTCCAGGCAAAGTTATGACTCGATTTGGGTGATTGTTGACCGGTTGACTAAGTCAGCACACTTTCTTCCAGTGGCAAAAACTTACTCAGGGGATGCGTTGTGTAAGTTGTATGTAAAGGAGATAGTGAGGCTTCATGGAGTGCCTGTGACGATTGTTTATGATCGTGATGCTTGTTTCACTTCAGAATTCTGTCTTAGGTTCCATAAGGCATTTGGGACATCTCTTGCTATGAGCACTGCATTTCACTCACAGACATATGGGCAGACCGAGAGAGTGAATCAGGTGATGGAGGATATGCTTAGGGCTTGTGTTTTGGATTTTAAGGGAAGTTGGGCGGATCATCTGCCATTGGTAGAGTTTGCCTACAACAACAGCTATTACTCCAGTATCGGTATGGCTCCATATGAGGCTCTTTACGGTAGGCCATGTAGAACTCCTATCTGTTGGGCGGAAGCAGGGGATAAAGGGTTCATCGGTCCTGAGATTGTACAGGAGACTACGGAGAAGGTCACTATTATTCGAGACAGAATCCGAATCGCTCAGAGTAGACAGAAGAGTTATGCTGATTTGAGGAGGATACCTTTAGAGTTTGAGACAGGCGATCATGTATTCTTGAAGGTCTCACCTATGAGAGGTGTGATGAGATTTGGCAAGAAGGGGAAACTCTCATCGAGGTACGTTGGACCCTTTGAGATTTTGGAAAGGGTTGGGAACTTGGCATATCGTCTTGCTTTACTTGTTAGCATGTCGGGTGTGCACAATGTCTTCCATGTGTCTATGCTCGGGAAGTATGTCCGAGACGAGTCTCACGTGATTGATCACGGTGCGATCGAAGTGAACACAGATGTAACATTTGTAGTTGAACCTGTTCGTATCTTGGATAGGTGTACAAAGAAGCTTCGTAGGAAAGAGGTTGATCTCGTGAAGGTGTTGTGGAGTCATCATGTCGAGGGTGATGCATCATGGGAGTTAGAATCTGACATGAGAGTGAGGTATCCACAACTCTTTGGGGAATTGAATACTTGAATTTCGGGACGAAATTCCTTTAAGGGGGTAGATTGTAATAACCGCAATTTTCATTTTAAATTTGTGTAATTATGTTGAACGATTATTGTACGATTTCACGAATGTTGTTCGATAATATTTCATTTTTTGAATTATCGAAGGTACAAAACGATTATTGTAACAAAAAGCTCGAAATGCTCGATTTGAGAAATCGACTTTTTATACGTTCAAAATTTGGGGAAACTTCCTTCATGAAAATTATAGAGCTCGTCGATACGAGTCCGTGCGTATACGGAACACATCATCCGGATTTTTTTTTGAATTAGTTATGGATTATAGAAAATATTTCTATTTTGGTATAAATAGAAAAAACCCTAGGACATTTTCAGAAGCTTTCCATTTTGGTCAGGCCTCCTTCTATTTTCGGAAAACACTATTCATCATCTTATTCCTTCGTTTCTTCTTCTGAAATCGACCGAGAGAGAAAGCTAAGTTCTCCAAGCTTGTTCTCCCTCCACAGACCACCAATCGACCTTAGACCAAGTTCCAGGCCTTCGTCTCGAGCTGCTCTACCTCCTGGACGGCGTCTCTTCCACCGGTACGGCCTCCAGCTCCGACGAAATTGTCCAAACCAGTCGGACTCGAAAACGAACTTAAATGAGCTCCTTGCGTTTTCGGCCTCCAAACCAAGTGAAACTCCTCCTTCTACATCGACTCGACCTCCTGAAGCTCCCAGAAGCAGTTTTATAATGCGACGAGGCCTATGGTGTCGGCTGGAAGCCAGCCCCGATCGGATTGAACGGAACTTTCGATCCAAATATCTTGAGCTATAGACCTTCGTTTTTTATGATTCTTAGCCTGGTGAGTTCGCAAGGAAGTTCTGAACAAGTTTCCAGAAGAGATCGAGGCGTGAGGTTGCAATTTTTACGTCGGTTTCTGAAAAAATTCGGCCGTCGATTGTGTTTGGTACTTTTCGATCCCGTCATTTTTTGGTCTTGTGCTAGTTATGAAAGTTGCTCAGAATGATGAAACGAAAGGGAGAAGCTCAGCCCCTACACCATTGGTGGTGGTCGGCGGCGGCTCTGTCTTTAACTCCGGCGGCCCTCTCCGGCCACCTCCAGAGGTCTAAAATTTAATTTCTGTCCATTTTATGATTCTACATTTCAATACGATCATTTCGGCATATTATACGTATTTTTCGGATATCATATGATTTAGTTATGAATTCTGAGATTTCGATCGATTTCGATCGTTAGATTTATGATCTGTGAAATTTGAACCGTCCGATGGACTTGTAGTTTTGATATGATGATCATATAACTATCCCAGTGGCTTTGTGTGGTCATGGGGGAAGATCCGACCGTTGGATCTTCGTAAAGTGCAAAACGGTGATTAGGGAGGCGATTCGTTAGAATCCGTCCGTCGGATTTTATTATAAATTAGAATCTGGCCGTTAAATGGTAGTTTCGTTATGTTTTGGAATTATGGGCTAAATTCAAATCACATTTGATTAGGTGATTGACGGATTATATTTGGGTGAGCTGTTTCGGTGTGGTTTATATTTTATTTGAAGACGCAGCGTGAGTCTCGAGGTGAGTAAAACTCACGTGGTTCATATTATGAACCGAGCGCTTTAAATTATTTATTTTTGGTAATTGTATGAAAAATATTTGTGGATTAAATATTTGTTTTTTTTAAATCACGTGGACTTGATCACTACGATCCATAGGTAAGTATGAATTTTAATTATACAAATGAATTTCACGATTTTCTTGTGTGAACTATAGATAGTATTAGTGGTCATTCCTGAGTGGATGATTACTTATATATATATATATATATATATATTTACCTGGAATATATATATTGATGGATGGATTGTTGAGTGATGATATGATTGAGTTGCATTGATGATTTGAATTATATTTCAAATGCTTAATTTCATAATAATATTGTGCATCTTGGTTGAGTTGATTTCATTATGTGATAATACATGTTGTGCTCATTTATGGATTTATGGTCAATGTAGTGACCGGTGTAGGGTAATCGGACGCTCTAATCCTGGGTGGATGATGGGATACGATTGGTTGAGTATGCACAATTATCGGACGTTCTAAATATGTATATAAGTATACATATTGATGAATACGATAATGATAAATATGTCGGATGCCATGACCTAGGCCAGGTGACGAGCTGCGATTCAGTTAGAGCTTTTGTCACGCCCCGAATTTTAAAATAACAATTCAAAATCCGAAACATGAAAATACTACAAACTCAAAATAATCATCCTGAAAATTTTTCTTTTCATAACACCCTCACCACACGGAATAAAATCAAACCGAATTTAGTCTCGGTTAATTATTACAACTCAAATCCAAAATGTAATGTAAAGCTCTAAATGAGCATACACACACCTCATAACTAAATAAATAACAAAACTGCTGTAACACCTAAGCAGCTCGGTCACCTCCCTGGTTATCCTGACCTGCAGGAATATCCGCTACACCATTGAATAGTGTACCGGGATTGCAACAACACAAAACCCGGTAAGCTTATGAAAGCTTGTATGAGTAAAAGAAGGAACTGTTACTTAATTTAATCTCATTTATTCCCACACACAGCAACACTCAATAATTTCCACATATGCAAATAATAACAATCTCAATCAACACCAATTCAATATATCAAGACCACCCAACTCACAACTTTCTCCACAACTCTCATCATCGTATTT
Source organism: Rosa persica (assembly GCA_025331145.1). Classification (NCBI taxonomy): domain Eukaryota; kingdom Viridiplantae; phylum Streptophyta; class Magnoliopsida; order Rosales; family Rosaceae; genus Rosa; species Rosa persica. The sequence continues at coordinate 34,789,693 of WFKR01000007.1, read as the reverse complement.
ATAAAAATACGGTACTTGACAGACTAGAGCTCTAACTGAATCGTAGCCCGTCACCTGACCTAGGTTATGGCATCCGACATATTTATCAATTATTGTATTTCATCAATATGTATACCTATATACATATTTAGAACGTCCAATAATTCCACATACTCAACCAATCGTATCCCATCATCCACATTAGGATTAGAGCGTCCGATTACCTCCACCGGTCATTACGTTGACCCTAAACCCATAAATGAACACAACATATAATATCACATACTGAAATCAACCCAACCAAGATACATCATATTATTATGGAATTACACAATTGTAATATAATCAACTCATCAATTCAACTCAATCATATCATCATTCAAAAATCCACTCATCAACATATATTTTCCACGTAAATATATATATACGTAATCATCCACTCAGGGATGACCACTAATACCATCTATAGTTCACACAAGAAAATTATGAAATTCATTTGTATAGTAAAAATTCATTTTACTTACCTATGGACCGTGGTGATTCAAGTCCATGAAATTTTAAAACAAATATTTAATCCGCAAATATATTTTCACACAATTACCAAAAATAAATAAATTAAAATGCTCGGTTCGTAATATGAACCACGTGAGTTTTACTCACCTCAAAACTCCTGCTGCGTCTTCAATATAATTATAATTTATAATTAACGCCGAATAGCCCACTCAAATAAAATCCGTCAATCACCTAATCAAATGTGATTCGAATTTAACCAACAATTTCAACACATAATTTAACTACTAATTAACGGTCAGATTCTAATTTACATTAAAATCCGACGAGCGGTTTCTCACGAATCGCTCCCCTAATTACCGTTTTTCACATATACGAAGATCTAACGGTCGGATCTTCGCCCGTGACCACACAAAGCCTCTGGGACAGTCATATGATCACCATAACAAATTTACAAGTTCATCCGACGGTCATAATTTCACAGATCAAAAATCTAACGATCGAAATCGATCGAAATCACAAAATTCATAACTAATTCATACGATATCCGAAAAATGCGTATAATACGCCAAAATGATCATATCGAAACATAGAATCATAATATGGACAGAAACCAAATTTTAGACCTCCGGAGGTGGCCGGAAAAGGCCGCCGGAGTTAGGGACAGAGCCGCCACCGACCACCGCCAATGGTGTCGGGGCCGAGCTTGTCCCCTTCGTTTCATCATTCTGAGCAACTTTCATAACTAGCACACGACCTAAAAATGACGGGAAGGGATCGAAATTACCGATTTACAGTCGGCGGCCGGAAAAAATGCAGAAAACTGCAACCTGAGGCCCCGATCTCTTCTGGAAACTTGTTCAGAACTTCCTTGCGAACTCAATAAGCCAAGAATCACAAGAAACGATCGTGTATAGCTCGAGATATCTTGATCGAATGTTTCGGTATTTCGAGCCGTTCGGGTCGAGCTCCGACGAACGTGAAAACGTTCTACCCAGTTCCGGCCCTTCTTGGTGCTTGTAGAGGAAGTTGAGGCGAGCTCAATGAGACAAGAATCAAGTGAAATGGTGGAGTGTAGCTCGAGATATCGAGATCGAACCGAAAATGGTCGTTTTCGGTTCGGGCCGTGCCGCCGCCGCCACAGGCTGCGCTGCCTTGTGAAACTGCCTCCGGGAGCTAGAGCAGCTCGAGACGAACGCCTGGGACTTGGTTTGAGGTCGAGAGGTGGTCTGTGGAGGGAGAACAATTAAGGAGAAGTTTTCTCCCCTTTTCGGTCGAGAGAGACGGTGAGAGAGCTGAGAGAGAGAAAAAAACTGAGTTTTTTTCCAGAAACAGAAGGAAGAAGAGAAAGAGAGGAACCGGTAGAAAAAAATTAGGGTTTCCCAAATTTTTCTATATATACATGTTTCGGAAAACTTCGAAATTCGATAACTAATTCAGAAAAAATCCGATCTTCGTGTTCCGCACGTGTATGGACTCGTATCGACGAGCTCTACAACTTTCATGAAGGAAGTTTCTCCAAATTTCGTACGTAGAAAAAGTCGATTTCTCAAACCGAGTATTTCGAGCTTTTCGTTAAAAAAAATTGTTTCGAAACTTCGATAATTGTAAAAATGAATTATTATCGAACATAAATCGTGAAATCGCACAATAATCATTCGATATAATTACTCGAATTTAAAATGAAATTTGCGGGTATTACAGCTTTAGTCTGTCAAGTACCGTATTTTTATAAATACAATGTTGAGGTTTTGTGAAGAAAGATGTGATTTAGGGTTTGTGTTGATTTATTGAATTAGTGATTCATTGAGATTGTTGGTACTTCGTGGATGTGAAAATTGTTGAGTGTTGACTTGAGTGGAAATAAATATGATTTAATTAAACAACCGTCTATTCTTTTTACTCATACGAGCTTTCATAAGCTTACTGGATTTTGTGTTGTTGCAATCCCGGTACACTATTCAAATGGCATAGCGGATATTCCTGCAGGTCAGGATAACCAGGGAGGTGACCGAGCTGCTTAGGTGTTACAGTAGTCATTTTATTTCATTGAATTGTGAGATTTGTATGCTCATTTAGCGCTTTACAATTCATTTTTGTATTTGAGTTGTAATAATTAACCGAGACTAAATTCGGTTTGAATTTATTTCGTGTGGTGAGGTTGTTAAGAAAAGAAATTTTCAGGATAACTATTTTAAGTTGTAGTAATTCATGTTTCGGATTTTGAATTTTTATTCTAAAATTCAGGGCATGACAACTAAAGTTTAGAAGAATATTTAGTATATACTATTTCTTAGTTAAGTATTCATCAGCTTAGCAACAGTGCCGGCTCAAGTTGAGCTGGCACTATGAAATTACCGTTTTACCATTCTTTTCTGCCCTAGGTATAAAAGCCTTCTTCTACTTGCGACCACGGATCCCCTTCTTTCTTCTCTCTAGCTCGCTTTGATTTCTCTCTCGCTCTCTTCGATATGGACATGGGGACAAGAAGACCGTGAACAAGGTGAATATCGATTCTTGGGTTTTGATTTGAGGAAGAACACGAATCTGGGCATTTTGTTTTTATTTTTTATTTATTTTTAGGTTTCTTCTGATCGATTGAACCACTTTCATCTTTCGCTTTTGGGTTTTTTTTTTTCTTTTTGGCTCCACAGAGATAGACAGAAGCGGATAGAAGCAGAAATAGGTAGAAATTGATAGGGAGTGAGAGAGACAGAGAGGTTGTTCCCTCTATAGACACTGGAAAGGTTGTCCGCGCTTTGTTGCGGGTTTGCTATTGTTGGTGAAAAAAACATAATGGCAATATAAAAGAAATTAGCTTGTCAATTATGAACTACTTACATATTGAAGAACTGTTTTCTTGTTCTAGACATAACAACAAAGATATAGATTTGAAAGTGATTGAGTGCGTAGAGAAACAAATGATGTAATAAATAATGAATGTATAGGAGAATCGCAGACATAACAATGCAACATGAATATTGGTATGTATACAATTTATTGTACATTGAATAGAAGTAGTAACAACACCAACAAATTTTGAAATGTCTTGTGCAATGAAGTTAGAGAGATAAAATGAGGGAGAAATTATCATACATTGTTGATAGAATAAAAGACTTTTTACACACATATATTACATTAGAGTTTAAAGTGTTTAATCAGAGTTATGACAGAAAGTGCTAGTCTTTAACTAATCTTGTAACATTAGTTAAAGATAGGCTAGCAATAACTCCAATAGTACAAAATATTTCGACTAATCAGTTAGCTGCATTTGTCCGAAAAGTTATTACAATTGTTGTAGCTAGACAAAATATATTGAATTATTTTCATTCAGATGCATTCAAAACCGATCAGTCATCCAGGTTTGTCCAAAAACTTATATTACAATGATCACACAACAAAGAGTACATAAAAAGCTATATTACAATGATAACACAACAAAGAGTGCATTAGGTTCACTCAGTTGTTTTTCTTTTCATACTGTTCTTTCCCTAGCGGTGATGATGTCGATGAGGACAATATTGTGGTTGTACGCTTCGTCTGCTCAGCACTTTAAATAAGAAGGAACCAGATAGACATGTAATTAGAAGTATGAGCAAGTAAATTAACAAAACCATATTTATAGTGTTTTTGGTGAAATGACATTTTTTTTTATATAATGTAAGCAAAGTATTAATCTAAAACCTATTATAAACATGGAATACATAAAGGAATAACAAAATTAATAAGAGAAGACACAAAATGAGTTGTTTGAAATATGAAATTGCAGATAAGATTGAATACGCACCTCTTTAACCTTTTTTCAGTATCAGAAATGAACAATGCTCTGTTGGTTCCTTCAATGATTCTCTTTCTCTGATATGAGAGACGATCTGGTGTGGTACTACTTGGATCAGGTAGTGTTGATGATGTAGAAGGTTGCTCAATTGGGGATGATGTTCCTTACCAGTAGCTCACTGTTGGGATTAACCTTGATTTCAAACAGGTAGGTTTGGCCAATAAATTTTTCTATTTCTTCCGTTGCCATTTCATGTGTTGAGTAGAACCGTCTATTGACCAAATATGCACAGGTGATTCCAAATAGTTGTTCCGCTTGTTAACCGATGATAAGAACTGTAGTTTGATTAGTGTCATAAAAAATTGTCATCTGAACTTTATACCTGTAAACAAAGTAGAAAAATTATTTATAAATAACAAATAAAGGGAAAAAAAAGGGAAAGAGAAAGGGTTTTGTAATAGTTATACCATGGAACAGGAATTTGTATGTCATGATCAGGACAACTCAATCCAGTGACATCCTCTTTTTTTTAAAGAAGTTTATGACATATTGCGCAAGATTTGTACCACCACCCATTGTGCATTGGAAATCTACGGATAGAACCGATACAGTAGACAACATCTTTGTGCAATGTAAAGCATAGTTTAGTTGTATGATTGATGATATGAGAAGATAAATAAAAGTTGTTTTTCTTACCATATATAAATCTGGATCTAATGCGTTCAGTTGTGACACTGTCGTTGTTGTCTTTTTTTTTCATTTGTTTTGGTGTGCGTCGCTTGGCTGGAGCAGGAACTTCTTTACTCTGTCCCCCGGCTTGGAGAATCTGAAATTTAATTTTTTTAGATAAAGCACTATTGTTTATATGTGAGAAACATAGGAACTTAACCCTAATGAAATAACTTACTCAGCTTCGTATTCATGTGTCTGTTGAATCAGGGGATTTATGAGTATGCAAGAGGGATTTATGAGTATGCAAGAGTGATTTATAGCTGATGCTTGAATTTGTTCTGCACATTATGAAACACTATTTAGCAATCAAACAACATTGAAGGTAAAGAATTTTAAAGAAAGCAAATGAACAGAAATTGTGAAAGAAAGTTGAAATGAAATGAAGTTTGCAAAAAATCAAAATGAAACAGTTGATAAATTAACAAATGGAAGATATCTGAATTAAGAAAGAAAGGCATAATTGTTTTGAAGATGGAGGACAAAAGTCTTATCATCATGCAAGATAAGCAAAATTCAAAAATGAAGTTAGGTTGGTTAAAAGTAATTTAATTGTACTATGATAATAGTATTGTAAAGACCCGAAATTTCAGTTAAATATTTCGTAATTCAATATTTCTCAAATTATATGAATTATGAGTTGTGAGTGTGATTCGAATGTCGTTATTTGAGAAATTTGGTTTCGAATGATTTTAGTATCGAAATTTAACGTTATTTAGGGTTATTAAAATTGACATATTTTTACGTAAGGAATTTGAGGAAACTTCTTTCATAAAAGTCGTAGAGCTCGTTGATACGAGTTCGTGCATATGCGGAACACAAGAATCGGAGTTTGTAGGAAGAAGTTATGACATTTAGAAGTTTTCGATTTTGTATATATATAGGTTAACATTTTTGGAAAAATCTGAAAAATCAGAAAACCTAGATTTTTTCTCTCTCTCTCTCTCTCGCGGCACTGAACCGAAGGCAAAAAACAGAGCCAAACTTCTCCGGTTGAGTTCTTGCTCCTCCGGCCACCGTTTGACGTCAAACCACCTCCCACGGCTTCGCCTTGACCTTGTGCAGCTGCCAGAGGCAGCCTTGTGCCGTGGCACGGCTTGTAGCAGCGGCGGAAAGCTGGTTTTCCATTTTCGGCAGTTTTGAGTGCGAAGCGAATATCTCGAGTTCTAGACCACCAAATTACGAGTTCTTTATCTCGTTGAACTCGTATGGAGGAGTAGAACACGCAGTAAAAAGGACAGCACCAGAAGTGGAGGTTTTCACGCTCGTCGAAGAGCATATCGGTTTCTGCAGTTTTTCCGGCCAAACCGGACTGTTTTTGGTAAGTTTCGGCCACTTCCACTCATTTTCTCACTTCGTGTTAGTTATGAAAGTTGCTCAAAATGATGAAACGAAGGGGATGAGCTTGGCCCCGACACAATTGGTGGTGGTCGGCGGTGGCTCTGCCCTAAACTCCGGCGGCCCTTTCCGGCCACCTCCGGGGGTGTCATGAGCAGTTTCTGCTCATTGTTAGATTCTACATGTCGATACGATCATTTTGATATATAGCATGCGAATTTTGGATATCGTATGAATTAGTTATGAATTTTACGATTTCGATTGATTTCGATCACTCAATTTGTGATTTATGAAGTTTGGACCGTCCGATAGAATTCTAGATTTGATATAATGATCATAGGACTGTCCCGGTGACCTTGTGTGGTCACGGGTGAAGATCCGACTGTGGGATCTTCATATAAGTGTGTTTTTGAAATTATACGCTAAGTTAATTATCGTTTTGATTAGGTATTTGACGGATTTGTTAGCGGGCGATTGTGAATCGTATTTTGGGCTGTATGAAGACGCAGCGGGAGTTTAGAGGTGAGTAAATCTCACTTGGTTCATTTACGAACCGAATTTCCTTAATTGCCCAATTTATTTGTTATGTGTGAGAAAATGGTTTTAAGAAATGTGTTTTAAAGTATATTAAAAATGAATTTCTTGATTTTGCATCGTGTGAACTATAGTTGGTATTAGTGATCATTCCTGTGTGGATGGTTACGTATATATATATTTACGTGATTATATATTGAATGGTGTGACATTGAGGTGTGGAATTGTGATAATATGCTGTTGATAATTGTTGATAGTATGATTTTATTATGTTGTTAATATTTGATAAATGTTGGTGATAAGCATGTTGATTTTGTGAGTTGAATAGAAGGTAGAGAAACGTAGGATTCCGAGGATCGAATGGTCCAAGGATCTTTGGTTAATGATAACCGGAGTGTATGTGTTCTGAGGACAGGGAGGTCCAAAGTTCGACCGTTAAATAATAACGGGGATATATTGTTCTGAGGACATGAAATGGTCCAAAGTTCGCGGGTTACTGAGTAACCTGGAGGTGCCGTTACTTGACCCTGGGCCAAGGTGTCAGAGGTAACGAGGCAGTTAGAGCTCTAACGTGGGTGCCAAAGTGGCGATAGTTGTGATTAGGTGCCAAAGTGGCGAGAGTTGTGATTTGGTGATTGTGGAAATATGTTCCATGTTGTTTCATGTGTGTTGGATTGATGTTGCTTGTGGTTGTTGAGATTGTTGGATGTTTACTTGAGATAAATGAGTTGTGGTCTAATAAATCAACCGTTCATTCTTATTTACTCACACGAGCTTTCAGAAAGCTTACCGGGTTTTGTGTTGTTGCAATCCCGGTACACTATTCAAATGGTGTAGCGGATAATCCTGCAGGTCAGGATAATCAGGGTGGTGAGCGAGCTGCGTAGGACAGCAGAGTTGAGACCAGCACTTGGTCTATTTTGGTGTGTTTTTGTAGACTCTTGTGAGCAGAACATTTTATTTATGTTAGTATTGTAATAATTGACTCGAGAGATAGTTTGCTACGAGGTTTGTGTTATAGTTTATGAGATATTGGTTTTGAGAAAAAAAAATTTTAGGACGTGATTTGTTTAGTTGTATTCATGTTTCGGATTTGAATTTATTATTCGAAATTCGGGGCGTGACAAGTATTGATTCCATAGATTGATGTTCATTAAATATAACATTTTGTTCTAAAGGCATATGAATAGCTAGATGCTGTACAGCAGGATGCCGAGAATGGATTGAAAATCCAAATAGCCTCCATACGGATTCGTGCGGAGTTAAATAACGACAATTAAGATAGGCAGCAATTTCGTCGTTTAAGTTTTCATATAATAAAATTCGAGCTCGATCTGGTCCTTTATTAATATATTTAAATAAATATTTAATCAGCATTGATTGAGAACACGATTCAACATTGATATGAGCATTATATCTTAATAACAAATCTCAGTTATAAGGTACAATAAAATTATTCCCAATCTGTATATTGTTTTTCACTACAAATTTTGTGTCATCATCACGACGTTTATATATTGAAGGTCCATTTCTCTCGCATATAGTATTTATGTTATATGGTTTTGGAAAATTTTTTGAACATTTTCCATTTCGCATGCAAGGAGATTTAGTATTTATTTGTCCACATGGTCCATGAATCATAAATTGAATTACAATTTCAAAAAGTTCTGGATCGGTATTTTGATTTGGTAATTCAGCTGGAATAATAGAATCTATATCAGTTGCTGTATAACCTTTGTAATCTTTTTTTAACCAAAATAACATATGAGCATGAGGAAGTCCTCTTTTTTGAAATTCTATTGTATGAAAGTCTGCTTCAACTTCTCCAAAAGGTTGTCCGGATTTAATATAAGCAATCATATCTTGCAATTTGATTTTAAACATTCGTGAAATTATATCTGGTCTATCTTCTGCTTTATATTTGGGTTTTTCTTTAAAATATCGTTCTAATTCGACCCATTTAACATTGCAAGTAAAAGTTAAATAAATCAGGATTATCATATTATCTGCAAATTGCCACAGCATCTTGATAATTGTTAATCATATTTTTTGGACCTCCTGTATGAGAACTTGGTAAAATAATTTTTTGACCTAAGTCACAAACTTTTGTAGTTTTGGGCCTGGCTGAAGCTGCATTATAAATATCTTTATAAGTCTCGATTCGAATTTGGTTCTGTCTAATCCAATGTAAACGACTTTCTTCAACCATTGCATAAGCATCTACTAAATATTGTTGAAATAATCGTCCACCTTTTAACAAAGTACTCATTTTATTATTTCTTTCTTGAAGTTGATATGTAATAAAAGTTGGCATTGATATTTTTCGGGTTTTTTATGTGCGACCTTGTCCAATTTGATGCATTGGTACATTTATTCTATATTCGTTTTCGCCATAAGGAAAAAGTATTGGATACTGTAATGACATGTATTTTAGATGTACTTTAGAAATACGTTGTAAATTTCTACTATTTGATTGAATAATAATATCTCTATTCGAATCATATTCTCCAATGTCACCAATTATTAAACCACTAATTTCTTCACTTGTTGGTTGTTCATATTGTCTACCATCATTAGGTTGACGATCAAGTATAGTTATATTTAACGAAGGTAAAGAATGAGCTTCAAACTCATTTCTCCTTATTCGAAATTTTTTTACCAACTCATTATTTTCATTAAACATTTTTATCAATCCTTGTTCAATATCTGGCTTAATATTCATATTAACATGAGTAGTATCAATAACATTAATCCGATTTGAAATCTCATTTTTTGTATCATATATGTATAGTTGAGCATATTTAGCACATTTTCCATTAGAAGGTAAAACAGAACCCATTAAATGATGCACTTGACCACTTATTTTCAAAACATAGGGACCTGATCCAATATTAATATTTTTATCAATTGTTGCTCCCATTGATGTAAAAGAAAACATTGAATTATAGATTCTAATATTCTCTCTAAATATTCTGCTATTTGAGTCATTATTTGGATCTAATAATTGTTCAAGAAAATTTGGAGGTTCTTTTGATGACTGAAGTTGGATTTGATCTTTATAACAGCAATTTGTATAAATGAGAGGTGATGTCATGCCCCGAATTTTAGAATAAACATTCAAAATCCGAAAACACGAAAATTACCACAACTCAAATAATCATCCTGAAAATTCTTTTCTTAACAACCTCATCACACGAAATAAAATCAAAACCGATTTTAGACTCGGTTAATTATTACAACTCAAATCCAAAATGAACTGTAAAGCTCAAAATGAGCATACACACCTCACAACTAAATGAAATAACAAAAACTGCTGTAACACCTAAGCAGCTCGGTCACCTCCCTGGTTATCCTGACCTGTAGGAATATCTGCTACACCATTTGAATAGTGTACTGGGATTGCAACAACACAAAACCCGGTAAGCTTATGAAAGCTCGTATGAGTAAAAAGAAAGAATTGTTACTTAATTTAATCATAATTATTTCCACTTAAAGCAACACCCAACAATTTCCACAACCACGAAGTACCAACAATCTAAATCAAATACCAATTCAATAAATCAGGACAAACCCTAACTCACATCTTTCTTCACAAACCTCAACATCATATTTATAAAAATACGGTATTTGACAGACTAGAGCTCTAACTGAATCGTAGCCCGTCACCTGGCCTAGGTTATGGCATTCGACATATTTATCATTATCGTATTTCATCAATATGTATACTTATATACATATTTAGAACGTCCGATAATTTCACATATTCAACCAATCGTATCCCATCATCCACCCAGGATTAGAGCGTCCGATTACCCCACACCGGTCACTATGTTGACCTAAACCCATAAATGAGCACAACATGTAATATCACATACTGAAATCAACCCAACCAAGATACACCATATTATTATGAAATTACACAATTGAAATATAATCAATTCAACAATTCAACTCAATCATATCATCACACAACAATCCACTCATCAATATATATTTTCCACGTAAATATATATATACATATATATATATATATATACGTAATCATCCACTCAGGAATGACCACTAATACCATCTATAGTTCACACAAGAAATCGTGAAATTCATTTGTAAAATTAAAATTCATTTTACTTACCTATGGACCGTGGTGATTCAAGTCTATGAAATTTTATAACAAATATTTAATCTGTAAATATTTTTCACACAATTACCAAAAATAAATAAATTTAAAAAGCTCGGTTCGTAATATGAACCACGTGAGTTTTACTCACCTCGATACTCCCACTGCGTCTTCAATACAAATATAAATAACGCCGAAATAGCCCACTCAAATACAATCCGTCAATCACCTAATCAAATGTGATTCGAATTTAGCTAATAATTCCAAAACATAATTGAACTACCATTTAACGGCCGGATTCTAATTTATAATAAAATCCGACGAGCGGATTCTCACGAATCGCTCCCCTAATTACCGTTTTGCACATATACGAAGATCCAACGGTCGGATTTTCTCCCATGACCATACAAAGCCTCTGGGATAGTCATATGATCATCATATCAAAATTACCAGTTCATCGGACGGTCCTAATTTCACAGATCATAAATCTAACGATCGAAATCGATCGAAATCACAAAATTCATAACTAATTCATACGATATCCGAAAAATGCATATAATAGGCCAAAATGATCGTATTGAAACGTAGAATCATAAAATGAACAGAAACTAAATTTTAGACCTCCGGAGGTGGCCGGAAAGGGCCGCCGGAGTTAGAGACAGAGCTACCGCCGACCACCACCAATGGTGTCGGGGCTGAGCTTCTCCCCTTCTTTTCATCATTCTGAGCAACTTTTATAACTAGCACAAGACCAAAAAACGACGGGAAGGGATCGAAAATTACAAAATACAGTCGGCGTCCGGAATTTTTCCAGAATCTGGCGAGCTTGAAAACCAACGTGAAAACTGCAACAACTCGCTTCGATTTCTTCTGGAAACTTGTTCAGAACTTCATTGCGAACTCACCAAGCCAAGAATCACAAGAAACAATCGTGTATAACTCGAGATATTTGGATCGATAGGTGGTTTTTCGATCCAAACGGGGTCGAGCTCCGACGAACGTGAAAACGATCGACCCAGCTCTGGTCCTTCTTGGTGCTTGTAAAGGAAGTTGAGGCAAGTCCAATGAGCCAAGAATCAAGTGAAATGGTGACCTATAACTCGAGATATAGAGATCGAACCGAAAACGAGCCTATTCGGTTCGGGCTTATCCGCCGCCGCTACCGGTCGTGTGGCGGCACAAGGCTGCCTCTGACAGCTGCGCAAGGTTGACACGAAGCTCCTGGAGGTGGTTGCAGCTTGAGAGGTGGCCAGATGAGAGAGTTGGAGCACGGTTTCTCCGTGCTCTGTTTTTTTGCTTTCGGTCGAGAGAGAAAACAAGAGAGATAGAGAGAAAGAGAGAATGAACAGTGTTTTCTAAAAAAGGAAAGGGAGCCCGGTGAAAAAAATAGGGTTTCCAAAAAAAACTAGGGTTTTTTCTTATATATACATGTTTTCGGAATTTCTTCTAAATTCAATAACTAATTCAAAAAAAATCCGATCTTTGTGTTCCGCACGTGTATGGACTCGTATCGACGAGCTTTACAACTTTCATGAAGGAAGTTTCTCCAAATTTTGTACATAAAAAAAGTCGATTTCTCAAACCAAGCATTTCGAGCTTTTCGTTAAAATAATCGTTTCGAACCTTCGATAATTCAAAAGGTGAAATATTATCGAACAACATTCGTGAAATTACACGATAATCGTTCAATACAATTACTCGAGTTTAAAATGAAAATTGCGGGTATTACAGTGCATTTGAAGATGATTGTTTAAGAGCTTCTCCAGACCAAAAGTTCGCATTACAATAATTGCATTCATGAATATTATCACCCGAATCTTCATATCTCATAATAAATCCTGCAACAATAATATTACATTTGGTAAGCAAATGTGTGTGCATATTTGATTGATACATAGACTAAAATTTGACAAAACTAACCTTCTCTACTTTTCTGATATGATGCCTGACCGTATGAGAGTGAACAATGATCTGAATGTAAAATATGACATAAATTAATAACAATGTGGCAATGATGATAAAAATTACTCACACTGTTTAAATGTGAAGTCATGATGAATGAAGAAAAAATTATACCTCTTATTCCATTAGGTTGTATTTATTTACATGAAAGGAAAATCAAAATGATTGAATAATGTCATAAACATATCATCAAATGTTTTTAAAAACTGATGCAAACTCATCCATTATACCTGTATGACACATGCGTATCTTCACTGTTAACAGAAGTTTGATTCAACAATAGAGCGTTGTTTTCTTTAGCAGGTTCAACTCTTATATTCAAGTGTTCAGAGGTGTCATTTATCTCTGTTATTTCAGGTTCAACAACTATAAAAAAACATGCATACAATGTTACAGAATTTGAATTGATGAAGAACAAAATGCAAGCAGAACTCAAATGCAACAATTACTAAAGAATTTACGCGATCGTCATTATATCGAGCATTATAGAAGCGAAGATCACGTGGTCACTAATTTGTTTTGGTGTCATCCATTCAGTCTTCAAATGATACATACATTCCCACATGTACTTATCATGGATTTCACCTATACGACAAACATGTATCGTTTTCCACTTTTTGAGATTGTGGGTATTACATGCACTGAGCAAATTTTCAATGTTGCGTTTGTTTACATGTCAAAGGAGGCAGAAGATAACTACAGATGGGCACAAAGTAGGTTAAGGACAATTATGGATGAGGATTTTATGTCTTTCCCGATACTCATAAGATTTTATATAAGTGGCACATTGGTAAGAATGTGATGAGAAAATGCAAAGGAAAATTCATAATAAAAGAAGGGTGGGAAGCATTTAATAATGATCGGCATAAATTGGTGGATTATAGCACTGAAGACGAGTATGTACATAGCCTTACAGCTTTTGAATCAAAATTCTTTGCATTTCCTGAAGAGATAAATTATTTGAAGACCAAATGGCTAAACAAGTATAAGGAAATGTTCATTTCAGCATGGACAAACAACTATATGCATCTTGGTGCAAAGACTTCGAATCGGTAACATTTATACATTGCCTCATTTCAACTTTGTCATTCTTATCTTTTTTACTTATCAATTTATTTCTTGATCAGGGTAGAGAATGCACATGCAAAGCTCAAGCGAGAACTTAGATCTTCCCGATTTGACTTCAACATATCATGGGTGCACATCCACTCATTATTGTGTTTGCATCATACTGAAGTTTAGACTTCATTTGAAAAAAGTCGATGTTTTGTGCAACATTAGTTCAAGCATGCCTACTTGAGAGAGTTGATAGGATTTGTGTCGATTGCGGCATTGAACAAGATCATCAATGAACCAAACAAGTAAGCTCTCATTGAATTTTAGATTTATTTTAATCACAATAGAAATTAGATCAGAACTTGAATCTTAGTAAAAATTGTGAAATCAATGTCATAGCCTACTGAACATGAACATGAAATCAGTGTTTGTCACTTTTATCTGTTGCTTTTTGGTTCATTTAATTATAGTGCTTGGTGTTGGTCATGATCAGTTCTCATGTCATTATTAGAGTTAAATGTCAAATTACAAAGCATGTTGTATAGATGTTTATGCTAATCTCTTTAATGGTTTTAGAATATAACTTTTTAGATAGGAAATAAAGAATATGCTGACAATAGAATCATTGTGCACTAATATACTGATTGATACATGATATTATGTTGGAAACCTTCTATATATGGAGATAAATTTATACAATGCGAGGTTGTGTCTAGGTCTGATAGTAGGATTTTTTATTTTTTTTATTTTTGGATTACATAGGGCTGATGATATTAGATCGGAACTTGCATCATGTAATTTTGCCATACGTAAAACACATGGGTTACCATGCGCGCATGAGATAGCTGAATATAAGCGTTGTGACAGTCTCATACCAATTACATATGTGCATCACCATTGGAGAATGTTAGAGATCGGGGCAATAGTGGAAATTCACGAAAATGTTCCTTGAAAAGCACAATTGGAACGATTGGTAAAATGAGCTGAAGAACAAAATGAGGATACAAGATGTCAAATCTCAGTGAAGATTGATGAGCTGATAAATCTGAGCTCTACTTTTCTTAGGGAGCCAGCTGAAAAGAGAAAGACCAAAGGACGTTCAAGTAAGGAAGACAATAGCACTCGTCAATTGCCATTCGAGTTTGAAATTATAAATACATTGTTGTCTGAGCGTGAGACCCATTCGCCTTTTCGAAGTGTTCAAAAAGTCTAACGTAAGTCAAATTCAAAGACAAGTAATGACCACTCAGAGAAAAGTAAGGTACAATACAAATATGCTTTTAGTAATATTTATTTGAATTTTATGAATAATTTACTAGTTGTTTTATGTATAGTATTATATTTTCACTGGCAGATAAGTTGGCTCAGAAGGATATGAGGTTTGAGCTAACTCAGAAGTATATAGTACAATTCATATTTAGCATGCGGCCATATATTGTTGGTTCAATGGATGTCGAAAATGACGGTAATTGTGGTTTTAGAGTTGCGGCATCGACTTTGGGATTTGGTAGAAAACATGGCGTAAAGTGCGAACTGATTTGCTAAATGAGCTATAAGGCATGCTTGAGCTTTACGAAGCTCTTTATGGAGGACAAAGTGCAGTGGACAAACTTTGTAAACAAATTAACCATTCTGCATCCAACATTGCATCTAAACGGAAATGGATTGATCTACCAGACATGGGGCATTTGATTGCAACTTGTTATGGAGTAGTGGTTGTCAACTTATCACATGGTCAGTGCTTCACATTTCTCCCATTATGTGAATACAACAAGGGAAAACTAATGGAAGTAAATTTACATGAGATTTGCCTTGGATTTGTGAACAACGATCATTTTGTTCAGGTGAGGAGTAACATGGATCAATTCGCTAATAAATTTCATATATATCATTTTATGTGACTAATGAAACTTCTTATTTTCAACACAGATATGTTTATTGCCTGGGCACCCATTGTCATCGGTTACACCAAATTGGATTTACTATGAAGATGATAAAGCTAAAAGTTTGTACTTGAAGTATCAAGATCGTTTCCAGCAGTATGATCAATTGCCACATCCTGAAAGAGTGACAGTCACTCAGTGACTAATATATCCTCAGAAATAGTGTTGAATTGTCAGAAACGTACTGTTTGGTTTATTAATTAGCTAACTGTTCAACTTATATTTATTTAGTTACTGTATTTGTTTAACATTATGGTTTTTTTTTTCCTGTCAGTTTTTAGTTTTCATCTTGTAGACCATATTGAACATGTATACATGTTCACCTTGCAGACCATATTGAAAGTGTGAATTTTGAAGGACTTGCAAATCAATGTTTGAAATTTTATATTTTCAAATTCCAATTCACTAATGTAGTAATGGAGCTGGGATAGGCCAAAATTTCCAGCAAAAAATAGAACAAAATATGTTACAAATAAAAATTACGAAACGTCAATATACTAATATATAATAATTATAGTAAATAATAGCCTTAATATAGTCAAATAATATGATTAGATTAAGGGTATTTTCGGTATTTTGGGTTGTGTATTTAGTAATATATTAGAATGAAAAATTAGATAGGTTGTGTATTAAGTATGGGGTGTGTATTAAGAAAATAGGAGTGTGTATTTAAAACTCCTCGAGAAGAAAATGAGAAAAAAAAACATAAATAAACTGGAACAAAAGGGAAAAAAAATGCCAAATAGGAGCAGGAAATGGGAAAAGAGCAACACGAGAGGATTGAGGGGATTCTAACTAAATATTCATAACTGCTATTTACAAATATAAACATAAACGATTCAGGTTGGAAAAATTCACTTCGTCCATTAATTTATCTAATTCTATACCCTAACGATCATGAATTTGGATGAAAATTTGTAAAACTGATCTATACATTAAGACCTAAAAACTGAACGGTTGAGATACTGAGATGCGATTGAAAAGTAAGTCCATATATATATTGATTTTAAAACTATATATATATTGATTTTGTTTTATTTTTCTTTTTTTATAAGGAAAAAAGAGAATAAAAAGATTTTACTCCTACCTCTATAGTAACTCGAACCCATGACCTCGATATTAAGTAGTGAATGCTCTAACCATTGATTTTAAAACTTCCAATAATACAAAAGGTGTTAGGCAAAGATTTGTAGATGTTACTCCTCCATAGTCCCATACATGACCAAACTCCAAAATGAGAAGAACATTATCTGATTATTAAAAGCATCTACTTTACGTAATGGGTGAAAACATCATATGTTCATGTGATAAAATAAGAAAATGATAAAGTCAAAACCTATCCATAGAACCCAAAGAGCCCCAAAGTGATTGAGTTAAGGTTAGAATTAGAAGAAAACATTATTTTTTATTATAAAAGAATTAATCATCAGTTTTATAAGTTAATCATAATAAGACTATGATAAAGAAAAAGACATGTGTAACGACATAATTTTTTGGTACAACTGCTTATGAACAAATTTTATCCTTTTTTTATTATTTTAAAAGAAAGAAGAAAATAGAAGGAAAAAAAAAACAAAATAAAATTGCTTCTGGAATGCTTTTATTTGAGGTCCTGTGCAATTAGAACAGAACGCATCTCGTTTTACAAACGAAAATCCTTTTAAACACAGCCCTCGGCGCTCATCCATTTCTCAATTGCACACTCCGTTTCCGATTTACCCTTCGTCTTACCAGGTTCGTCTCTCTCGATTCCCAACTCTATTACGTTGAAATTCCAACTAGCCCGATCGTTTCCAGGTTTCGTGTATTATTTTGTTGCTTTCGGATCGATATATATATATATATATATATAGATAATTTCAGGAATGGGTTTCAACTCTGGTTTTTGGTTACATCAATCTTAAAGTACAATCAGTAATGGAGCGTGTATTAATTTTTGTGCTTATGTGTTTAAGAAGAAATGTGTGTGAGTTTTGAGAATATTGAAAAGTTCTCAGATGTTTTTTTTTATTTGGAAGTAGAAAGAATAATAGAGCACCGGATACTCTATCTTACAATCCGGGAAAGAATCTGAAACATTTTTATTTGGACTGAAGGGATCCCAAGTTCAAATACAGAAGCTACGCATCCGAGTTTTCCTCCAACACATTTTGCAATTAGGGCTTGGAGAAAGATAGGGGAATCGACCTTGGATCCTGAGGTTAGTTTTGCACTTTTCCTCAGCTCGTGAAAATCGGCATTGAATTCATTTAATGCATCGTATGCGCTCGTTTAGATGATTTGCTGTGGTTATTGCTTGCTGTTGATGTATTTAGTGTTGCGTTTTCTATATTCGTAATAGACATGCTTGGATAATTGGGTTGTGACAAGAGAGTTGTTTGTGTGCGTGCAGGAGCTACCTATATTAGCTAATCCAATGCATTTCGTGTAATTTGAAGTTTATAAAAGAAGTTTCAATGGCCAAGAGATCAGTACCACAACCACGGCTAACAAAGCTTTCGGTCTATCTTTACATACCTAATATAATTGGTGAGTATTCGTGTCCTTGACATTGTTGTATTGGTTACATGTAACTTTCAAACTTCATGTTGAAGTTAACCCAAAAAAATAAAATAAAAAACTCCATTTTTATGCTTCTGGGAATGCAGGGTACATTAGGGTTCTCATGAACTGTTATGCTTTCGCCATATGCTTCTCCAACAAACGACTTTTCTCCCTTCTCTATTTTGTCAGGTAAGAATATATGCTTTTATTGATTTATCATGGAAAAAAAAAAGTGTATGTGCTTTTGAAGAATTATTGTTGTACTTGGATTTGTGGATTTGGAAGAAGAGATTTTGAGTTTGAAATTTTAGAGATTTAACACAAGTTCTTTTAGAGTTGGAGAAATCCATGTATGACTTTCAAATTTGAGAGAGGATTGGGTGGAGTTTTGATACTCAAGGAAAATCATATTCATCTTTATATCACTCGAATGTTGAGCTTTCCTTCCAATTCCACCAGAGAACATGGCAAAATTTCTCTTTTTTATACTCTTTCCTAAACATCTGGTGCAAACAAAATATAGCGAGTGTCTTAATCTCTTATTTCAAATACAGTCCCATAGTTTGTGAGCCCTTTTTTTTTTTTCTCAATGTGTCTGTTGATTATACTATATGATTAAATTTTCTGTTCCAGCTTTGTCTGTGATGGAATAGATGGTTGGTGTGCTCGCAAATTCAATCAAGGTATGAGTTATGCAGTATTACATACTTTGTTCAAACAAATTAGCTGGTGCTTTGTTTTGGTATCTGTTTGAAAAACCCAGACATTGAGAACTTCTTCTTCTTCTTCTTCTTCTTTTTTTATTATTTTTAATTTTTTAATTTTTTTTAGTGGTCGATTCCAAGGTTAACAACAGATAGAACCAGACCTTAGTGTGATTCAGAGTTTCAGACAATTAAACAACCACTGAGAAACTAGAATGTTTTAATTCAATTCAAAATCTTGTTATTATCTTACAAATACCGAGTATAACAACTGTATGCCGTGCAAAATGAGTATCACAGAATCCGTTTAACAAAAGTTTGTCAAGTCAATTATTATTCACAAACTCTATTGCTTTTTAGTTCTATTGGATTTTACACTTCTCGACTCTGCCTTGTACTTTTTTCACCATACAGGCTACTCTGACTTGAACTGCTTTCTGGGTTTACTGTTACCTAGCTAGCTAATACAGGTTTTTCAAGCATTTCTGTTTATAGATATCTAAACATCAAGATCATCAGGTTGTGGCTTTTTTTTTTTTTTGGTGTGGTTATTGCAATATATAATTGGTAGAAGCCCTCTTAGTCTACTGAGGCTTATATAATTACGTTACTTGAGTTCTGTCATTGTTTCCTGTCTGGTAGCTGGTAAAATAAGAGTTTTGTGTTGGCATATACGATGAAATTATCTTCTGCATACAGGAATTTTGTAAATTGTAATTGATCATGAGAAGTAATTAGAACGTATCATTCGATTCTTTTTCCTGATGCAGTTTCAACATTTGGAGCCGTTTTGGACATGGTAACAGACAGGTGCTCTCTCTCATCTATTTCTCATGTATTTTCTTCACTGACCATGTATTTCTCATGTAATTTTCTACACTGACCATATTGATTGTTATGTCGCATCTCAGGATAAGCACTGCATGTCTCTTGGTAATTCTTTCACAAGTCTATCGGTGAGACATTTTATTTACATGTTGCTGTAACTATGTATGCATGTTTATCTTAGCTTCTGGTGGGCTCTCAATGCAGGCCTGGCTTGATTTTCCTCTCATTGCTTGCCTTGGATATTGGTAGCCACTGGCTGCAGATGTACAGGTGGTTCTCCATTATCCTTTTCATTTAGTCAAATGTATAATTTTGGTTATTAGATCCTCAACAACAGATTTCTTATGCTAATACTGCAATATGTTTATTTGCAGTACTTTCCTGCTTGGCAAGGCTAGTCACAAAGATGTGAAAGACAGCACTAATTGGCTTTTTAAAGCATACTATGGGAATCGGATGTTTATGGCTTACTGTTGTGTGGCATGCGAGGTAATTATAACTTTTGTTTATCTACCACGATGAAGTTTTCTTTTCTTTTCTTTTTTCAATAGATGCAGTTGCCACTCCTCTTAAAATGACTGTTCACTCTACAGGTGCTTTATATCATTCTATTTCTTGTTGCAAAGAATGAAACTGAGAATGTGATTGAAGTAAGTGGTGTCGGTTTTGTAAGGATATAAGAAGGATATTTCCAGATTATTTCGGTTTCTGAATGTTTTCCTCTCTCAGGTTCTAATGGGTCTTGCACACCATATTACACCTCTTTCCGTTCTAGTTGGTTTGAGTTTATTTGGATGGGCGGTCAAACAAGCAATTAATTGTATACAGGTAATGAATAGTGCCTCCATGGCTTAAATTTTTAGAAACACATCATAGCTGTCTTTTATCTACCTGAAAATGAATGTAGACTTGTATCTGAGGTCCAACCTCAGAATAAATCGAACATATTGGCCTATTAGTTTTATAGTTTCCTGAAGTTCACCGTTCTATACAGAAATCCTCCATTCACATGATGAGTATCTTAAATGCATAATTTCATCTGGTATAAATTTTCAATTAGACAAGTGTGCTACATAAGCGATGAAGACTTCAGATAAGAACAGGAGGTGATACTATGTTATTTTGATACAACTAATGTAGTGGTAGTAATGTTCCTTGTTCTATGACCATTACTAATATCATCTTCTTGTTGGGGAATGACATCAAGATGGCTGAACAAATTCTGAATTTAGCATAAGTTTACAAATTCATCAAAGATTGTGGGTTGTACTATTTCACGTACTATTTGTTGTTGACCATGGATGTCTAACTCTTATTTGATATACATAATAAAGACCCTAGAAGTTTTAGTCACCCATATCTGAGGTTTCTTTGTAGCTTGTCTACCGTATATCAAATGGCATCGTCATTCATCTAGCCGATCAACTTTAAGTTCAAGAGTACTAATTCTTTGTATTTGGATTGTAAATTCCATTTCATGAGTTCAGTTGAAGACAGCAGCAGATGTGTGTGTGCTTCATGATATCAACAAAAAGCAGAGCCCTTAATGCTTAGCAATGACTGGAGGTGCATTCTACATTCAGCTCTGCTACTCGGTTGTTATAATTCAAATATGTAACTGTAGCAGATGGGATTGCTTCATTCTTGTGAGACACACTGATAAAAGATTTATGACACCTTTTTTTTCATTTGTTTTATTCTTTCCGATTGAAATAGCACTAAATTGATTATTTGACGTCTTATTTTCGTAAACTCGGAAGAAAAATGTCTCTTGCTAACAGAAGAAAATGTACCTAGAGAGAGCTCACCATGGCTTTGATGGCGATATATTCACTGAAGCAAAACTGAGTTGAGGGATTGTGTTTTGATGAGATTGCAGTTTTGATCTCTATGCTATCCCAAGTCTAGTTCCAATTCTTGCGATTACGGTCATTTTCTTCATTTTGAAGTTGCATATGAATGTCCATTGTTAACTGATTTCATTCCGGTGGTGAAACTCTAGATATTGAACTCGAAGAAAAAAAAAATTACTCATTTATGCTGGTTATTTAAATCTCGAATTAACCATAATTTAATGGAAATTGCCATGATGTTTGAATTTAAATAGACGGAACCAAAGTTGCAATACGAATAAGTAGATCACGGCTTGTGAGGCAGTCAGACAGATGATAACTGGTGCAACAAAGTAAAATTGTCAAAATAACAGAGGACCATTTAACACAAAGCAAATGATGTAATGCAAATCTTCAAACCACTTGATTTCTACCATAAATGAATTACAAACGAGGAAGGGTTCGTCTCTATATTCAAAGAAAGCTTCAAAAACAGAAATAGGATGGTACTCTTGCTGTGAAAAGGTGATTCGTAGTTGAACTTTTGCTCTAAATAAATAGAATAATCCTTCTAAGATCATTTCCTAACTCCCCGGAGAAGCCTGCAATATAAGAATCTTAACCGGGTCAAAAAAACTAATACAGGCTATACCCAAAGAACTGGCTGATAATAATGGCAAATCCAAGAGCAATTGCAATCAGGGAAGAAGCCCATGTCAGTTTCTCTGTTATTCTGGGCACTCTGTCCTTTAACGCCTGACTACATGAGCCTAGAAAGACTGTGTAGCTTCCCATGGCAACTACGGTCCCAACTAAGAACATAACTAGAAACGCAGCTCCAGCAACACGAGATGGCAAAGCAAGTGCAGGCAACACCATCATCAATGCATCTGGCTGCAGCCCATGCACAATTCCAGTGGCAAAAGTAGCAAAACCAATCTTCTTCTTCCCAACAGTTGGGTTATCAAGAGTTTCGTACACACTAACATCACACTCGCCATTCTCCAAGGCAACACAAGGACTCGGGACTTCTGAAGCTTCCTTAATGCCCATAGCACCAATAACTAGTAGAGTAAGCCCAACAACTCTTGTGCCCCAAGTTCGAATAACTTCAATATGGAGCCGGTCCTTCAGTAGTAGAAATAATAATCCAAAGATAACCTGGCCAGCATCATGGCCACATCCCCAGAGGGCTCCAACAAGAGCACTTTCAATGCGGGTACGCCCAATGGAGAGTGGAGCCAAAGCAGCTAGGTGGTCAGGCCCTGATAATGTGTGCAAGCAACCAGCAAAGAAACCGGTCCATGCACTACTAAGTAATTCCGTCTGGATGAGTCTTCCCCCGACTGCAACAGCAGCTGGACCACCTGTCTTAGTTGCAGTTTGAAAAGAAGCAAGAGCCGCTGGTGCGAAGGCAGGTTGTACTAAGACCAAAATAAGAGCAGAAAGCGCAACAAATGCCCCAGTGGTGATGGCCTGTCCATATTAGGAAAATGAAGTACGTTAGGTGGGGGAAAAAAGAAAAAATTCTAGGGCTAGTGGTCAAAAGTTAAAGGTGAATCTAGAGTTTGGGGTTTGCAGATGCCCTTATAATTTTAAAGTTAACAAATAGTAGTAGCAGAAGTAGTTGAAAACAATAATTCCATGGGGTAAGATGTAACTGCACAAATGATCATTTGGGCAATAAATAAAACTCGGATAGAGTTTGCCTTCAGTCAAACTCATTCAATAGGAGGTGAACTCACTTATGTTCCTAGCCCTACCCATTATTTCTATCATAGTGATCCCCAGTTACGATCCCCGGTTATATTCCAGAGATCATGTCTAAAACCTGCACTGAGGGTGCAATCAAGTGGATAAGCAGCTCAAAGAGAGAACCTACTTGAACTTTCGCACGGAGATATCAGACTTATAAAAATCCCTAATTTCAACACCTTACTTACCAATACTAACAATGATGTCAAATTTTGGGTAAAATGCCTGAAATTTCCTTGTATGAAATCTGAAAATGGTTGAAAATCTGAAACATAAACAGAGCTGCACTGATTAGCAATCACTTGAATACTTTAAAATCTTAATGCAGCAACCCTTGCAATCAGCACAAGGGTTAGGATAGTCCAGAGTATTGACCGCTAGGGTAAAGTGAGGACACCAGTAAAATTGCTGAATTACAAAGACTTAACATGAACCTCAACTAGCTATTGAACTAGGTTCATATTACCTTAAAGATAACATCTGAGACATCCCAACCTAAATCTAAACCTTGATAATCCAATGCGTGTTCAAACTTCAAAGACTAATGAAGCACCTCCACTGATCAACAGGTCATACATTTGTTGTTTCTCTCAGTTTTGCTCCTTGTTGTGCGGGTCTCTCAGCAAAGGTTTGCGATAGTGGTTAGTGAGACAAGTTTTGGCCCTAGGTCTCTGGTCCATGCTGACTAAGTCATGCTAAAATTTCAAGAAATCACAGAGATACAAGAGGCTTCCCTTTGGAAGAGATCGTTTGTAATTTAATTCTCAGGGTAGCGAAGAGGTCTACGAAGTTCTAGATGTGTATTTTCATTCCCAACAACATGGATAACATACTATCGAAGAGGGGTAGAATCAAAAATTTGCGAACAGAAAAATGACCATAACTCGAAATTAGTTGGCAACCAAAAACAAGGTTGAAGCACTACATATTGGATCTACATGTGAATCAATTGCCATAGTTTGACTCAAACATTTCATCACCCATCAAACCCAATTGCTTACATTTCCAAATTCACCAATTGCAACACAACGAAGACATTCAAAAAAGTTACAGAAGACCATCAAAATAAATAAGAAAGCCCAAAATCAAAATCACATCTTTTTCGATCAATTTTGTTTGGAGACGAATACCTTGCGATGCTTAGTAGCGCCATCTGCGATCTGATTGAGAAGCAGGGGGTTTGGCGCCGACCCATTTGGCCCCGACCCGACCCGGTTCGATGGGAGAGACGGCAAGCCCTCCGACGAAGAAAATGGAGATGGGTTTTGATGTCTGCAGGAAACAGAGACGGCCCGTCTCAAACTGGGCAGCTTTGAAGAGGGGAAATTGAGCTTGGGGAAGCCGAGACGAGCGAGTGGGTGGTGAAGGGAAGAGGGTTGTTTAAGATGGAGTTTAGGGGTTGGGGATGAAGAGGACAGAAGCCTTTCCATGGCTTCTCTCAATCCCTGTGAACGGGTAAAAACAAGTTGTTGGGTTTTAGAGGTAAAGAAAAGAATTTGGAGAGAGAGAGAGAGAGAGAGAGATGAAGATAAGCTTTGGGGACTCTATTATTAGATTAGATGGACGTTTAGCACAAAATTCATAACTGAATATTCTGTTTAAAAAGATTACATTGCTCACAGGTCACCTATTAAACCTACTCCTGTTAACCGATTCCATCATAACTCGCCTTGAATTAGTTGCCCGACACCATCATAATCATTCCAAGGAAAAAGAAATACACAATAGGTTAGTGAAAAAATCTTTTCAAACTCGAGTTCTCCTCCATTTGTTTGGAGTAGCTAAGTAGTCTCGAATTATTACGTGACATTATTAAGTAACAGTTTGTTTCGATATTATAAAGATAACTACATAATGATTGATATATATATATATATATATATTCAAAGAAAATATACAAAACTCAACCGGTTGAACCAATTAACAACCATACCATACAGGTAGAATCACTTGAATTATAGGCACATAACGTTTAGGTATTACATAAAACTTTTTATTTTTATTTTTATTATATTTTTTGTAAAAGAAATTTTTTTTTTTGCTTTTCACGAGCATTAAAAGTTTTAGATAAGTTCATATCAATACAAAACCATCTCAACTTTTGAAATTTTGAACAAAAATAAAGAGAGGAAAAGAGAGTAGTTATAGGTTAATGTCTATGGCCAAAAAGTCTAAAAGCCCTCTCATGGTCTCAATTTGTCCACAACATCTCCTTGAACAAGTAGTAGCCTTCACGTTTATTCTTTCACTTCAATTCCCTTTCCCACTTTCCTCTTCCTATAGTCCCAAATCAATGAACCAGTCCATTCCTAGTAGATGGTTATTGTCTCAAAGAACCCCCTCAATCCCATTGGCCATTATATATTTATGTGACTACTGACTTGGGTTTTAGAGGACTCTATGATCACCCTTTCTTCCTCAATTTTAAACTTCTAATTTTAACTCTTTTCACTGCAGTTTAAGGTTAGCTTAATTATTTACTATTCAGATTAAACTCCTAATTAATGGGGTGGCTACTTAATGAAAGGGCCAATCTTTTTTGGAAGAAGTCTATTTTGGCAGGTAATATTCGCTTCAAAGTTGGTGGAACTTGGAATTTGGACTTTTCTAGTATATTAATTGTGTTAGCTAAGATAGGGGATAAGTTGGTCCTCCCTGGATTTTATAGAGCAAAAAAGAGAAGCTTCAAATAAAACACATATATCCATTCCAGCCTCGCGCCTGACACATAGACGCCCCATGCCTGCATGCTCGCGGCACACGCACTCTTTGGCCGCTAATATCTCATAGGGTCGTTCAAGGTTAGGGGAAATGACAAAAAATAAGCCATTCATGTTAAAAATATGGATTAAATTCTGTTTACTACCTTATACTTTCAAGGGTTCATCAGTTCAGTCTCTGCACTTCTAATTTAATCAGAAAAGTCCTTATACTCTCTAATTTCATCAAATCGATCCAATCTGTCACTATTCCATCAATTTTCGTTGCTAAAATGCTGACGTGGGACCTTCTCACAGGGAAAATTCTCAAACTACCCATCGCTAGGTAGCCCGCCGATGTATCAGTGTTGTGAATGCAGATGGATAGTTTAGAAAATTTTCCCGAAAATTGAAAAGTGCAATGACTTTTCTGATTAATTTAGAAGTGCAACTGATGAATCCTTGAAAGTACAGGGTAGTAAACAAAATTTAGTCCTAAAAATATGTATAGAGTTTCTAATAAGAGCTATTAAAATGAAAACTTCATAAGGATTTTTTTGTGAGACTTCTTTTGTTATTACATTTCGGCAAATCATTCATTAGATATTTACATATTCATAAATCATTTATGTAATTTTTCAACCAAATTGAAAATCATTAATCATTCATA
This sequence comes from Rosa persica, assembly GCA_025331145.1. Lineage (NCBI taxonomy): Eukaryota > Viridiplantae > Streptophyta > Magnoliopsida > Rosales > Rosaceae > Rosa > Rosa persica. The sequence continues at coordinate 34,762,715 of WFKR01000007.1, read as the reverse complement.
ATCGTGATTTATCATTTATGAACATTAATGGTTCAGGTCTGACATACTTGGTTTGTCTATTGATCTGATCTAATTCATTACCTTAATGATTAGCAATTTGGAAGAAAAACGTTAAAAGTGATTATTCATGCATACATAAACATCTTCTATTAATTAGTAATAATATAATCGAAAAGTGAGTCTCCTAACAATGACGTAGCTATAAATTTTGTTAAGAGGGGGGGTCAAATTTACATAGCTACTAATCTACAAATTGAAGGACCTAACTAACCAGAAAGTAAAATTACTATCTCCCAAATTTCTTTGAATAATTAGAAATCTAGAAAAGAATTATTTAAAGAAAAAAAATCTAGAAAACAAAATACTATATATAAGGATGAGATAAACCAAATTAAGGAGAGGAAAAGAACGAGAGAAAACAAGTAACAACAATATACAACGAAAACCCACGAAAAACGCCCTTGCCGCTAGCACAAATATATGATTGATGAGGTAATAGTCTTACTTACTTTTCAGTCACTTTATTTATTCATAAATAATAACGTTAGGAACTACTATAATTGGGAGCCCACCGCCGCTCTCTCGCATGAAGTGTTTTTTGAATAAAGATAAAAGAATACAAAAGATTGGGAGTGGGGATCGACTAGACCAATACCACTACCAAAAAGAAACCATAGATTTTGAGCACAACACGGAACATGACACCACAAATCAAATAGGTGTAATACAAAAGAACTAGCATACAAATTGGAACTCTCTGAAATCAACAAAAGCGATACGAGTAATCGTGACCAAGAGATTATTTTTTTTATTTGAGAGAAAATCATGACCAAAAGATTGAGTAAGAAAAGTCGGTATAACATCCCACCACTCGGAATCCTCGTGACTTGCACCATTGTTCGCCAACTTATTAGCTATAGAATTACCTACTTGATAGACCTGGGAAATACGGAGTCGTATTTGTTTTGAAATATGGATACAATTAATAGCCCACAAGATACATAGATGCAAAGAAGAAGATGATGTGACTGGAAATAACGAACTACTCATTTGTCTGTCAGGTTGTGGTTTCATAATTCATATGGTCTCTTCTTCTCTACGACCTTTTCATTGCATTTATCAATCTTTTTTCAACATGTATTTTCAGGTATATGTGCTTAACTCACTAGTCTTAATGGGTTTGCTACTCCCTTGAGTCGGCGGCTATGCATTCGTACACCCTTGGCCTTGGATATGGTTGTGGGTCTAAGAGAGATTTGTCCTTGCAAAAGATCACCAATTCTGGTATGTAGACAAGTATATATTATTTACCGATCGAGTTTTCGGGGATTTCGGATGTGCCTTGCATGATTAGTCCATGATTAGATCATGCTATAGATAGTCTCCTCGAGACTATTTTGGTTCAGAAAACCCTTATGCGATCAAAGCTCTTCTTGAAAGCGGAGTGTACTTGATGAGGATCTATCTCGGGATGATGGGGAAGCAAAGCTACCGAAAATGAAATTATGATATTTCAATGAATGGTACTGAGATCACTTCTCTTGAGCATGGGTGGAGCATGAAGACTGCAACTTCATTCGCTCAGGCTTATTTCATATTCAGTTATATACCGAATCAATTTCGATGACGGTTTGTTTTTACAATACCAATCATCGGGATCCAGCCATTTCAGGGCTCCCTTTCACCAAGTTCATCAAAATTAATACCACCCGATAGACCAAGCGCAACCCACAGTAACGAAGACAATGGTTCGTGTAAACTTTGGTACGGATGATAAGTACGATTCTTCTTTAGGAGCAGAAGAATGAGAAAGAGACCGATTTTGGAGCGTAGACAATGCTATCGGGAAATATTTATCTACAACTCACCTCCAACATTCCTCTAGCCTCTAATTCCTATCTATTAGCAATCCATCAAATCGTGTTACCGACAATCCAATTTTATAGATACGGTGGAAGTAGAACCTAACAAGAATAATAAGATTTCTCTACCCTTTCCGGAGATTGATCGAAACATCAACATGGTGGGAAGCGAGTCTTAACGTCTTGATCAATGGGGAAATGAAGTTTGAGATTGCGCACGTGGATATCAATGAGGTCACTAAAAAACCAAATAAGACTTTTTATTTTTGTTTTTTATTTAATAGACATGAAAATGTTGAATATCTCAGTTCAACCAAAACATAGAAATGCGATTTGGACTACATTGAAAATCTTTGATTCAGTGTTAAGCATTGTTTTAGGATATTGAAAGCAAAGAGAGAATTGGGAGAATAGTTGTATCTTTCATTGATAATATAAGCCCTTATATATAGGCAATACAAGTACATGATATTTGAGTACAAAGAATCCTATTATAATTAAAACTAGGAATCTAAAACATTATCTCCTTTTACAATTATAGAAAGTAATCATAGTTTGGTAAGGCACACATAATCCTGATATCCTTCAACACTCTCCCTTACTCGAGTAATAAAAACTCTACAAAAACAACCTCGAGGATGAGAAAAAGAGTTGAGATCAAACAACCCCTAAGTATAACATACCATTCACTTTTCGAGATCAAACATGCAGACATCATGCCTCCCCATGATTGCTACAATCATAGGAGTTTAGATATTTTCCTCATTCAAATAATCTTCACATGTTTCTCTAAAGTGGATTTAGCAATGACTTAATGAACAAGTCTGCCACATTGTCCTCAGGATGAGAAAAAGAGTTGAGATCAAACAACCCCTAAGTACAACATACCATTCACTTTTCGAGATCAAACATGCAGACATCATGCCTCCCCCTGATGTTGAGATCTCCCCATGATTGCTACAATCATAGGAGTTAAGATATTTTCCTCATTCCAATAATCTTCACATGTTTCTCGAAAGTGGATTTAGCAATGACTTAGTGAACAAGTTTGCCACATTGTCCTCAGGTCGAACCTAGTTCCCTATGATCTTGAGGAGAGCCTGTTGTTACTGATTATGTTTGGTGTTGTAGCTTTGATGTAGCCTTACTTCATTTGTTTAAAGCAAGCAGTATTATCCTCATAAATGCTCGTAGGCTCATCTGTAGTAGACTTCAACCACAATTGCTTTGAACATGGGCAATTATAGATCTGAGCCATATACATTCACGAACTACTTCGTGAAGAGCAATAATCTCTACATGGTTAGAAGATGTAGCGACAATTGTATGTTTTATAGACCTCCAAGATATCTCGGTTTTACCCATAGTGAACACATAACCAGTTTAGGAGTGACCTTTGTGTGGATCATAGGGTACCCAACATTAGCAAAACCTTTCAAAATACTAATATCGTTTTAGGATGGAGATAGAGGACGCAGGCCAATGTTGGCGGCATTCCTGGTGTGTGATCAATCTGAATTCATTATCTTTAAGTAGGGATAGAACAATATCAATCATACATCTCAAGTGTTGAAAGATATCTTTTACACTAATCTAGTGGTGTCTCGTTGGTGCAGAGTTATATCTAGCTAATAAGTTCACCACAGATGAGGTGTCCGGTCTTGTGTATTGAGCTAAGTACAATAATGCACCTATTGTACTTAAGTAGGGCACTTCTGCCTCTAGCATATTTTCGTCATCATCCTTCGATAAAGAGGATCCTTTTAGGATCAAGACTATAGACAATCATGGGCGTGCTTGAAGGCTTGACATTATCAAAATGCCTAAACATCCATCAACACGGTGTTCAAGTTCCAAATTGAGGCAAAATCATGTTCTCCCAAGATTCTTCATCTCAAACTCGATTTCAAGTGTTCAGCGGTTTCCCTTAACTCATCAAGGGTTCCAATTATGTTCATCAACATAAACCGCGACAATTGCAATTCACGAACTTATCATGGAAACGCGCGGGCATAGTTCATCATATCCCTTCCCAAACAAGTAGTTACTTTCGTGAGCGTTTCAACCTCATTGCAAACGCGCTCCGTAATCTAGAGTCACTTGACTTGGGTAAATGAAGTCCACAAGAACCTTCATGCATTTTTTGTACCTAAATCTTATAAAGATACGTATTGACTATATTTGTAAGCTGCATATTCAGTTATTTGGAAACTACCAAACTGACAAGGTAATGGAGAGCAATGACATTCATTACTGGAGAATATGTCTTCTCATAGTTGATTCCAGGGCGTTTTGTGAGAAGCCTTGTGCCATAAGGCGAGATTACCATATCTTTTTCTCATCAAACTATCTATCGAAGACCAATTAATGTCAACAGTTTTATGTTAGAAGTTGTTGGCCTCTCAGGCCCGAAATCCTTCCTCTTTGTTAGTGAAACCAATTCAACCTGGATCGCATCTTTTCTATTTAGGTCATTTTTCTCTACGTTGGCATTCTTTGATGGAGTAAGGTTTGATGTCATTGGTCTCAATAATCTCACGTCCTCATATACACTAGTGTAGTTTTTAGAGATCTCTATATTCTCAGGAATTGGTTCTGACATTGAGGTGTCTCCCAACGATGTCTCTTGAACATAATGACAATCCAGAATATTCTTATGAGACGGATTTTGAGTATTAATGATCAATGGATCAAGTAGTGCCAAACTTCCTTCTCTTCCTTGGGCGGGAAATCGGGAATCCTACCAGTCTTCTATTCGTAGTGCCCTATGATGCCATTATGTCACCTTGTGGAGTCACCATGCCACCATCCATGGTGGCGGTGCCGTGCCCTTCTCCTCTGGGTGGCGTCATGTCCTCTTGTGGGGACATCAATTCTTACAGGCATGTATGCAGCAGGTATATGTGATATTGTCACTTTTAGGGGATCGAGATGAGACATAATGGGGACAGACCACGAAAATTTCGATCAGTCTTATTGATTGTTAACGTTCTAATCTCTCCCTAACAACTGGGATACAGTCTCATTAAATTGACAATCCACAAATTTAGCGGTAAAGAGATCACCTAATAAGGTATTAAATGGTGGACGATTGTTGGAGTCTCATATCTAACATATTTGCCCATTCGCCTATAAAGACTCATCATGTGCACTATGGTGGCGCAATTGGTACATAAATGGCACACTCAAACATGCATATAGTACGAGATACTTGTACCCAGTCACTAGTTGTAACGCAGAGATATATCGAGTGGTGGTTGGTAGTAGATGAATTAGTATAGCTGCATGCGATATTACATAACCCCAAGCGGATATAGGGAGATTGGTGCGCATTACCAATGTTCGGGCTACCATCATAGTTGTTTTCACGAGACATGGGAATATAATGCCAAACATCAATCTCCAATGATATGCAATAGTCATTGAAAGTCTTCGATGGGAACTCTCCAGCATTATCAAGTCGAATTAACTGAATGGGATGATCCGAGTAATGAGCCCGTAGCCATATTATCTGGACCAGGAGTTTTAGCATAAGTAACATTATGAGTGGATGATAACGTGACAAGTGACCAGGGTGTCTACGCATCAGTCAACACCATTAACTATCTAAATGGTCCGCAAGTTGGTTAAATCGGTCCACAAAATTCTCTTGGATTCCATGTGAGAATATAATGAGAACACTTGTGTCCTTTGCATAGGACGGTCTAAGTTTCCCTAAGAATAGGCTTTGCAAAATGAGCGATGGGCCTTAGAAACAACCAATGAGGATTTTGGTTGAGCCACAAAGTCATAATTGACTTGAGAAGTAAAGAGAGGTTAATGTCAAGTTTATGTCGTAAGGGGCGATGGCATCGATGTTTTCTGGCTGACGGCGAAGGCAATGTCTTGAGGCGCCGCGGGCAGTCTGGATGTCTTCAAGAATCAACTTTTGATCATACTTCTTTTCTCTCAGAAGAATGGATGTTCATATGAAGCTTTTAGTAGACGGATCATAATATCACGACCGAGATGTCCCAATTGGTCATGCCAAAGCCTATATGTGTCAATGTCCCAAAGGTTATCTCTTATGACGTTGTTGGACTCATTTACTCGAATAGTGGTTACATATAACCCACTAGAGCGACACATAAGCTTCTCTAATACTCGTAGTCATTAGAGGTAATGCAAAGGAACTTACGTCCATTCTCACTATGTGTTTCCACATGAAAACCGTTGGCTTTAGTATCTTTAAAGCTCAAAAGGGTTATTCTAACCCTAGGAGCGTAGAGAGCTTCAGTGACATAAATTAATACGCCGTTTAGCAATAGATTTTGAGCTGGTATTCGACCATGAATCAATCGTGATGGCTCTGTCATCGTAGTAATAGAAGATCGAGTAGGCATCATCTCAAGGAATAATTGCCTATGTCAAGGTACGATGTGCATAGTAACACTATTCGCGAGGCATTCTAGCTCTCCTAGAAACATACCTAAGTAAATAAAGCTTGAATTAAAAGAATCAACACTTTATTAATAATAGCAAACGATTATATCAAAGTTTCTTGACCAAAATGTAATCCAAAATAATAAAATCAAACTTAGGTAAATAGTAATTACTCAATCTTTTCGGTAAATCCAATTAAACATAACCAGGAAAGTAAGAAGAGATGTCGGTGGAGCAAAGCTCGCTTAAGTATCACTTATCTCAACTATTTTTCTAGACATCACACTTAATTAGATGATCCTAGTTGTGAAAGAGTCGAAACAATTGTCATTTATTGATTTAAGGAAAAATGTCATTACATAAATCCTTGGAAATAAAAATTTAATCAAAATCCGAGGCATCAAATTGTTGTTTCCCTCGCCAGATTTGAAATTTGCAATAGTGAGATTGACGTAATTGTCATCTCCATCATCTCATTCCGCTGCGAGATAAGCCTTATGCTCTCTCATATCTTTATACACCTTGTATTGTGCAACTTGTATTATGAAGGAGAATAAATTAGTTTTGGAGTATAATACTTCCACGACAACTAATTAAGGATTTCTGAGCCTCTTTGCTATGAAGAAATCATTTTCTAAGAATTTTAATTAGAGCGAAACAATGACATTTGAATAGTCGTTCAAATTTCAATGCTCACGAACGCTCTTAGTCCGTAGCTTATGAACACTCTTAGTTCATAATTTAACGTGAACCCCCCACGGTTCCGTTTTTATAGAATCAAACCCACATTACAGAAATGTGGGATGTAGAAGAAGGGAGGTTGCAAGTTCCCGAGAAAAAGAAAGAAATTTAAATTTAAATTACAGAAAGCAGGAACTTTAATTGTAAAACTTACTTGGATTTTCTTGATGCTTGATTTTCTTGTTCTTCTTGTAATCTTCTTCAAAGTAACACGCAAGGATGGTGGTGGCATGTAAGAAGGTGGTGCACAGCACGTGGGAAAATCCTAAGATAGGGTTCTAGGGCTTAGAGAAGAAGAAAGAAGAATTTTTTGCTTCTGATTTAGGGTTACGACTCGTGCTGATAACGCATTTTAGGATATTGAAAGCAAAGAGAGAATTGGGAGAATAATTGAATCTTTCATTGATAATAGGAGCTCTTCTATATAGGAGTACAAGTACAAAATCTTTGAATACAAGGAATCTTATTCTAATTAAAACTAGGAATCTAGAACATTATCTCATATTACAACTATAAAAAATAATCATAGTTTGATAAGACACACATAATCCTAATATCCTTCAACAAGCAATTTTTTTTTTTGGCTAGAAAGGAACAACAAAAGTTAGAAACAGAAGCTACAAAGAGAAACAGAACAAAAGCAAACAGAGCGAATACAAGCCCCTAAGAAAAGAAACGAAACAGAGACTAAGGGGGGCTTGGAATGCTCAATAAGGAAGAAGGAGGGTGAACCACCCAATCTGAGGGGCACTTTCCTTCAAAAGCAAGAGTAGCAACATGGTTGGCTGCTCAGTTAGCTTTACTGTTGGTCCAAAGCTAGCTGATTTGCCAGGTTAAAGAGAGGTACTGGGCTTTTGAAAACAGGTTAGACACTGTCTAATCTTGAGGAGGGGAACCCGTTTGAAAGACAATAATGTAATGCCCCAAACTACACCTCACCAGCTTGAGTATGTTACAGTGTCACGAGTCTCTAAAACATTAACCGAAATTTTGATTTACATTTTAGTAATCTGCAAGGCAATTTGTTTAAGATAAATTTTTTGTAAAATGCACAACGGAAACTTATAACTTATTTTGAGGTGAATACCTTTCTAAAACTTTAAGTTCAAATGTTCGTCAGGAATTTAACATTTCAAATGATCGAGAAATAAAGAGGCTTAGCATACTACAAACAAATTTCAACAAACTCCGGAAAACAACTTTAAGAATCAAGGATAAGATTTGAAAATCGGAACCTGGTTTTTGTAAAAATACATTATCGAAATTCACGTTATCGGTGCACAATACCTGCATTCACACTATTATAGGGGTGAGCTTTCGTCCTAGCTGCTCAATAGGGGTCTCACCCTAGCTAGTTTTGAAAACCAACACATAAAATAGAAATTTTGGTACCCAATATGAAAACGTACTTAAATCGTATCATTTAAAGAACGACAAACTTCAAATATTTTTCGGATTGAAAACCAATGCACGGAACTCAAATGAATATATAATACCTGATGGCCAGTATCGCAGACCAACTATATGGCCTTACCTCAAATAAAGTCATAATCAGGTATGCATAGAGAGAGTGTCCACTTACACCATATCACCTAGAAATAGTCCCACACCTCAAAGGATGTCAAACACCATTCTACCTATACGATCTCTCCAGAGGTTTAAGGGATCAAAGCCTAAGGAATCACTATGTTCCTCTCATTCTCAGGCCATCAACAATCTCTCATGGAATGGTTATCATACGATATGTTTTAATAAACCAAACCATGCAACTCAGACATGCATTATCATTTATTTAAGGACTAAATGCTGATTACTACCCTATAGTTTGGGTCCAAAATCAATTCAGTCCCTCAACTTCTAATTTCATCAAAAACACCCCTGCACTTTCAATTTTGATCTAATAGGTCTAATTTGTTAGTTTTCTGACAATTATGTTATTTAACTTGTTAACGTGACTCATATATGGTCTATATTTTATGATGTGGTGTCAAGATGGCCTACATAGTCAATTTAGGAGTGAGTCCTACTATTAAAAATAAATAGTTTTTTCAACAAATAATCCAACTATAACTTGAACCCATACTAGAATATTAATGAATTGGACCTATTAGATCAAAACTGAAAGTACATGGGTGTTTTTGATGAAATTAGAAGTTCAGAGACTGAATTGATTTTAAACTTAAACCACAGGTAGTAACCAGTATTTAGTCCTTTATTTAAAAAATAGAAAATAACTAACCAAGTAAGTCTCCATCCCCTACCTTAATTCCGATGCTTTAACCTTTTTCGTTGTCCAAGATTCACAAACCTTTCGTTCCTCAGATAACTAGAGTCCTAGATTTCGATATATCGATTGTTAATAGTTTATCTAACAAATATTTGAAATCTCGATGATTAATAAATCGTCCAACCAACTTTTCTTGATTTAACTAGAAGTTGATCAAGATTTGACTAATCTTTCCTGGTTTGACAAGGATTCACCTCTTTGACCAATATTTGACCAATCTCAACCATTTATAACTTAGCTCCGATTTCCAAACTTTTTATTTGAAATTGAAACATTATCCAATTCTCATACTCTTGCCACCATTTCCAAATTCTTATAACATTCCAGATTTCTTTTAATAATCAAGCAACATAGTAATTCCTTGGAATTACTATGGACACCCAAATGACTCAAACTTGTTTCTAAACATAACTCTAATTCGTGCTTGAACCAAACCAGTCATGATAACAAACTCGTCAGCTGATTTCCAATTTCTTCCTTATTTCAGTACAGACTTCACAACAGTAACGACAATGAATTGAAAAAAACCAAATATCTAATCAGGACGATCTCAAGTTCAGTAATTTAACAATAATTCATTAAACTTCCGAAAACAACCATAGAACAGAGCTTCAATTAAAGATTCAAAATCCTACCCTGAAGAGTTTGATTCGGAAACCGTCAACTTAAAGAGCTTATCCTTTTCCCAAGAACGAACAGCTCCCTAGAATCCGACTAAGGACGAAGCCAGTAAACGTACTTAATCCAAAATCACAATAACAACACAATTTCAATGAAATTCAATAAAAAAAATCCCTAGCTCACCTCAGTCCAAACTCGAGAATGGTTAGTGAGTTGCTGCCTTCGCCCTTCTGACCAAGAACACGGCACATCCCTATTCTGCCTCACCTCAAGACAAAGCTTGCAACATAAAGCTCCCAATTTATACTAACACGAAGGTCTAAGCTTGACTGGACACCAGTTTTTACTTTAGGATGTTAACGATCCATCGACAAAGCCAGAAAATCCGCCAGCGACGGCAACCATGACGGAGCCGAAATCAACCCAGAAACACTAATCGTTAGAATTAACCCAGAAACACTAATCGTTAAAGTTAATCTAATTCAAAAATTGATTGCATCAACACGTAGAGCACGACGAGAAGAGTAAGATTCATACCTCATGCAGCTCAATCGGTGGTCGGAGTAGCCGTAGAACCGTCGAAGCTGTTGAAGTTTCTCAGCCCACCATCCATCGCCAGTTGGATAATCCACCACCAAGAGGACTCGGCGCTGAGGAGAGGGATCGAAAGCAGGCGGTCCGTTGTCGGGAGATGGCCGAACAGCGGAGCGTAGGTCGTATTCTCTTTCCGGGTTCTCGAGTCGCGCCCGGGTCTGAAGCCCAGAAGCTTCTATCGTGGTCTGCCGAAGTTTGACCCGATCTGATCCTATATACAGAAATCAAAGTATAGAAAATTAAATATATAGAAAATCAACAGTATAGAAATCAAAGTACAAAATTACATTATCAAAAAGTACAACAATTTGGGGATTTTAGGATATCTTATAAATTCTTTTCTTTTTTCATAATACTTTCTCTAATTTCGTAACTTCCGAAAATCACTATAATTGCAGGGGTATCCAAAAAATTGCCCAAAAATTTCCATAAACTTTTTGCATTGCGTATTTTATTATCAAATTTCTAACTTGAAGATTTGACTTTGTGAAAATTTTCAAAAATTATTCCCGAGTCTTTTAATAATTATCGAGACCAATAAACGTAATCTCGACTACTTCTCTTCCACTTCTTAAATATTTTCCAGGGCTCACAAATAATAAGAGATTGAGAAGATGAGACAAGAGTAATGGGGCTCGGAGGAAGAGCAGAAGCAAGGAGCAGACCTTCACCAATGGCAGACAGCTCAGCAGCTAAAGGGGATAGGGCTGGAGAGACCCCTACAAAGCCAGCCATGATTCTACCAAGATGATCCCGCACAATTGCTACAATGGCTCCGAGGAGGAGAACTTATACCAAGATGCATCAGTATTCACCATAAAGCCATAAGAAGAAGGGCTTAAACTTAGACAAAGAAAAAGTGGATACTTCATGCAATCTGCAATTTGTTTTCAGTCCATAAACACTATACTAGATTACACACTGTAATGCTCCACAAGAATCTCGCTGAGGGAATAAGGGTAGACTAAAAAGCCCTAGGAAGAAGATCAAGTATAGTATAATGTGGGGAGGGCAGAATTTTAAACATTACAAAACACCAATTCCATACCTTAGAAGAAATTGCACACTCTCAAAAGAGATGGCTTCAAGATTTTTGCCCTAAACCACAAAGTTGACATTTTGAGCACAGGGAAACCCCACGTCTTTGCAGTAGATCATCAGTCAACATTTTCCTATGCAGCGTCTTTCAAGTACATTTGCTTTTATGGGGTTGTATAGCTTGATGCCAAATCAGGCCCCCTACTCCAAAGAAGGTGGAAGAGTGAGTAAATAATAATACAAAGCCTTTAATGTTAGTTCCACATTAGCAGATTCAACCCAATCAACCTAATCCTTAATTGGCACCACTAGAAGAGTGTAAGCCATAAGAGATACAGCTACGTACACCTGCGAATACTTGAGCAAAAGTATTCGGGCAACTCCCATTTTCCACCAACAATAAACTCACTAATTTTATTGTCCAAATGCATCAAATCTTGGGGTTCAAATTAAAAGCATCACCCAAAATCTCCCTTATCCATAGCTGGGCCGGGTGGAAACCTCTCTGTGTGGGTTCTCTCTCTAACACCTTGAGAGTCGGTGGCTTTACTCCTTGCTCTTCGTGGGCAATTTTCCCTGAGTTCTATCCCAGATCTGAGGCTTCGTGCCTCTATTTTCGGCATATTTCCCCTTATGTTGTCCTTCTTTGTTTGTTTTGTTCTTTTCTTCCTAGTCTATGCTTTCTGTTTGAGTTTGTTTTCCGATCTGATTGCTTTCACCCCAATTCCTTCCAGTCCAAATTTCAACTTTTTTCACCTCTCAAATCTTTGGCCACCTTTGATTGTTGCTACCTCTAGAGCTTTTCCTTCTGCCATGGATTGTATATATGCTCCTTGGAACACTGTTTTAAATGGGGCTTTCCCGTTATTGCAAGTAAATCCGGTGAATACAGTTGTGCGTCAAGGGGGGACTGCACAATCTTTGATTATCTGTCCCTTTGTGGATCTCTTGTATCTTTCTCTTGTTCTGGTTTCTGTGTTGGCAGAGGTTGATCTCCTTCTTGGAGATGATTTGAGTTTTGTGACTCTCTTCCTTGGTTTTAGCTGGAATTTTCTTGGGTGTGACTTCATCGGATCTACCATCGGTGTGCTGCTATCCACTTATTCCTCTTTGTGGCACGGAGAAGCTGTTTTCCTAAATGTGTTGTTGGGATGGATTGCTGGGTTGCGTTTTTTGTGGTGTTATGTGTGGGCTCGCCTGGTTTGGGCCCAGGTTCTTTCTTTTTTCAGTGTGTGCTTCAAGCTCTTCACACTCGTGGCGGTGCAGATCTTCTTGGCAGTGTTGTTCTTCGCGGTGGTACTGCGTTTGGTCTTCTACTGGTGGCCGAGTTGTAACTTGGGTAGCATAGCTTGTGGGCCAATCTATTGGCGTTTGTTTCTGTTTTCCTTGGTCGGCCCAGTTTGGGTCCTTGTAATATGGTTTGGTTTTAATATAAGTTACTCTTCTCTGCAAAAAAAACTTCCCCTATCCAGTTATCTTTTCAAAGACGGATAGTGTTACCATCTTCAATCAGCAACTGCAACTTAGCGAGAAGTGAACCCCACATCTTTCTTAAACAAGGCCAAATGGATGAGTTTTTGTAATACGTGCATGATTGTAGTCCAATATTCAAGAAATCTACCACGAAGAAAAATTGCAAAAGGAGAAACATGTGACACTACATCCCAACCCATTTTCAGTAGAAGAGACTGATCTTAACATACAGATTTTTTCAGATTCAATCCACCCTTTTCTTTAGGTACACAAACTTGATCCCATGCCATCAAAGTGACTCCTTTGTTACGAGGATCCCCGCTCTAGAAGAAATTATGCATCTATCTTTGCACCTACTTTAAGAGAGAACTAGGCTAAGAGTAAATCCTGAAACTATAATACAACAAGCCATGAATAATAAAATCAATTAGTTAAAGTCTAGCTGCTTGAGATAGGAGCTTTCATTTCCAGCACTCAACTTGCATCGGATTTTGTCTGCATGGATGCAACGAATCACTTTGTGGGCATCTGTAATACCCGCAATTTTCATTTTAAATTCGAGTAATTGTGTTGAACGATTATTATGCGAGTTCACGAATATTATTCGATAATTCACTTTTAGAATTATCGAAGTTTCGAAACGATTATTTTTAACGAAAAGTTCGAAATGCTCGGTTTGAGAAATCGACTTTTTCTACGTACAAAATTTGGAGAAACTTCCTTCATGAAAGTTGTAGAGCTCGTCGATACGAGTCCGTACACTTGCGGAACACGAAGATCGGATTTTTTCTGAATTAGTTATTGAATTTAGAAGATTTTCTGAAACGGGTATATATAGAAAAAACCCTAGAATTTTTTTGGGAAATTTCCTTTTTGGTCCGGCCTCCATTTCTGTTTTTGGAAAGCACTGTAGCTTTCTCTCTCTCTCTCTCTCTCTCTCTCTCTCTCTCGCGTCGTCTCCTTCCTCTCGGCCGAAACGAAAGCAAAAACAGGGCAAGCTCCCTCCTCCTCATCCGGCCACCCCACGACCTCAAACCTCCTCCAAGAGCTTCGTCTCAACCTTGCGCAGCTGCCAGAGGCAGCCTTGCGCCGCGACATGGCCAGCAGCGGCGGCGGCACGGCCCCAACCGAAAAGGGGCGTTTTCGGTTCGATCTTGATATCTCGAGCTACACACCACCATTTCACTTGATTCTTGGCTCATTGAGCTCGCCTCAACTTCCTCTACAAGCACCAAGAAGGACCGGAATTGGGTCGAACGTTTTCACGTTCGTCGGAGCTCCACCCCGTACGGATCGAAACAACTAACTTTCGATCCAAATATCTCGAGCTATACACGATCGTTTCTTATGATTCTTGGCTTGTTGAGTTCGCAAGGAAGTTCTGAACAAGTTTCCAGAAGGGATCGAGGCTTGAGGTTGCAGTTTCCACGTCGGTTTTCAAGCTCGCCGGTTTTTGGAAATTTTCCAGCCGCCGACTGTAATTGATACTTTTCGATCCATTCCCGTCATTTTTTGGTCTTGTGCTAGTTATGAAAGTTGCTCAGAATGATGAAATAAAGGGGAAAAGCTCGGCCCCGACACCATTGGTGATGGTCGGTGGCGGCTCTGTCCCTAACTCCGGCGGCCCTTTCCGGCCACCTCCGGAGGTCTAAAATTTGGTTTCTATCCATTTTATAATTCTATGTTTCAATACGATCATTTCGGCATATTATACGTATTTTTTGGATATCGTATGAATTAGTTATGAATTTTGTGATTTCGATCGATTTCGATCGTTAGATTTTTGATCTGTGAAATTAGGACCGTCGGATGAACTTGTAAATTTGATATGATGATCATATGACTGTCCCAGAGGCTTTGTGTGGTCATGGGTGAAATCCGACCGTTGGATCTTCGTATATGTGCAAAACGGTAATTAGGGGAGCGATTCGTGAGAATCCGCTTTTTATTATAAATTAGAATCCGGCCGTTAAATGGTAGTTTCGTTATGTTTTGGAATTATTGGCTAAATTCGAATCACATTTGGTTAGGTGATTGACGGATTGTAATTGAGTGGGCTATTTCGGCGTTAATTATATTTGTATTGAATACGCAGCGGGAGTATCGAGGTGAGTAAAACTCACGTGGTTCATATTACGAACCAAGCGTTTTAAATTTAATTAATTTTGATAATTGTGTGAAAATATTTGCGGATTAAATATTTGTTTTAAAATTTCATGGACTTGAATCACCACAGTCTATAGGTAAGTAAAATGAATTTTTAATTATACAAATGTATTTCATGATTTTCTTGTGTGAACTATAGATGGTATTAGTGGTCATTCCTGAGTGGATATTACGTATATATATATATATATTTACGTGGAAAATATATATTGATGAGTGGATTGTTGAGTGATGATATGATTGAGTTGAATCGATGAATTGATTATATTTCAATTGTGTAATTCCATAATAATATGGTGTAGCTTGGTTGGGTTGATTTCAGTATGTGATATTATATGTTGTGCTCATTTATAGGTTTAGGGTCGACGTAGTGACCGGTGTGGGGTAATCGGACGCTCTAATCCTGGGTGGATGATGGGATACGATTGGTTGAGTATGTGGAATTATCGGACGTTCTAAATATGTATATAGGTATACATATTGGTGAAATACGATAATGATAAATATGTCGGATGCCATAACCTAGGCCAGGTGACGGGCTACGATTCAGTTAGAGCTCTAGTCTGTCAAGTACCGTACTTTTATAAATACGATGTTGAGAGTTGTGAAGAAAGATGTGAGTTTGGGTTTGTCTTGATATATTGAATTGGTGTTTGATTGAGATTGTTAGTATTTGTGGATGTGGAAATTGTTGGGTGTTGTTGTGTGTGGGAATAATTATGAATTAAATTAAACAATAGTTCTTTCCTTTTACTCATACGAGCTTTCATAAGCTTACCGGGTTTTGTGTTGTTGCAATCCCGGTACACTATTCAAATGGTGTAGCAGATATTCCTGCAGGTCAGGATAATCAGGGAGGTGACCGAGCTGCTTAGGTGTTACAACAGTTTTTGTTATTTCATTTAGTTGTGAGGGGTGTATGCTCATTTAAAGCTTTACAGTTTATTTTGGATTTAAGTTGTAATAATTAACCGAGATTAAATTCAGTTTTGATTTTATTTCGTGTGATGAGGATGTTAAGAAAAGAAATTTTCAGGATGATTATTTTGAGTTTGTAGTAATTTCATGTTTTGGATTTTGAATTTTTATTCTAAAATTCGGGGCGTGACAACATCCTTAGAAGATGGGAACCCCTAGATAATTAAACGACAGCGCCCCCACCTTGATCCCCAGACTACTTTGAATGGTTGACATCTATGGCATAACATGCTTACCCAAAAGCAACTAATATTTATTTTTATTGATCACCTGACCTGAATTAGTACTCAGTAGCATACTCCTCTAAAATTTCATTAATAGCTTGAATACCAATAAAAGAGGCTTGCATAAAAATCATAACTTCTTTTTCAAAAAGCACATGGAAGGGAGGAGAATAGTAGTAGGAGCAAAAATGCACTCAATTGAATTATCAAAAACGAACAATGAAATCCCACGACTTAAAACTTCTTCAGCTAAACAGAATGTAAGATGTGACAGCGGATTCCCTTAACCAACGTACACTCTTGAACAAGAAAAACCTGCAAATTTGTCTATTTACTAGAATAGAAAGATAAGCTAATTCCAAGATCCCAAAAGTCCGTTGTCATAACTTTAGTAATCTTAGATGTCAAATGAGCTTAATTGAAATGAAACTATTAATAAGTAAACATTAGAATTTGTAATTTTAGTGATAAATATTATAGCAAATTACCAATAGATACAATCTCAGCCCATTTGTTATCAATAGCAGGCCTGTTTTTTTTCAAATCTGTTGCGGAACTGTAGCTGAACCTTGCGCAAGGTCCAAGCCCATGCCGCCATTTTTCTTCCATTTTTTGAATTGATTCTGTTAACTAGTAAATTACCAAAATAACCTCTAAAGACTTAATGTACTGAGCTTCAGTATCATTCTGAGGGATTGCAAATTTAATGTATTAAGCTTCAGTATCATTCTAACATATCAACTTGTAGTTCTTTCTAGTTTCTAGAGGCAATTCTGAATGATTAACTGGTTGAATTGTTTGTATACACATAAAAGAACCGAAGTTATTTGACCTTGCACCATTTTTCTTTGGTTGAAACTTAGTAATTAAATCGATCCATTAACATTAACCAATAAAGAAGACTTCAAAAAGCCTGCATCTATGTGAATTTACTTTCATCAAAATTTTATCAATTCATAAACACAAATCCATATCTGCAAAAGATCAACCTTTGGTTATTAATCTTACTTAACAAAACAAAACGATTCAGATTGATCAAATGCAAATCCTAATCTTAATCCAATCCAACATAATATGGTCTTTACTTGCCTTCAATTATCACCTGGTTTAGAATACCAGCTCTCGTCACAGTGAAGAAATCTCTCCACCATGGTTTTTCTCATGTTCTTCAAAGGGTACATCCTCTTTGTCTATTACAGCAACCTTTCTCTTGCCATTTGATATTAATCTATATATATGGTAAATATCAATATATGAGTACTGACCCTCAATAGTGTACTGACCCTCAATTTGATTAAGAAACCACTATAGCTTATAAGAATGCCAAAGACATAATCAAAAGATGCTCATAGTTGCAGCAGATCAATGACCAGAATTTCAAGCAAAAAAAAAAAAAAAAAAAAGACTAACAGCAGTAATAAGATCAAATATTCACAGAGCTTATAGGTAGACATAATTCAATGACCCTCCCATAAAGTAAAGCTAAGAAATTTGCCTAAAAATGCAAGCTCGATCAACTGAATTGATAATAGATTTGATGTAATACCCGCAATTTTCATTTTTAAATTCGAGAAATTGAGTTGAACGATTTCACGAATATTGTTTGATAATATTTCACTTTTTGAATTATCGAAGGTTCGAAACGATTATTTTAATGAAAAGCTCGAAACGCTCGGTTTGAGAAATCAACTTTTTCTACGTACAAAATTTGGAGAAACTTCCTTCATGAAAGTTGTAGAGCTCGTCGATACAAGTCTGTACACGTGCGGAACACAAAGATCGGATTTTTCCTGAATTAGTTATTGAATTTAGAAGAAATTCCGAGAACATGTATATATAGGAAAAAACCCTAGATTTTTTTTGGAAACCCTATTTTTTCACCGGCCTCCCTTTCCTTTTTTGGAAAACACTGTTCATTCTCTCTCTCTCTCTCTCTCTCTCTCTCTCTCTCTCTCTCTCTCTCTCTCTCTTGCGTTTTCTCTCTCGGCCGAAAGCAAAAAACAGAGCTCGAAGAAACCGTGCTCTCACTCTCTCCTCCGGCCACCTCTCAAGCTGCAACCATCTCCAGGAGCTTCGTCTCAACCTTGCGCAGCTGCCAGAGGCAGCCTTGCGCCGTGACACGACCGGTAGCTGCGGCGGCGAAGCCCTAACCGAATAGGCTAGTTTTCGGTTCGATCTCTATATCTCGAGCTATAGGTCACCATTTCACTTGATTCTTGGCTCATTGGACTCGCCTCAACTTCCTCTACAAGCACGAAGGACCGGAGTTGGGTCGATCATTTTCACATTCGTCGGACCTCGACCCCGTTTGGATCGAAAAACCACCTATCGATCTAAATATCTCGAGTTATACACGATCATTTCTTGTGATTCTTGGCTTGGTGAGTTCGCAATGAAGTTCTGAACAAGTTTCAAGAAGAGATCGAATCGAGTTGTTGCAATTTTCACGTCGGTTTTCAAGCTCGCCGGATTCTGGAAAAATTCCGGCCGCCGACTGTATTTGGTAATTTTCAATCCTTTCCCGTTGTTTTTTGGTCTTATGCTAGTTATGAAAGTTGCTCAGAATGATGAAACGAAGGGGAGAAGCTCAGCCCCAAAACCATTGGTGGTGGTCGGCGACAGCTCTATCCCTAACTCCGACGGCCCTTTCCGGCCACCTCTGGAGGTCTAAAATTTAGTTTCTATTCATTTTATGATTCTACGTTTCAATACGATCATTTCGGCATATTATACGTATTTTTCGGTTATCGTATGAATTAGTTATGAATTTTGTGATTTCAATCGGTTTCGATCGTTAGATTTATGATCTGTGAAATTAGGACCGTCCGATGAACTTGTAATTTTGATATGATGATCATATGACTGTCCCAGAGGCTTTGTGTGGTCATGGGTGAAGATCCGACCGTTGAATCTTCGTATATGTGCAAAACGGTAATTAGGGGAGCTATTCGTGAGAATCCGCTTTTTATTATAAATTAGAATCCGGCCGTTAAATAGTAGTTTCGTTATGTTTTGGAATTATTGGCTAAATTCGAATCACATTTGATTAGGTGATTGAGAGCGTTATGTTGGCTAGGAACGTTAGCATGTCTGAAGAAATTTAGGCGTTGTCATGTATGCTTAGGACTTGGTTAATATGGACTTGCATTTGACTTATGCTTTGTTTAAGTGTTATGCGTGTATTAATCAAGTATATCATGCTTATTAGGTAATGAAGATTGAGGGGAACGAAACCAGAGATCAAGGTAGAGGCAGACCTCGTGGTAGGGTTAGAGGTCGAGGTAGGGGTAGGGCCCCTCCGGTTGATGATGAGTATGAGGCGGAGGTAGAGGCGCCTTATGAGGATCGGCCAATTCCTCCCGTGGCCATGATTGATGATCCTGCTCGCTTGCTGATGCTAGCAAGGGAAATTACCCACTTGGGAGCAACCAAGTTCGGAGGAGGCATTGACTACATGGTGGCGGATCAATGGGTAGAGGATTTACAGACTTATTTTGATCTGCTGGATTGCACTGAGACCGACAAGAGGAAGCTAGCAGCATTCATGCTGAAGGATAAGGCTAGGGTGTGGTGGAACATCACACAGAGGAGCATTGAGGTGTCTACTTTGACATGGGACGGCTTCGAGAGGCTGTTCAGGGAGAAGTACTTTCTACCAGCAGTGAATGAGAGGTTGGAACGAGAGTTCCTTGCACTTGTACAGGGGTAGATGACTGTAATTGAGCATGACGCGGAGTTCTCCAGACTGTACAAGTATGTGAGGAAAATGTAGGATGAAGACTTGTCCAAGAAGTTTCAGAGAGGGTTGAGTCCTTCGATTGAGCGTGATGTGGCCATCTTGGAACTGAAGACCAAGAGAGAGATCTTGGCTAAGGCACAGATCATTGAGCAGCAGAATCTGATTCGTAGGGAGAAGGAGTCTGTTGAGAGAGACTTCCAGGGCAAGGGAAAGGCCATAGCAGGAAGCAGTAAAGCTAGAGACTTCAGGGGTGGGTTCTGGAAGAGACAGAGAACTCAGTTTCAGCATCAGGCTCCAGCTAGGGCAGCAGTAGCTCCTCTTGTTCAGGCTATGCCTATTAGGCAGATAACACCAGCAGCTCCGGTGAAGTGCTTTAATTGTGGCGAGCTAGTCCACATCTCTCGTGCGTGCACGAAACCACGGGGTAGGATATGCTACAGCTGTAGACATGTGGAACGTATTATTGGTGTTTGATTGAGATTATTGGTATTGGTATTATCAGGCTAGGGAGTGTCCCCGGAATCAGGGTAGAGTGCAGGGTAACCAGCAGAGGCAGCTACCACCTGCACCTGCTAGAGTCTTTACCATCGGTCACGCGGGCACGGGAGTGGAAGGTACCTTATCTATTTATCACTATCTTGCTAGAGTACTGTTTGATATGGGAGCCTCACACTCTTTCATATCTAGTTCGGTTGTGGATGTATTAGGTTTGATTGCTATACCTCTGACTAGATCATTATGTGTTACATCACCTCTCGGTGTGTCTCTTGAGCTTAGCATGTTTTGTGATGATTGCCCTATTGGGATTGGTGACAGAGAGTTCTCTGCATCTTTGATTGTGATTCCGGATCACACGTATGATGTGATTTTGGGTATGGATTGGTTGAGCCTGAACCATGCAGTTATTGATTGCTTTAGGATGATTGTGTCCTTCTATGTTCCGGGACAACCGGTGTTTCATTACCGTTGTGTGAAACAGTGAAGTCAAGTTCCTTGGTCATGTGGTCTCGAAGGATGGAGTTTCTGTGGATCCTTCGAAGGTTGAAGCAGTGATGAGTTGGAGAAGCCCTACTATGGTTACAGAAATCCGTAGCTTCCTTGGATTGGCAGGGTATTACAGGCGTTTCATAGAAGGGTTTTCTGGTATTGCTTCGGCTTTGACCAAATTGACCAGGAAAGACACTCAGTTCGTATGGTTAGATGAGTGTGAGAAGGCTTTCAATGAGCTGAAGACTAGATTGACTACAGCTCCGGTGTTGACTATTCCTACTAGTGGCGGTGGATTAGTCATTTACAGCGATGCATCTCATCAGGGTTTGGGGTGTGTGTTGATGCAGAATGGTAGTGTCGTTGCTTATGGTTCTAGACAGTTGAAGGTACATGAGCGGAATTACCCCACTCATGATCTAGAGCTAGCAGTAGTGGTGTTTGCCTTGAAGATTTGGAGGCACTATCTTTATAGTAAGAAATTTGAACTCTTTTCTGATCATAAGAGTTTGAAGTATCTATTCTCCCAGAAGGAATTGAACATGAGGCAGAAAAGATGGATGAAACTCATTAAGGACTATGATTTCACCTTGGAGTATCATCCCGGAAAGGCGAATGTAGTGGCGGATGCTTTGAGTAGGAAACCTCGGGTAATCATGGCATCGATTATGGTACGTGAGTGGCGCATATTAGAAGCTGCATCAGAGTTTGACCTTATGCCCTCAGGAGCAGGACAGAGAATCTTTCTCGGTAGTATCACCTTACAGCCCACCTTGATCTCCAGGATCATTCAGGGTCAAACACTTGATGAGTTTGCTCAGGCGAGGATTGCTGAGATGACTGCTGACCCGGATGTGGAGGGTCCTTCTGAGTGGATGATTAGGGCAGATGGAGGGTTGTGATTTCGAGAGAGATTGTATGTACCGAGTGTTGATAACCTCAGAGAGGAGATCATGCGGGAAGCACATAGGTCTAGATACACTATACATCCAGGAGGTACTAAAATGTATATGGATCTAAGAAGGCAGTTTTGGTGGTATGGTATGAAGAGGGATGTGGCAGAACATGTGTCGAAATGTCTTATTTGTCAACAAGTGAAGGCAGAGCATCAGAGACCAGCAGGAATGCTGAACCCCTTATCGATTCCTGTTTGGAAATGGGAAGATATCTCTATGGACTTTACGACTGGATTGCCTATGTCACGCCCCGAATTTTAGAATAAAATTCAAAATCCGAAACATGAAAATTACCATAACTCAAAATAATCATCCTGAAAATTTTTTTTCTTAACAACCTCACCACACGAAATCAAATCAAACCGAATCTTGTTTCGGTTAATTATTACAACACAAATACACAATAATTTGTAAAAATATGAATGAGCATACACGCCTCACAACTCAAGGAAATAAAATGTAACTGCTGTAACACCTAAGCAGCTCGGTCACCTCCCTGGTTATCCTGACCTGCAGGAATATCCGCTACACCATTTGAATAGTGTACCGGGATTGCAACAATACAAAACCCGGTAAGCTTATGAAAGCTCGTATGAGTAAAAGAAAGAACAGTTACTTAATTTAATCACATTTATTTCTACCTAAGTCAACATGCAACGATTCTACAACTAAAAAAAACCAACAATCACAATAAATCAACTACTCAATACCAACCCTTACTCACATCTTTCTCCACAATACCCCATCATCGTATTTATAAAAATACGGTATTCGACAAACTAGAGGTCTAACTGAATCGTAGCCCGTCACCTGGCCTAGGTTATGGCATCCGACATATTTATCTTTATCGTATTTAATCAATATGTATACTTATATACATATTTAGAACGTCCGATAATTGTACATACTCAACCAATCGTATCCCATCATCCACCTTGGATTAGAGCGTCCGATTACCCCATACTGGTCACTACGTTGACCCTAAATCCACAATATGTACAACCGTATGTTTTCACATAATTAAATCAACTCAACCAACATATATGATATTATCATGAAATTAAAGCATTTGAATATAATCCAAATCATCATTCTATCTCAATCATATCGTCACTAGAATCACTCCAATCAATATATATATTCCACGTAAATATATATATATATATATGTAATCAATCCACTCAGGGATGACCACTAATATCATCTATAGTTCACACAAGAAAATCGTGAAATTCATTTGTATAATTAAAATTCATTTTACTTACCTATGGACCGTAATGATCAAGTCCATGTGATTTAAAAAAAAAATATTTAATCCATAAATATTTTCCACACAATTACCAAAAATAATTAATTTAAGTATTTGGTTCGTAATATGAACCATGTGAGATTTACTCACCTCGAAATTCCCGCTGCGTCTTCAATAAATATAACTCATAATAAACCAAATGCTCGTCAACTCAGGCCGTCAAGTACCTAATCAAGTGCGGTCTTTACTTAGCAACGAAGCATGAAATAAACCTAAATGATGATCCAACTGTCGGATTTCAAAATAACGACAATCCAACGGTGAGATTCTAAAATAAAGACAATCGGACGGTCGGATTGAATTTAAATGATGATCCAACGGTTAGATCCTCACGGATGGCCCTTGGAAACATCCTATCAAAATTATACGAAAATCCGATGGACGGATCTTCACTAATCACCTCTCGAATCACTATTTTACAATTATACGAAGATCCAACGGTCGGATCTTC
Source organism: Rosa persica (assembly GCA_025331145.1). Taxonomy (NCBI): domain Eukaryota; kingdom Viridiplantae; phylum Streptophyta; class Magnoliopsida; order Rosales; family Rosaceae; genus Rosa; species Rosa persica. The sequence goes on along the minus strand of WFKR01000007.1, from coordinate 34,738,867 downwards.
GCCCGTGACCACACAAAGTCATCGGGACAGTCATATGAACATCATATTAAAATTTGAAGTAAAACCGATAGTCTGATCTCCGTAAATCTCAAACCGAAGGTAAATTGTAAAACCGTAAATAGTAACGTCAAAACAGAAATTGACTATTTATCAAATTTTTCTTACATGACCAAGTTATATATCAAAACACTCGTATGGATGCATAGATCATCGTCCAGATAATAAAAACTCAAAATTTGGTCCGACTCGCCGCCACACGCGGCGGTCAGACGGTGGTAAACGCGGCGGTCAACGACGGTCATCCACCTCTGATGCAAAAGTCGTCAACTACAAACTTCTTCAAAATGAAATTGTGAACAACTTTAATACCTGACTTTTTCAGAGATGAGGTCTAGATCGTCCTAGATCGGGCTTTAAAGTTGGATTAATCTCGGCCCTCTAATCAGTCTCCAGATCGAATAAGGGACGTCGAAATCTTCAACTCTTGATCTACCAATCTACACTCAAAATCGTGATGCAAGCCAAATATGGGGATGATCAGGAGGAAAAGCACGTCACGAAAATGGGGAGGATCGGCCCTTGCAAAGCCGGCACCGTCGAGATCCAATCGGGTCGGGCGTTCGGGGCTGAGCTGCTCCGATCTCCTGCTTGCGGCGAGCAGGGGCGGCAACGGGGTCGACAGGGAGGCAGGCGACGTCGGTCTGAGCGGCCTCGCGGTGGTTTTGTCGCCGTTGGACGTCGGACGGCGCCGGTGCAGTCGGGTCGGGTCTCGCGGGTCCGGGTCGGGTCGGTCGGATTTCTTCAGTCCTTCGGGCTTCAGCCGAGAGAGAAGAGAGAGAGAAATTTTTGTTATTTTTTTTGGTTTTCTGAAATTTCCAAAAAAAATCCTATATTTATAGAAAAATTCTGATATTCAAATATTCATAACTTATTCATACGAACTCCGAATAATACGTTCCACATATGCACGGACTCGTATCGACGAGCTCTACAACTTTCATGAAGGAAGTTTTCTCAAATTTTGAACGTATAAAAAGTCAATTTTCACGACCTCCTAAATAACGTTCGTTTTCGAAAATAAAATCATTCGAAACCAATTTTCTCAACCCACGACAATCGAAATAATCTCAAATATCATAATTCAATTAATATAACAATTATTGAATTACATAAATTTATTGTATGAAAATCTGGATCTTCACAGCCTAGGTCCAAGCAAAGTTATGACTCAATTTGGGTGATTGTTGACCGGTTGACTAAGTCAGCACACTTTCTTCCTGTGGCAAAAACGTACTCAGGGGATGCGTTGTGTAAGTTGTACGTGAACGAGATAGTGAGGCTTTATGGAGTGCCTGTGACGATTGTCTCTGATCGTGATGCTCGTTTCACTTCAGAATTCTGGCGTAGGTTCCATAAGACATTCGGTACATCTCTTGCTATGAGCACTGCATTTCACCCACAGACAGATGGGCAGACCGAGAGAGTGAATCATGTGATGGAGGATATGTTTAGAGCTTGTGTTCTGGATTTTAAGGGTAGTTGGGCGGATCATCTGCCATTGGTAGAGTTTGCCTACAACAACAGCTATCACTCCAGTATAGGTATGGCTCCATATGAGGCTCTTTATGGTAGGCCATGTAGGACTCCTATCTGTTGGGCGGAAGCAGGGGATAGAGGGCTCATCGGTCCTGAGATTATACAGGAGACTACAGAGAATGTCACTACTATTCGGGACAGAATCCGAACAGCTCAGAGTAGACAGAAGAGTTATGCAGACTTGAAGAGGAGACCTTTGGACTTTGAGATAGGCGATCATGTGTTCTTGAAGGTCTCACCTATGAAAGGTGTTGTGAGATTTGGCAAGAAGGGGAAACTTACACCTAGGTATGTTGGACCATTTGAGATTCTGGAAAGGGTTGGTAACTTGGCATATCGTCTTGCTTTACCTGTTAGCATGTCCAGTGTACACAATGTCTTCCATGTGTCTATGCTCAGGAAGTATGTTCGAGACGAGTCGCACGTGATTGATCACGGTGAGATCAAAGTGAACACAGATGTGACATTTGTAGTTGAACCTGTTCGTATCTTGGTTAGGTCTACAAAGAAGCTTCGTAGGAAAGAGGTTGATCTCGTGAAGGTGTTGTGGAGTCATCATGACGAGGGTGATGCATCATGGGAGTTAGAATCTGACCTGAGAATGAAGTATCCACAGCACTTTAGGGAATTGGGTACTTGAATTTCGGGACGAAATTCCTTTAAGGAGGTAGATTGTAATACCCGCAATTTCCATTTTTAAATTCGAGAAATTGTGTTGAACGATTATTGTGCGATTTCATGAATATTGTTCGATAATATTTCACTTTTTGAATTATCGAAGCTTCGAAACGATTATTTTAACGAAAAGCTCGAAATACCGATTTGAGAAATTGAATTTAGAAGATACGAGTTGTAGAGCTCGTCGATACGAGTCCGTACACGTGCGAAACACAAAGATCGGATTTTTCCTGAATTAGTTATTGAATTTAGAAGAAATTCTGAAAACATGTATATATAGGAAAAAACCCTAGATTTTTTTTGGAAACCCTATTTTTTCACCGACCTCCCCTTCCTTTTTTGGAAAACACTGTTCATTCTCTCACTCTCTCTCTCTCTCTCTCTCTCGCGTTTTCTCTCTCGGCCGAAAGCAAAAAACAGAGCACGGAGAAACCGTGCTCTCACTCTCTCCTCCGGCCACCTCTCAAGCTGCAACCACCTCCAGGAGCTTCGTCTCAACCTTGCGCAGCTGCCAGAGGCAGCCTTGCGCCTCGGCACACCCGGTAGAGGCGGCGGCGAAGCCCTAACCGAATAGGCTAGTTTTCGGTTCGATCTCGATATCTCTTGCTATAGGTCACCATTTCACTTGATTCTTGGCTCATTGGACTCGCCTCAACTTCCTCTACAAGCACGAAGGACCGGAGCTGGGTCGATCATTTTCACGTTCGTCAGAGCTCGACCCCGTTTGGATCGAAAAACCACCTATCGATCTAAATATCTCGAGTTATACACGATCATTTCTTGTGATTCTTGGCTTGGTGAGTTCGCAATGAAGTTCTGAACAAGTTTCCAGAAGAGATCGAAGCGAGTTGTTGCAATTTTCACGTCGGTTTTCAAGCTCGCCGGATTCTGGAAAAATTCCGGCCGCCGACTGTATTTGATAATTTTCGATCCTTTCCCTTCGTTTTTTGGTCTTGTGCTAGTTATGAAAGTTGCTCAGAATGATGAAACGAAAGGGAGAAACTCAGCCCCGAAACCATTGGTGGTGGTCGGCGGCGGCTCTATCCCTAACTCCGACGGCCCTTTCCGGCCACCTCCGGAGGTCTAAAATTTAGTTTCTATTCATTTTATGATTCTACATTTCAATACGATCATTTCGGCATATTATACATATTTTTCGGATATCGTATGAATTAATTATGAATTTTGTGATTTCAAGATCGTTAGATTTATGATCTGTGAAATTAGGACCGTCCGATGAACTTGTAATTTTGATATGATGATCATATGACTGTCCCAGAGGCTTTGTGTGGTCATGGGTGAAGATCTGACCGTTGGATCTTCGTATATGTGCAAAACGGTAATTAGGGGAGCGATTCGTGAGAATCCGCTTTTTATTATAAATTAGAATCCGGCCGTTAAATGGTAGTTTCGTTATGTTTTGGAATTATTGGCTAAATTCGAATCACATTTGATTAGGTGATTGACGGATTGTATTTGAGTGGGCTATTTCGGCATTATTTATATTTGTATTGAAGACGCAGCGGAAGTATCGAGGTGAGTAAAACCCACGTGGTTCATATTACGAACCGAGCATTTTAAATTTATTTATTTTTGGTAATTGTGTGAAAAATATTTGCGGATTAAATATTTGTTTTAAAATTTCATGGACTTGAATAACTACAGTCCATAGGTAAGTAAAATGAATTTTAATTATACAAATGAATTTCACGATTTTCTTATGTGAACTATAGATGATATTAGTGGTCATTCATGAGTGGATGATTACGTATATATATATATATATATATATATATATATATATATATATTTACGTGGAAAATATATATTGATGAGTGGATTGTTGAGTGATGATATGATTGAGTTGAATTGATGAATTGATTATATTTCAATTATGTAATTTCATAATAATATTGTGTATGTTGGTTGGGTTGATTTCAGTATGTGATATTATATGTTGTGCTCAATTATGGGTTTAGGGTCGACGTAATGACCGGTGTGGGGTAATCGGACACTCTAATCCTGGATGGATGATGGGATACGATTGGTTGAGTATGTGAAACTATCGGAAGTTCTAAATATGTATATAAGTATACATATTGATGAAATACGATAATGATAAATATGTCGGATGCCATAACCTAGGCTAGGTGATGGACTACTATTCAATTAGAACTCTAGTCTGTCAAGTACCGTATTTCTATAAATACAATGTTGAGGTTTTGTGAAGAAAAGTGTGAGTTGGGGTTTGTCTTGATTTATTGAATTGGTGTTTGATTGAGATTGTTGGTACTTCGTGGTTGTGGAAATTTTTGAGTGTTGATTTGAGTGGAATTAATTATGATTAAATTAAACAACAGTCTGTTCTCTTTACTCATACGAGCTTTCATAAGCTTACCGGTTTTTGTGTTGTTGCAATCCCGGTACACTATTCAAATGGTGTGGCAGATATTCCTGCAGGTCAGGATAACCAGGGAGGTGACCGAGCTGCTTAGGTGTTACAACAGTTATTGTTATTTCATTTAGTTGTGAGGTGTGTATGCTCATTTAGAGCTTTACAGTTCTTGTTGTATTTGAGTTGTAATATTTAACCGAGACTAATTTCGGTTTTTATTTTACTTCGTGTGATGAGGTTGTTAAGAAAAGAAATTTTCAGGATGATTATTTTGAGTTGTAGTAATTTTCATGTTTCGGATTTTGAAATTTTATTCTAAAATTCGGGACGTGACATTTGAGTTGAATTCCTCATTCAATCAAGTGAATGCAATCATGAGGCTAAAACTATTGATCCTCATAATAAACATCAATTGAGGTTGCAATACACATAGAGTTACTGACCCTCAATAGCATACTGACCCTCAATAGCAATAGACATGGTTCTCTAACTTCAGTTACACCATTCATAATCTCAAACCTCTTAAATCAACCATCACATACAGAAAGGCACCTATGTCATCATTGCATATCAGAAACTCAAAGATGTCACTCAAAGAATGGTCTTGACATGTTAATAAAGTAATCATTATGGAACATAAACTAGCTACAATTCGACACCATTATGTATCCAAATATTTTAAGACCTATCTAAGCAACAACATATCGACTTACAATAACATTCTCTAACAGAGCATGTCAATTATGAAGATCACAAAAAAAAAAAAGAATGAATCAGCCTCTCTATTCTACAAAGCTCTAGCAACATCATCATTCAAATTCGAAACACTCAATTACGAAAACCAGGACCAATAGCTATTCTTCTAACAGAAGTTTGAGTACAATAAACATAAGGTTAGTGAAATCATGAAGCTAAGGCTACTGACCTTCAGAAACTAAAGCTTATACAATTGATGTTGTACCATTGAGTCACAAAACTCATCATTTTCATCAAAACAAAAAAAAAATCTCAGAAACTAAAGCTACTGACCCTCAAAAATTAAAGTTAATGATCTTTATGGGCTCCATATGATTGCACAAATTGCAGCATTAAAATGCTACTGACTCTCAATAATCATAGATTGCACGGCTACTCACTCTCAAGAAGCTCATACAATTCATCATTAGTCACATCAAATCAAGTTTCGCTACTCATCTTAATTAATACTGACCTCGCTCTTTGGTGGATTTGTAGGCTGAGAACAAAACCCTAGCTTCGCCACATTCTTTGATTGTAGATTTGCATGCCAAGACCAAACAATAGCTTCGTTGCCTCGCTTCGCCACCTAGCTTCTCTGTCTAGCTTCGCCGCCTAGCTTCTCCGCCTAACTTCACCTTCTCTGTCTCGCTTAGCCTCCTAGCTTCTCCCGTTGCTTTGCCGCCTAGCTTCACTGGAGCAGCCTAGCTTCTCCCGTTGATTTTGGGAGAAATGGCTCATACTGGTGCTAGTGGCATGTTGCGTGATTTGTTTAAAATTCGAGTGCTCTTTCTCTCATCAGATTTACGATGGGCTAACAGCCCGTTGTGTTGCTAGCCTCACGAACTCCGAAAACACGGAGCATGCTCTTGGTAAAATATAGTGATTATTTGTAGTTATTGATAATTATCTCTAAATATTAAACAATTTTTAATTCTATTTTTTCCCTCTCATACACATTACACTTGGTAACCCACCGTTTGTCATCAGACCAAAAATAAAAATAAAAATCCAACCCCTTGGTAACAAATTCATAATATACTAACATAAAGTTCTCACTTGTAGCACAATTGAAGCTCTCTCTTCTTCTTCTTCTTCTTTTGTTTTCTTCTCTTCGTTTTCCTTTCAAATATGCAGGGATGAAGTTTATGTCCCTAAAGATTGTCCATGGTCACGTGTCATCAATAGAGGATGCCAGTTCACCATTATCTTACTCATTAACGAGAGGTTCAAGAGCTCCAGGCATGAACACCACTCTGGGAAAACCTCTACCTCTCAATACACACATTTTATCCGATCTTTTGTCCACATAAAACCCACAATGCTACCCTACAAATCTATACGCTTAAGATCAATAGGTCAAACAGATCAGAGAGTCAATAGTCAATATGATCCATCAATCTCGCTAGTGAAGACTACCGGATATTGTACAGCCCACCCCACCCTATCAATTAATCACACTTAGAAAATAGAAATTTAAAGAGCTTGGTTTCTGTAGCAAAAGCCAGTAGTACCCAGTTGAGTTGCTGACAAGCTTTCTTTCATGGCCAAACCAGTTTCAATTGAAGTGTACAACCCAAATGGGAAGTACAGAGTTGTTAGCACAAAACCCATGCCTGGAACTCGCTGGATCAATCTCTTAGTTGAACAAGACTGTAGAGTTGAAGTAAAATTCTCATTCTTGCTCAGTCTCTTTGATCCTTTTGGACTATTGGGTATGTGAATATGACCAGAAAGTGCTTTAACTTTGTGTTCAGATATGCACCCAGAAGAAAACCATTCTATCTGTTGAGGATATCATCGCTCTGATTGGTGACAAGTGTGATGGAGTAATTGGGCAGGTAGTATTAGTTACCTTGAAGTTTTGTTCTTTTTGGTATTTTGATTAGGATTTTTGAAGGAGTGGTTGTGTTTTGTGTTTTCAGTTGACAGAAGACTGGGGTGAGACTTTGTTCTCAGCACTGAGCAGAGCTGGAGGTAAAGCTTTCAGTAACATGGCTGTTGGGTATAACAATGTTGATGTCAATGCTGCTAACAAGTATGGAGTTGCTGTTGGAAACACTCCTGTAAGTTTGAAATTTTTTTTCTTATAATGTTCTTTTTGAGTGAAAGATGAATGTTCCAATTCAGTGCTTTCTTGTCAAACTGTAATTCTATACTTTTTAAATGTGTTTTGATGGTGCACGTTGTTTTATACATGTGTGTCTGTCTAGTATTAGCTGGGTTTATTTCACATATCTTTGCTAATGAAAAGTTATTGAACCCAACATGCTTGCTAATCTAATTACTTGAATGTCATTGTCACTCATAAGTCTTAACCAAGTGCTGATGCCGGTTTAATGATCACAGCTATGTCAGTAATTTCATAGAACCAACACTAGTTTTCATGTTGATGACTACTGTAAGAGACTTTATGTATGCAAACAAGTACCTATATGCATCAACTAATTCTTTATGATTTATCAGACATATTTAGCAATTTTTTTTTTTTTTGGGGAAATTGAGATGAATTTATTGCTGATATGGTTAGGGAGTACTTACAGAAACTACAGCAGAGCTGGCAGCTTCACTCTCAGTATCAGCTGCTAGGAGAATAGTGGAAGCAGATGAGTTTATGAGGGCTGGTTTATATGATGGATGGCTTCCCAATCTGTATGGCTACCATGTTTACTTTTTGTCATGACTACCATGTTTACTAGTATTATCGATTCTTTGCTTGTACTTATCTGATACATGAATTATACATTTCATGTGTCCCCCGCTGTTGATTTGTTTCCTTTACAATGGCAGGTTTGTGGGAAACTTGCTAAAAGGGCAGACTGTTGGTGTGATTGGAGCTGGTCGTATAGGGTCTGCATATGCCAGAATGATGGTAATTTCCTTGGTCCAACATCTTGAAGCTCTGGCTAGATAGATATGATCCTGGTTGCATGATATTTATGTTAGTCTAGCGATTAGCATACACTGACCTATTAACAGGACCTTGAAGTCGGAAGTATATGATGCTAATTCTTAATCTAGAGATACTTCGTTGGTATTGTGCAACCACATAACTGAGAGTCATAAGAAGATTTAGGAAACTATTGGTACCTATCCATGCTCCAGTGCATTTAATGTGCAACCATCAACTACAATTCTATTCATTGCTGAACTTAATGCTTGGACAAATGACACACAATTTCAACGGTGTGATGGATAAATCTACTAAATCAAATGCACACTACATTCAGTTCCGATCACAGTACTATTCTTAACTCATTTTTGCACTTGTTTAATTACCTGGTCCACCATTTGGGTCGTTGTTTCCTTTCTTTTGCTGATTCTTTACAGGTTCTCACTAATGATCCTATTCACTGATTCTGTCCATATCAGTGTGCTTTATTAAGTATGCTCATGGGACTAAAATATGTGTTGATCTCAACAGGTTGAAGGTTTCAAGATGAACCTAATTTACTATGATCTGTACCAGGCTACACGACTAGAAAAGTTTGTTACAGGCATGTCCCAGTCACTTTATTGCATAAATCATGCTCCCACTATTTGCTGAACATATATGTTCCCTGTTCCAGCTTATGGTCAGTTCCTACAAGCCAATGGCGAAAGCCCTGTGACTTGGAAAAGAGCAGCAAGCATGGATGAGGTTCTCCAAGAAGCAGATGTGGTATGGCGCGCGCACACACAATCTCTCTCTCTCAACCCCATCCCTTTGTTTTTCACTTTTTTGCTCTCTTTTTATGGGGTGTTTACTTGTGGTTATTGATTCTCATACTAGATAAGCCTTCACCCAATTCTCGATAAAACCACTTATCATCTGATCAACAAAGAAAGATTAGCAACGATGAAGAAGGTGAAGTTTGAACTTCTATTTTTTATTTCTAACTCTCATGTGAATATACACACACGTGAATAGTTATATGTATCTACGTGTTTAGTAATATGCAATATATGTCTACAGGAAGCAGTCCTTGTTAACTGTAGCAGAGGGCCTGTGGTTGATGAGGTTGCTCTTGTGGAGCATTTGAAACAAAATCCCATGTTTCGAGTTGGTCTTGACGTCTTTGAGGTACATAAAACTCACGTTCTTGGTTGAAATTTGTTATTAATACAGACACCATCTCTAACATCTGATTGGTTCACCCATGGTGCTGTATCAGGATGAGCCTTACATGAAACCTGGGCTTGCCGACCTGAAGAATGCCATCGTGGTACCTCACATTGCTTCTGCTTCCAAGGTATTATGGATTTGCATTGTTGAAAGTTTGAATGGTTAAGAGATCAAGACTTATTTTCTTTCTTTTCATCAAGCTTAGTATACTGAAAGTAACTGTGTCCCGATGTTGCCCTTACTTGTTTATGTAGTGGACTCGAGAAGGAATGGCAACATTGGCTGCTCTTAATGTCCTGGTACGTCACTAATATGACTATTGGAGAATGTAAGAAAGAAAATCAAGACTAAAATCATCTGAAATAGCGTACAATGCAGAAAAGAACACACTTTGGCACCAAAGTACTGACAGCATTTACAATGCTTTGGTTTAGGGTAAAATCAAAGGTTATCCGGTTTGGTCTGATGCGAACCGGGTAGAACCATTCCTGAATGAGAATGCTCCACCACCAGCTGCCAGTCCTAGCATTGTTAACGCCAAGGCCTTAGGTAATAATATCTATAAAACTATCAATGACACGCACAGAGGTCGAATTTCTTTGCTGAAAACTCTGTCTCATTGCAGGATTACCAGTTTCAAGGCTTTGAGCATTGATGTAAATGGCCACATTTTGAGCCTTCCTGGTGCAAATGGAGCAATTGTTATGCATGGAAACCAGGCTCTAGCGATACTGTGATTATCTGGAGTTCTAACAAAAGTTGTATATTTGAAAGATGAATGTGGTCAAACGTGTATCTACTATGTTGTCTCATAAATACTGGCTTCAGAATCCCTGTTGTATAAGAGGTTACTTATGAATGTTTCATATAAGAGGTTACTTATGAATGTTTCAATCTATCTGCGCAATTTGGTTTGACAAGTTGGCATCAGCTGGTTACTTATAGTTGAGGCTTTTCAAGATTGATAAAACTTTGGTTAGGCACCAAGTTCTTTTAGATCTAGTCCACTTTTCTTGATTTTCCAGTCTAAATGTCGGATTGCATTTCAAGTTTAACATATATTTTTCGCTTTCTCCAGAAACTCCAAAGTAAAGAAATCTGAAAGACCTTTTTTCATCGCTATGATTTATTATATTTTATCCAAATCTTAATCTCAGCACTCATTGTGTAATGACTCCAACAATAAGGGAAACAAACTACAAAGACAAAGTCCAAAAACGTAAGTCTCTCAAGTCTCAACCTCAACCTATATATCTCAATTTTCAAGTAGTCTCATAAAACTGGATGATCCAAATAGTTTGGAAATGATCATAAGTAGGATCATTATTCATGAAAGCAGAAAGGGCCTCTATAAATTTATATGCTTAAAATGGTGATAGTTCCTTCCGTATGAAGAACTGGCCAGTAGGACTGTCATTGGGGAGCAGCGCCAGCCTGACAATGCTTTCAGCACCTTCGTCGATGGTTAAGATGCCAGAATTGCAGTTCATATCTGTTTTGGTGTAACCAGGGCAGACACAATTGATGTAGAAACTTGGATATTTCTTTGCAAGAATTCTGGTGTATGCATTCAAGGCAGCTTTTGAGACTGAATAGGCTGAAAAGTAGTGAGGCCAGCCTTTGGTTTCCACCAAACCTTGTTTGAGTCTTTGAGATCTTCTAGTAACTGACTCAGTACTGCATCTATTCTCTGTTCTGTTAGGGTCTCAGCATTACTTAATACATCTTTAGGCCATCCATCTGGAAAGTCCTGAAACAACATGCAAAACAGAAGAGCTTTAAATTGATTTGACTTTTAAGAATAATTGCTTTTACCTATTCACAAATTTCAGCAACCTTATTCACAACTAGTAGAAAGTTTGATTTTCTTAGGAGAGTGTGAAAAAATAAAAGTAGCTTTCAGGTTGTTCATACCGATAACTTAGCAGCACTCGAGGAAACAATAACTAGTCTTGGTGAATCGGACAGCTTGAGGAGGGGCAAAAGTGCCTCTGTGACTCCTTTCGTGCCATAATAGTTTGTTTTCAGGCATTCTTCTGATAACTCGTAGTTTGGTGTTGCAAGTTCATCCCAATTGACTTCTTCAAGCTTCTGCATGAAGGTGAAGAAAGTTACTAATGGAAGACAACTTGTGTTCCAAATTTGAAACTGTATTGTTAGATATGGCATGATTTTCTTTGAGAACCTATAATAATAAACTCTGCAGCATCCAAATTTGAAAGATTCATATCAAAAGCATAGATTACATCAAATTAAGTTTTAACTCAGCTCATATAACAGATGCTAGAATGGTCTTAGATTCTTAGGGAACAAGTTCTTTTTCGTAACAAGGGGAGTACATGGCAGTGAACTACATACATATGTTTAAAAAACATTTACTTTAAGAAGCCAAATAAGGACAACAGTGATTATCAAAATTAATGTTGCATCAAACAAAGTTCTCAATGTACTGTGAAGAAGATACATAGGGTATATAGAATCTTACCTTACTGGATACTGCTCTAAAAGCTTCAGGGTTTATTATGCATCCCATCACTCCTGCGTTGTTTACCTACAAAGTCCAGAATCCACCATTTACATCTATGTTATCGTTAAATCAACTTCCAAAGAAAATTCAGGCATGTATGCTCGATATTTCATGAACTTTTCAGTCCCTTTCATCTGATTAACCACAAAAAAACTTTCAGTTGAATTCTAATGGAGAGCATCACAATAAAAATACTGAGCAATAAAAATCAACTCAGATTTTAAGACTGTCTTATAGACATAAGACAACTGAGTTTGAGAAATTAGGGTCTTATCATACCAAGATATCTAGTTTCCCAAATTGCGTTTTGACAAAATGTGCAAGGGAAGCAATGCTATCTGGGTTTGTCATATCAAGCTGATGAAATACCACAAGCTCAGAGAGGCCAGACTCTTTCAATTTTTCAACAGCTTCAAGACCCCTCTTTTCATCTCTAGCTGTTAACACTCTCATGATCCCATTTGAAGCCAACTGTCTGACTACTCCAAACCCAACTCCTTTATTAGCCCCTGTGACAACTGCATACCTTATGGAATAATAAACCTCTATAACACAACGAGAAATGTGAAAGTCGCTTCACATAAAAACCAAGAATTACCTCTTTTTGGCTTCTACCATTGTTGATGTTCTTTCAGCTTATTACTAGCTTCTTAGTGGAGAAACCACACAAAAACAGCTGGACTTTATAGCCAGATTCAGCTTAATTGACGTATTACCATTGTCTTCAGGTTTTGTATGCAATGAGGTCATCAATTTGGGAAATCATTAGATATTGCCGATCAATTTCTTACCAGACCCAGTTTTTTATTCCTAGTTGAATAAATGATATATGGCCCCTATGACTATTCTCTCTACCTTTTGGTCAAAACTTGAGCTCCAAATAAATTTGACAATACCATGTTTGGGCATAAACTTGAAAATGGACCTTTCTTTCAATCCAAGCAAAAGAAATAAGTATTATGTTATTTCTGATTGTCACAATAATCTAGAATACCTTTCCCTTAGAACACAGAGCAGTATAATTTTCCCTTGAGCTTCCTCTCTCTTCTACGTATTTCAAAACAGACTTCAACTCTTCAAATTCTCCTCAACACCGTCCAATGCTTTATGCCTCACATTAGCTAGATTACTGGGGTATAGGGAGTTAGGGACACCCCCGCTTACTATCATCTGAGCCTTTGATTACAGCACTTTTCCCACATCTGACTCTTCATATTGTTTTGAACTGGGAAAAGTATTATATAACATCTATATATATATATATATATATGTATATCTGTGTGTGTGCCCGCGCGGGCGCGTACGCGCGCTGTGTTTACAAGCTAAAATCAACCAAAAAGTTTGTAACGAAAGCACAAAAACTTCCGTTCACTAGAAAGCATGCAAAGAACAACATACAATCATATGATCTCACATTCATATTTAACAACTTCGTTTAACTTAACAAATAGACAGACAAAAAATATCATAAATTGGCTAATACTAACACATTACGCATGCGTTTACAAATAACAATAATGGATTGAGTCTGTGAATTTAACATAAATTTAATCAGGACATCCGGACTTGATCTCGAACTCTGGGAAACAAGTCTGATCAATCAGAGATAGATGATCTTATACCTCCATACATGATCACCAGAACACAATTAGCAAACGAGGATTGCAGTCATAGCTTATTGTCATCAGAAAATGGTGTGCTCCAGTTTTCCTATGCAACTTTGTACTCCTGAGAATTGAAACCTGAGAGGTGGAATAGTTTTACGCTGTGATCTCACAAAAGAGTCAACATTCCTGTGAATTCAGCAAATCTTCACAACTGGATAATGATAGGCCAATGATGAAGCATAGTTGCCATTACAGTAGAACCTCTCACCGACTATCATTAGTTTATTACCGCACACATTGATTCATCTGAACGAACAAAAATATATAATACCAATGCTTAAGAATAAGAATTGAAAAATAACACCAATGCTTAAGAAAACAAATTTGATCTTTATTGATTTTGTGATTGCAACTGAAGATGTTACATTTGTCTCATTTTGGCTAAAGAAAGAAATGCCATGAAAAGTATCTACAACAAACTAAAATCTATAGCTAGTCAATCGGCATCTACAGTGTTGGCATGGCACAGAACTAGTTAATGGTCACTTGCTGATCATCACCGACAACCCGAGATTGGAGTAGATAATGATCATCCCCATCGTCAAAAGAAAACTCCAACTCTCCAATGCAATCAGAATATGATTCTTCAAATTGCTTGCTCCAATCCTGACTATCAATAGCTGCAATGCTTTGTGCATGTGAAGAACCTGCATTATCGTTATGAGTAGCATCACATAAAATATTATCATCAGATACAAATGAGCTCATGCTCTGCATCTGTGAAGAGCCTGCATCATCTCTTTGATTAGCATCACATAATATATCATCAAAATTAACAGGGGATGCCAATAAAGAAGAATAAGAAGCCAATGCTTGACTGTCCACATCAATGCTAGAGTTGTGGCTTTGCATGGGTGAGACGGAATCTGCATTTGCATTGTCAGTAAAATCAAATAGAGTAGGATCAATAATAGAAGGTAAGGTAGAATAATAGATATCATGTTGATCTACACAAGAAAACCCCAAACCAGATGCAGTTGCTCCAAGACTCTCATCCAATAATGAGGCATTGAGGGTGACATCACCCATAGAGCTGATGCTGGTTTCCTCAGACAAAACCACCTGCAGCCACCGTGTGAACTCTGCATTGTCATCAGAATTCGAACAGTTCACAACCATAGTTTCAGAACTGGTGGTTGCAGCAGGTTGTTCAATTCTTAACATTTTGGCTTTGTTCTGATCATCATCAAGAGTACTACTAGTGTGCTTTTTCTTCTGGACTGCCACATTCCTCTTCCTCTTAGCACTAGTACTGGTTCTTTTAGCGTTTTGCCTCAAGGTGCAAAGCACGGTGACATCTTTCTCACCCATCTCAAATTCCTGCATCAGCCAACAATTATTTTGATCAGAATGGGATCCGCCTTCATAGCGAAACTCGCGTTTAAGGCCAATAACAACACAATCCTGGACAACCTCTCTGGAGTACTGAGCGCTCCATGTGCCAGATCCGACCTTCCGATTGAAGCGTTTAGCGTTGCCGTTGCCGTGAAGTCTGTGCCTTTGGGCAAACAAGTGGAGGGCTTCTTCGTCCTCCCCACCGTAACACTCCCAGATAACCCAAGGCTCTGTCTTTCCGTAGAAATCGGGACATTCGGCGATCAAACTCGGCCGGAATTCGGAACCCATGGAAGCTCTGTTGCGCAGAAAGTAACCCACCAGCTCGTCGTCAGTGGGGTGGAACCGGTAACCCACCGGCAATCCTTCCATTTCACAAATCAAGGGTGAGAATTTGGGGGTTTCAGAAATCTAGGGTTTTGATCTAGAACGAGAATTGAAATTGAGTATTGAAATCACAAGAAGAAGAAGAAGATAGTAAGAATCGTGTAATCAATTGCGATCTGGGGCAGCTTGCATATATAGATTTGGGATTTGGGAAACTAGCCGTTGCAGGCAACGAGTTTTCTTCTTTTTTAACACTCTTTCAATTAATATGGTGTTTTGACTCTTTGACTTTCAGATTTTATTTTTTATTTTCTTCAGAAATCAAGGGTTTCGAGAATTTGGGGTTTCAGAAATCTAAGGTTTCATTTATAATGAGAATTGAAATTGACAATTGAATTCAGAAGATAGTGAAAATCAGGTAATAAATTAACGATCTATATGAGCCTTGTATGTTTATATAGATTTGGGAAACTACGCAGTGCTTGCACACGCTTTCTTGTTTTTGTAACGCTGTATTAATTAATTAAAAAATTAAATATAAGTTATTGATAAAAAATGATTTAACAAATACATCATTTAAAGATTGAATTAAACATATAAGGACTAAATATGCTCTCCACTTGTTACATGTCATGAGTTAATTTATTTTTTTACCATTAACTACTTTTTTTGACTTCTAATCCTTTTTTTTTTTTAAATAGGCTTGCACAGCTGCGCTTAGGCCTAACTTCCAATCCCTTTATAAAGATTAAATCTTATAAATAAAGATAATCTGCTCTCTACTTACCACATATCATGAGTTAATTCACTTTTTTACCCTTAACTACTTCTTTTGACTTATAATAACTTTATGTTACTTTTTTTTAGAATAATCCCTTTATGTTACTTTTTTTTCATGAGAATAATCCATTTATGTTACTTCTCAAAAGCAAAAAAAAAAAAAAATCTTCCTTTTACACGTTGTTAAGAGCGAGAATCTCAGACCTCTTCGTCAAACTTCTTTTTCTTCTTTATTGCTAATGTGTCCTTGGTTCAGTAGCAATACCAATACCAATACTGACACCAAAACGAAGTTGTTTGATCTCCGGCTTGTTCTTTTCAACAGTTTTTGTAGCACTCATAGGCTGGATAAGCATAACCAAGGATCATCCTGCAAATGTTTCAATAGAGGGCATTAAATATTTGAAGATAATCACATGTACGTTTCAAGCAATTAGATAGGGAGGGTTATTTGATGACATACACAAGTCCTCTGGTAAGAAATGATCCTATCATCTTATATACCTAACAAGTAGAGAAAGAAAATAAGTTAATTAGCCACCGAGTCAAATCAACAATCTGGAAAAGTACACAATGCAAAAGAACAAAACAGCTCACATCGATACCAAGCAACTGCTGATCTGCACAAAATTAGTGCTCAATTTAGAACCCTATCAATGTAGTAAGAATAAGTAGAGATCGTTCTCAACCGGAGATTAGAGCATAATTAATTCCTAAAAATAGACGTTAGACAAAACAAAACTTCATATTGTATACAATATTATTTACGAAAAATACAAGTAAGGGGATTTAGGATTTTTACTTTCTAATTTAACAACTAATTATATACATGAGTGACACATCAAAACCAGAATCAAGTAGAAATAAATGAATTGAACGAATTTAGATAGGATTGACCACTATTAACACGTCGGCAAAGGTTTCAAACATCAAATCATGGATCAAAATATTTTATAGCATAGAATCAATCAAGAACAAAGATGAACGCATACAAAGTTCTTTTTACTTCCCTTAATTAAATTAACTAGATGATCACACTATAGTTAACCCTATTAAGCATGCAATTACTAGTGGTAGCTACTCACTAACAAAAACACTTTTAGCGCAATAAGAATCATGAAGTTTGATCAATTCAAGCCAAGAACACAAGTTAGAACACTAATCAAGCATGCAAGACTCATTGTTAATTTACCTAAGTAATTATAGGTTTTCCACTTTAATAATCAAAGCCTAGAACGCTAGCACCTTAGTATGGATTCAATTACATGTTTATCAACCTAAGTATGCATCCAAAGATTAATTAACACATAGAAGATGGGATTGAAGCTCAAAATTAACAATCATGCTTACACATATAGAAATCGCAATTTTCAATTAGAAAACCTAAAACCTAGAACATGCTTCATAGTATTCGAAAATCACATAACTAAAATCAATCTTCATCATCACAAGAAATCGCAAAACATAAATTCAAAACCTAAAACAAAATCGCAAATTTATAAGAAACCGAAATTGTTTTACAATCCGAAACCGAAATTGTTTTACAATCCAAAACCGAAAACAAAAATAGAGTTTCATGGTTACACTTTTTTATCTTCAAGGACGCAAGGAGCTTCAAAAAGTGTTGGAATGGATGAGGACCGCAGCAAGGGTGCTTGAATGGAGAGAAGATTGCTCACGGCCTTGAACTTTGGATTTCTTGGAATTGCCGAAACTTGGAAGAGAAAGGGGAGTGTTTGTGGCTTTTGATTCTGAATTTTGTAGTGTGTTAAATGTCTTCACAAACCCCCTTTATATAGTGAACGGCAAGGGCTAGGGTTTCCTAGAGTTTCTCCTCTTGTGACATCATTCGACCAATGAGAAAATTGCATGAGAAGTAGAGAACAAGTCACCTCCTTGTTTTGCCGAAATCTTCCATGTATCTAGACCTAATTTCGGCCTCCTTGGAAATAGGAATCATAATCCAATATTTATTCCTCTATTTATTTTCCAAAATTCCATAAAAATCCAAGAATATCCCAATCAGGATTTGCCGAAATCTTCTAATATTCTCCTTTATTTTTCACGGAAAAAAGTAATCCTAATTGGCCAAGAATACCTCAAGACGTCAAGCATGGTTCTAGAGACTCATGTGCAAGTCACATGCTTCAAACTTCGGGCCAAACTCTTCTAAAATGAGCCAATTCGAAATCCATGTTCAATATTGCCGAAATTCCTTCATTATTCTGGAACATTCTTGAACTATCTTGAGTCATCTTCAACACACAGTATCTCCTAGTCTCACCAGGTCTCCTAGCAGCATCAGGACTCCTAGTGTGATCAGGTTTCCTAGTCCAACTCAGACTCTGTCATTTCTCATTTCCGAGCTCACTCTTAGTTGCATTAGGATTCCTACTTCAACTGGGATTCCTTCTCCTGGTAGAACTGGAGAAACTTCATTTCTTCATTTCTTTGTCATTTATGCGCCTCATTTCCTCCTTGCATTCATTTCTTTCATTTCCAGCTCTCTTTAGCTCATTTCTTGCGTTTGGAGCTCAAATATACCTAAAGACACAAAACTAAGCTAGAAATAATGTTGTTAAGGAAATAACTAAGCAAAATGTAGGGAAAATGATACTAAAAACATAGAAAATATTGACTCGATCAACTGCACATTTTTATTCTTATAATCATATAAAACTTGATCCACACTCCTGAAAAATTCAGTAGCAAAGACACAAAATTTTTCATTTTAATACATAATATGAACTAAAAATTAACAAAAAAATAAAAGCAAATAAAATCAAAATAGACAAGAGTGATGAAACCAAAATCGGATTCCCAAACAAAACAAAAGATGTTTGATTCAATGCTCCTCTTCTCCTGTTCATAAATCATAAAATGTTGGTTTCGATACATGCAGTTGACCTTAATTTCTCAAAGCAGCTTCACTGAATTGGATTCAGGAAGGAAAAAAAAAAAACAGAATAACTCCCTTGAAAAGAAAATTTATTCCCTCGATTTTCCTCCACAACTTCTCCCTTTTTGAGCAAAAAAAACACAAATTAACACCAGATTCATCAAAACCACAAGAGAACACTGAGTTCATAAAGACTGCCCTAATTAAAATGTCAACTTGAGATATAGGCATTCTCAACATTCATTGCCCCCCTCCCCCTTCACAATTTTGAAAAGCGAAAACTCACTAATTAAACAATCGGATGCAGATAACGAATCTCAGTTTAGATTAAACAAATACACAAAAATATTGAGAATCAAACCATTAGTTCAAAGCTCAGAGCGTAAGTGAGAAGACGATGAGTATCTCTCGAAGATTATTCTGAAGCTTTTATTGGATTAAGAATAAGAAAAAAAAAAATAGTGTGTTAGGAGAGCACGAATCGCCGTCGTCAGTGAACAGCCCTGCCGAAACGCCACTGAGAAGAGTCTTGGTGTCGGCAGCGAGAGAGAGAGAGAGAGAGAGAGTTTAAATTCATGAAGAAAAATTCATGAATCAAGTTCAAAATTGAAGAAAAACTTACTCTGCTACTGCATTGGTCTTGTCGCTGGAGTTTTGGTGTTTATGTTTTGGCGTTGGCTCTGTTGCTTGGTTTGGGTTTCCCGTTTTGTTGGTACTGGATATTGGGTCAATGACAATGCCCATAATTGTGATGAAACTCGAGCATTTTAGTCATTTTCCATTAAAATTAGGAGTCAAGCTTGCATCATTTGGCTTTTCGGCTTGGGCTCATACCCTTATCTGTATAAAACTTTTTGAAAGTGGGTTTTCTGTGTTTACATCTTTGGTCATGTGCTACTATGTAATTTTCTATTAATTAATCTGCGTTTTTAACTTTTTGACTTTCAGATTTTTTTTATTATTATTTTTATATCAAAAGATAATTATTTCGTACTGCATCCCTAAAATTAGAGTACTTTATCGCTTGCTATTGAGGACGTAAAACAATTTAGCATCATGTGCCAGTAATATGTTGCAAAAGTGAACTTTTAACGCTGCCTTCGCCACACAATGGGTAGGCTAAAATTAGAGTAATTTATCACTTGCTATTGAGGACCGCATAAAAAGATGACCAATTGGTTCCACATGTTATTGACAAAAATGACAAAGTGAAGAAATATTGGGATTATAAATAAAAATCATCTGCCTACCAATTTGTCTCTAATAAGAAGCCAAGAAAAAAATTTAAATTTGTGAGGGACGTTAAGCTTCCACATTTGGTCTAGAATTTTACCTTTAGAATGAGCTTGAGTATTCTGGGCCAATAACCAAGAAGCATACTTGTTTGAACCTAAAAGTAATTTTGGCAATATCCATTAAGAGGATTGAGCATAGCAGACCGATACCTGCAGCCCAAAAATAAGCCTAATTGGGTTTGGGTTATAGCTTCACCCATTCCAGAATCCACAAGGAAAATGAGTCCTTATAGGAGTCAAGTAGCAGAGACCGATTAGGAATTTTCAACCAATAATCCTTCTATGGTATGGAACAACCAAAGCCCTAGGTAAAAATACCAGGTTTCAAGGATAAATGACACACAACTCTTCAATCAACCAATAGCTCAGATTATCCAAAGTCTCTCCGGAGCAAACCTACCTTCAACCTAATTGAAAGCAGTGAAATAAGGATAATGCCCTCGTAACCCAGCGAAGCTAAAGTCATGCTTTAGCAAAACCTGTGCTTTCTCTTACTTCACGATGATTGCTCTACTTTGTCTACAACACTAAGTATCGACTTGGTGATGCAAGAGATCACACCACAAGTTCTTATCTGTAAGGCAAAAGTCTTTTTTTCCGAAAGGCATAGAAAAGAACCTGGTGACGAGGTTGGTGCTTTCCTCGTCCACAACGTTTGGTAAGAAATCAGGTCTAGGGACGCCCCGATAACTACACTGCAAGGTGTTGGCACGCTCGCAAATTCAAAAGAGACTGTTTGCTAGCCATACTAGTTTCTGAGGTAAACATTTTGGCACACACGGTGGGACTTTTGCAACAGAGTTTTCTTCTCATTCACCACCATTGGGAAGACCTCCAGTTACAGGCCACACTCTAGTGCCGACTGTCGTGGTCTTTCTGAAGAACAATTACGAGCATATTTTCCTTGAACCCGCCATCATCTGAGAGTCGAATCCTGAACAGGAAGGAAATCCACAGCCCGTTTTTTAGGGCGAAAATTCTGCCACCTCCCAACTTAAGGAGGTTGGTTGATCTTCTTACCGCTACTAATGCTGTGCTGGCGCGGTAACTGCAACCAATAAGTTCGTGCCTCTCCCCATCCCAGAGGGTGAAAGCTTTGAGAAATAGCTCACCATCATAAAGACCAACAGCGAGAAATATGGGGAAAAGCTGGCTAGGTCGATCACAGAAACAAAGAGAAGCCTTCGCGAGATAAACCGATGAATTGATCAGAATGCTCGGAAAGGCAAGTAGCAGATGGAGCAGTTTGTGAAGGAAGCCAGGATGCAAGCCAGTGAGATCACTCACATAAATAACGAGCAGCAGCAGCAGATTTTGAGTGCCATCTTAACTCAAAGCAAGAACACTACATCTGAAATTGCAGCTATACGCAATGATGGGTCCAACTTGGCTACTCAGGTGGCTATACAAAAAGCTAATTTGGATCAAGCCATGGAGGTATTGAAGAAGACAATAGGAGATCCCAATGCCATCCTTGGCACTCTCGGCCAGCCTATTGGGTTAGGAAAGTACGTCCCTCTGAATGCCAGGGAAAAGGAAGTAGCAGCGGAGCCTATTCATCTTTCAAGAGTAAGGACAAGTCCCTAGTGATTAGCAAAGATAAGACCGTACTAGCAGTTGCACAGAAAAGCAAGATCCTGAAAATCGGTGAAGGCACTCCTGTTGATCCTGTCAAGTTCGTCCAATATGACAGTGATGGAGTGGAAAATGTGAATCAGGAGCTCACAGGGAACTATTTTGGAATTGACAAGGCAGGAAATCTGATCAGGATTGTGGCTTTGGCCAAAGATGTGTCAAGATCAACTCCCACTCTTCGACCCTCGCACACGCCTCATGTTGTTCGCGTGGGAGAGGAGGTGGCAGCTTGTCGACCTGCACCTGTCCTACCGATTATTCGCCAAAATGTGGGGCCACCTCCCCCTCCTGGTCCGGAGTATGTGAGGCGTGAGGAGGTAGAGGAGATGATTAGGCTCGCTAATTCAAGGGCTAACCTCGACGAGGTCTATGAGGGGCCTTTTCCTCCACACATAATGCTTGCACCCTATCCTAAGGGTTATAAGAATATCATATTCTCCACCTTTTTAGGAGAGGATACTGAGAGCGCAGTGACTCATCTGGCCAAGTTTAGGGTACAATGCAGCCAGTGCCAGAACGATGACAGCCTGAAGTGCAAGATCTTTGGCACTTCTCTATTAGGGGCTGCTTTCACCTGGTCCTATTAGCACAAAACCCATGCCTGGAACTTACTGGATCAATCTCTTAGTTAAACAAGACTGTAGAGTTGAAGGAAAATTCTCATACTTGCTCAGCCTCTTTGATCCTTTTGGATTATTGGTCATGTGAATATGACCAGAAAGTGTTTAACTTTGTGTTTATATATGCAACAAGAAGAAAACCATTCTATCTGTTGAGGATATCGTCGCTCTGATTGGTGACAAGTGTGATGGAGTAATTGGGCAGGTAATATTGGTGTCGTTGAAGTCTTGTTCTTTTTGGCATTTTGATTAGGATTTTTGAAGTTAGAGTGGTCGAGTTGTGTTTTTGGTTTTGGGTTTTCAGTTGACAGAAGACTGGGGTGAGACTTTGTTCTTAGCATTGAGCAGAGCTGGAGGTAAAGTGAGGTAAAGCTTTCAGTAACCTGGCTGTTGCCTATAACAATGTTGATGTCAATGTTGCAAAACAAGTATGGAGTTGCTATTGGAAACACTCCTGTAAGTTTGAAATTTTTTTTTTATAATGTTCTTTTTGAGTGAAAGATGAATGTTCCAATTCAGTGCTTTCTTGTCAAGTTGTAGTTCTTTACTTGTATATGTGATTTGAGAGTGCACGCTGTTTAGTACTAGCTGGGTCTATTTCACGTATCTTTACTAATGAGAAGTTATTGAACCCAACATGCTTGCTAATATAATTACTTGAATGTCATTGTCACTCATAAGTCATAACCAGGTGCTGATGTCGGTTTTAATGATCATAACTATGTCAGTAATTTCATAGAACCAATACTAGTTTTCATGTTGATGACTATTGTAAGAGACTTTATGTATGCAAACAAGTACCTATATGCATCAACTAGTTCTTTATGATTTATCAGACATATTTAGCAATTTTTTTTTGGGGGGAAATTGAGATGAATTTATTGCTGATATGGTTAGGGAGTACTTATAGAAACTACAATCTGTATGGCTACCATGTTTACTTTTTGTCATGACTACCATGTTTACTAGTATTATCAATTCTTTGCTTGTACTTAACTGACACATGAATTATACATTTCATGTGTCTCCCGCTGTTGATTTGTTTCCTTTACAACGACAGGTTTGTGGGAAACTTGCTAAAAGGGCAAACTGTTGGTGTGATTGGAGCTGGTCGTATAGGGTCTGCATATGCCAGAATGATGGTAAGTTCCTTGGTCCAACATCTTGAAGCTCTGGCTAGATAGATATGATCCTGGTTGCATGATATTTATGTTAGTCTAGCGATTAGCATACACTGATGACCTATTAACAGGACCTTGAAGTCGGAAGTATTTGATGCTAATTCTTAATCTAGAGATACTTCGTTGGAATTGTGCAACCACATAACTGAGAGTCATAAGAAGATTTAGGAAACTATTGGTACCTATCCACGCTCCACTGGATTTAACGTACTGCAATCATCAACTACAATTCTATTCATTGTTGAACTTAATGCCTGGGCAAATAAATTATATAATTTCGACCGTGTGATGTGTTAAAACCACAGATTCTTTGCATATATCTTCCTCAGATCAAGCTTCAGTAACAACAACCAAATCTCCTTCATTAATTGATTTATCTCCAACTTGATATGGCTATTGTCAAGGATCTGTTATGGCTAGAGTTTAGCATCAGTTACAAGGCTAGGATTGAGCAGCTTGTTAATTGTTGTAATTCCAATTGAATGTTTTCTGTGAATATAATCTTGTATACTGCTATATATTGTATAGAATGCATTTGCACAAATCAATGAAAATCATTTGTATTCGTAAAAATCTCTTATCTGTTGCTCGCTTCAGTAAGGATAATCTTGTCTTCTTCTTATTTGCTCCTAATTTTTATCAAATTCATTGTTTATGCACTGGTTGTCTCCTTTTTCAGGGCCCTTGTAAAGATGGGCTATATCCCTTTCTCCTGTCATCTGACACAACAATTCCTCATGCTCTCACAATCGTCCATTCCTCTCTCTGGCACAATCGTCTGGGCCATCCATCTTCTGCTGTCTTAGATGCCCTAAAGTCTACTATTGGTTTCCCTTATCATTTTCATAATTTCTGTCGTGATTGTACACTTAGCAAATCACACCAATTACCTTTTCCCTCAAATAATGTGGATGTCTCCTGTGTTGTCAGTTAGTGGCTTTAAATACTATGTTGTGTTCACCGATGAATTCTCACCTTATACATGGATATATCCAATGCGTCGTAAAAATGAAGTTCTATCGCATTTTCAAACTCTTGTTGCCCATGGTTCGAAACATTTTTAATGGGGCTATTAAATACCTCCAGAGTGATAATCGTACAGAATATGTGAATACTGTCTTTTCTCATATTTGCAAGTCTTTAGGAATACAACAAAGATTCTCATGTCCACATATACCGCAAAAAAATGGCCTCGCTGAACTCAAACATGACTCGCACACTTCTCCTTACATCTGGGGCTCCTCAAACTTTATGGGTAGAAGCAGCCTTAACCTCTGTCCATCTTATTAATTTACTTCCTACTCCTGTACTCAATTGGTCAACTCCTCATTCTCATCTTTATGGCACTCCTCCATCCTACTCCTCTCTTTGTGTCTTTGGTTGCTCTTGTTTTCCGCATTTAGATTCCTATGTTTTTCCAATAAATTGTCCAGTAAAAGTGTCGAGTGTGTCTTTTTAGGATACAACCCTAATCATAAGGGCTATATGTGTCTTCATCCCCAAACAGGTCGAGTCTATGTGTCCCTTCATGTTCTATTTAACGAAAATTCTTTTCCGTTTAAAGATTTACAGATACAGTCTACCGATGATCTGCTTGAATTTCTGCTCTTGTCTAGCGTAGTCCCTCCACAGGCCCACCTGCCGAGCCCATTGCCATCCCCATCAGACTTGGCCCCACCTATTGAGCCTCCTTCTCCCAATGGTCACATTTCCTCTCATTTTGACTGAGTTGAATTTTCAACTCCCACCTCTACAATACCAACATCCCTTGCAACTCACCTAGCTTCACTAGCCCAGTGACTCACCCAACTTCACCCGGCTGACACCATTCCCTCTGAGCCCATGCTCTGTTCCCCTGCTCGTCCCCTCATCCAGTATGCCCGTCGTCGTCCCATGACGGCGGCTCAGTCCGTTCCTGCCTCAGCGAACCCAACCGCGACCCACGTCGCGCCGGCTCCACCTCCAACTAGTCCAAGTACATCTTTCATCCCCTATCTGACCTCTGCAACCCCTGTTGCATCCTCCATTGTCAGTCCTTCATCTGGGCCCCCAATTCCAGATCATTCCTCCGCGATCCAAGTCGCGCCGGCTCCAGTTCCTCCATCCATCACTCCTCTGCTGCAGCTTTTTGTTCCACCATCAGCAGCCGCACCTGATGAGACTCCACCCGCTGCAGCCCCTGCCGTCGATCAACCCACCGTATCACCTCTCATCACAGCATGGTGACTCGTCTCCGGGGCGGGATTGTTCAGCCTCGAAAACTTACTGATGGTACAGTTTGCTATCCTGTTCCTCTCGCTCTTATCTCCTTGGTGGAACTTGCTGAACCTACTTGTTACTCCCAGGCTTCCCATAAATTAGAATGGCTCAGGCCATGACAGAAGAAGTCAATGCACTGCTTAAAACCAACACATGGACCCTTATGCCTCCTTCTCCTTCTCAGAATGCAGTCGGTTGCAAATGGGTCTTTTGAATCAAGAAGAAATCAGATGGCTCTGTTGAACGGTACAAGGCCCCCGTCTTGTTGCCAAAGGCTTCCATTAACAACAAGGTATCGATTATGATGAAACATTTAGTCTTGTTATTAAGCCTGCAACTATTCGTACTATGATTACTATTGTTGTTTCACGAAGTTGGCCTCTCAGACAATTAGATGTCAAGAATGCCTTCCTTCATGGCATTCTTAAGGAAGACGTGTTCATGGTACAACTTCCTGGCTTTGTTGACCCATCAAAACCTCACCATATCTGCAAACTTAACAAAGCACTTTATTGATTGAAACAGGCACCTCGTGTTTGGTTCCATTTTATGAGCTCATTTATGTTATCTGCTGGTTTCACTCAAAGTCTTGCAGATCCATCTCTATTTATTTATCGTCATGGTCCACATATTATCTATTTTCTCTTATATATTGATGATATTGTGGTAACTGGGAGTAATAACCACCTTCTTCAGAGCTTTATACAGTGTCTTGGGCGAGTTTTTGACATCAAGGACCTAGGTCTCCCTCATCAAAATGGCCTACACGTTACTACTCATCAAAATGGCCTACACATAAACCAACTTAAATATGCTCATGATATTCTCTCTAAGCACGATCTTTTGTTGAGCAAGCCTGTCAGTACACCACTGTTTGCCAAGTCTGATCTTACTACTATTGTTGGATCACTTCTTGACAATCCAACTACATTTCGGGAATTGGTTGGGTCATTACAGTATCTTACTATCACTCGTCCTAACATAGCATTTGCAGTAAACTTGGTGTCTCAGTTTATGAGTCAGCCGCGTGTACCACATCTCATTGCCACCAAACGCATTCTCCGATATGTCAAGGGCACTCTTGGACATGGATTACTCTTTACCCCTCAGCGTCAGCCTGTTACTCTCTCAGCCTTTCTGATGCTGATTGGGCTGGTTGTCCAAGTACTAGGCATTCCACTTCTGGTTATCTTGTGTACCTTGGCTCCAATCTCATCTCTTGGTGCTCTAAAAAGCAGCCCGCTATTGCTCGCTCTACCACAGAAAGTGAATACCGTTCCCTTGCTCATGCTTGTGCTGACACAATGTGGTTAGGCTATCTTCTCTATGAACTTGGTGCTAATATTCAGTTTCTTGTGTTATTGCATTGTGATAATTTGAGCACAATGTACATGGCTTCCAATCTCATCTTTCATGCTCGCACGAAGCACATAGAACTTGATTACCACTATGTACGGGAAAAGGTTGCCATTGGGAGCCATAGGGTCTGTTACATTCCTTTCGTAGATCAACTGGCTGACCTGCTCACCAAGCCACACCAAGCCATTGCATAAGCATCGCCATTCCTTGCTGTCAAACAAACTTGTGAGTCCATGACCCTCAAGTTTGCTGGGGGATGTTAAAACCATAGATTCTTTGCACATCTCTTCCTCAGATCAAGCTTCAGTAACAACAACCAAATCTCCTTCATTAATTGATTTATCTCCAGCTTGATATTGTTATTGTTAAGGATCTGTTATGGCTAGAGTTTAGCATCAGTTACATGGCTAGGATTGAGCAGCTTGTTAATTGTTGTAATTCCAATTGAATGTTTTCTGTAAATATAATCTTGTATACTGCTATATATTGTATAGTAGGGATCATCATGGGCCGGGCTAGGGCCGGCCCTACCTAAATTTTAAGGCTTAGGATCGGGTCGGGCCGAGCCTAGTCAAAGTCAACAAAATTTATGGCCAGGTAGGGTCAGGTCGAGGCTTAAATATGTTAACCCTTACCCGCCCGAAAAGCCAGAGTCACTAGGGCTGAAAGGGCTGGGTTGGGCCGGCCCTCCAAATAGGGCCAAAATGGGCCTAAAAGGGCTTAATTTGTTCAACAAAAGGAAATACATTATTCTTTTTTCCTCAAAATATGGCTCCATAGTCATATAGGCAATATAAGACTCATTATTTTTGGTTGATCATACTTAATATATATATATATATATTGAAATTAACTTATAAGTTATAACATTTATAAATATTAGTTAATGAGGTTATATTTAATTAACTATCTCTCTAAATCTCTCAAAAATTAATTGTTATCTAACAAAGGAAACAAGAATTAAAGAAAATAAAGCTTAGGAAATCAATTACCAAAAAAGAGATAAGTTGTAATGTTGTATGTTATAGAAAAAAGAGAAATTTATTTAAAAATAGGGAAAATAAAAATTATTAGGGCTTAATAGGGCGGGCCGGGCCGAAGGGCCTGGTCGGATTTTATTTGCATGGCCCTTACCCTATCCTATTTGAGAAAGGGTCGGACGGGTCTGCCCTAATGCAAGGGCCGGGTCGGACTTCGGCCCTACGGGTCGGACGGGTTTCGGGCGGGCTTAGGGCCCAAGGACCAAATGATGATTCCTATTGTATAGAATGCATTTGCACAAATCAATGAAAATCACTTTGTTCATGATCGATAAATCTACTAAATCAAATGCACACTACATTCAGTTCCGATCACAGTACTATTCTTAACTCTTTTCTGCACTTCTTTAATTACATGGTCCACCGTTTGGGTCGTTGTTTCCCTTTTTTTGCTGATTCTTTACAAGTTCTCACTAATGAACCTATTCACTGATTCTTTCCTTATCAGTGTGCTTTATTAAGTATGCTCATGGACTAAAATCTGTGTTGATCTCAACAGGTTGAAGGTTTCAAGATGAACCTAATTTACAATGATCTGTACCAGGCTACACGACTAGAAAAGTTTGTTACGGGCATGTCCCTGTCACTTTATTTCATAAATCATGCTCCCACTATTTGCTGATACATGTATGTTCCCTGTTCCAGCTTATGGTCAGTTCCTACAAGCCAATGGCGAAAGCCCTGTGACTTGGAAAAGAGCAACATGCATGGATGAGGTGCTCCGAGAAGCAGATGTGATATGGCGCACACACACAATCTCTCTCTCTCTCTCTCTCTCTCTCTCTCTCTCTCTCTCTCTCTCTCTCTCTCTCTCTCTCTCTCTCTCTCTCTCTCTCTCTCTCTCTCTCTCTCTCAACCCTATCCCTTTGTTTTTCAATTCTTTTGTCTCTTTTTATGGGTTGTTTACTTTGCGGTTACTGATTCTCATACTAGCTAAGCCTTCACCCAATTCTCGATAAAACCACTTATCATCTGATCAACAAAGAAAGATTAGCAACGATGAAGAAGGTGAAGTTTGAACTCCTTTTTTTCTTTTTCTTTTTTTATTTCTAACTCTCTTGTGAATATATATTCAAGTGAATAGTTATATGTATCTACGTGTTCAGTAATATGCAATATATGTCTACAGGAAGCAGTCCTTGTTAACTGCACCGGAAGGCCTGTGGTTGATGAGGTTGCTCTTGTGGAGCATTTGAAACAAAATCCCATGTTTCGAGTTGGTCTTGACGTCTTTGAGGTACATAAAACTCACATTATCGGTTGAATTCTGTTATTATTACAGATACCATCTCTAACATCTGATTGGTTCACCAATGGTGCTGTATCAGGATGAGCCTTACATGAAACCTGGGCTTGCCGACCTGAAGAATGCCATCGTGGTACCTCACATTGCTTCTGCTTCCGAGGTATTATGGATCTGCATTGTTTAAAGTTTGAAAGGTTAAGAGATCAAGACTTATTTTCTTTCTTTTCATCAAGCTTAGTATACTGAAAGTAACTGTGTCCCGATGTTCCGTTACTTGTTTATGTAGTGGACTCGAGAAGGAATGGCAACATTGGCTGCTCTTAATGTCCTGGGACGTCATTAATATGACTATTGGAGAATGTGAAAACGAAATCAAGATTAAGATTATCTGAAATAGCTTCCGTCATTTAAATATGGGTTGAAAAGAATACACTTTGGCACCAAAGTACTGACAACAATTACAATGCTATGGTTTAGGGTAAAATCAAAGGATATCCAGTTTGGTCTGATGCGAACCGGGTAGAACCATTCCTGAATGAGAATGCTCCACCACCAGCTGCCAGTCCTAGCATTGTTAACGCCAAGGCCTTAGGTAATAATATCTATAAAGCTATCAATGACAAGCACAGAGGTCGAATTTCTTTGCTGAAAACTCTGTCTCATTGCAGGATTACCAGTTTCAAGGCTTTGAGCATTGATGTAAATGGCCACATTTTGAGCCTTCCTGGTGCAAATGGAGCAATTGTTATGCATGGAAACCAGGCTCTAGCGATACTGTGATTATCTGGAGTTCTAACAAAAGTTGTATATTTGAAAGATGAGTGTGGTCAAACGTGTATCTACTATGTCGTCTCATAAATACTGGCTTCAGAATCCCGGTTATATATAAGAGGTTACTTATGAATGTTTCAATCTATCTCCCCAATTTGGTTTGACAGGTTGGCATCAGCTGGTTACTTATAGTTGAGGCTTTTCAAGATTGATAAAACTTTGGTTAGGCAGCAAGTTCTTTTAGATCTAGTCCACTTTTCTGGATTTTCCAGTCTAAATGCCGGATTGTATGCATTTCAAGTTTAACATATATTTTTCGCTTTCTCCAGAAACTCCAAAGTAAAGAAATCTGAAAGACATTTTATTATATTTTATCCAAATCTCAATCCAGCATATTACACATGGACTCCAACAATAAGGGAAACAAACTACAAAGACAAAGTCCAAAAACGTAAGTCGAGATAAGTCTCAACCTCAACCTATATATCTCAATTTTTAAGTAGTCTCATAAAACTGGATAATCCAAATAGTTTGTAAATGATCATAAGTAGGAATGTAGGATCATTATTCATTATTCATTAAAGCAGAAATGGCCTCTATAAATTTTTATGCTTAAAATGGTGACAGTTCCTTCCGTATGAAGAACTGGCCCGTAGGACTGTCATTGGGGAGTAGCGCCAGCCTGACAATGCTTTCAGCACCTTCGTCGATGGTTAAGATGCCAGATTTGCAGTTTAAATCTGTTTTGGTGTAACCAGGGCAGACACAATTGATGTAGAAACTTGGATATTTCTTTGCAAGAATTCTAGTGTATGCATTCAAGGCAGCTTTTGAGACTGCATAGGTTGAAAAGCATCTAGGCCAGCCTTTGGTTTCCACCAAACCTTGTTTGAGATCTTCTAGTAACTGACTCAGTACTGCATCTATTCTCTTTTCTGTTAGGCTCTCAGCATTACTTAATACATCTTTAGGCGATCCATCTGGAAAATCCTGAAACATGAAAAACAGAAGAGCTTTAAATTGATTTTGACTTTTAAGAATAATTGCATTTACGTATTCACAAGTTTCAGCAACCTTATTCACAACTAGTAGAAAGTTTGATTTTCTTAGGAGAATGTGAAAAATAAAAGTAGGTTTCAGGTTGTTCATACCGATAACTTAGCAACACTTGAGGAAATAACAAGTCTTGGTGAATCGGACAGCTTGAGTAGAGGCAAAAGTGCCTCTGTCACTCCTTTTGTGCCATAGTAGTTTGTTTTCAGGCATTCTTCCTATAACTTGTAGTTTGGTGTTGAAAGTTCATTCCAATCGACTTCTTCCAGCTTCTGCATCAAGGTGAAGAAAGTTACTGATGGAAGACGACTTGTGTTCCCAATTTGAAACTATAATGCTAGATATGGCAAGATTTTCTTTGAGAATCTCTAATAATAAACTCAGCTGCATCCAAATTGAAAAGATTCATATCAAAAGCATAGACCATACGCAAATTAAGTTTCAACTTCAGCTCGTATCATATAACAGATGCTGGAATGGTCTTAGAATCTGGAGGAACAAGTTCTTTTTTGTAAGAAGGGGAATACATGGATGAAGTCAGGAAATTGCTGATGGAATTAGAGGTTGTGTCTTGGAAGCATGTTCGAAAGAAAAAGAATCGAATTGCTCATGGCTTGGCTGGGAGAGCTTTAACTTTAGTTCAAGCAATGTATTGCCAGGAGGCTGGTCCACCTTGGCTAGTTGATTTATGTGATGCAAACAATGGGGTAACAGCTTGAAGGGGCAGTTCTCATATTTGGAGACTGTTATTACCCTAAAACTAGTTCATTATCGCAATAAAATAAAGATCATTCTTAATAAAAAATAATAATCAAAAAAAAAAAGAAGAAGAAGAAGGGGAGTACATGGCAGTGAACTACATAGATCTGTTTAAAGGCCATTTACTTTTAGAAGCCAAATAAGGACAATAGTTATTATCAAAATTAATGTTGTATCAAGCAAAGTCATCAATATACTGTGAAGAAGATACATAGGGTATATGGAATCTTACCTTACTGGCTGCTGCTCTAATAGCTTCAGGGTTTATTATGCATCCAATCACTCCTGCATTGTTTACCTACAAAGTCCAGAATCCACCATTTACATCTATGTTATCTTTAAATCAACTTCCAAAACAAATTCAGGCATGTATGCTCGATATTTCATGAACTTTTCAGTCCCTTTCATCTGATTAACCACAAAAAAACTTCCAGTTCAATTCTAATGGAGAACATCACAATAAAAGTACTGAGCAATAAAAATCAACTTCAGATTTTAAGACTGTCTTATAGACATAAGACAACTGAGTTTGAGAAATTAGGGTCTTATCATACCAAGATATCTAGTTTCCCAAATTTGGTTTTGACAAAATGTTTCAGGGAAGCAATGCTATCTGGGTTTGTCACATCAAGCTGATGATATACCACAAGCTCTGAGAGGCCAGCCACTTTCAATTTTTCAACAGCTTCAAGACCCCTCTTTTCATCTCTAGCTGTTAATACTGTCATGATCCCATTTGAAGCCAATTGTCTTACTACTGCGAACCCAACTCCTTTATTAGCCCCTGTGACAACTGCATACCTGATGGAATAATAAACCTCTATTACACAACGAGAAATGTGAAAGTCATTTACATAAGAACCAAGAATTACCTCATTTTGGCTTCTGCCATTGTTGATGTTCTTTCAGCTTATTACTAGCTTTTTAGTGGAGAATTAAACCACACGCAAACAGCTGGACTTTATAGCCAGATTCAGCTTAATTGATGTATAACCATTGTCTTCAGGTTTTGCATGCAATGAGGTCATCAATTTGGGAAATCTGTCTTCAGGTTTTGTATGCAATGAGGTCATCAATTTGGGAAATCTTAATTAGATATTGCCAAATAAATTTGACAATACCATGCATGTTTCGGGATAAACTTGACAATGGACCTTTGTTTTAATCCAAGCAAAAGAAATAAGTATTATGTTATTTCTTGAGCTCCAAATAAATTTGACAATACCATGTTTGGGCATAAACTTGAAAATGGACCTTTCTTTCAATCCAAGCAAAAGAAATAAGTATTATGTTATTTCTGATTGTCACAATTCAATCTAGAATATCTTTCCCTTAGAACATAGAGTGGTATAATTTTCCCTTGAGCTTCCTCCTCTTCTACGTATTTCAAAACAGACTTCAACACTTCAGATTCTCCTCAACACTGTCCGATGCTTTAAGCCTCACATTAGCTAGATTACTCGGGTATAGGGACACCCCCTCTTACTATTGTCTGAGCCTTTGGTTGCAGCACTTTTCCCACACCTGCCTCTTCATATTGTTTTGAACTGGGAAAAGATTACATAACACACACACACACATACTGAGCCCTTCTGGCGAGGGATCTCTTTTTTTGTCTTTTCTAGGGATAATGCATTAGACCAATTTTTCATATATTTTGGTATCTCAACCGTTCAATTTTTCGATCCTAATGTGTAGATCACTTCTGCAAATTTTCAGCGATTATAGATAAGGCATTCAAAATGGCAATTTAAAATTATAAGTATGAATGGTTCAAGTTTGACAAATTTAGTTCGTCCATTGATTTAATCTTGTTTGATACCTTAACGATCACTCATTTAGCTGAAAATTTGTAAAAATGATCTACATATTAAGACCTAAAAACTGAACAGTTGAGATGATAAAATATGATCGAAAAGTTAGTCTAATGTTCTATCCCTAGAAAAGACCAAAAAAAAAAAGGATCTCTTAGTAGAGGGCCCTCTATTGTACATCAGGACTCTTCTAGTGAGGGATCCATTTTTTCGTCTTTTCTAGGGATAGGGCATTAGACTAACTTTTCGATCATATTTTGGCATATCAACCGTTCAATTTTTAGATCCTAATGTGTAGATCACTTAAACAAATTTTCAACCAAATTGATTATCGGTAAGGCATTCAAAATGGCTATTTAAGATTATAAGTATGAATGGTTTAAGTTTGACAAATTTAGTTCGTCCATTGATTTAATCTAGTTTGATACCTTAACGATCATCCCCTGGCCGAAAATTTATTGAAATATTCTACATATTATGACCTAAAAGCCGAACGGTTGAGATGACAAAATGTGATCGAAAAGTTGGCATAATGCCCTATCCCTAGAAAAGACCAAAAAAAGGGATCTCTTAGTGGAAGGATCCTCTATGTACATCAGGGTCCTTCTAGTGAGGGATCCATTTTTTGGTGTTTTCTAGGGATAGGGCATTATGCCAACTTTTCGATCATATTTTGGCATCTCAACCGTTTAATTTTTAGATCCTAATGTGTAAATCATTTTTGTAAATTTTTAGCCAAATTGATGATCGTTAAAGCGTTCAAAATGGCAGATTAAGTTATAGGTATGAATGGTTCAAGTTTAACAGATTTAGTCCGTCCATTGATTTAATCTAATTTGATACTTTAACAATCATAGATTTGGTTGAAAATTTGCAGAAATGATCTACAGATTATGACTTAAAAACTGAACGGTAAAAATTACAAAATGTGATCGAAAGTTGGTATAATGCCCTATCCCCTTCCGTTCACTAGAAAGTATGTGAAGAACAACATAGAATCAGATCATATATCTCACATTCATATTTAAAAACTTCTTAATTTTTAACTTTTATTTTTATTTTTAAAAAGATAATCAAATGATTTCACTCCTACCCCCATAGTGACTCGAATCCATGACTTTGTCATTAGGTAATGGGTGTTTTAACCACTGAGCTAACACCACTTCATCAATTTTTTAACTTAACAAATAGAGACAGACAAAAAAAAATCATAAATATGGTTTAACAACTTCTTAAGTTTTTAACTTAACAAATGGAGACAGACAAAAAAATATCATAAATTGGTTTAACAACTTCTTAAGTTTTTAACTTAACAAATGGAGACAGACAAAAAAAATATCATTAATTGGTTTACAAATGATAATAATGAATTGAGTCTATGTGAATTTAACATATGCGGACTTGATCTCGAACTCTGGGAAACAAGTACTGATCAATCAGAGATAGATGATCTTATACCTCCAAACATGATCACCAGAACCCAATTAGCAAACGAGGATTGCAGTCATAGCTTATTGTCATCAGAAAATGGTGTGCTCCAGTTTTCCTTTGAAATTTTGTACTCCTGAGAATTGAAACCTGAGAGGTGGAATATAGTTTTACGCTGTGGTCTCACAAAGGATTCAACATTCCTGTAAATTTAGGAAATCTTCACAACTGGATAATGATAGGCCAATGATGAAGCATAGTTGCCATTACAGTAGAACCTCTCACTGGCTATCATTAGTTTATTACCGCACACATTGATTCATCTGAATAAACAAAAATATATAATACCAATGCTTAAGAATAAGAACTGAGAATAACACCAATGGTTAATGATAGGAGCAAATTATGCGACGTTTTATGTGTTTTTCCACTCACATTTTGCTAAGTTATTTCCTTTAACTTAATCATATTAACTTATTTTAGTGTCTTTAGGTACATCTGAGCTACAAACGAAGAAAATGAGCTTTAGGAAGAAAGAAATGAAAGAAATAATGGCAAAGAGGAAATGAGGCGCAAAACTGGTCAAGAAATGAAGAAATGAAGTATTTCTAATCTGACTAGGAAAATGAATCGCAGTAGAAGTAGGAATCCTGGATCAACTAGGAGACCATGTGGCTTCATGATGGAAGATAAATGATATTTTGGCAAAATATCTCTACAAGATAAGAGATATTTTAGTAGGAGTTCTAATTCAATTTGGCTTCTACAACCTAAAAGAGATATTTTGGCAAAAGAAAGAGTCCTAATTCAATTTGACTTCTACAACCTAGAAGAGATATTTTGGAGAAAGGAAGAGTCCTAATTTAATTTAATTTCTACTTGCTTGTGGAAGATTCCTATTGGTCGAATTATAAAGAAATATCATGACACCAAGGCTATAAATAGGGGAGAGTTAGACATCAAAAAACCATCTTTCAGATCTTGAATCAATTTCGCAACTCTCTCCCTTTCCTCTCTGAAAGTTTCGGCCTCCTTCATTTGAAGTCGTGAAGCAAGCTCCATCATCTCCATCATGTCCTTGCCGTAGCCTCCATCCTCTTGAAGTTCATCTTGTGTTCTTGAAGTTCTTTAAAAGTGTATCATGTTTATCTTTATTTTGCTTTCGGTTTCCTATGTTTGTAATTCAAAACATCTTGTTTTGTTTTGCTAGATTCGAAACTTTGTAAGATTAAAAAGTATGTTTTGATGTTTAGTTTTCTATAATCTTGAACCATGAAAACGTTTTAGGATTCTTAGGTTGTGAATTACGATTCCATTATATGCTATTAGATGTTTATTGATTTTGTGCTTCAATCCCACCTTTCATGTTTTCGTGTTCTTTGATGGCCAGCTTAGGACTCAATTGTATGATTGATTCTAGATTAAGATATGCTAGCGTTCTAGGTCTTAATTGCTAAGTGAAAAACCTATGGTTCCATAGGTAAATCAACAAAGAGATTTGCATGCTTGATTAGCGTTCTAACTTGTGTGTTCTTCTTAAATTAATTAAACTTTCATGGCTCTTATTGCGTTAAGTGTGTTTTGTTAAGGATTTGATCATTCACTAGCATTGCATGTTTAATAGGGTTAACTATGGTGCGTTCATCTAATTAATCTAACTAAGGAAGGTAAAAAGAACTTTGTAGGCGTTCCACTTTGTTCTTGATTGATTTCTCCCAAATACATATTTTGATTCATAATTGCAACTTGATATTCTGTTTTTGTGTTAATGGTTGATGACTACATCTTACACGTTATCCATCCATCTCATCTCCTTGATTCTTGGTTTGATTGATCATTGTAATTAGTTAATTAGATTAGAATACAAAATTTTGAAAACCCCTTTCATTTTGTAATTTTTGTAAATACCCTATACTTGTAAATAATAACTCTTTCTTTGACGTTTAATTGACATGAGTACCCTCAACCCTCGGATAGAACGATCCCTACTTGCTTTATACTAACAATTGACAACAGGGTTAATTTTGAGCGCTCATTCTGAGTGCATCACTTAAGAAAACAAATTTGATCTCTATTGATTTTGTGATTGCAACTGAAGATGTTACATTTGTCTCATTTTGGCTAAAGAAAGAAATGCCATGAAAAGTATCTACAACAAACTAAAATCTACAACTAGTCAATCGGCATCTACAGTATTGGCAGGGCACAGAACTAGTTAATTGTCACTTGCTGATCATCATCGACAACCCGAGATTGGAGTAGATAATGATCGTCCCCATTGTCAAAAGAAAACTCCAACTCTCCAATGCAATCAGAATACGATTCTTCAAATTGCTTGCTCCAATCCTGACTATCAATACCTCCAATGCTTTGTGCATGTGAAGAACCTGCATTATCGTTATGTGTAGCATCACATAAAATATTATCATCAGATACAAATGAGCTCATGCTTTGCATCTATGAAGAGCCTGTATCATCATTTTGATTAGCATCACATAATAGATCATCGAAATTAACAGGGGATGCTAATAAAGAAGAATAAGAAGCCAATGCCTGGCAATCAACATCAATGCTACAGTTGTGGCTTTGCATGGGTGAGAAGGAATCTGCATTTGCATTGTCAGTCAAATCAAATAGAGTAGGATCAATAATAGAAGGTAAGGTAGAATAGATATCATGTTGATCCACACAAGAAAACCCCAAACCAGATGCAGTTGCTCCAAGACTCTCATCCAATAATGAGGCATTGAGGGTGATATCACCTATAAAGCTGATGCTGGTTTCCTCAGCCAAACCGCTGTGAACTCTGCATTGTCATCACAATCAGAATTAGAACAATTGATAACCATAGTTTCACTACTAGTGGTTGCAGCAGGTTGTTCAATTCTCAACCTTTTGGCTTTATTCTGATCATCACCATCAGAAGCACCGTTGCAACCACTACTAGTAGTACTAGTCTTATTCTTCTGAACTGTCACATTCCTCCTTTTCTTTGTACTAGTACTAGTTCTTTTGGGGTTTTGCCTCAAGGTGCAAAGCACAGTGACATCTTTTTTAGCAATCTAAAATTCTTGCATCAACCAACAATTGTTTTGGTTAGAATCGGATCCACCTTCGTAGCGAAACTCGCATTTAAACCCGATAACGACACAATCCTGGACAACCTCTCTGGAGTACTGAGCGCTCCATGTGCCGGAGCCGACCTTCCGATCGAAGTGTTTAGCATTGGCGTTGCCGTGAAGTCTGTGCCTTTGGGCAAACAAGTGAAGGGCTTCTCTGTCCTCCCCGCCGTAGCTCTCCCAGATGACCTAAGGCTCTGTCTTTCCATAGAAATCGGGACATTCGATGATCAAGGGTTTTATTTTTTATTTTCTTTAGAAATCAAGGGTTTCGAGAATTTGGGGGTTTCGAGAATTTGGGTGTTTCAGAAATCTAAAGTTTCCATTTATAATGAGAATTGAAATTGGCAATTAAATTCAGAAGATAGTCAAAATCAGAAAATTAGTTAGCGATCTCTATGAGGCTTGTATGTTTATATAGATTTGGGAAATTAGGCGTTGCCTGCAACACGCGTTCTTGTTTTTATTAATCTGCGTTTGTAACTTTTTAATTTTCTTATTTTAATTTTAATTTTTTAATTTTTTTATCAAAAGATAATTATTTTGTACTTATTTCATATGGCCCCATTAAACTCAAACGAAACAATTCTTGGGAAGAGTACCACATTCTTTATCTTCGAGTACTTTATCGCTTGATATTGAGGACGTGAGCCAATTTAGCATCATGCGCCACTAATATGTTGCAAAAGTGAACTTTTAACGCTGCCCACACTAGGGGTGGCTGAGAATGCCGGACCTGCCGAAACCAGCTGGAAACTAGCCGAACTGCCGCAATCAGCGTTGAAAGAAGTGGTAGATGAAGTCGTCGTATGGACTTTTTCAGCTCGATAGCGGTTCAAGCAAACCAGCCTATCGGTTCAAACCGAACTGACCGACATAAGGACAGTTATTCAAAAAGCGGATTAAATCTCTTCATTTGCAAGGCTCGAATCCTTGACCTTTCAAGTTCAGATTGTAAGTTAAGCCACTTCCACTGGACTACAACGTTAGTTATTGTATTACACCCAAAATTTTATTTTGATACTAGTTTAACTAAAAAGAATCAAAAATAAAAGTAGAAGTGTAATAACCGCAATTTCCATTT
Organism: Rosa persica; assembly: GCA_025331145.1. Lineage (NCBI taxonomy): Eukaryota > Viridiplantae > Streptophyta > Magnoliopsida > Rosales > Rosaceae > Rosa > Rosa persica. The sequence continues at coordinate 34,699,160 of WFKR01000007.1, read as the reverse complement.
TAATTTCGTGTAATCGTGTGGAATGAATATTGTACAATTTCACGAATGTTGCTCGAAATATTTCGTTTTTTAGAATTTTCGAAGTTCCGAAACGATTGTTTTAACGAAAACTTCCTACATGAAAGTTGTAGACACAAGGCCAATTTTTCAATCAGATGACAGTTTTTCACTGTCGTCTGATTATAGGGGCTATTATTGTCTATCTCAATGCCGTCTGATACATGAATCAAACAATACCACAAAATTGTCGTCTAATAATATTTAGTACAACAGCAGTTACTATCCTGTCTGTTGTCTGAACACCAAGAAGAACAATAGTGCTTATATACTTACTATTGTCTGAAGGTGTTCAAGACAACGGGAGCTTATATGCTTGCTGTTGTCTGAAGGCTTAATCAAACAACAGGGACTTATATGCTTGCTGTTGTCTGAAGGCTTGGTTAGACAACAAGGGCTTATATGCTTGCTGTTGTCTAAAGGCTTAGTCAAACAATATGTACTTGCAAATCCCATTGTCCATCCATTATTGATACTATAAATTTTTCTAAAAAACTGTTGTTTATTGTTTTGCTGGACAATGACTTTCTCATTCTCTTAGTCCTTATAATATTATAGTTAGATGGCTCATACAACCGTTTTTGTTAGGCATTTTGTGATGATCAATTATTGGACAATAGGTTTTAGCTGGATTGAATGGTCTGATAGACATTCAAAATGACATTCATTTATATAAAAATATGATACATTATCCATATATCCAACAAAGTGATTACATCTACAGAACTAGTTTTCTAACAATATTTAATAAAATGTTGAAGAACACACTTTGTGATGACAACAAAGATGCCAGCATGCATCAACAACAACCTTTACTTTTGTTGTCACTCCGCTATGCCTTGATGCCTCTCCTTTATGTATGTATGAATGATGGGAAGTTAGATAAGAACTTTTTTCACCCTACATGGAAAGTCTCTTCTAGCATAACACTGCAAGATCCTTAGTACCTGGTTTGAATCCAATAGAATAGGATAGTGATATGAGGTAACACTTGTAAGAGCTATTTGCCTGACAGGGAATTCCTCTTCCGATTTAGTTATACAGAATCTTCTTAATTAATAAACCTGCCATTAGCAAAGAAGCGTAAAGAAATTTGTCACCAAAACAGAAATATAAAAATAAAGGACCTGATACTAGAATGAAAGTTCAAGACAAATTGAATGCAAACACTTTTTATCTCCTTGCTTTTCATAGACACCTAAAATCAAGAACCATATTTCAGTAGAATCCAACATTCAAACTTGTAATTTGGGGGAAACTACCAAAAAAGAAACTGATTTTTCCTTCATTTGGAAAACAGAGAACAACCCAGCACAGAAAACCAATAAATGAAGACCTGCAAGATCTTGCTGGGCGGTGAGCACTTAGAGCCCAAAAGAATACAAAAAGGCTAACATATGAAAGACAACATAAATAAGCAAGATCTGAATCATTGGACTATAAGATAGACTTAGAAGCAGCTTTAGTTTTATCTGGGCACATTTAGTTTTATCTCAATCAAGTTCGTTACAAGGGTACAGATAAGAACTCATAAACCAAACAATCAGCCCTAAATCAAACTTTATAAAACAGAGAAATGAGGAAATTTTAACATTCTTTAGTAGAAAGCTCAGAACAACTCAACTGGAAGAAACAAGCAACACTGGAATAGTAATTGAGTACTGGAAAAATAAACCAGTGTTGCAAGTTTAGCGACTCATACGGTAGAACCGTAGAAGGCCTTCCTCAAGGGGTTCCCATGTATCAATTATGTCGGTGGATCCAATTATAGTATACTGGTGAAGACCGACAATTCTTCTATGGAATACAAGTAATAAGACTAACTTGTCAGCCTATTAGATCTAGTGAACATATAACCATCCAGCATAGTGATACACAATGAGACATCACATATAGAATTTGTGTAAGAACTTGACTAGAAGAATACACATTGCACAGGAAGATAGACCAACTTGTGTAGTTGATAAGATTCTCAGGAACCCAACACAAAATATAATCTAAATGGAAAAGATTTAGCTATGATATAACTTCGTAAGTGCTAATAGGGAGACCATCTAAACTAGTCATCATAGGCCATTTATTTTTGAAACCAGTTTATATCTACTCTTTCATGCTTAACTGGCTAATTGAATGAGCACTCTTCTAACCTGTGTCCTGTTGAAGATGTTTCTATCCCAAAATCTATCCTCTAACAACAGCTATATCAACTACACAATTTTCACTATTTTGCTCATTACGTACAATCTGGACTCAAGATATTGTTACCGAGCCATAGGAGATTAGGCCTAATATACATATATAGACTCACTCTCATTTGAGCATTAATTTACACAGCTAGCTAACTGAAAAAACAATTATCACAAGTTCAATATCTATTCCGTGTTCCCAAACGGCATTCATCAAAACAAATTCATACATCTGACTAATATCATTACAAAATCCGCCACACATCATAGAAATCCACAAGTTTAAACACTAAAATTTCGAGTCTGGTAAAATAAATTTAAACATACTAATCAACAGGCTCCACTTTTTACTTAAAAATGAGAGGCCAAAATTAGATAAGAGACCTGAAGCAGAGTCATGGCGTAAGTGATGTAGTTTCGCATCCTCCCTTTGGCTCATAATCCTAATCTCATTCTCATCAATTGGCGTCTTTGCTCTTGGCTTCTCCACTTTCTGGTACTGATCCATCTTTGTTTTCAAAACACCAAACAAAATCGAACCACATCAGAACCATGCATCAAAATCAAACCACACAAGCAGCTAAGTCGCAGACTCAGAGACATAAACACACAGGCCGTAGAAAATTTAAACAAAATGCAGGAAAAAGAGAAAGAGTGATTTAGAGAAATTTACAGAGCAAACAGCTTCGATCATGGATCAAACTCAATCAAGCAAATTACAAATCAAACTCAAACGTACATATACTACGAAATCAAGCTGCATATTGTTTAGCCCCACCTTCATTATCACTATGAACGATCAAATTAAGAGATGAGCGACCAAATTCAGAGAAGAAAGAGAGACCACCTTCACCAAATCTCACACCAACTCTAGCCCAACCTCAGTGATTTGTAGATAACACGAGAAGCGCAGAGCTGAGAGCTCTGGCGAAGGGGTAGTCCGATGGTATTCCGGCCTCGGTGGTCTAGCGAAATCCTAGGTTTTGAAGCTTGGATCAGTCTAAGCAGGTTGGTGGTGGCGATGTGTTGAAAAGATGGCCGGAGGTCGTGTGCGGTGGTTCGGCAATCTCGATCTAGGGCGGGGTGGCTGGGTTCTGTTCCCCATCGCCTAGGCTATTTGTTTTGGTGGTGGCAATGCCAAAAGTCGACGGCCGGAAGTCGAGCTTTCCGGCGTGACAGAGAGATGGTGAGAGGAAGAAGGGGGGAGCCGGGGAGAGAGATAGAGAACGGGGTGTGTCCGGCCCGAGAGAGGAAGAAGGAGAAAAGAAAGAAGCCTAGGGTTATTTCCTTTATATAGTAGTCCATGTGAACAGTGAAATTTGGTCGAATGGAGGGAAGTGAAAATTGAAAATTTGGCTAAGTGTCAGAGTGCCAGCATAGTAAATTCTAAACTCAGACAACATCAATTCAGTACATTATCTGAAAGAGAGTGACACAACAGATAACTAACAAACTGTTGTGTGAATCAAAACAATCAGATAACATCTTTTTCAACAATTGTATTAATAGCAATTACACAACAGAGAAATAATAACTGTTGTGTGATTAAAAACAATCAGACAACATCTTTTTACAACCATTGTGTTAATCAACCTTGAACAACATCAATGTAATAACTGTGGTCTGAATTGATTGATTTAGACAACATCGGAAAAACAACCATTGTCTGATTTACAATTGCACAACAGTAATGTAACAACTGTCGTCTGATTTAAAAATTCAGACGACATAATTTTTTTTGCTATTGTGTGATTATTTCATACGACAGTTAAAATATTTGTTGTCGTCTGATATGTGTTGTCTGATTTAATTTTTGGCCTAGTGAGAGCTCGTCGATACAAGTCCGTACATATGCGGAACACAAAGATCGGATTTTTTCTGATTTAGTTATCGAAATTAGAAGAAATTTCCAAAACGGGTATATTAAGAAAAAAAAGCCTAATTTTTTTGGAAACTTTCCTTTTTTTCTCCCGGCCTCCTTCCTCTTTTGGAAATGTTCCTCTTCGTTTTCTCTCTCTCTCTCTCTCGGTCGAACCCAGCAGAAGAAAATAGAGCAAGCTTCCCCAACAGCTCGCACCCACCTCAGGCCACCTCACTACGTCGAACCACCTCCTACAGCTTCGCCTCGACCTTGCGCAGCTGCCAGGGGCAACCTTGCGCCGTGACACTGCTGAAAACGGCAGCGGAAGCTCGGTTCTGTTTTGAGCCCGTTTTGGTTCGATCTCGATATCTTGACCTACAAATCATCATTCCTCTTGATTCTTGGCTCATTAGACTTGTATCAAGTTGCTGAACAAGCACCAAGAAGGACCGGACTTGGGTATATCGATTTCACATTCGTCGGAGCCCAACTCGTGTAGATCAAAAAACCACCTTCAAATCCGGATATCTCGAGTTACAGACGACCAATTCTTGTGATTCTTGGCTTGGTGAGTTCGCCTTGAGTTTCTGAACAACTCTTTAGAAGGAATCGAAGCCATTGGCGGAAGTTTTTACATTAAACTCAAGCTCGCCGGATTCTGGAAATTTTCTGCCCACCGTGATTATTTCGGTACTTTTCGACCTCTTCCCGTTATTTTCTGATCTTGAGCTAGTTATGAAAAATGTTCAGAATGTTGAGACAAAGATTTTAGCCAAGTTTCACTGCCATTGGCAGTGGTTCACAGTGGCTCTGCCGCCGCCCGCAACTGGCTTTTCTGGCCACCTTTGGGGGTCAAAAATATAGTTTCTGTACACTTTAAGATTCTACATTTCAATACAATCATTTCAGATATCGTATGATTTAGTTATATGCATTTTTTGGATATCGTATGATTTACTTATGAATTTTTAGATTTCGATCGTTAGATTTGTGATCTGTGAAGTTAGGACCGTCCGATGGACTTGTAGTTTTGATAAGATGATCATATGACTGTCCCAATGGCTTTGTGTGGTCATGGGTGAAGATCCGACTGTTGGATCTTCGTATAAATGCAATACAGTGATCAGGGAGGCAATTCGTGAGAATCCGTCTGTCGGATTTTTCGTATAATTTAGAATCCGACCGTTTGTTGGTAGTTTAAGTATGTTTTGGAATTATTGGCTAAATTCAAGTCACATTTGATTAGGTGATTGACGGGTTATACGTGGGTGAGCTGTTTCGGTGTGAAATTTATTTTAATTGAAGATGCAGCAGGAGTTTCGAGGTGAGTAAAACTCACGTGGTTTACAAACCGAGTGCTTTAATTTATTTATTTTGTCGTAATTGTGTGAAAAATATTTATGGATTAAATATTTGTTTTAAAATCATATGGACTTGATCAACTACTGTCCATAGGTAAGTAAAATGAATTTTAATTATACAAATGAATTTCACGATTTTCTTGTGTGAGCTATAGATGGTATTAGTGGTCATCCCTGAGAGGATGATTACGTGTGTGTGTATATATATATATATATATATATATACCACTTACACAAAAAGGAAACTTTTATTTATAAAGCGGAAGTGTTTACAATGAAAGGGATACAAAGGAGAAGTTTGGTTGTGGAATGAACCGTGTGTTCAACTAACATTCTCAACTCTATATATACAATTGGTAAGTAACTATGGTTAACAAAAAGTAACTTGAGTTAGTTAACTATAGTTACAAAAATAACCTAACTAAGGTTACAAGTTATCAAGTCACTAACCATGGTTAGGTTAAAGTGACATGTGTACAATATCTACAAACTTCTACCGCATTCGAATCGACTGTAGACTTTTTATCTTGTCGGTTCTGTCGGTAATGCAGTGTGGGTCCACTATGCTTCCATAGCGTTCTCCAGATTGTGGTAACCCACGTCATCTAATCCCAAACTCTGGTTTGAGCTGGAATTGGCTTCTTCTGGGCACTGTATGTATGCTAAATCTTCAATCGCGTGTGCCTTCATCATTGGGATGTCAAGTTGTGTGACATCTGTGGCTATGGTAGCCAAAAGATCTTCTGCCTCCTTCTGTTGTTCAGGATTAGGCTGATAGCTGCTTGCCATATGAGTAGCAAAAATTCTTCTTCCATCGGTCAGTTTAAGCAAATTACTTTGTCTGACCTCTTCAGCAACTTGCTTCAACTGAGCTCCACACTTGGTTGTATAGTGCTCTAAGTTTAGGGTGCTGATTACCCTATTAACTTCCTCACTGGGGACCATAGCTTGGTTAACTTGATGATCCTCTGTTTCAGTCAACAACCATATTTGGTATGGTTGGAAGAACTTTTCTCTTTCTCTCCATCCGATTGTACTTACAATACTGAAAGTCAAATATTTGGAGAGTCTGTAGCTTTTTGCTACATGATACACCATTGTTTTAATGAATTGAGGAAAAAATTTTATTTCATCAATTTTTAAGCTCTGGAAAATAATCTTATTAACTATTCCCCATTCAATGGCTGCAAGTTCCCAGTCATCATGGTTTATGATGAAACTGAGCTTTGGAATATCAAACTCTCTCATATTCAGGGATTCTGAATACTCCATAAACAAGTCTTGTATTACCTGCTCATGATTATGAATTTTAAGATAAATATCAGAGAAAATATGACCAGGAATATGACTTCTTGCTTTTTTAAAAAGACAGATCCTTTTAATTTGTTCAAATGTTGGGTCAATAATATCATCCAACAATTCTGATAACTGGAGAAAACTGGTTATTTTCTCTAGCGTAAAATCCTCACTCCAATTTATTTGTTTCAATGCTTGGAGGATGGCATGTTTATATTTAAAATTTTTAACCTTCTCAGCATCTAGTTGTGCTACCATATTTGAGATTTGAGTTGACAGCTGGGTTAGCTGCACTCTGAAGTCCTTTTTGATTCCTGAAATATGGGCTTTCCATACTCCATTTACATAATTATAAATTTCTCCGGGAAGGCCTGGATTATAAAAATCCTTCACCTCTGATTGAGATGATTGAGTTGTGATATCTTGTGTTTTTTGCACTTGACATCTTAATTTTGCTGCAACATATTTTTGGTATTCCAACGCAGCAATATCAACATTTGTATAACCTTTCCAATATGCCCCATGATATCTGGTTATCGCGGCACAGCATTCTGCCCAACTATGAAAGACGCCTGTTTGGAATCCTTCAAAGACAACATAGCAAACATAAGCTGGTTTAGCTTTGTTCTGAAAATAAGGCTGGCTTGGCCTTTGCTGAGGCTGGGTTGGCCTTTGTGAACTGGAAGCATTTTGAGATGTTGCCTTTTTAGCAATGGTAATCCATCCTGTGTTAGATGGATCTATGATTTCCTTGCCTTTATCCATACCTGCTCAAATAATCAGCAAGAAAATTATTAGAACTCTTGAGATGTTCTACCTCAAAAGTATACATGGCAATATGATTATACCATTTTAATCTTCTTCCTTCTAAAATATTTCTTTTATTGATAAGGAAGTCACGAACTGCTTGATTATCAGTTCTAATAAAATTTTCAGGAGCTAGATAAATATGAAATCTTTTTAAAGCAAGTTTTATTGCTAAGAGCTCCTTTTCAAAGATTATGTATTTAATCTCATTTGGTTTAAATTTTCCGGAATTATATCCGCATATTAATTCTTCTTTTTGAAGTTTCTTGGAAATAGGTTGTTTCCTAGCTCTTATTTTATTTTCAGACATAGGAGGATTCTTTTCCTCCCACTTATCTGCAGGGATTGCTTTTAATACACATCCCCAACAGTTATCTGAAGCATCCGTTTCTAGGATTAGTTTATCTCCTGATTTTGGGAAATAAACTTCTGGGATTTTGTTTAAATCCTGTTTAATTTGTTGTAGGATTTTTTTGTCCTTTTCTGTCCAGCAGAATTCTTTGTTTTCTTTAATTTTTCTATTAAGGGAATCTCTTTTTGAGATAAGCCTTTAATAAAACTTCTTCCGTAGTTTAAAACTCCTAATAAACTTTGTATCTGTTTTTTATCAGTTAATTCTTCAGGAAAGTCTCTTACTTTAGAGACTATATGCTCTTGAAGTTTTATACATGAATGGTTTAGAGTTATTCCAAGAAAGTCTATAGATTCTTGTTCTATATCAATTTTCTTGGGTGATAGTATAATTCCATGTTTTTGGAATTTACTACACATAATTTGAAGATGTTTTTTATGATCTTCTCTATTTTTAGAGAAAATTAAGATATCATCTATGTAAACAACACAGAAATCTTTAAGATTTTTAAAGATATTGTCCATCCATCTTTGAAATACCTGGGGTGCTATGTTTAACCCAAAAGGCATAACATTCCAGTGGTAGTGTCCACATGGAGGACTAAAAGCAGTCAATGGTTTTGACTCCTCTGTTAATTTTAATTGCCAAAATCCTGATTTACAATCAAATTTACTAAAGATTTTAGCTCCTTTAGTTTGATTAATTAAAACATCTTTGCGAGGGATAAAATATCCATCGAACTCTAAATGTTCATTTAAACGCTTATAGTTGATTACCATACGCGTTTTTCCTCTTTTAATTTCTGCATGGTTTCTTACCATAAATGCAGGGCTAGAATGTGGGCTCACAGTTTCTTCTATGAGATGCTTTTCTTTTAGTTCCTTTATCTGGATGTCAAATTCATTTATATCTTGTCTGGTATAGATCATTGGTTTGACCCGTATTATTACTTCAGGATTGCGAAGTTTAAGTGTACAGTATCTTGGACTTTTTATCCAAAGTTTTAGTGGATCCTCACTAAAGTTTTCTTCTAAGATTTTGTATACCCAGTGTGTTTCGCTGAGTACGTGAAGTTTTGTTTCTCCAAGTTTGGTAGGAAGGTTAGGTTTGGTAGGTTGTTTGTCAATTTTTTCAATAGTAGAACTTACAATGTTTTCTTCTTCTTCTTTGTCATGTTGGTCACCACGCTTGCTTGGCGCGAAACCTTTATGACACTTATATTTGTGCTGTGGTAGGAATAGAATTTTGTGTATTTTATTATGAAGGTTGTTGACATTAAGGGCGATGTACTCTATGTCAAGCAGAATTGGATAATAGGCAAACGTAAAATTATTACCTAATATCACATTTCCATTCATTTCTGGAAAAGCTATAATCTTTGGTATTATGTATTTAACACCATTTAACCAGATTGCTACTTTTTTAGCTTTATGTTCAATTTTTATATATTTTCCTTTTATACCTGAGACGTTAATGAGGTGTTTCATTAATGTCCATTTTTCTGGTGGTAGAGCATTAGGCCTGCAAGCACAGACTGTTGCTCCTGTATCTATTAACGAACAAAGACTATATGGTATATAGCCTGCAAATTTAAATTCTCCTAAAACATAGGTGTATCTCTTTTTCCCTTGGCTAGGTGCAAAGAGGATATCTTCATTCCCGTTTGGAATGTAATACATTTCAAAAAAAATTATTATTTCTTTATTTATTTTCATTTCTTTCTTTTTCATAACTTGTTCCCGGCATGATCGGGATTTGCACTTGTTTTAGTGCAATAGTTTCTTCTTCCTCTTCCTCTTTATTTTTTCCTTTTTCTTTTGTCTTGTCACCATCATTGTTTATGATTAATGACGTATTTTCTTGCACACTTGACTTTCGTGGAAGTTCTAACCACTTTTGGCTTTGCGTTCTTTTGTCTCTAAAGTAGAGATTGTTTCCGGAGGCCTGAAACTCTATAGTAGCTGGTTTGCTACTACTAAGACTGTCTCCTACAAAGTTATTAAATAACCATTGTTTTGGTATTTCTAAGTCTTTCCAACATAATAACGTTGGTTGTATTTCTGTATCGAATGGTCTTCGTTCAAACAATTCGACAATATTTTTATCTAATTCCCTTAAAGATGTTTGAGGGAGCCTTGTTAGCTCATGAACTGTCCGCCACTGGATTGCTAAATCCTGGGAGTTATGATCCATGCTTAAGTTTTTGAGCTGAATTTTTATTTTTATTGAATTTTCAATATTTCTATCTGTTATAGATACAAAATAATTTGGCTTGATGTTAAACCAAACTATTCCATTGACCAGATTAGATTGAATACCTCCAATCATTGACTGAAGTGGATTATTTAGTCTTTTATCAAAGACTACAACAAGTATTGGTGTATCCAAACCTCGCCTAAATAAAGCAGTTATAGTGATCTGGATTAGACCAATATGAACATATCTTATTTCTGGATGTTTTTTCCTCCATCTTTCTATTCTCCTTTTATCAAATAATGGGATTTCCATTGTTCCTTCTTCAGTACATTGAGCTGGTGTGTTTCCACTGAATTGCTCAAATATTCTGTGAGAAAATATTTGAAATCTTGAATTTTTATAAATAGTGTCTTTATTTATAGCGTATTTCGCTTTTTCTAAATTTTGTAGCTGTTCATTAGAAAAGCTTATTTCTTCGCCAATGACGTCTTTTAATTTTATATTCTGAAGTTCTTCTTCAGAGTTTTCTTCAATATGCTCTTTTAACATAAAAATTAATTCTTCTTTATCTGAACTATCACTTTCAGTTTCTAGCTCATAAAGGATGTCTTCATCGTCAGAGATTTCCTCTCCTAACAATATCTCTAGGTTGTTTTCTTCAACCATCTTGACCATCTTTTTTGTATTCTTTCCTTTTTTAGGACATTCTGGAGCATAATGTCCTTCTTCGTTACAGATATAACATCGGCATTTTTTATGCTTAGGGTTTTTTCCCTGTTGTTTTTTCTTTCTAATATACTTTTTCTTTTTTGAAAATTTTTTCTTTTTAAATGGTTTCCATTTGTATCTCCTCTTTTTAGAGGATCTTGGTTGTGGGCTGCAACCTATTTTCCAATTTTCTCTAAGTATACTATCGCAACATTTTTTGCCTCTTGCATCGTTGCTAATTTGGCTTTTTACCTGCTTTTTAGCTCTAACTTCCACACATCTATCAGTGATAAGTCTCAGAACGAAGTTAATTCTGAAACCTAAATTATCATTTTTATTTATTCTGTTTAAGAAGTCGGGATAACTTCTTAATGCTAATTCATCCCATGGGTTTGGCAGTTTATGAAAAAATTGTGTTAACCAGTATATGCTTGACTCTGGTCTCACTTTAAAATAGTACTTTTTATACATTTGAGCATATTCTTCAAACCGACATATATCGCAAAGTTCTATCTTTGACAATATATAGTCAGCATCTTCATAGATGATTTTTTCATATGTTGCCCCACACAAATGTTCTTTTATTATTTGTGTAAAGCCATGCAGTATTGAGTCAAAGTCTTTAAAATTGGTTAATAAATTTAATTTTTGTAATTTTCCTTCTGGGGATCCTTCCCATTGTTTTAACCACTGCAAAGTGTCTCCTTGCAATGTTGCTGCTATATAATCTAAGAATCTTTCTTTTGTCCACACGTTTTTATAATTAGTTATAAGAATGGACATGGATTGTGCCCAATCTTCTATTGTTCTTTCTTGATCTTTAAATGGTATATGAGTTAAGTCAAGATATGTCCCGTTTTGGGCCATTGTTTGTTTAATCATATCATCTCTTCTAGTATAACTTGGACTTGGTTGGTCCATAGCTTCATTTTTGACACCAGAAGATGAAGCATAATTTGTTGTTTTAATAAAATCATCATAGGTGTCATCTTGAGTGTTTCTCAAGTATTCTTCAAAAGCTTCTTGATTATTAAACTCAGGAAGATACTCTTTAGCCTTTCTTTTCTTTTGTGTGTCAGAAGATTTTTCTTCTGTATCTGTGTCTTCATGACTTAATGTATTCATTTCATTTTCGTTTTCTTGTGACTCTGAAGATGTTGTTTCATTATCAGTCAAAATATTAATGGCAAAACTTTTTGTAACAGAGCCTTTAGAATGTTTATATGATGAACAAAATTATGATCATACTTTACATATTCCAAAAAATTATAATAAAGATATTTCTGTTCTTAGTAGTACTGTAAATTCTATTTGTGATATGTTACATATGTTTTCAAAAAATCAAAAAACACATAATGGAAAAGTTGAACAACAACTTTCTAATCTAAGTACTACAACAAGCAAGATTGAACAAAAAATTCAATCTCTTGCCCAAATTGTGGACATAGATCTCAAAACAGAGACTAAAGAACAGATACAAGAATTAACTAAAACAATTAATACTCTTATCTTACAACAGGATGAGATGAGTTACCCTGGAGATAACCAAATCCCCAGATTGTTTTATGGAACAGAAGACATAATGGTTCTTCAAAACAAACAACCAAAGCAAGATGAATATAATAATATAGTAGAAATTTTGGACTATTGGAAAACGATATATAAAGATCCATAATCAACAATTGAGGAAAGAAATCATATTTTAAACCAAATAAGAACAACTTGTTTGGAATACGAAGACTTGCTTTCTTATTTCAACTATGAATTCTTGCTACTCATATGGCAAGCAGCTATCAGCCTAATCCTGAACAACAGAAGGAGGCAGAAGATCTTTTGGCTACCATAGCCACAGATGTCACACAACTTGACATCCCAATGATGAAGGCACACGAGATTGAAGATTTAGCATACATACAGTGCCCAGAAGAAGCCAATTCCAGCTCAAACCAGAGTTTGGGATTAGATGACGTGGGTTACCACAATCTGGAGAACGCTATGGAAGCATAGTGGACCCACACTGCATTACCGACAGAACCGACAAGATAAAAAGTCTACAGTCGATTCGAAGGCGGTAGAAGTTTGTAGATATTGTACACATGTCACTTTAACCTAACCATGGTTAGTGACTTGATAACTTGTAACCTTAGTTAGGTTATTTTTGTAACTATAGTTAACTAACTCAAGTTACTTTTTGTTAACCATAGTTACTTACCAATTGTATATATAGGAGTTGAGAATGTTAGTTGAACACACGGTTCATTCCACAACCAAACTTCTCCTTTGTATCCCTTTCATTGTAAACACTTCCGCTTTATATATATATATTGGTTGGTGTGTTGTTGAGTGATGATATGATTGAGTTGGAATGATGATTTGAATTATATTTCAAATGCTTAAATTTCATAATAATATTGTGTATCTTGGATGGGTTGATTTCATTGTGTGAAAACATATTGTTGTGCTCATTATGGATTTAGGGTCAACGTAGTGACCTGTATGGGGGGGATCGGATGCTCTAATCCTAGGTGGATGATGAGATACGATTGGTTGAGTGAGTTAGATGCCACAACCCTTGTCGGGTAATGAAGCTAGATTAAGTATGAGTATCAGACGTTCTAAATATGTATATACGTATACATATTGATGAAATATGATAAAGATAAATATGTCGGATGCTATAACCTGGGCCAGGTGACGGGTTACGATTCAGTTAGAGCTCTAGTCTGTCAAAACTGTAGTTTTATAAATACGATTTTGGGGTTTTGAGAAGAAAGATGTGAGTTTAGGTTTTGTGTTGATTTGTTGATTTGATAACTGATTGTGAGATTGTTGGTTCTTTGTGGACGTGGAAAGTGTTGGGTATTGTCTTGGGTGAAAATAATTATGAATTGATTAAATAACCGTTCTTTCTTTTACTCATACGAGCTTTCAAAAGCTTACCGGGTTTTGTGTTGTTGCAGTCCCGGTACACTATTCAATGGTGTAGTGGATAATCCTACAGGTCAGGATAACCATGGAGGTGACCGTGCTGTATAGGAGTTACAGTATTTATTTGTTTTTCATTTGAGTTGTGAGGTTTGTTATGCTCATATAGAGCTTTACAATTTAAATTTTGAATGAGTTGTAATAATTAACCGAGACTAAATTCGGAATTTGAGATTAAATTGTGTGGTGAGGTTGTTAAGAAAAAGAAATTTTCAGGATGATTATTTTGAATTGTGGTAATTGATGTTTCGGATTTTAAATTTTTATTCTAAAATTCGGGGCGTGACAAGAAGCCTCCTTGAGAACCGTGACTCTTCCTTTACTTTTTCTTTGTCTCTTTCTCTGTTGGTTCCCTTCTTCTTCGACTATTCTTCACTTCTTCTAGTTCATCTCTTCTTCTTCATCATCTTACTTGGCATATAGATCTAGGGGTTATGAACCTCAAGATTTATAGATATGGGGCTCATTAACCTTTAGATGAAAAAAAACTGCATATTGTACTACTGGGTTTTCGCTGGGTCATCGCGAGATTTCGTTCATCGCCTTAGAATTCCAATGATCGGTGTGTCAAAATACCAACTGATACAGACAGTTTAACTCAGAAAACCGAGGTTTCGGTAACCGAAACTTCCGGCACGGTGCCAGTTTCAATTCTGGCGAAACCAAAGACTTTCGGTCAGTATTCGGTTGATGCCAAAAATGTCGGCAACCGTGCCGCAACCAGCCCTAGCCCACACAATGGGCAGGCTTATCACAACCTTCAAGATTAATATATTTCTTGAGTGCCAATGGGCAAGATACGAGTAAAATCTGAACAATAGTATCAATATTAATATTGGGGCCGAACCCAAGATAAAGAGAATCCAATTGACAGAAGCACCATTTCAAGTTAAAGGACTAGAGATATTACCAGCCAAATTCCAAACATAATGGGCAAAAGCGCACCGCATAAAAAGATGATCAATTGATTCCACATGTTCTTGACAAAAATGACAAAGTGAAGAAATATTGGGATTATAAAAATAAAAATCATATGCCTACCAATTTGTCTCTAATAAGAAGCCAAGAAAAAAAATTTAATTTGTGAGGGACGTTAAGTTTCCACATTTTGTCTAGAATTTTAGCTTTAGAATGAGTTTGAGTATTCTAGGCCAATAACCAAGAAGCATACTCTTGATTAAGACCATACAAGAATCAAAAGGTCCCCATATGAACTCATTAAGAGTATGATGAAGGAATTGTTATGGCTAAAAGTTTAAGAACAACATCCAAAGTTAGGATTTGAAGAAGGTCTTCCTTTATCTTGTGATAGTTCTCAATAAAATGAGCTACCATGAGATTCCAATTAATAGAATTCCTATCTTGGTCTGAAATGAGGAGATAAGAAGGAAAAGGTAAAACCTAATTAAAGGACCAAAATAAAATATCATCACTTGTGCCCACAACCCATCTCATACCTTGTAAAATTATGTCTCTAACGTGCATTACTGTTACAAACCGTATCCAGAGTTACCAGTTTACTGGTCATTTAGACGGTAAATGAATGAAATCTTTACTTTTACTTTCATTTCGATAATTTAAAGGTATCTCCAAAGTAGACTTTTTCTTCGATTCATTTTTTTAGGAAACTTCATTCATAAAAATTGTAGAGCATGTTAAACCGAGTTCGTGGACATGTGGTATGCTGAAATCGGGGTTTGTATGAGTAAAAACGATATAAAGAAGTTTATGTATTTCTTCAAAGTTTTCGGGGGCGAATTTGAATTTTTGACATTACTAGTATAAATAGGAGGAGGAAACCCTAGCAAAAGGGAGGGGCACCTTTCTTTTTAGGGTCGTACACCTAGAGAGAGGCGCGACCTGGTTTTTCCTTCCAGCCACTAGTGATCGCACTACCAATCGAAAAATGACCCTCTGTCCTTCCTCTACTGACCCATATCCCTCCTTCGCTCCAGTTCGCAATATATAGCAAGAATCGAAGCCAAGAAGCCGTTCAGACCCGCCTAATTTGACCAGGCTAGAACTCCCTCCTCAGCCACCATTGGCCACATTTCTACTTGGGCTTTGTAACCCTTTAGTCACTAATCAAAACCCCCCAAGTGGTTTGGATCAATCATGCTTTATGAACCATCGAGGTAAAGTTTCGAAACCCAAAACTTCTAAGGTGATTTCTGGATTCCCCATTTAGATTTAGGCTTTGGTGTAGTTGTAACTGTTATTGTGCATGTTGAGATGAATAGTTTGGCATAGGTTTTGGTCCCCGATTTAGTCACTAATCAAAACCCCCCAAGTGGTTTGGATCAATCATGCTTTATGAACCATCGAGGTAAAGTTTCGAAACCCAAAACTTCTAAGGTGATTTCTGGATTCCCCATTTAGATTTAGGCTTTGGTGTAGTTGTAACTGTTATTGTGCATGTTGAGATGAATAGTTTGGCATAGGTTTTGGTCCCCGATTTAAGGTTGGAGTGTCCGCGTGTGGGCCTCACGCGCAGCCACTTTTGGCAGCACATAATGTTATTTCAAGTAGTGTAATTAATTTAGCCCTTGAGGTAGAGCTCAATGTGAAGAACCTGTGGATGTATTTGTTTAGCAAGGTTTGATCGTTTGACGTTGATCAAAAATTCGTACTTTTTGAGAATTTTGGTTTTTCAATATGTGATGATCCGACAGTTGGATCGTTGTGACTTTTTTTAGATCTTTTAAATTATTGAGTTGATGAGACCTTTAAAACTTGGGCCAATTCCGATGCGAATTCTTATTTCAGAATTTTAAGAATTAGTACAAAGGGATTTGCTGTTTCATTTCAAATTCGAAATTAGTTAAATAATAATTTATTTCCATAAGGGTATTGGATTTGAGTGTCAACTATGCTTTGCAATTCCTTTGAACGTGATTTCATTTTTGGTTTATGACCTTTTATTGATAAATAGGAATTTTGTTTTGTAAATTATGATTCCCCATGAATGTCTCGAATATGAGTTTGGATGTGATTTAAGGTAAATGCTTGGATTAAATTGTGGTTGTGATTTATGGTTGTGACCATTGATTGGGATATTTATATTTATGAATTTGGTATTGTTTGAATTTGATGTATTATGTGAATGGAGGCACCAGGAAAGATGGCGCGGACCAGTGGTCTCAATATGTGGCACCAAAAGATAGGAGATGTACTGGTGGCCACTGTTGATGTTGAGGCACCAGGAAAAAGCGGACGGACTGGTGGCCATGACAGGCAATAAGGCATCAAGAGAGAGGGGATATTGTCATTGTGCCACCGAGAGAGAGGGGATGGATTGGTGGCCGATGTTGTTGATGTGGCAGTAGGAGAGAGGGGATAGACTGGTGGCCAATGTTGTTGCACATACAAGGCATTGGTAGGCTTAATCAACACCGAGTAGGATTCAAATTTCTGTTCGGTTTCAAATTAAGGAAATTTCGGAGAAAGTTTTGATTTCAGTGGAAATTTCGGTTAAAAATAAAGAAATCACATTAATTGCATTTATAAAATGACAGTTTTGAATGAAAACTTTACATAGACTAAGCTAACCTATAATAAACCTATTTACAATGTAAAATCTCTAAAATTATACATTTATAATAGAATTGTGATATTTAATATGGACTAGTAATTAACTAGTACTATAGTAGGTTGCTAAACTAGTATTTTTATCTATGTGTAATTATAAATGTACTGTATATTGATAATGTGATGTGATTTACTTTTTTTTTTTTTTTTTTACACGGCTGGAACTCAGTGAGAGGTTTGGCCATCACCCATTTTTCACTAGTAATAATAAAAATTACAGCAAGGTGGGGCCACGGCTGAGCCGGGGGGATATAATACCAAAATCCAATGAATGAAAATGAACAAGGACAACAAAAGAAATATAAAAGCTCCTACGATGTTGTTTAATCTAGTTGGTTGAACTGCTTCCATTTAGTATCATACAATACTGCTCCCAAATACATAAATTTTGTTACTTCATCACATGGGTATTGTATGTGCATTGATCTCTTCTCACATGCAATGTATATATCGGATATTGTGGAATTACCCAATATGGTGTTTCATTGTATTCAACATACGGCATTTGAGACGAAGCAAAAAGGGAATCATGTTGTGGTTGGAGCATTCAACTTTCTAGCAGATAAAAGCAAAAACGTTTTTTGTAGTATTCAACTTGATTGCCAAAAAAAAAAGATCAAAATTTCATATATTTTCTATGAAAGTATGAAGTAAAATTTCAGAGAAATTTTGGACACAATTTCAGTATGAGTTTTAAATATATTTGTGTGTGTAGATATTTCAGAAATTAAGAATTTTGCGGAAATATATTGAAAATTTCAGAAAATTTCGGAAAACTCCTTACGGAAATGATATAGCATATGAATTTCATTTCTATACTTCAAAATTACAGAAATTTCGATAGTTTCAGAGAAATTTGAAACCTTGGGCCACCGATTGAGAGCTGCCTCATATTGTTGGAATGACCAAGCAAGTGTGAGCTCCAGAACACCTCAGCTTAGGTTTGACCTGAGCCAGGCCTCAAGCCAAAACATGCCTTGACATGCCGCTACATGCTGCCCTAACATGACCTCCCAGAGAGGCCCCAAGATAAAGAACTAAAGCACACTAGTCCCACATCAGAAATGAAGTAAAGGCCACCCTTCGCTTCACCTATAAAAGGTCTCTCATTCTCTCCTCATTGATTACGCATTTTATTACTTATCTACCGCTACTCTGTCAACACGAATACATTGATTGACTTAGGCATCCATGTAGCAGAGACCGCCAACCGCGGTCTCTTTCTTGACGCCAATGTATTTTACTTAACAGGTTGTGACATCGCTTACCTCACCAAATCAACTGAGACTCTGGACCCGTGTTCGCGTTAACGAGATCAGACTCCATGTGGATCTTGAGCATTAACGATCATTGTTGTGGCACCAGGAGAGAGAGAGAGGATGAACTGGTGCCGAATGTTGTTATGGCACCAGGAGAGATGAGATGATCTTGTGGCCGTGATGGTTAGTCATTTGTGAGATTAGTACGTTATGATTGTATGTTAGGAAGAAGCATATCGAGTTTGTTTTTTTTTGGCATTCTGATGGTTTTTGGTCTCCACTTTAGATTGGATTACTTCACCCTAACTTGATTTTTAGGTACATATCATCTTGCTTATCTTCTATCTTTTCCATTTTGAGGTTTGCGCACAAAGAATTCATCTTTTACATATGATAATTGTTACTTGCACTTGAAATTGAAATTGAAACTAAAGATCAGAGTGGTCCAATTGAAACGCAATTCAATTAAGAGGAAAGTGAGAACTAGGTAACAATTTGGCGAATCTAGGGTTTGTATATATAGATTTGGGGACAACTAGTTAACTAGCCGTTGCAAGCATCCGCACTTTGTTGTGTCTTGACGCATTTTAGTTAATATTGTGATTATGGTGTTAATCTTCAAATTTAATTTTGAATTTCAAATAGCAAAAGATAATTTCTTTGGAATTAATGTTTGTATATATAATAAAAGGTAAATTGTAGTGCATTTTAATTTTGCGGGTACACTTTGAAATTAATCCACCCCAACTTAAAGAATACCAAGTTGACAAGCTTTCTTTAAAAAAAAAATAGCCATTGCATGCTTCACAGTACTGCAGAGGATTAGGAATTCTAAAAGGTGGTGTTATATAATTAAAGTACTTTGGGAGCTAGCAGGGACGGAGACGGGATTCTTGAAGTTTTCTGGGCTAAATTTACCTATATGAAATTCTTCTTCTTTTTTAAAGAGAAATGCCTTTTTTTTTTTTTTCAAAGAACTATTTCTGTATGTAATTGACTAATTGGTAAAAGGAGAAGTAAATTAGTTTACAATTGTTAAACATAACTGGACAATATAATGATTAATCGAATGGATGTGAGTGAGGACAATGCTCAAGGAGCGGCTTCCCCTTTGAGTGTTAATCATGAGAGTACTTCGCTAGAACAGCCAGGGTAGTTCCTGCCGGATTTTCTAGCTCAGGCGCAATATCCGATTGTTGTCTTGAAATTAGATATTTTGTGCATCCTAGATACTAGGATGAAAATTAGACAAATAAAACAATCTCCATATTGTCTTCAATAAATATGCTTTTATTAGCTATGTTGACCAAAATGGTGGTATGGTTTTATTCTGGAATTTTACTACTATTAATCTTAACAATATTCATAAGCATCTTAGATTGTTTCATTGTGAGATTTCTGATCCTTTCTCTGGAAAGAGTTGGTTTACCACTTTTGTTTATGCTTACCCTAATAAGAGTATGCAAGCTAGCCTTCGGGCTGATATTGCCTATTTTGAACCTGCATACAATAAGCCTTGACTTTTAATGGGAGACTTTAATAATGTGACAAGTACAAAGGAAAAAATTGGCAGAAATAATCCCTCTAACAATTATATGCAATAACTTTGATATTAATGTGACCACTTTACCTGCTGAGGGCTACCGTTTACTTAGACTAATAATGTAATACCCCAAAAATTTGTTATTAATTTTTTGAATTTTTCGGGAATTAATAAAGTGATTGCTAGTGTGATTTAGTGGTTCGAGGGTGGAGCGAAAATTATTTTGAACAATTATTCGCTCCAAATGTTTCGATTCAAGAATTGACTTTTTGTACTTTTCGATTTTGTGAAAACTTCCTTCACTAAAGTTGTACAATACGAATTCGTGCATATGTGGAATGCGAAAATCAGAATTCGTATGAAGAAGTTATGAGCGATTGAAAATTGGGAAAATTTTATAAATATATGAAAATTCAGGATTTTTTCGTAAATCCTAGAATTTTCAAAAATCTCATTTTCCTCCCCCAAAACGCTTTGTTCTCTCTCCTCACCCGCGCGACCAGATGGTGACCCGATCCGGACCCATCTCCATTTTCCGGCCACTAGCAGCGGCGGACCCGGCCTGGACCAATGCGCCTTAACCTCCGCTGTCGACCCCTGGTGTTGGTTTCACCGGTGGAACACCCCAGGAGGAGATCGAAGGCTGTCTTAGTGGTACAATCGGGATCCGACCGGTTTTCCGATCTCCTGCGACTTCCTGGTCGTTTTCTTCACCTTTCTGGGATTGCCTCTTCCTCTAGATCATCCTCATACATACCTTGCATCACGACTTTACTCGTGGAGCGAAAGATCAAGCGTTGAAAATCGACGGTTCTGGTTGAATCTGGAAACATGATTAGACGGCCGAGATTAATCCAACGTCCAAGCTTGATCTAGGACGATATAGACCTCTTCTTGCTTAGCTCCAGGTATGAAAGTTGCTTCTCTCTTCAATATGAACATGTTGGTATGGCCTAATCCTCCATAGGCGGTGGTCGATCGGCGTTGACCCCCACCGTTGACCGGGCGTTGACCGCCCACTGCCGACGGCATGTGGCAGCGCGTCCAGCCTTATCTTTGTGTTCTGTTTTCAGTTTATTGATAATTGTGAAATTTTTTTCGTAAATGAAGATTTATTTTCAAATGATATGAACTTGATCGACTACGGTTCATAGGACTGCGGTTCACAAGCAGAGTAAAATGAATTTAAGTATAAAATGAATTTATCGATTTTAATATGTACGAACTATAGTTGGTATTAGTGGTCATTCCTAAGTGAATGATTACGTGTGTGTGTATATATATATATATATATATATATATATATATATATTTAAGTGGTGTGTGTGTGTATATATATATACCCTTGGACTCGTATTTTGTTTGTACACAATCAACGGAGGCCTCCCCGACATATGTTGCAACGTCTTCAATAGCATGCTCTTATTTCGTCTTTCCCTTAATAAGTCATCAAATTTGGTGCTTTTTGATTCCCATTTGCTATGGAGAACAAAGGACGAAATACAATCGATTCCTCTATTTAAGTGGTTCTCGCTTCTCCTTGTTCCTGTTCCTAACTCCTCCCCGGGTAGTTCCCAATGTTTGGCACTTTCCATACTTCGTGGGTGCAACAACAACAAATTCGCTCATGATCAAGTTACAACCTAAGATCTATGACCATATTATGTTAACTGTTCGTATTTCGTTCATTCCATCGGTATGCTCCCAGGTATAAATATATATTGATTGGCGTGTTAGTGAGTGATGAAATGACTGAGATTGGATTGATTATTATTCAAGCTTTTATTTCCACATTAAAGTGTTGAAAAATGAATTGTTGATCTTATGGTGTGAAAGTTACCATGTATGTTCGATTATGGATTTAGGGTTGATGTAGTGACCGATATGAGGGTATCAGATGCTCTAATCTTAGGTGGATGACGAGCTACGATTGTTCAAGTTTAATTATGTCACAACCCATATCAGGTGAAAGGCTAGATTGAGTCAACGTATCAGATGTTCTAAACTATGTTGAGAGACTACGATTAGTGACAAGCATGTCGGATGCCATAACCTTAGCCGGGTGACGGGCTATGATACAGTTAGAGCTCTAGTCTGTTTGTCACGTTATTGCATGGAGTATCACGTGGGTTACTTGGGGCCCACGAGTACGCGTTTTTAAAAAGAGGTCGTGTGGTGTCCTTCTTTTGTCGTCCATTGAAGGACTTCAATTATTATTTTTATGGAGTTGTTTTGGATTGCTTTAATTACTCTTGAGTTGTGAAATTATAAGCATGCGTGACATGAGTTATTTTAATTGAGATTATTCATAGAGCTTCAAAAGCTTAACAGGTTTGTTGTTTGCAATCTCGGTGCACTATTTCATGGTGTAGCGGTTCTTCCTACAGGTCAGGACCACCAGGGTTGAGATCAAGGCGATGAGTGCAGCAGTGTTGGGTTCAGAACCTATTTTTGTTAGTGTACTGCTGTTTTTGGTATGCTCCTACCGTGCTTGTACATTTGCATATCAGTTCTCTCGAGTTTTGTAAATACTTGTTGATGTGATATTCGACTTAAGTGATCGAGTCTTTATTGACGTTTTGTTGTTGCTCAGATTCATTTGAAAAGTTTCTAAGTATTTCAGGAATTTGGTTAAGTTTTCGTGTTTCAAATTCAAATATCTTTATTCGAAATTTAGGGCGTGACAAATAAACACAGAGTTCATACTTTTATCTTTGAAAAATTAGATAGAGCTTTAGCTAACCCTAGCTAGTTATATCTCTTTCCTTATTCTTCTCTTGAACATCTTCCTATGATAGGCTCTGATCAGAGCCCTATTGTTTTGACCACTCTCCCTCTGAAAAAGATTCAATATGCAAATTGTTTCAAATTTGATGCAAGCTGTCCCACCCAGACTTCTCAAATATTGTTCAATTCTTTTGGGACCAAACCCTAGATTCTAAACCCCTTAAGAATTTTTTAGTTATATCTAGATCTTTCTCTAATCATATTTCTCATTGGAGCAGAAGTGTGTTTGGAAATTTTCTAAAAAAGTGTAATGCGCTACATAAGGATCTTTCTTTTTGCCAATCACAGCTCATGCTTTTCCCCTCCTATAATTTCCTTAAAATAAGTTTGGGATGTATCTAAAGAGCTTCTTGATTTTCATTAAAAAAAAAATTTCACACTCAGGCTACTATTAGAAACAAAATTAATGAAATAGTTAAAATTAAAAATGGTTTGAACCTTTGGGCCGTTGATCAAGCTAACATTGGATATGTTTTTGTGTAGGAATTTCAAAAGAGATTCAAGCATAATGAGAGGTCTTTAGGGTTTAGGGTTGCTTTGCAGAGTCACTATATCGTTTGTCGGTGAGCTGTGACTTGTTGGTAAGTTATAATTCCAGCATTGTAAAGGTCACGGATTCGATTCTCACTGACATATGTAAGGGTGAGATTAGGTAACAGTTTTTTTTTTTTTTTTAAAAAAAAAAAAGGTCTCTTTCCAAAAGGAAGATGGAATTTATTAATATCATTGAACCATTCATCTCTGAGGCTGACAATCTCAGCCTTGTGAATCCAATCTCTCTTGTGGAAGTTGAAAATGTCGTCAATTCAATTGGTAGCCTTGAAGCACCTAGATGGGATGGTATGAATTGCCTCTTTTACAAGAAAATTGAGACTCAGTAAAGGGAAGTAATGTCACGCCAAATTTTGAATACAGAAATTCAAATCCGAAACGCGATAACTTAACAAGCACAAGAAAAACACTTAGAAAATTTTTCATTTAAATTAAATAAAAACTACAAGTCAATCGGAAGGCCGAATCCTCACGGATCGAACATCGATGGAACTGAAAACTCTAAAATTAAAAAATTCATAACTTGCTCATATGATTTTAAAAAATTACAACTATATATTGAAATGCTCGTATCGACAAGTAGATTACAATGAGAAGCAGAAACTGCCCCAGAGGTGGCCGAAAGTTTCCAGAAAGCGCCGCCATAAATGGTGGCAACGCTGCCACTGACCTCCGAATTAGCAGTTGGTCATCTGTACCAACCATGAGAAAAGGGAGATAGTTAGATATCTATTCCAAGATGAGTCACGTGTATGGTGGGAGCGCATAGAGAGGGCTGAGGATGTGTCCACTATGACTTGGGTGAGTTTTGTGAGACGCTTTAGGGCGAAATACTTGCTGGCTTTAGTGTTGGAGCAGCTAGAGGTGGAGTTCCTTGCTCTAGTTCAGGGGGCTATGAGTGTTAGAGATTATGGATGCTCTAAGTTTGGCCAAGAAATTCCAGTGGGGGCTGAATGCTTTTTTTAGGCATATTATAATACCCTTGGAGTTGACTACTATTGCACTTATCATGCCTAAGGCCATGGCACTTGAGCAGGACACCCAGCTTCACCAGGATGAGATGGCAACTTCGAGAGATTCCTAGGAAAAGGGGAAGGCAGTTGTCGGGAGCAGAGAAGAGACAGTAGACTTATCATCAGGCTCTAGCTAGAGTGGCAGCTGCATCTGTTAGGGCTGCACCTCTCAGGCAGGTAGCACCAGCCGCACCTCTGAGACGTTACAATTGCGGTGAGTTATCCCATGTCTCCAGAGAGTGTACAAGGCCAAGGGGCAGGGTATGCTATAGATGTGGACAGACAGGACATTTCGCCAGAGAGTGTACCCGACCTCTTGATATATTATAAGATCATTTTGGAAAAAGTTGATGCATGCTAGATTTACGGTTTTACGTGTTATCTTTGGTTTGCGATTTGTGAGGATCTAACAGTTAGATTTACTTCAAATTGTGATATGTTGAACGTAGAACTATTCTGATGACTTTGTGTGGTCACGGATGAGGATCCGACCATTGCTTCATCTTTTAATTTCCATCTGACCTCTGGATCATCGTATAAATTAGAATCCGACCGTGGGATCGTCGTTTAAGTGTGTTTTATGAATCGTTTGCTAAGTTGCGATCGTATTTGATTAGGTGATTGATGGATTTGTATTAGACGGACAGTTGTGATTGTGATTTTGAGTTGTTAAGAAGACGCAACTATATTAGAGGTGAGTAAATCTCACGTGGTTCATTTACGAACCAAGTTACTTAATTATCAGAATCCAAATCTATATGCAACTCTTGCCCATAACTTGTACATCAACTTTCATAACTAGCATGTAATCAAAATCAAAGTGTAAGTGGCCGAAATGTACCCTGAAAGAAAGTAGGTCGGAAAATCCTCATAGAATCTGATTTGCTTGATTCTTCCTCCACACTTCAACTCGGTTCAAACCATTTGAGGAGCATGATCACCATCCTCAGAGGGTTCAAAAATGGCTGGTGGTGAAGCTTGGCGTCGCCTGAGGAGGAAGAATTTGGCGTTGACTCAAAATGGAGCTTTGATCAGAAAAAGCTTGTTGCACCGTGTAACGGCTGTGATAGGCTGAGTTGCTGCCACTAAGTAACAACTAGTATGAGAGACCGCCCCAGGGTTACGGGCCTCTCGAAGTTTTAAAAATAAGCGAGTAGAAACAAATAAGTGAGAAAGTAAATAAATAAGGGACTTCAAAACCTAGTAAAGGACTAAGAGCTTAATTTAATAAAGTCAATGAGAAATATGCCAAGCCGGGCCATGTGCCTCCCCTGTACGCTCCCCGATCACATGCCCGAAACCTGCACACTGTTGTAAGGGTGAGCTTTCGTCCTCGCATGCCCAGTAAGGGCCGACCCAACTATGCTAGGTTTGAAAAATAATATACTTGAAAATATTTACTGCACTACTACAAAAAGGTCATCAGACGATGGTCATTTTCTGTTGTGTGATGACCAAGCTGACTGTGGTCTAAGTGAGTGTTATGTGATTAAAACATCAGACGAATGTGATTTCACCATTGTGTGACAACACTTTACTCAACAGAATACCTGTTTCCGTTATGTGAATTCTGCGCAGGCATGTGCCTAGCATGGCACGCGCGGAGATGTGTCGACACATTCAGACAACAGAAGTAGGAAAACGCCATTATCTAAGATTCATAACACACAACAGGTATAACTCATTCTCTCACTCCTCGAATTTTAGAATAAAAATTCAAAATCCGAAACATGAATTACCACAACTCAAAAATAATCATCCTGAAAATTTGTTTTTCTTAACAACCACACCACACAAATTTAATTTCAAATCCCGAATTTAGTCTCGGTTAATTATTACAACTGAAACTCACAAATAAAATTGTAAAGCTCTAAATGAGCATGACAACCTCACAACGTAAATGAAATCAAATAAATGTTGTAACCTAAATAGCACGGTCGCCTCCTTGATTGTCCTGACCTGCAGGAATATCCGTTACCCATTTAAATAGTTTACCGAGATTGCAACAACACAAAACCAGGTAAGCTTTTGAAAGCTCGTATGAGTAAAAAGAAAGAACGGTTGTTTACTTAATTCATATTTATTTTCACCCCAAGTCGACATCCAACAATTTTCACGTCCGCAAAGAAACAACAATGTCACAATCAATCACCAAATCAACAATTCAACACAAAACCTAAACTCACATCTTTCTTCTCAAAACCCCGAAATCGTATTTATAAAAATACGGTGTTTGACATACTAGAGCTCTAACTGAATTGTAGCCAATCACCTGGCCTAGGTTATGGCATCCGACATATTTATCATTATCGTAGTTCATCAATATATATACATATATACATATTTAGAACGTCTGATACTCTTACTCAATCTAGCCCCATTACCCCACAAGGGTTGTGACATCCAATTTACTCAAACAATCGTAGTCCATCATCCACTTAGGATTAGAGCGTCCGATTTTCCTCATACCGGTCGCTACGTCGACCCTAAATCCATAATCGAGCACAATAATATAATTCACACAATGAAATCAACCAATCCAAGATACACAATATTATCATGAATTTAAGCATTCGGCATATAACTCGAAATCATCATTCCAACTCAATCAGATCATCACTCAAACAACATACCAACCAATATATATATTTCACGTCAATATATATATATATATATATATATATATATTCATCCACTCAGGGATGACCACTAATACCATCTATAGTTCACACAAGAAAATCATGAAATTCATTTTGTATAAATAAAATTCATTTTACTTACCTATGGACCGTAGTTGATCAAGTCCATGTGATTTTAAAAACAAATATTTAATCCATAAATAATTTTCACATAATTACGACAAAATAAATTAATTAAAAGTACTCGGTTCTAATATAAATCACGTGAGTTTTACTCACCTCAATACTCCCGCTGCGTCTTCAATTTAACAAATTCATCCCGAAATCGTCCACCAAAGTAAAACCGTCAATCACCTAATCAAACACGATAATTAACTTAGCGTACAATTCAAAAACGCACTTATATGAAAGTCCAACGGTCGGATCTTCATATGTGACAATGCAAGGTCATCGAGACAGTCCTACGATCATCATATCAAAACTACACGTCTATCAGACGATCCAATCTTCACAGATCATAAATCGAACGATCGAAATCAATCGAAATTGTAAAATTCATAACTAATTCATACGATATCCAACATTCACATGCTATACATCAAAATGATCGTATCAACATGTACAATCTAAAAATGAGTAGAAACTGCTTTTGAGGTGGCCGAATGTGACACAAACCACCACCACAGTGGCGGCGGCGGCGCCATACCAAAGTCAAAATTTGCCAAAACACCCAACATCAAAGCTTTTCATCTCAACTCTAATTTCAACTTTCATAATTAGTACAAAGTCAAATTTCAAGTCTAGGGGCTGAAATTTACCACAAAAAGAAAGAGGGTGAAATCGCCCAAAATCGATCAAATCTGAAATTCGTCTTCCTCGAGTTAAATGGAGATGTGAAACTTGGTAAGTTTGTAGAGCATGGTAAGACGAAAAAATCCTAGTTGGTCTCTCCTCCTACTTTGGCCGGAGTTGGCCGAAATTTGAAGAATTGCCAAAAAAATGATCTGACCTTCTTTACTTTGATTCGTTGTCTATGGTGAATGATAAGATACAAGGTATATATGTATAGAAAGCTTTTTCAATGCGAAGAGATAGGACAAGCGGCTCGTCGATTGGTGGCAGGAGGAGGAAGAAATCAGTAGGCGAAGGGAGGAGCAGCTCGGGCGATTTCAGCTCGAGCTATGCAGCTTCCCGGCCTTGTAGCGCCTCCCAAAGGTTCTTTTTTGACTTTGATGTCTTCTAGAAATTTTAAATGACTTCAAAGTGATCAAAATTGCTTTGGAATCAAGTCGATCAGAGGTCAACGGAGGGAGATATGGCCAAACAAAGGGAGAGTAGCTCGAGGGAGTTCCAGCTCGAGCTGTGCGGCTTCTCGGCCTCCTAGCGCCTCCCATAGTTCTTTTTTCACTTCGATGTCTTCTAAGAAGTTTTAAAGACTTCAAGCTGAACGAAAATGCTTTTGGAATTAAGTCGATCATAAGTCTATGGAGGAAGATATGGTCGGACAAAGGAGAGCCCAGAAATGGGGTGACGAATGCAGAGAGAGAGTGAATAGTTTCGGTTTCCAAAACTGGAGGCTGGGTAAAAATGGCAACTTTCCAAAAATGCTAGGGTTTTATGCTTATATACCTGAAATTGAAGTTTTTCTAAATGCGATAACTCCATCATACGAATTTTGATTCTTGTGTTCCGCACATGTATGAACTCGTATTGACGAGCTCTACGACTTTCATGAAGAAAGTTTTCTCAAATTCTGAACGTATAAAATGTCGATTTTCACGACTCCCTAAATAACGTTCGTTTTCAAAAATAAAATAGTTTGAATTAATTCCACAACTTCTCCAAGCTTCGTACTTGATCCCATGACCGCGAAAACATTTCTAAAAATCCATGGAAATAATTTGGAATTCTTGGGGTATTACAATCTTTGTTGTTTGAGATTCATAATACTCAATAGATATAACTCATTCTTTGTTGTCTGAGACTAATAACAGACAACAGATATAACTCATTTTTTGTTGTCTAATAATAATAAAAGACAACAGATATAACTCATTTTGTGTCGTCTGAGGTAAGTAACACACAACCAAAGTGAAATTATCTCCCTTGTCTATTGATTGCTCAGACAACAGAGATGATTTTATTTCTGTTGTGTGATATGAATCTTACACATTAGAATTCTGTTTTCTTTTGTTATCGGTTATTAATTCACACAATAACTATATTTGATTAGCTGTTGTGTGAGTATTGTAATCAAACTGGCTAACAGCCAATGACTGTTGTAGGAAAAGCCTTAATTTTCAACACTTTATAGTCATACAACACATTGTTTTGTATTCTGTTGTATAAGATCAACGCTAGGTGATATTGTACAAATCAATGCTAGAGATTATCAATGAACAATAATTTTATATTAATGCTAAAAGTAGCTTTGATACATCAAACAAACTCCAATCGATTCACCATATACAACTTTATAAGCATTTAAACATTTCATTGAGCTATGCCTACCAATTTCATAAGCTATACAAGATTGTGTTCGATCCTCACCCACAAGTAATGCTGCAATACGAGCAATCCAATTTCCATTTTGTGCTTGAGGATTCTGATGGACAAGTTTATTATCTTGTCCAACATTAGCTCTAGAATCATCTCCTACATGGAATCTTAGGTCGGAATCCACAGCCAACTTAGATGCCAAGAACAGTTATAGCAGCTGCCTTTGCTGCTGGGTCAACATCAATGTAAACAACCTTTCCATTCCTTCCATGCTTGTTAGTAGGAAGCTGAAAAGTAGCAAATAAGCTCAGTCGGCAAGGCTTGATGCCTTGATGTATATAATGTGATATTTGAATCAAACTGCATGTTCAAGTATGGAAATCTTAGGTAGCTAGTTTATTGACAAAAGCCCTGTACACAAGGGTATAACAATTTTTGTTGATATCATATAGGTTCAAACATAGCTAGGTTGTGAAAATCCACAATTATCACTTTTTCAGTAACATGCTTCTTAGTGGTGTATAATTTTCTGTTAATCAAACTGAATGATGTGCAAGATGACTGAATATCACAGTCAATGTAAACTTAACATTTCACTACTCAAATGCTAGACTTTCAGAGAAAGACCACAACAGACTTTTGCACAATGATGGCATGATTTCCAGTATGCTAAGGCAATAACTTAAGGAGATAGACAAACTTGATGTGTTACTTACCTCGCAGCCAAAACTAAAATCATTTGCAATTCAAAAGCTTTAAACGCATATGTAATCAAAGCATAATGGATGATCAAGATCTACAATATTATATATATATATATATAAAATAAAAAAGGAAATGCACATTGATTTGGGAATTTGTAGCAACGAATACAACGATATATATATATATATATATATATAAGCTTCTCCAAATTCTAATAGAATGAAGAAGTATAGGTGTAAACTGAATCATCAATTATATCTAGCTCATATATGCGTCACGGAACCACTCAAGCATATCATGCTAGGCACAAAGTAGTGCACTTTTCATTTAAGGCAGATCTGCAATTAATGTGAATATGTTTAAGAGCCTGCTATATATGCTACATCAAAAGATGATTAACTAGAATTGAACTTAGAATTGCATGCCTAAGGGAAGCCAATTCATTAGCCTGGGATTGCGTCATCTCCTTTCCACTTTTCAAAGACGTCTCTGCCTTCTGTTTCTTATCCGTCAGAAACTTAATGGACTTCTCGGTGAAGGGATGTAGATGCTTTCTGAAATTGATCAAGAAAGTCAAAGAAATACCAAGCAAAATAGCATTGCAGAAGCATTTTCCAAGGGTGCAAGCAAGAACAACTAAATTACCAAACAAAAGAACCAAACAGAACTGGCATTTATACCTTCTTTCCTTCCTTCTGAAGCTTAGAAGCTCAAAGATACAACTCGCCTCTAACAGCATACTGAACCTTCTTCACGTTTTCATTCAGTGACTCAACCAATCCAGTTCAGTAAAAAGTAGTATTTAGTGGACAGACAGGTTTTCAAAACAGCACACATCCAACCACAATCAAACCATCTTCAGATAATTTAAGTGATAAGGATATTGTAAGATATAATGAAAGGCCAAAAGGTGTTGAGAATGCAGTTAATTATACATCCCTTTTTCTCACACGAAGAGAGCGCAATATTATGAAAATATGAGTGAATATTTACTTCAATAAGCAATAAGTAAATAGATGATAAGATGGTCATGTCCTTTTTCAGTAATTAGCTAAACATTTTTATGATCTTGCTAACATAGTGCATTAGGGCTATCAATCATCACAAAAGGACTACAAGAACTTGGAGAAAAAGGATGTGGCCACACATATTTATCAAGCAGAAAAAAATGGATTCTTGGCAGCAGCTCCACTGTTTTCTGCTATTCTTGAAACAATAGGTACAACCATGCTAAGAACACCAAGTCCAGCACTGAAAGACGTAACAAAGAACAAAAGGATCAACATGGCTCCAAATGATAGGCAAGGCCAACAAATATCATAGCCCAATATATGATTCAATATAAAAAAATGTCAACTACCTTTCATCTCCCACAACAACTATCTTTTGGTCCATAATGTCTGCCAATGGTCGACCTTGTGCTCTTACAGTTCCTAGTAGTCCTGCAAGTGCAACACCAGCAGTTCCCTACAAGGAATGACGCGCAACTATCAGATTTTCTGGGATCACTCTTCCTACCAGAGAAAAGATATTAACATTCAGGTCAATCAAAAACTTTTTCACTTCAAGAAATGTGTTCAAAACTCATCCATACAAATTGTAAATAATTGTAGCACATCTCCAGGTACATAATTGTACACACACCCGAATAGGAGTATGATTTACTTACATAAATCAAAGAAGTTAAGAGATGAGACTTACATAGAAAGCTGTCACTACAAAAGCAGTCACACCTCCAACCAACTTAAGCTTCATGCTGAATCAACCAAATCAGTACATCTGTCTCATTTGAAACCTGCACCCTATTCAATAATAGCTACTTGATTTAGCAATGAAACTGGAAATTAATCTTTGAAATGATTGAGATTCAAAGTTTCAATCCTTTTTACCTGTATTATTGTCAAAGGAGAGGTACCAGATCTACCCATCTGCAGTGGTTTTGAAATGGTCCTCGGACCACATTACATCAAAATTGTCTTCAAAAGAAGTTGATGGTGCAGCTGATACAGATGAAGAACAATAAGCAGCAACTTGCACATCTGAAGAAGCCAGGCCACCCAAAACTTGGAAGTAGAAAATGAAACAA
Organism: Rosa persica; assembly: GCA_025331145.1. Taxonomy (NCBI): domain Eukaryota; kingdom Viridiplantae; phylum Streptophyta; class Magnoliopsida; order Rosales; family Rosaceae; genus Rosa; species Rosa persica. The sequence continues at coordinate 34,666,680 of WFKR01000007.1, read as the reverse complement.
AAAATGAGATACTCCCATCTTACAATGCTCTTAGTACCTTTTCAACATCATAACCACACTGACCTGCAAAAACAAACTTTATGCCAAGCTTTTCAACCATATAATCTACAATAAAAAAAATAGAGGATCAAATATATACATTAGTCGAAAATGAATAAGTAAAATAAAATAAAATCATTAGCATAGAAACCTGCCCCTAGACCAACAAAAGATGAGTGACAACATTGTTGATTTAAAAGCTTGTAAAAATTTGATTTGGCCTTAATAATAATGTAGCTTAGATATAGAGAATTCACAAGACACTCATATGAATTTTAAAGAACTTAAAGCTAAAACTCATAACGAAATCCGAAAAGATAGAATTGCATACTTATACTTTTTCAATAGCAGCACGAAGCTCAATGAGTCCTTAACAGCTTGAGGTGGTTGACTACTCCCCAAGCACAGCCACGACTCATCTAGCATTGGACACACACAACATCACCAAAAGGTGAGAACTCTAGGTCAGCTTCTTTGATGTTTGAGCCACAAGACTAATCCAGAGTGAGCTTAAACATAAATCTTTCCATAGGGTTTTTGTCACTATATGTCCGTTTTAGTGAGATTACATGGAAAATGATAAGGGGGAAGAAGGAAAATACAAGAATAAGAAGGAGAAGATCATGCCAAATCATTTTTACAGGAATAAAAAAGTGTCTATAGGAGTATTATGACCGAATCTTTATTCAGTTTCTGTCATGACAATATGAAATTTTGTATTGTTCCCATCACAGGAATCAGATTGCAATTCATAAAAGTGAATTAGAAATCTACAGCAGGCCGCTTGCTGTATAGGTAGTTCACTGGCATATTCCTAATATGTATTCCACTTGTCTATAGCATGAATCCTTTCTGGGTTCCCCAAAAAATGGAAGAAAGACACAAACCCAATATTGAAAATTTTCCCATAAACCATAAACAAGAACTGGGCTTTGTGATTGAATGAGATTAAAACAAACCTGGAGGATAAATACCTTTGAGGAAAATGATTGATGCGATTGCCACCTCCAAAAACACAACCAAAATATGAGTTTCATCTGTGCAATATTCAATTTGAATTATAAACACAAGCTTAGCCTTTTACAAATTAGAGAATTACTTGTAAGAGTAAGAGGTGCAGAAACTGATCTCGATTGTGTTGCTGACGCCAATCTTGAGCCCCATTCTTCAGCTCTAACAGCCTTGGCGATCTCCTCCCTAGCCAAATCAAAGCAGCCCTTAAGCTTGTAAGCCACGAGCTCATTGGTGACAAAAGTAGCTCCAACCCCAGCTACGCCCTCCATGGTGGAAGAATTGGGAGCTCTAGGGTTTGGGTAGTTGGGCCCGGAATGTTCCCGCCGTCCATATTGGCAACGCCACCTGTAGGAGCAGAAAAAGAATCAAAATCATACCCAAAAAGCTCTGATCTCAACAACCAGAGTAGGCTTCGTTTCGTCCTTTATCGGCGACGCCTTGTTGCTCCACCCAAAGTGGTGGAGCCTGGACGACAACCGGCATGGAATGAATCTGTTGCTGCACATCGAGGTCTTTGACGGCAATGACGACAGGCTTGAGATCCCTCGGTTGCGAAGTCCAATATTTTTTGCTATTGTTAAACTCTTCCAGATGGCTAGACTCGATAGAGAGAGAGAGACAGGTTCACGAAATAGGGAGCGAGGATTGAGAGAGAGAGGGTCGAGAGGCTAGCTAGGTTTTGTTTTCTTTGTTTTTTTCTTTTAAACACGATGTGGCATGGCAATTAAACCTAGCAAAGAATTCATTGTTATTCACAGAACAGAAATTTCACCAAACTGTCGTATCAGTGCACTGCATAAAATTAAAATGTGGAAACATGGAGGGAAACATGCCACCTATAGCATTTTGGCTCAAAATGTTGCCGCATATGTTCTTACATCACACAACAGAATAGCTTAAATCTGTTGTCTAATTTCTATAGCTTGTATTATATTTGCCTAGTGGAAGACATTCAAGCAAGCATCCTTCAACTTTGGTGCTTAGTTTTTCAATCACACAACGGTAATAGTAAAACCCGTTGTCCTAGTAGCCCAAATTTCAGTTTTTAAAGATCCAACCAAAACTCCAAAGTGGAAGGAAATCTGCCGCTAAATTTTTTAAGCTCAGACGACATACCATACATAATTCTGTTGTGCAATGTAGTTCTGATAAAAAAGTTATCACTTTGTTGGCGAATGACACAACATAATATAACTAGCACCATTGTATAATAAAACTTACTTAAACACACAACAGATGATTTGTGTTCCATTGTACGATTAACTTTTTGTAGTAGTGTGCTACATAATATTATGCACGATTATTGAAAATACTTTAAAGAGAGGCAACCACAAATATTTGTTCTCTTTTATAAAACATATGCAGCATGCTTCACATAACTTGGAGCTCCAAGATACTTACCTTCCGGCTACTCTAAAACAATCAGTGACCGGCCCGGTTCATCATCCTTCGAGAACCTGCCAACTACTCTGTAGTGCTTGTGACTACAAGTAGCAAAAGTGTCCATTTTATGGCCCTGGGTGTCCTATGATTGGTTCACTGTCGATACTGACCATTTCTCGACCTCCCTAAGAATCTAAGCGTCTAATTCCCATTCACTTTCAGGTCATAGGTACAAACATACAATGGGTACGTATCTCAACATGCAAATCTAGCCTCGGTTTTCGCAATCAGCAGTTATCAGTTATGAAAACACAGATATCACGAGGCATCGACTAATGAACAACAAAAAACGTACTTGCAGACAACATACTATTATACTAAAGCATTCCGCATATATCGAAAGTCTCTAATAAGAAAGGGACAACTCACCCTACCTGGAAATGGAGTGCTCGTCAACATTCGGGTTCGTTCCCGACTTTCGATCATTTGTCCAAATCCAAGTGCACATGTAGGAGTCCTTTATAATAAAATTAATCAATGAGTAACTTGACGTCATTATAACTCAACTAATCGAGTAACCAAAACATTTACTTAATTTCCTTAAAGTCCATCGGATTATCCTTTAACATAAAAATCTACTATCCATTCCCAAACAATCCAAATAATATTGCATTTGAACCATTTAGGATATGGTGATCATGCTTAGCACTTTGGCCTTTATTTCTTTACCCTTTTTACTTTAAGAAAACAAATGACAATTTCCATTCCCGAAAATTCCCCTAAATAAATCTCTCAGTTTTCGGGACATAGAGAATTAACAAAGCTATGATCCGAAATTAAATGTTAGGTTAACTCATTAGACCTTTCTATTTTCTTGGTATACCTTAGCTTCCTTAATTTCCCTTTTAATCATCAAAGTATTTACTAAACGAACTTCTTATTAAGTTCGGTCCAATAATCATTAGGCAATATAACTTCATTTCGGATACCAATTCCTTATGAACTTGAGCAATTTACATTTTCGTTAACAATAACCAACTACTCACTTCTTTTCTTACAAACGTGGTATCCGAAATGATAGTTATAGACATTCTCATTTTACATTTTAACGTTGATAATGAATTTTTTTGCTAATTCACAAGACCAATTTCCTCTATATTAAACTATCATGCAAAGTTTCCCACACCATTCAAACAACACCTACCACATTCATTTCCAATGTTCCACAAAAATACAACTTCACCAAGTACATGCAATATACAGCAAGAAAGTTTCAAGTGCCCAGACCCTTACCATTCTTCTTTCCCATTTCGGAGATCAATTCGTCGATGCAGCAATTCACCACCACAATCTTTTTAACACCTAAGACACCAAAGGATTAACAACCAACCACTGACTAATCTTGTAATCAAAACAGAGTCTGCTTTAAACCTTACCATTTCCGATTCAAATTGAAACTGACCCAACAATTCCTTATTCTCCAAATCTTCAAAAACGCAGATTCCACAAACATTAAGTCCCTATCTCCATAACAGAACAACAACTTATATAATTAATCTCAAAGTCCAAACAACAATCAAACTCATAAATTCATAGGCCTGCATTCCTTACCGATTTTTAGTTCTGCCGAGACCACATCCTTCACCACGTACTACATCTCGCAATACCCATCACTTCTTCACCATTCCTTTAAGAATACAATCGAGATCAAGACCAGAAGCCTCCCCTTCTAATCTATATTCCCCCGTCTCCTCCGAATCCAATATTTAAATACCCTAAACAAAACATCAAATCCATTATTTCGAAGTTAAAACTCAACTGGACAAGGAAAAATGGCCTTAGGTTTGGCTTACCAAAGCGATTGGATGAGCCGACAGTATACACGGTGGAGTTATGGCTGTTTTGGATAAAGGATAGGTGCTGGTACCATGCGGCGGCTCTGGTCTGAATCGGAGGTCGGGACCATGGGGTTTTGGATAAAGGATAGGTGTTGGTACCATTTATGGAGGTAGTTTAGCTCGATTTGAACGGGAGGTTGGAGGATGAAGGCATGCAAAGCTAACTACAAGTTCCGGCAACCTCATACGACGTTTCCCGGTGTCAGAGATTGAGGCTACGGTTTGGGTTTTTCTCTCTTGAGCTTGGTGCTTCAATTTCTGGTAGTGGTGGTGTGAATCGGCGACTGAAAATCGGAGGATTAAGGAAGGTAGTGGTGTCGCAGCTTTTGGTGGTCGCATGTGGAGGCTGCCGGCGGTGTATGTAGGTGGTAAGGCTTGGGCTTGGGTCTGATTTAGGTGCTGGATCGATTGGTGGTGGCAGTGTTGTGAGATGGTGGCCGAAAATGGTGTTTCCGGTGATGGCAGAGAGAGGACGCGACCGAGAGAGAGAGGACGCGACCGAGAGGGAGAGGAAGAGAGTTTAGGGTCTCTAGGGTTTTCTATTCCTATTTATACTAGTGTATGAGAAATACCAAATTTACCCTTGTGACGAATTACGAGACTGTCTTAGCTGATTGCTTTTGGTTTTGGGCTCGTAACATTTTCTTTTATTCGTTTTTCGTCAGAAACTTCCTAAGTTACTTCTTGACTTCGTCCTAGGCCCAAAACTCGATTTCGTAAAAATTAAAAAATCCAAAACTTTGTTACAACTCGATTTATCGTATTTGAAACTTCAACAAACGGTCACCTCACTGAACTTCAGTAACCTTCTAGGCCCAAATGAAAGAATCTTGACCCAATAGGTGGTATCGACACAAAAACAATCTCTGAAATCGACTTCTTCACTTAAATCACCTTGCGAAAATCTTATTGACGAAAATTACCTTCTAAAAATTAAACAAAATTTTCGGGGGCTCATATAAATATTTTCAGATTTTTTCCCCAATTTTCCCTATATATCTCAAAATGGAAACCTTTTCCGATGGTCATAACTTCTTCATAAAAAACTCAGATTCTTACAATCCATATGTCCACGAACTCGTATTGACGCGCTCTACAACTTTCGTGAAAAAAGTTTTTACAGAATCCTAACGTATAAAAAGTCAACTCCTTTGACCCCTTGAAAATAAAAAGTTTCGAGTAATTAATCGTCCGCAACACTTTCGCTCCACCCTCGAACCATAAAATCGTACCAATGACCATTTTATTAATTTCAGGAAATTTCTGGAAATTAATAATAAATTTTTGGGGTATTACAAGTAATTTCTCTCTAGTCATTGAATTTTTTACTCATGGCTCTTTTCAGAACTTAATAAATCAAACCAACATAATCTTGATTCCAAAAATTAATAATCTTGAGCAGGTTAATAGGATAAGCCTTTGTAATGTGATTTATATAAGATTGTTTCAAAGTGCTTTTCTTTAGACTAAAACCTCTGCTAGATAAATGTATCTCTACAAACCAGGGTGCTTTTGCCCCTGAAAGATCTATTTTGGGCAACATTCGTATAGCTCATGAGTTGTTTATCAACTTCAATAGATTGAATGCTAGGTCTGGAGCTATGGCTATTAGTTTGACTTGAAAAAAAGCGTATGACTACTTGGATTGGAACTATATCAAACCTACCTTATTATCTAGATTTGGTTTTCACTCTAATTGGATTGCTTTGATAATGGAATGCATTAGTTTTGTTTCATTTTCATAAAAAAGCAATCTCATCCCATCTTGTTCCGTTATTAGAACCGAGTTGGGATTGGGGCCATGGTCATCCGGATCCATTTCAGCCCGTGCCCTTCTTAACAACAACTAACCTTTAAGCTCAAACAAACAACACACAAACAAATACAATGGGCCCAAATCCAAAGCCCCCCGCACCACAACCAGCAACCATCGACAGGAAGAACAAAGCGAACAAACACCACCCAGTCATCCAGATCAAGTAGTCGAGGAAGAGACCAAAAAGAGTAAAACTTTGAAAGCGTGTAATTGAAGAAGAGTAATTAAGAACCGAAAAAAAAAAAAAAAAATTCTAGAATCTTCCGTATTTGTTTTCAATTTATGGGCAATGAATCGTGACCGTCAAATACTCACTTTTCTTTTGACTCCGAAGCCTTGGTCAATATAAATATAGCGACTTTAGGGTTGCTCTCAACAGTACCTTCAAATCTCCCCGAGTGTGGCAAAACCCCAAATCTCCCGAATCTCTCACTCTCAAACCCTAACCCCAGAAACCCAAAACGATGTCGTCCGAGAAGAAGATCATAACCCTAAAGAGCTCCGACAACGAGACTTTCGAGGTCGACGAGGCGGTGGCCCTGGAATCGCAGACCATCAAGCACATGGTTGAGGACGGCTGCGCCGACAATGCGATCCCCTTGCCCAACGTCACCGGCGCCATCCTAGCCAAGGTGATCGAGTACTGCAAGAAGCACGTTGAGGAGGGCGGCAAAGATGCCGAGAAGGACAAGACCGGCGACTCGCCGTTGAAGGATTTTGACTCCGAGTTCATCAAGGTCGACCAGAACGTCCTGTTCGACCTCATCTTGGTTGGTTCCGAAAAACCCATTCTTTAATTTTGCTATTGTGTGAAAGATTGAATCTTTTTCTAGGGAAATTTGGGTTTAGGGTTTGTGGTGTGGGCAAAAAGGGGTTTTATCAACCTGTTCTTGAATTTTAGTTTTTGATGAAATTTTAGGTTTACTTGAGTAGCGTATGATTAAAGGTTCACTCAATTGTGGATAGTTGTTGGTAACCATTGATTAATAGGGAAGCAGAGTAAAAGGAATTTTCTTAATTGCCTACATCAATTTTCTAGTCTTGCACAATGGCTCTATGTGAAACTAAATAGAGGGGTTTTTCTTTTTGTTTTGTTCATGTTTGTTTTCTAATAACATTTAGGACTTTGAGTAATGTAAGATTGATGGTGTGATTACAGTCTGTTGAATTTGTAGGTTTACCGATTTGTTAAATGTGTGCTTAATGAGTTATGTATGAAGGCCTTTTCCTTTGTGGTTAAAAATTGATTCTTCTTGATGCTGCTACACCTTCATGGTTATTTCAACCAAGCAAAACTTATATTTTGATCCGTGTGGGGATAGCAATATTTTCCTGCTTATCTTTGGTATCTGCTTGTTTGCATGAAACTACTGTTTCTTGGCTCTTGTGTGTGTGTATTTGTATCATTTTCTTTCTTGGTCCGAATTTAAATTAGGCTTCTTGGTGCGTTGTATTGACCTGTTGGTTGAATTGTGTTTTTCAGGCTGCCAACTATCTGAACATCAAGGGCCTTCTGGATCTGACTTGCCAGACTGTGGCAGACATGATTAAGGGGAAGACTCCTGAAGAGATCCGCAAGACTTTCAACATTAAGAATGACTTCACTCCAGAAGAAGAGGAGGAGGTTCGAAGGGAGAACCAGTGGGCATTTGAGTGAAGCCAAGGGCTTTCATCTCAATGTTGATATTATGAATGAGATGGTGATAGGAATGTTGATATAGCTACTGGCCGTTCATTGTTCCCCTCTAGGGGTTAGAGGTTGCTTTTGTCTTAAATGGAATGGCATTTTCTTTTATTAGGTTGCTTAGACTAAGATGTGCAAACCTCTTATTATCTTAATATGATGCGGATTTTATCATATTTGTCTTGTCTTCTGCTATTAATATTGTTGCTCTCTTTTAAAGTGGCTTGAATGCTTTAACATTTGGTGGCAAATTACTACTCTAGAGGCTTGTTGCGGCAAGCCTTTGCCTCTTGCTTCCACTTCTTAATATTTGTCGTAGGCTCTGGATTGCAGTTTTCTCATCTTCTCCATTTCGTAACATCCTTTTCAGAAGCTGCTTGTACTTTTGTTCTTTTCTTGGTCATAACATGTTTTGCATCTTTTTTCAATATATCATTGACCAGAAGTTCAGTATTTTCATTTGGGTCGGCGGATGGTGTGGGTGGAAAAAGGCTGTTGATTTCTTCTTGCATGATAAGTCCCACGATTTTCTGCTCCCAGAGGCCTAACATGGTCTGAACTGCAAAATATCTTCAAAATCACACACGGCTCTACCATGTAGGAATGACTTCCAAATTTGAAGGCAGTTTATAGCTACTTACAAACATTAGGTAAAGTGAACGTTATCAGTGTCAGTAATTGAAATTCGTTCTGTAATTTCGACTGTAATTAGAGCTGGGTACTTGTTCATCACCATAGTTTTACTGATGCTATTTGGGTCCAAATAAATGAGTCTTTGAGCTACCCCACAGGTTTACCCGTGCGCCCTAGGATTTGCTTTTTGGTTACCTAAGGTGGCTTTAAAGGATGGAGAAGATAGGTTGTAGCTGAACGGCAAAGGGCCTAACTGTGAGTCTGTGAGATGTAGATGGACAATTGATCATCGACGGACATTTTCATCTGAAAATCAAAGCTTTAATAATGCCAGTAATACCAGAAAAATAATAAGCAACTAGCACTGTTCATTGTTAATGAAATTTCAGACCTGTCAAGAGTGATTTTAACTAGAAGACAACACGATGATCAAGGCTACAGAGATGCTCTAATGTCATTTGAAAATAGAACTGATATCAGTATTGAACTCACTACAAATTCTGAACAAAACTCATGAAGCACCAAGTATCAATGGCTTGGGATTCACAGCAGGGGCGGCAGCCTCAGGCGCCTGTTGTGCAACTTCATCATATGCCCTATTCTCCTCATTGTAGGAGTACCACAACCCCGACGGAGCTGAGCAATACAGCCCTGTAGCTGGATCATAATAGTACCCCAAGCTGTGGCTATAATATTACCCAGAAGCATCATCAAACACATATATCATTCTCCACCCCTCCACCATTATTCTCCAAACCCGGGGCAGCAGCATTCACCACTACTGCAGGCTCATCATCGTCCCCAAACATATCAAAAGCATCATCATTAGCCACACAATCACCACCACCAACAGCACTAATGGACGCAATCGAATTCGACGTCCTAGCATTAGTTTCGAGCTCCTCCAGTACCGACTTCCCTCCCCCCATTCTCGCCTTAGCCAAACTCTCATTCCCCTGTGCCTCCCATTCGAAAACCTCCTTCTCCTCATCATACACATTATTCTCCCTGTTCTTCATCATCATCAACGCCATAGCATCCTCAGTCAACTGATCAAACACCGCCTTCGTCTCCGCCGATATCTTCTCCTTCTTGTTTCGCTTCAGCCTCGTCAGGGCCTGCAACACAGTAATCTTCCCAATCTCATCGGAACTCAAATCCTGACCAATTTCATCATCACCTTCACCACCGCCACCGTTGTTCCCAGCGGAATTCTTCGTCGTTTCTGGATCAACAGGTTTGGTGATGCTATCAAGCCAAGCGTCTTTAACTTGATTCTTCTCCACGTACTCCACAAAATTCCCATCCACATCGAAATAGTCTTCTTCTCTTCACTTCTCCAAGTTAAACGGCTCAAACTGAACTCTGTCCTCGACGAAGTTGTCGTAGTCCACTCCCCGCTAACTGACCTCAGCGGCGAAGGCGTCGTCATTTGGCTACTGCGGCGCTTCGCGGGCTCTTTTGCAGCGATCGCATCGCCACTGCCACCGACTCTGGCTTGTTCGTCTTCCGGCTTCACCTTCTTCCCTTTCAGAAGCCTAACCTTCTTCGCCGGGTCCAAGTAATTACAACCGCTTGGATGAGTTTATATAAGATTCTGTTCTTTTTATTAGCATCCACCTTGGCTGCTACAAGCTTCTTTATCTTTAGCTACGGCTTCTTTCTTTAATTTCATAGACTTTGCTCCATGGCTTTCATCAATGCATCAACTTTTTTTCATCAGCATCTAGAAAAGTCACAATATGCATCAGTACATTTAAAGAGACAGACAAATACACATATTTCTTCTGAAATTCTAGAAAACTCAAAATTAAAATAAACAATTTGTGCCCTGATAGAAAAGAACTCACATCTTTAACAAAGTCATTATCAAACACATCAGCAACTTCAGCTCCGCTTCATAGTTATCATCTTCTTCCTCCTACCACAATATCCATTCATGAACGTAAATTACAAACAGTGTACAGTAGGAAAAATTAGAGTAAATAAAACTTGGAAAAGAGAAAGAGAAAAGAAGAAGAAGAAGAAGAACACTCTTTTAAGAGCCTCCTGATTCCAGAATATCTCGTCCTCTGCAGTTTCTTCATCTAGTAACTTTGTTGTTCTGAAATTATCGAAAAGTTACATTCTTGAACTTAGACTCTGACATTTCGATGCTCGAATCAATTACCTCTTCCTGCTGGTGGTGCGATTTTGTCTGCTGAAATACCCCTAATCTTTCCATTAGGCTTATAAATTTAATATCTGCTGAAATAGAAATATCTTGAAAAAGTAAGAAATTCCATTTCATAGTTATTTCTTTTGCTGCGTACGGAAAAAAAAAAAAAAAGCTAGGAACTTGCCGCAGAATATGACACTGGGAGAGGAATTGGGAGGTTTTGAAGGGAGGAGGGTGTGGAGGTTATGGAGTTGATGGGTGAGGAGGGCTTGTTGTTGGGTTGTCTGTATTTCTTTGAGTGGATGGGTTTGCAGGAGCCTTCTCTGGTTACTCCTAGGGCTTGTTCAGTTTTGTTTCCTAGTTTGGGGAGAGCTGGAATGGGAGAAAAGGTGGTGGTTCTGTTTAACAACTTACCAGCCAAGAAGGAGTTCAGGGAGGTTCATGTTTATAGTGCTGCAATTTCTGGCCTCATGTGCTCTGAAAGGTATAGCATTCCCATACTGTGCTCTATGTTTTTTTTTTTTTTCAAATACAATACTGTGCTCTAGTTTGCTTTTCAGTAGTTTCGGATATTTCATCTTTGCCCAATTTATAGTAATCTATAGTAATTGTATGGAATGAGTAAAGTAAGCATGGTAATGTTGTTATGTAATGAATTACTGAAGTTTGGATCATCGGCTTTGTGTATGCCTTTGTGTAAATCCAAAGCAATGTTACTTGCGTAATGTAAAATTGTGTTCATGTGACCTGTTTACTGTCAGCTGGAAGAAACAACGTTTTGGCAAACTTGTAGCTACTGATGGAACTTGGGTAGGCAATGCTTGCAAATGATAAGGCAACTTTCTAGAATTCATTGCTGATACGTACTGACTTATCTCAGGTATGAAGATGCTTGGAAGGTATATGAGAAGATGGAAGCAAATAATACCCTTCCAGATCATGTGATGTGTTTGATAATGATTACTATCATAAGGAAAATTGGTCGCAGTGCAAAAGATGCGTGGGAGTTCTTTGGAAAAATGAACAGGAAAGGTGTCAAATGGAGTCAGAAAGTTTTGGGTGCTCTTATAAAATCATTCTGTGATGAGAGGCTGAAGAGTGAAGCCCTTATCATTCAAATTGAAATGGAGAAGAAAGGGTGCTCATCAAATGCCATTGTGTATAATACTTTAATGAACGCGTTTTGTAATTCTAACCAAGTTGAAGAAGCTGAAGGTCTTTTTGCTGAGATGAAATCAAAGGGGATTAAACCCGCATCTCCCACCTTTAATATTCTGATGGATGCATACAGTAGAAGAATGCAACCTGAGATTGTTGAAAAGCTTTTGGTAGAAATGCAGGATATGGCATTGAAGCCAAATGTCAAATCCTATACATGTCTTGTTAGTGCGTATGGGAGGCAGAAGAACATGAGTGACATGGCTGCAGATGGATTTCTGAGGATGAAGAAAGTTGGTATTAGTCCCACTTCACATTCATATACAGCTATCTATTATCCATGCATATTCAGTCAGTGGCTGGCATGAGAAAGCTTACATCACATTTGAGAACATGCAAAGGGATGGATTAAAACCCTCCAGAGAAACATATACTGCTGTACTGGATGCATTTAGGTGTGCTGGCGACACTAAGATGTTGATGAGAATTTGGAAATTGATGATCAAAGAGAAGGTTCAGGGGACTAAGGTGACATTCAACACTCTTCTTGATGGTTTTGCTAAGCAAGGTCACTATCTTGAAGCAAGAGATGTGGTTTCTGAATTTGGCAATATTGGTTTGCAGCCAACAGTGATGACATATAATATGCTGATGAATGCATATGCACATTGAGGGCAACACTTAAAGTTGCCACAGCTGTTGAAAGAGATGGAAGTTCGCAATTTAAAACCTATCTCTGTAACTTACTCAACCATGATCTATGCCTACATCCGCGTTCGTGATTTTCAAGAGCATTTTTCTATCACAAGAAAATAGTAAAAATTGGTCAAGCGCTAGATGCCAGGTCTTATGAGAAGCTTAGGGCAATTTTTGATGTAAAACTTGCAAGAAAGAACAAGAAGGACAAGAGTGCTATACTGGGTATGATTAATAGCAAGATGGGTATGTTGAAAATTAAGAAGAAGGGAAAGAAAGATGAGTTCTGGAAGAACAGGAAGACGCGTTATGTGAGAGCTGATAATGCAGTTAACAATACTAACAACTAAATTTTGGCTTGAGACCTATCTCTGGCTCGTCAGTCTCTGGCCCTTCTAACTTTTAGAATGTTTATGGGACAGTTGTTGCATTGCAGGACAGTCTTAGTAGTACCTTGGAAAAAAGTCTGTAATCTGTACAAATTTTGTATGATTATTTGGCAGAACAAGAATAATGGCTACAGCTGATGCATGCCAGTCTCCACTGAAGCAACTAGGTAAGCTTGCATCTGTTCATATCTTGTTTTGAAATGAATTTTTCTACGTGCTTCTTGCTTTTGAATGTTTTGGAACTTGTCCCCATTCCAACCAATCTTTTCTTCTGTGTGTAGCTTCGAGTCAGCTGTCTGGCAGTGATAGAGGATTAGCTCGCTTACATATTTTCTTGTTCTTCCTCGCAGGTGATTTCTATTCCAACACCACCTTTTTGCTTGGGTTGGCTGATAAATCCCGACCTCTTCAGAATCTTCAAGAGGATAAAATGAGCAACGTAAACCCTGTGGCTGGTAATCCTTAACACCAACCAGCCACCATCATTCGAAAACTAGGAAGAATTCATCTGTCTGCTTGTTCAAGGTGACTTTCCTGCGCATTTTTATCTGATGAATGCTTTATAGAGCGTCATCATTGGAGGCACAGGATGTATACACCCTTCATCATTCTTACCCAAAAGGCCAAAAGCTTGTTAAACCTGTTATAGTTTTCAGTTTAATGAAAATTCAGCTTTCTCCTTTACTCTGTCTGATTGAATGATGCAAATCATGGTTAAAGCTAAAGCAACTTCATTCCTTACTCTATTACTGTGAGATTATACGCAGACATTGATGTCTCAATTTCTCATTTAGACTTATACGTGGTGTTGCCACACAGCTGACCCAACCATCCATTGTTGGGTTTTCTCAAGTATATGAGTGAAATTTGATGCCGTAATTACTAGGGTGAATTTCTATGCAATAAGTACATAGAGGTGTGTAAATACGCTTGCATATAATAATATACTTTATATGAAGCGTCAGTTCACTGTTACTCTATTCACAAGAGGGGGTTGAAAAGTCTCTTTTGTCCTTACTGTTCAAGTGTAACATCGAGATAGTTGAAAAGTCGTTTTCGCCCTTGGTCTTCTTGCATTAAAAGCTTGGTAATACAGAATCGTCAGATTTGCAAGTCGGCGACACCGAAAAAGAGAAAAGCTTGGTAAGGTTTTTGTGGACGGGAAAAGAAGGAAGAGAAGAAGAACAGAGACGGGGGAGATCTTGGTGATCGTACAGTGGTTGGAAGGTATTTGTTTTGAATGAGTTTTCTCCCTTTTTTTTTTTTTTTTTTGAATGAGTTGTAAGGTAACCGGTTAAAGATTAATAAAAGACTAGCAGAATAAGCCGCGTTTTGCTGCAGAATTTAGTATTATTTATATACATAAATATATCATTGATTTTGGTACAAATCACATGCGTTTTGCTTCTGGGTTTCTCAGCTTTTATCAAAAAGACTTCCTTCATTTTCCGGTTGAGAAGAATTGGAGAAAAAAAATCGAAAAGCCAAAACGATTTGGTCAAAGCCATTTCAATGCTTTTCTAGATCTCATAATAAAGCAACAATAAAATCCTGAAACTCAACATTAACCTTAATACAGAATTTCTATAAGCAAAGGCATCAATAACACTCTTGTCACCGATATAAAAGTAGACATTGATAAAATGACAACCTTTTATCACCCAGTAATAGAGTGAATTACATTTACATAATCCCTCAAATCAAAACCTGCAAATTCAAATGCAATACATACCCCCCATATTCAAAGAACAAAATCAAGGTTCCCTTAAAAAAAAAAAAAAAAAAAAAAAAAACAACAGCATTAAGATCACTATATCCACACAAACAGAATATCGAAAATAGTGTATATAGTTGTGCCTTGGCTTGGTAGAAATCTTACTTGAACTTAGTTGTCTATCTGCTTGTATTATCAGGGTAAATCGTTAAAGTCTACTAAAAAATCAGCTCTACTTGATATACCAAATGCGTTGTCAATGCTGCATGAAGATGCCAGAAAGTATGATCAAATTAAATTATTATCATTGACCACCATTATCTCATTTGTTACTAATCAGATATGGTATTAATAAATTTCAGACGATTAACTGAGAAAATGAAAAGCAATCCACCTTATCTAATAATTTCAAAACTGGGGGCAAGGAAGAGTTCCTTGAGTAGTTAAGTGTACATGTTTTTAGACGACCTTTATAAACTTGCGGTGACACTTACCTGTTTTTGGATAACTTAAAACGAAAAGTCATCAAGTCCATGTTTATCTTCTGAGAGTTCGTATCTGATGCAGTTAGGACATTTCACAGAAAACGTGTCTAATTAATTTCTGTGGCTGACCTAGCTGCTCTGTATTCATGCAGTATGTAGATATATGTAGCCAAATTCGATGCTTAGACATGATTTTGGGATTACCTAGCTGATTATATTACCCGTGATATTGGGGGCTCTATCCCAAAAACAAAGAGAAGTCATGGACAACTTATGCCACTGAGTAAGAGATTTGTATGAAGAACACATATCTAGAGGAAAAGAGGATTTCTATGAATCAAAATGAAAATGATGCTATGATACATCGAGAAAAATGAGTGAGCTAGAGTCCTTAATGCTGTAGCACTATGATCCTATCACTTAAATCAGAATGCAAACTTGAACACAATGTACCAATCCCATCCATAATACCACTTGATATAAGTATGGCGAGATATGGCATGTTACACAAAAATTGGACCAAAGCCTAAAACTTCATTCCAGGACTCCAGAAGTATGGAATCTAGCCAATCTAATCCCTCCTCAAGCGATATCAGACCCCTCAAGCGATATCAGACAATCCAAATTTAGTTGCAGCACCGATATTAGACAAAAGCAAAAAACAGAATCCCTCTTCTTCTTTTTTCTAAATTATCTGCTATCAACTGACCTTCGCACCCAACAGCTTGACCGACACACTTGATCTCTGAAACGATGAAGGTCCCAAACAATCACTAAAATCCCAAACTTAGAAAACCTCCTTCCACTTTGACAGACAATCAATAATTAACAACCAATCATTCGAACACCGAATAAGAAGATAAAGCAGAGAATTGAAGAATTACAACACTGATCTGAAAATTGAATTCAAAAAAAGCAAGATTCATAAACGCCCAACATCATTCAGAACCCAACAACAGCGATGAGAGATTAAAAAAAAGAAAAATTCCAGACCTGCAACTATTGCAGACGCAGATACCTCTCTCTCTCTACCTCTTCTGCAACAAATCCAGATCGATCACTTCTTCTTTCCTCTCACAGTCTCGCTCCCTCTCTCTGTGTTTCCTCTAGAATCCACGGACGAAATGCACACATATCTGACTTGACTATAGAAGATGGCATCCCGTAAATGAGAGAAACAGAAGGGCAAAACCGACACTTCACGTAGAAACAGTTGAATGAACAGAGATGAACGGTAACAACGATCCGGTGATGTATGTATGATTATTGAAGTTTCGTTTATGGATTGTGGTTATATCGTTATATTATGCTTAAATCAGTTAAATGTAAAATCCAGTTCAAAGTTGTAAATAACCAAGTTCATCCCATCACAGTTCAAAGTTTAACGCAGAAACATAGCCGGCACACATCCAACAGTAGTTCAAATTCCAAATTACCAAATTACAAACCAGGTTCAATTGAAAATTAAAAATATAAAAACTGAAAAGTTGTAGGTCCTCGTGAGACATTTGCAGCAGCATCTTCAGTTCTTCACTTCGGTTCTCCCCTTTTCACTCCTCAGAAGCAGAGACTTGTGTAATTTAAACAAGCAGAAATCAAGCTCAGATATTCAAAGCCACAGTTAAACAGAAATGCAGAAATAAAGTAGTGAGATTTCCCATCTATTAGATATTACCATGCCTGATGTGTGTGCTGATAGGAGTGTAAGGACTGTTCAATTCTTTTCAGCCATCCAAGATATTTCTCCTGCCGACAATAGTAGAGAAATTAGAACAGCCGGAAAAGTGAGCTTTTTCAGATATCCAGCAATAATCATAAAGCAGCTTGTGATACCAGGTATCAGAACACCTAAATAAAGGAGCACCCTTACCACATTAATTCCACAAAATGCTAAACCTAAATGCCCCTCATCATTCTCAAAAAAAAAAAAAATGCCCCACATCATAGCTACAGAGAATGCGAGGAGTGGGGGGAAAAAAAAACAGCAACAAGATGAAGAAGAAGAGCGATAGATACCTGCTCCTGTGGTAGTCTTGAGCGAAACCCACCATTGTGATACCCGGTCTGGATGATGTCATATGGCAGACCATCCAGTATTTGTATGGCCTGAAATCATAAATGGTGCTCTCAAATCAGAGTAGTTAAGAAAACCTCAAATGAAATATCAGTTCAACTGCTTGGAGATTTCAAGTAAAGAGCCACGGGAAAATAGAATATATTTACATTCTGTAGCTGGAACAGAGAGAAATTGATGAGCAAATAAATCAAACCATTACAAATTACAGAGAATAGTTCATTAGTTATTCAATAAGCTAACTGACACAGGATCTGGCATATGTACCTTAACTGGTGGAACCGCAGTCAATGTTAAAAGCTCAAGAAGATCCCTAGCCTTGGTAACAATATCTGGACCCCTAGTCCTTGAGGTGGTTGAGAATGTAATGGAACGCTCAGCCTGACCATTGTTGGAAGGGCCACCAATTAATTTGCATCATATTCTAGGTTACAAAATCATTAAGTTTTCATGTAAGAAAGTTGTCATGGCATACCTGATTAAGTGTGCACGAAATGCAATACTTTTCTAAGGAAGATTCCACCATCAGCCAAGCTTCTTGCACCAGTTTTACTGCACAGAACATTTGATGCCACGCGCAATCTACAATAACACAGAACAGTAATTAAAAAGAGCACAAACAAAATGAGGTAAAGCTTTAGAGTTTACACATGAAACCAGATAAGATATGAGAGAAAGGAAACATCCAGGTGAAAGAAGCTGGAAGATTCGGTGAATATTGTTAAAGGTCGTCTTCAGAAATGACAGAAACTTCAAAAATATTATATATCCAAGAAAAGGGGGTGATTTACAAACTTGCATTACATATTTATTACAGATGCAAGAAGGCAGCATACATGCTTACTTCTTTTCTATCAGCAGAAAATGATAAGAAAATAAAAAAGCAGCCATGGTGTAATGTGATTCAAAATTCTCAAAGTATGCCATTTCTCTACTTTCTACAAATCTTTACAAGATGTGGTTGACCCCATGACACAACTGGAAACGTAAAAGCATCTAAACTTCAATCATGTTTCAGGAAGCCACAAATATACATTATAAAACAATATTTTCAGCTTGGTTGCACTTCGAATAAGATCTTCTAATCGATTAGATTATCAGAGAAAGCAAAATTTTACAAGGTTAGAGAAAAAGAAACACAGAGTTGAGCACTTTGAAAGTTAACAGATGACAGTTTGAATAAGATTTTTATATCGGTTTCCAGTGAAAAGAACTCAGACATATCACAAGTCAAATGCGCCAGAACAACTCTACCATGTTACATTCCAAGTCAAATGCTAGGATCAGCTGTTACAGCATTGCTTGCTAAACAACTCTCCCTGCTGGTTGAACTTCAGAATGTACAAAGGTTCTCACAGTGGAGTTTATCAGAGAAACTTCAGCCATTCGCCATGAGGTGTTGCTGCGTCAAGGGATTATTCTACATCAGGATGTTCATAGCCGACGCAACAAACACAGGCATGCTGCCATCCCATGCATATAAAATGAAAAACCAGCCCTCCAGCAATCTAAAAGAACATAAGGCATCAATTAACAACTACAAATAAAAAAATAAAACTATAGGTTACATATGAAAAACCAGATAAAGTAAGAAATTAGGAAACATCCAGGTGAAGGAACTAGACAAAGCCAATGACAGTAGCTAAAGTCATCTTAGTGTCCAGTACAAAAGCAACCATGAATTAACACAATTTATAACACTCAAAATAGTCACCTTATAATACAACTGGGAAAAGAATCAAAACTAAATTTCTGCTGTCTCAGTAAGCCTCAAATGTAAGTTTTTTATTTTTATTTTTTTTTGGAAAGAAACAGCTTTTTATTTAAAAAGTAAAACAAAAAAAAATTACAAGGAGTCCGCTTTAAAGATCTAAAGAGGGAAGCTAGGGCTATAGGCTTAGCATCTCAACTAATAATACTAATCAAAGCTTAGGGGCTTACACTACAGCTGCTTGCAGTTAAGAATAATGGAAGAAAGATTATAATCCTTGAATTCCTTACAAATAGAAGCCCATAAGGTTACCCAGAACTTGACTCACCGCCACAGGTCTTCCTTTTCCACCCTAATCGATTGTATCCTCAGAAAAACATATCTTAAAAGTAAAAGAACAGAAGGACATTTTAAGCAAAGCCCTTCGCACTGTTCTTACAGCATTCCCAAGTTTGGGACAAGCCAAAACCTAGTCAACATATTCCAACATGTATTCTTAAATATCCATAATTCACACAGGACGACAGGATCAACACTATTTAAAAGTAAAAACAAAAGGTGTTGAACCTAACCTAAAACATGGACTGCTTTTCTAGATCAGGCTAATTAAAACAAAAGAACTGCTTTCAGGACTGTAAATAGTCTTACCAGTAGAGTAAATTCAAGAATGATCAGCTATTTTGCCATCCTCAGGCCATATGATTGAAATTCCCTCTCGGTGAAAGGATTCCTCCACATCAAGGCATTCATGCCAGTGCAACCACACAGACTTTTCGTAATTCTGGACAAATACAACATTGGTAAGTAGATAGTTGCACAATCCACTAGCAATCTACAAGAACACAGGAACAGTAAATTAAAAGAGCACAAACAAAATGAGGTAAAGCTTTAAAGTTTACACATGAAACCAGATAAGATATGAGAGAAAGGAAACATCCAGGTGAAAGAAGCTGAGAAGATTCGGTGAATATTGTTAAAAGTCGTCTTCAGAAATGACAGAAACTTCAAAAATATTATATATACAAGAAAAGGGGGTGATTTACAAACTTGCATTACATATTTATTACAGATGCAAGAAGGCAGCATACATGCTTACTACTTTTCTATCAGCAGAAAATGACAAGAAAATAAAAAAGCAGCCATGGTGTAATGTGATTCAAAATTCTCAAAGTGTGCCATTTCTCTACTTTCTACAAATCTTTACAAGATGCGGTTGACCCCATGACACAACTGGAAACGTAAAAGCAACTAAACTTCGATCATGTTTCAGGAAGCCACATATATACATTATAAAACAAAATTTTCAGCTTGGTTGCACTTCGAATAAGATCTTCTAATCGATTTGATTATCAGAGAAAGCAAAATGTTACAAGGCCATGTCAAGAAGGCAGTTAGAGAAAAAGAAACACAGAGTTGAGCACTTTGAAAGTTAACAGATGACAGTTTGAATAAGATTTTGATATATCACAAGTTTCTAATCCACTAGAGAACCAAAACTCTCATTTACAACCTAGGAAGTAATCAAACTACAACATCTTAATATTACACTCTACAATTACCCCCAATTGCAACCTAAACCATCAAATCAATCGCAAGAAACCCCAAATTCCTTTCAAACAAATTAACACAATTCAAAAGCTAAGCAAGAATTCGAAGCAGATAGAGACGAACCTTGATGGTCGGGCGGGGCAGGGAGGTGGCGCGACGTCTCCGGCTTGTGCCACCGCCGCGGCGCGTCGTAAACGATCGGGCGCGGGCCCTATAAATTAACGATCTGGCACGATTTAGGCTCCGCCACCACGGTCTCCAGCAGGTCGGCCGCCTCGATCTCCGATTTCCGCATATCCCTGATGGTGTAAAAGCCGGTACGCCTGATAATAAGATTTGCAGCGGCCTCGAGTTTGGCGCGGATAGCGAAAGCGTGTTCAGGGCAATAGAAAGGTTCCAACTTCCTGTAGCAGTGACGTAGCGTCTGCTCGTTGTCGAGGTGGTGAAGAATGAAATCGCGAGCCGCCTTCACAGCTCTGTACAGAGGGTGGGCTCGGGCTCGGGCTAGAGCTTGGGCCGCCGCATGGGCCTGGTCCTGGGCCTGGGCCTGGGTAAAAACACGGTAAGAAAATATGAAAGAACCGATCTTGATGCGTAATTAACCGTAAAAATCCACAGCACCGGCACTTACCTCCGCTTCGCCGGCGGACGTTGCCGAGAAGTAACGTCCGGCTCCGGCTTGATTTTCGTTCGGATGGTTCATCGCGATCGCACCAGACCTGGAATTCGGAGTGGGTTGAGACAGAGAGAGAGAGAGAGAGAGAGAGAGAGAGAGAGAGAGAGGTCGTTGAAGAAGAAGTCGGAAATTTCTTGAGGAGACGGGTTTACGAAGCAGAAGAATTGTGAGTGGCTTGAGGAGGAGACGGTTTACGAAGCAGAAGAACCGACTATCACTCTTTTTAATTTCCCGCCAAAAATCCGTTGTAACAACTTGGGGCCACTGAGCTGGCCCACTACCATTTGCCAATTGTAACGGGACGGCCTTGTGGATTATTCGTTGTCGTTTGGCCCGACCCACGTTTTTACTTACATATAGGGCGCATTTGTTAATCAACTCGGCCCCAAGTCATGCACCCACGTTCGAGTCGTGGTGTGGACCATTTTCTTTTTTATCCCCAGTCGTCTTTTACTTCCCACATACTGGGCTCACATACATACTCCTCCTCCTCTTCCTCCTCCGCTCCTTCTCCCAATGCATATTGGGCTCCAAGTTGAACCTTGGGCCTCTCTCTTGTGTCGCTTAGGATTTAATTGGTCATTGGATTTTGAGTACCGATCGCAAAACAATATGTAGAGCATGACCTAATACTCTCTAACCAACGTAAAAGAAGTACTAATTACACTAGCCAATTCCCATGCTGTTGCTTCCTTATATATAGGGCGCATTTGTTAATCAACTCGGCCCCAAGTCATGCACCCACGTTCGAGTCGTGGTGTGGACCATTTTCTTTTTTATCCCCAGTCGTCTTTTACTTCCCACATACTGGGCTCACATACATACTCCTCCTCCTCTTCCTCCTCCGCTCCTTCTCCCAATGCATATTGGGCTCCAAGTTGAACCTTGGGCCTCTCTCTTGTGTCGCTTAGGATTTAATTGGTCATTGGATTTTGAGTACCGATCGCAAAACAATATGTAGAGCATGACCTAATACTCTCTAACCAACGTAAAAGAAGTACTAATTACACTAGCCAATTCCCATGCTGTTGCTTCCTTATATATAGGTCTTGACTTACATTGTAGTCTACCATTTGGAGCTTCATTTCTCTCAACTATTTATCAAAATTCCATGTCGACAAGTTGAAAAGGTCAATCTAGACTTGTCACTACACACACACACACATATATATAGGACCTCCCTAAACTTTTTTTTTTTTATAAAGGGGTTTGGAACACAGCCTAACTAGGAGGCTCAGTCTCACGTCCGGTTCCATTTATTATATTAATAGTAAAATTTTGCAACCGGGAGGGGGGGGACATAAAACCTGAACCCCGTGCTACAGCAGAATAATGACAATAATCATCATAGAGTACATCCTGAATAATAGCAAGAGTCTCATCTAACCATACCTGATCAAATAAACCAACACTAACAAGATGTGTTAAGCGATCTGCTACACCATTTGCTTCTCTATGCTTGTGTCGAATCTGGATAGACTGAAAAGCCGACATGTAAGCTTTACAATCGTCCAAGACACGACCCACCTCGGATAAGTCATCCTCATCTCTACTCAGGGCAGTAATTAATATGATAGAGTCACTTTCAATATTAACATATGTCCAACCTTGGTGGATACCAAGTAAAAGACCCGCTCTACACGCTTCAACCTCCATATGTAAAGCGGAGTGAGCATGTAAAAGAGGTCTAGCTAAAGATGCAATTCCCACACCTGCATCATTTCTAACGACTACCCCAATACCTCCACAATTATTTGCAGTCCAAAGCGCCCCATCAACATTAATTTTGAGTCTCCTACTTGGAGGGCATTCCCATTTTGTCTTCAGACGCTTCTGCTTCACACTAGGCTTATAGTGATATTTTTAGAAATCTCTCAAATATTGCCCAACCCACTGAGCCAAGTAAACTGGATTAAGCACAGCCCCTTGCCACAACACCTTATTTCTTTCAGCCCCGACGACCCATAAAGAAGTGCAAAACAAGTCTTGCTCCTCAATAGACAACGTATCAATCATAGACCACATCCATTCACATAAAGTTGGAGCAGGATGATTATTAAGGAGCTAGCTTCAGTGGGCCCTCCAACCAAAAAGATTTAAGGGCAGTACATTCTTTGAAGAAAAATTATTGGGTAGGGGCTGCCACGTGGTAGGGCAATATGGCCCACCAATCAAAACCCCAAAAAAAAATTTCTTGTTCCAAAACTGTCCTCAGTTTTTAAGATAAAATAACTAAAATACCCCCTTGCTAGATTGGAGGGCCTCACTGCCCCCACCACATGGCAGCCCTACCTAAGACTTTCTCTTCTTTGAATATGTGGAGACTAGTTTTTGCCTTTAAGTTACAAAAGAGACAATTATAGTCTACTATACATACCTTGCGACAAAGTAGAGCAGTACGAGTTGGCAAAATGTCATACAACTACTTCCAGACAAAAACCTTGACTTTGGCCAGTACATGCATCTTCCATACTGCCGCCGAATACCTACCCAACTGCCCACCTGCTACAATGGCCTCATCAACGGGTCGGGCCGAGCCGGGTCTTACTCCATTTTTAAATAGTAACGAGCCGGACTGGGCCGAGTTTTTTGTAAATTGAAGGATCCAAGCCCATCCATTTAATGCGGGCCTCGGGGGCTTTTTCGGGCAGGCTGGGCTAAGCCTTGCGGGATTTTTTGGGGCGGGCCTTGCGGGCTTTATTTACAAATAAATCTTTAAATATAATATTTTTTATAAACTTATATTTATATATCATACACTTCAAAGAGTAACCTCTATAAATTCAAATAAAATGAAAAACCGACCGGTTGATGTGATTATTACAATAAATTATGAGTGTGGTAAAAAATTTAGCTAATTTCACCATATTTTCGAATCCGATCGAATTAGTCAACCGTTGTCACTTGTATGTCTTCTTGGTTGACCAATGACATAACGACCGCGAAACGTGCTTATTTTTTCACATCACGTATGTAAATATTCAGTCAATGGATGTGTGTGGAATAACATAAAATTTTCAATTTTAATTACAAATACGTTAGCCTATACCAATTTGTCACCTAAAGTTGTATGACTTATACATTGCATTTAAATTGTTGAGGTTCATTCTAAAGCAACCATGAAGTGGAAGATGAATTTGGAGAAACCAACCGCTTGATGGAGATATTGTAATGTTTTATGGTGGTTGTAAAAAATTCAATCAATTTAGTTCTCGTTTCGAATTCGATCAACTAGGTCAAACTTAGATACTCTTATAAACCTATATTTATATATCATACACTCCAAAGAGCAACCTCTATAAATTCAAATAAAATGAAAAAACCGACCGGTGGATGTGATTATTACAATAAATTATGAGTGTGGTAAAAAATTTAGCCAATTTCACCATAATTTCGAATCCGATCGAATTGGTCAACCGTTGTCACTTGTATGTCTTCTTGGTTGACCGATGACATCACGACCACGAAACGTGCTTATTTTTTTACATGACGTACGTAAATATTCAGTCAATGGATGTGCATGGACATAAGATAAAAATTTCAATTTTAATTACAAATACGTTAGCCTATACCAATTTGTCTCCTAACGTTGTATGACTTATACATTGCATTTAAATTGTTGAGGTCCATTTTAAAGCAACCATAAAGTAGAAGATAAATTTGGAGAAACCAACCGCTCGATGGAGATATTGTAATGTTTTATGGTGATTGTAAAAAATCCAACCAATTTAGTTCTCGTTTTGAATTCGATCAACTAGGTCAAACTTAGTTACTCTTATAAACTTATATTTATATATCATACAGTCCAAAGAGCAACCTCTATAAATTCAAATAAAATGAAAAAACGGACCGTTAGATGTGATTATTATAATAAATTACGAGTGTGGTAAAAAAAATTAGCCAATTTCACCATATTTTCGAATCCGATCAAATTGTTCAACTGTTGTGATTTGTTTATATGCACACATTCTATATAGAAGTATGAGAACTTCCACACACACACACACATATATATATATAAACATACAGATACACGTATATATATATATATATATATGTAGATATGTGTGTGTGTGTGAGTGTTTATATATGTGTGTGTGTATATATATATATAAACACTCACACACACACATATCTATTTTATATATATATATAAAATAGATATGTGTGTGTGTGAGTGTTTATATATATATATACACACACACACATATATAAACACTCACACACACACACACATATCTACATACATATATATATATATATATATATATATATATATATATATACACACACACACGTATCTATTATATATATATATATATATATATATATATAAACATACACACACACACATATATATATATATATAAACTAGTTTACGGGCTTTTACGGGTCGGGCCTAGCAGGCTTTTGGTGGGCCTGGCCTATGTGCTGGGTCGGGTTTTTGCAGGCTTTTTGACGGGCTGGCCGGGCTTTTGGCTCTCCGGGCCTGCGGGCCTCCATCGGCTCACTTGATCCTCAGGCTTTTTGATGAGGCCTATGTAGCATTACTAGAAGAAGAGGCAGTTGACGAAGCGTCTCTAGCTTTCCTCCAGGCAAAATACCCACTTTTAACATTGTAACAGCCCTTTTTGTCAAAATGTCAAACCAAGCGATCTTCTATATGTCTCAAACTCAAAGGTATACTGGCAATGACATCTACCTCATGAGGTGTAAAGAGTTCCTGAAGCAAATCCAGCTACCAGGCATTAGCATCAGGATCGATCAAATCTGTAACCTTCATACCTTCGAGGCCCTCCATGGGCAAAGAGAACGGTTTGAAATTATAAGGCACCAGAAGCCAGTTATCATCCCAAACAGAAATATCATGGCCACTACCAACTTGGAACCTCACACCTGTACACAAAACTTGCCTACCCACCAATATACTTCTCCAAGTGTATGAAGCCCCAGCCTCCAACCTTGCATCCAAAAAACCTGTATTAGGGAAGTATTTAGCCTTTAATAGCCTTGATAGCAAAGAGTCTGGTCTTTGGATGATGTGCCAACCCTGTTTAACTAATAAGGCTAAATTAAAATCATGCATATCCCTAAACCCCAAACCACCCTCCCTCTTCGAAACACAAGTTTATCCCAAGATAACCAATGGATCCTCCTTTTACCCTCCACATCCCCCCACCAAAACTGGGCCATCAATCTATGCATCTCATTACATAGATGTTTCAGTAATTCGAAACAATTCATTACATAGGACATGATAGCCTGCACCATGGCTTTGATCAAGATTTCCTTCCTTGCTGCACTGAGAAATTTATCTCGCCATCCATGTGTCCGTTTTTTCACTCTTTCTGTCAAGTACCCAAACGGCTCCTCTTTCGAATAACTTAACTCAACCAGTAAACCCAAATACTTATCATGTTTATCCACTCTTTGTACCCCTAACAAATCCGCCAACCTTTCCTGTTCATCCAACGAGACATTCTTGCTGAAAGAGATGGAACTTTTTTGGAGATTAATCTGCTGCCCAACAGCCATTTCATACAAGTGTAGTACCCCTTTCAAACTAGCACAATTAGTAGTCTCCGCTTTACAGAAGATAAAAGAATCGTTTGCAAAGAAAAGATGGGATATGCTAGGCGCACCAACACAAATTTCAACCCCTCGCAACCTTCCATGTATCTCCTCTGCACTGATGAGTCGTGAAAAAGCTTCTACACAAAAAATAAATAAATAGAGTGATATAAAATCACCCTGCCTCAAGCCCAGCTCAGGTTTCAAGCATCCACGAGGTTCTCCATTCAGAAGAAAAGCATATGCCACAGTAGTTACACATCTCATCAACTGTCTCACCCAACCCTCACAAAAGCCCATCTGTAGCATAACACCTTCTAAAAACTTCCACTCGACCCTATCGTAGGCCTTGCTCATGTCAAGCTTGAGAGCACAATACCCCTTCTTTCCGCTTCTTCTATTCTTCATAAAGTGTGCAATCTCAAACGTAATTAAAGAATTATCTGAGATCAATCTTCCGGGGACAAAAGCGCCTTGAGACAGAGGGATAATTGAGTATATCAGAGGCTTGATACGATTAGCTAACACTTTTGACCCAAGCTTGTAAATCACATTACAGTTGACTCATATATTGTGGCACCTTCACCTTGGAATTAAAGTAACAAAAGTATTGTTTATAGACCCCATCTTCTCATCCAAGGCCAGAAAGCATTTAATAGCTTCCACGACATCCACTCCCACAATGTCCCAAAACTGCTGGTAAAAAAAAGGAGAAAAGCCATCGGGTCCTGGTGACTTTGCTGGGTGCATCTGCTTCAGCACTCGAAACACTTCATCATTTGACACTTCCCGCAAGAGCTCAGAGTTAACTTCTCCCGTAATCACTGTAGGGATAGCATCCAAAATAGTCTGAAAGGTCTCTGGCTTGGAAGACGTGAAAAGACCTCAAAAGTATTGTAACACAATCTGCTCAAGTTGGCCATCCTCAGTACACCACGTCCCCTCATCGTTGAACAACCCTGTAATGGTATTTTTGCGTTTACGATTCGTAGCTCGTTGATGAAAAAATTTGGTGTTAAGCCAATTTGGTGATCGTTAAGGCATCCAAAACTGCAATGCACACGAAAGAACCGAATATGTCGAATCGGAACCGTTCGTGTATATTGTTGTAAATTGCAGTTTTGGATGCCTTAACGATCACCAAATTGGCTGAAATTTTGCAGAGTTGATCTATACATTAGGACCTAAAAACTGAACGGTTAGGATATGAAAATGTGATCGAAAGTGGGTCAAATATGGAAATCCGTACCATAGAAAAACTGCGGACGTCCGCAGTGGAGAAGCTCTGTATATGTGTGTGTGTGTGTGTGTGTGTGTGTGTGTGTGTGTGTGTGTGTGTGTGTGTGTGTGTGTGTGTGTGAGTATTTGAATTGATCGGTAATCATTTACTAACAAATCACAATAACACAAAGAGTTGTTCGTACATGTTGAGCAAAAGTTGTCAAGAAATAGTAGCAAATCCTTGTTGTCTTATTTTCAATAAACCAAGAATCTAAGATCATTTGATTATGTCATGTTTTGCAGTGTTGTCGTCTTTTCTTCTTTGATGATTATGTTGATAGAGAAGTAATGAGATAGAAAAATTTGTAGAAGTTGACTTAGAAAAATTTGTAGAAGTTGACCGGTGCCGTCATTCAGGTATTGGAGTCTTGAAAAAGCCTTTTTCCGACATCCATGCCACTATATCCCTCAATAATTTCGACACCCCAAAAACCTCCTCCAAACACATCACCTTCTCTCAAATTAGCTTACGTACTCACCAAACGACCTCAATCTTTAACCAACTTTTCCTTTACTACTCTAGTTATGTTTCGGTCTTTTGTTGGTTCTTCAGTTTATGTTCATGGCAGTTAATTTCTGGAGAAAATTAGATATAAACCCAAATATTCAACCTTTTATTAGAAAAAACTCATACGTACTTTTCTTTTAATTTACACCCAAGTTAGATTAATAAACCTTCCATATGTAGTGTATGCCTACTAGGGCTACACGCGGATTGGATTGGATCGGTTTTGACTTCAAACTTTCGTCTCTATACCAAAGTAAGCGGTTTAGACATTTTAGAGAACTGATCATTGAAAAAAATAAGTTTAATTCGATTCAATCCAATCCATTTAAAGGGGGTTTGGTTCGGTCGGTAAGACGGTTTTAGTCTATATAGTATTAACGTTTTATTTACGAAAAATTAATAGTAAAATACTAAAACTCAATCTCAAAAATAAAAATTTAATAATTAAAATCTAAAACTAATATTTAAAGAACAAAATCCAAAATAGTTTCTAAATGATTCACCGGTTAGCCATTAACACTAACCTAGAGTTGTGAATACTAAACTAATATGAAATCAAAATGTAGAAGCAGGCCCGCAATAGCAGCATCTCAACGACTAGCAGAACACCTTAGCAGCAGTAGGATCACGATTCACGAGCAACGTCTAATCAAGTGAGTAGCATAGACTAGAATAGCACATGACTCTTCTTCAATTTACAAAAATTACTGTCCGGGCTTCATACATTTCCCATCTGAGAATATGAAATATGTGTTTAGTTAAACTAGCAACAAAGTAACAACATATCAATAGTCAATACGCAACACAATAGCAAAATCAAAGCCTCCACCATTTTTGAGTGCACTGTACATATTCCAAGTTTCCAAGTTAGATTAATTAAACAACAAAAGAGCAAAAAAATTATTGTACCTATTACTTAGTCTGATCAGAGACTAGAGTTCCATCTTGAGTTTTGTCTTGAGATCCACCTTGAGGGGCTCCATTTTGTTCAGCTGCAAGAGAACGCAATACATTTAAATATATGCCTATCTAGTATAAATAAAATCAGATTAGCTGCAAATTAAATTGAAAATAGCACTTACCAGCTTCCAATGCTTCATAGAACTCTAACTCTTCCACAGTGGGATCCTTATAGAAGGAATTCTCCCCGTCTTTTAACCAATTTTGAGTGCAAATCAAAGCCTCCACCATTTTTGGAGTTAACAACTAATTCCTATTCCATTCCTCAGACTATCACACTCTTTCGGATGCGTGCAGTACACTGACCGGATGTATGAGGATAGGCCGGACATATATACTCAAATATTCTTAGAACTCTGTGCGGTGGTGGTGTGCACTAATACTGCGCTATGTATATGAGCATTTATCAATATGCATTCTTAATTCGTTGTTGCTAATATTGGGACGGAAAGATTAGTAAACCCATGCATTGTAGACTTAAAAGCCTAATTAGACGTGACTTCGGTTTGCTTTTAACGGTTGATGTCTAATCTGTGATAAATAGGAATTCCTGATAGAATGAGATTAGTGAAAAGACATGTTGGGCCTTCATTATGATCTGTTCCTATCTAGTTTAGGAGAGGATTAGTCCTCTATATAAAGGACGGTTTTGAACTTTTGATAACACATTCAAAATTTGAGAAACAGGTCTCGAGTGAGCTGAGAGAATATGCGACCGTTGAAGCATGTCCGTCGCCAAACCTGGTCTGTTCTACCGCCGGAACTCTGGGAGGAAATCTATAAGCGACTGCCCGCCATGTCTGATCGAATTCGTTTTGCTTCAATATGCAAGGATTGGCTCTCCGTCGCCGCCGCCAAGCCTCCTCCTCCTCCACCTGTGCCGGAGTCATGGCTCCTGTTTCGCGGCACAAGTAAGTTTTTGTCTCTCCCACAAGAAAGAGTGTACAGATTCTATAATGTAATACCACCGAAAGAACATATAATTGTGGGAGCTTCCAATGGTTGGGTGCTTACTGAACATCCCGAATGCTATAGGTTCCTTACCCTTGTGAATCCAATCTTGAATGCCCAAATTATGCTACCAATCCTACCAAAAATACATCATGACCTAGGAGACATGAAGAAACTTCTTGTAGCAACCTTTGGTGATAATTCAGTTCTCCCAGCTGGTGTGTTTATACATACTCAATGGGATTCTCTTATTGTATGTACTTGTGACAATGGGCCATGGAGGAACGCCCTCCACGAGGTCTTCAATGATGTGTTATTTTACAATGGGAAAATATATACACTGGAGATCCAAAAGTCCAAGACAATTGTTACTGCTTATAGCTTAAATGAACAATTGCAGCCCCTTCTAAGTCGCAGGTATGTTGGTCAAGACATAGAAACCGAGACAAGGGTGGAGGCCTGCTTGGTGGAGTCTCGTGGAGATCTCTTGCTCGTAAAGAGACAATTCTCGCAGCGAGGGCAGACGACTGGATTCCAGGTCTTTAAACTACTGCTTGTAGAGGAGGATGGTTCCGCGCGCTGTGTCAAGTTGCAAAGCTTGGGGGATCAAGCATTGTTTTGGGGTAGAGATGGCTGCATTTCTTTACCTGCAGCTGGAAGATTTTCACTATTTGAAGAGAATCACATATATTTCATGAACATATTATATAAAATTGGTGTGTATTCTCTAAAATATGAGCGAATCAAACGATTCCACAATCCACCACAAAAATTCTTCCGGCAAGAATCAACCTGGTTTGTCCCCACGACTAAGGATACCATCGTTGGTCTGAATAGGATAAACGGGAACTAAATCCTCGAATTTATATCTTAGATATTTGTGTGTCTACATCTTTCAAGCTTCATGGCCGTTTCATTTTTGCTTTGTTGCTCTTTTTCTGTATGGCCTGTGCCAATTGTTTTTTATCTAAGCAGTTTTATTAATTTCATGTTCACCCACCTCTCTGTTGGTTCAGAGAAAAAATAGATTATCAAGAAAAAACAATATGGTATGTACATCAGTATATTGAACTTCTCTGCGATCGTGTTTTACTTGCCTCTTTTGTGAACAAAATCAGTGCTTAGTGTTAATTCTTGCTGCATCTTTCCCATGTTTCTTTTGTATTACAATTGGGGCTTCAATACTACTATTCCACAAGGAAATTCACAACAATGAAAACAACGATTTTTTTTTTTTTAACATGAATTAAAACAAGGATCTAAGCCCAACTTCAGTGACATGTTTTCCTGTAAGTTTGTAACGGAATGGCTGGCATTTGCAAAGGTGAAAAACAGGCGTCATTCAAAGTTGTTCTACGTACTATTGCTGGAGCTACCAATTTCAAAGTTCTATCTTGCTACCACCACCAGGCTCTTTTACTTCAACAACTTCAACTTTGGCCTTCTCTTTACCCTTTTTCACATCTCAACCGCCAGCCCCTACTGGCCTGGTTACATATATCTCTGACAGGGCGGGCCCTGAGGGCTGTCCCCTCAGGCCATCGGCTCCCTGGGCCTCTGGAGTGTATGTATGTATGTATGTATAATTTGTTTGCGTTTTCCAAGTCAAATGGCTCGTTGCTCCAGCAGAAGTGAAGCCTGTCTATGTCCTCCGCACTAATGTTTGAATCCCAGAATCCCGCCTTCTGTTCTACTTCCCTATTCTAATTTTTTTTCACTCAGTCAAGCGACTTGAGGAGGGCCCAAATCGGTGCTTCACCCTGTCAGATTGAAAAAATAATCACTGAAGTTACTTTTTCTTAGATCTTTTCCTTTTTCATATAAACTTTTCCTTTCCTTTTCCATATAACTAACTAGTTTTGTTATTTTGTAATTCACAAATTGATGTAGGGAATAGTATTCATATACTTTTGTTTTGTTATTAATTTCATATTTATTTTTATTTAAAATACATGATTTTGTATTGTTGTTTGGCTCAAGATATATATATATATATACACACATATATATATATATATATGTAGACACCCACACACACATATATACGTATATATGGATGTCACATTTTATTCTTCTTCTCCTTAGGCCGGTAGAATCTCAGGACCGGCCCTGCTCTTTGATAGCCGTAATAGTATATATTATTGATCCTCTGCATCTCTATTCTAGTCAAGGAGCTGTGCATCTCGTGTAAATGGTGTCATATTTATCGTTCAACTCATAAGCAATACAAAAGGCAAATAATCACACTGACATGCATAACGTATAATTAATTATGCGAGTCCGCCGATGCCTCTTTGAACAATCTTTGAAACCTAAATCTGAAGTTTTCTTTCCGAGTGACCACAATCTCTGTAGAGCAATGTATAAATCAGTTCACTAGGTAAGGTGCTGCACTCGATAAGTTCGTTTCTCACTGAAAAAACAACAGGTAAGAGAAACCCTCTTGATCTTACTCAGTAGCTAGCTGGCTGCAAGGCATCCTTGGTTTTCACGCCGCACTTTTCTCCTTCATTTTCCCTTCTCGGTCACTCCCACCCCTCTGTCCTCCGCTCCCTATCCTTTACCTTCTCCGGTGCTCCCCAACATCCATACCATATCCAGCATTGAGGATGTTTCATCGTGCCCGCTGCTGCAGTTGCTATGCAGGGTTAGGATGCATGAGCCCTTTGATCCGGCCATCATCGCTCTCCATCATTTCATGCAGATTCTTCAGAATTGGCCGGTGCCAGAGCGGAACTTGGTGGTTTGCAAATGGCCCAAAGGTTGGTTTCTCTTCTCCTTCATTGAATCGGGAAACAAGCGACGGGCGTTGCCAAAGTACTTGTGGTATTATCGGATGGCTATGCTGGTTTTGGCCGATTATGATGAAATTGGCAAGGTGACGGCAATGCTACCTAACCACCTTCCGGTTTGGGTGCAAGTTATTGGTTTGCCGCTTGCCTTTACTACGCCAGCTTGGCTCGGAAGGTTGGGTTGTGTTTGGGCCCGTGTGGTGCATGCGGATGAGCATTGTCTGTTGTAAATTGAAGTTGTTCGGGCTCTGGTGGTGATGGATCTAGACAAACTTTTCCCACCGTTTTACACGTATTATTTGTTGGAATTTTTTTTGAAAGAGCTGGACTTTGAATATGTAACATATTGTCTATGCAGGTTTGTCTAGATCCATGGGTTTTGTTGTGTTTGGATCCTCCCAAAGTCCAGCCTTCACTGCAGGCTTCGAAGGGACCTTGCTTACTGCCTCCAATGGGACCCACTCCCCCTCTGGCTTTACCCCAAAAATCCCCTGTTTCCTTGCCATTGGCCATTTGGCCAAAAAAAGAGTTAACAATATTACTACGAGAGTACTAAAAATATGTCGGTGCTTAATTTTAAAACGTAAGGAAAAGTATTGTAGTCCGAAAAAAGAAGTGACCTAGCGCTTTGCTAGGGTTTGAGAGAGGCTCCCTTTGCGGCGTGAATCTCTTGTCCTTTCTCCGTTTTGTCAATGGAGATCAGGCAGGCTTTCGTCTACTAATCCTTTATGTGTGTTTTGCGTTTAGCAATGACTGCGGTGCGGAAGTTGTGGGTTTGGATCCAAACAAGTTCTTTGGAAGATTGATCCTGGTGGTGATTATGGGGGAGGGGAGTGGCGGGTTGGTGCCATGTATGGTTCATGTTTCTCAGTGGTGGAAGCTGGATCCGACTTGGCTATTGTCAGGTCAGAGGACTGCAGTGCAAGTGGGGTGGCGTTGCCGGCCTCCCCTTCTTAATTCTTTTGTTGGTGGCGTCGATTGTGCTGCACAAGGGCTATGCTTCTGATCCTCTGACGGTAGTGGAGCTTCAGTGGCTGTGGCGGTGCGGTGTTTGATTTTAGATCTCGTGCAGCCACGTACTGGGTGTTTCTACTTGCTTGTCGGCTATGGGGTTGGAGGTTTCCAGGGCAACGGTGTTCCTACTTGGGCTCTCTGGTTGGGGATCGATCTCGAGATGGGGATGCTCAACGTGATGGCTATTTAGGCTATGCTGGTGATGGCCTGAAGGACGTCAGTAGGGGCAGCGGTGTCTTTTCCGGCGATGGCGACATGCAACTTGGTAGCGGCTATGTTGAGGAGCAGCTGTTTGCTAGGGTTTCAGAAAATTTGGGCTGTTAGGCTCAAGTATTGAGCTTAGTCTGGACTGGGATGATTTATGTCCATATGGGCTCTGGGGTTTTATTTTTTATTTTTATTTTGGGTCTTCCTCTTTTTATACAAATTGAGGATGAACCTATTTTAGTTTAATCTTTGTTCTTAGGTCGCAAAAACAATGCCTTAGTTGTTACCTTTTATGTCTGTTTCGAGATTTTTTGTTTTTGTTAGAATAATGGTGCATGAACTTCCTAAAAGGTGGGTGTATTAGGGACTTTCTGGGATACTATTCGTTTAGAATAGGGTTTTGTTGAGGTTCTAAGGAACGATTGCTTTCTGTCGACCCTATTGGGGTGTTTTGTTCTTGTACTGCTTGCTAAATTTAATGAAATGGCTGACCTATTTTCGTTCAAAAAAAGAAGGAAAAAAAATTAACGTAAGGAATCCAAGTGTTGAATGAGTAGATTAGCCAAAAGGTGTTTGTAATAAAAGCTCTAACTCACTGTATGTAATTTTTTTTTTTTTTGGGTGAAACTATCTTGTGTATTCAAATTGATATTCACACCACTTTTTGACAAACCACAATTAATCCCTTCGTTCTTATACTTTATTAAGTTGATCTTTTTGTTATTTCAAATTTCGCAAATGCCCTGCTTTTGTCTTGTTTCCATCTTCCTGTTCCTCTTTCTTTGATCATTTCGCAAATGCCCAACTTCTCTCCATTTGTTGTACCCACGTTCATTATATTCGGCTCTTCTCCCTCAACTTCCCAGGAATCTGAAGATCAATGAAACTTGGGCACACCTAGTCACTAGTACTGATGGCTTCATGTCATCTTGTTTGGTTGTCAAACTAGTTCAAGAACAAATCTAGATCAACTTACCTTAACATTGTTTTGGGTATTCGTTAGACCATTGTAGATTTGGATATGCATGTTCTAACTGAAACTATTTTTCTGCACAAATTGGAACTTACATACAATACGTTATGCCGGCATGATGAACAACCGAAGATATGAGCCATAAGATGCTATGGATTCATTGATCAACAGAGAAATCCAATCAATTAGTACCAAAATATGCTATCGTCATATCTCATGAAAACACTTGACACACTGTTCAGAATCTCACACAGCAGATAACTAATCAATACAAATATACAAAACATTTACCCGTCTATCAGTTCTTGAATAGCATTCCTGGCCTGACCCAGATGGTTAATGTGCTGAACTTCTGCGGCCCATATATGTTGCATGGAATGCATAAACATCTCCACTTCCACAAGGTTCTCTCTCTTCAATCGCCTGACAGCATCCAAATCCATCATACTAGCACCAATGGTCTGCAACAAACGAAAAAATATCTCACCTCGCAGATAATTTGGACATGCACGGAAAGGTTTAGTGGAGAGCCAACTATATTTTATGAACCAATTCCAAATTGAAAACCAACTAACCCAAAATTTGCTGAAGCAAGCATTGAAGACTATAAACTTTAGAAGGTTTTCATCATAGCTGCTGAGGGCATTATCTGAACTCACAGACACAGCGAGATCTTGATAAGACGAATCAAACATTGATCCATAGTTCCTCACTACAATCCGATGATGATTATCTAAAATTCTCTCGAGATGATAGATAGTGGAACTCCATGAATTATTGTCCGTTCTGACCCACTTTAAGGTCCAGCCACTATTTTCAAAAGCCAACCGTGGGAATTCTTCATGCAACCTCAGCAAGGTTGCTGCTCTTTCAGCATTAGCCCAACAACAGCATGGAGAAGAACCATCGTCTGCATATTAAAGGTAGAGATTAAAACAATATCAACTAATGCCAAAAGGAGTACAATAGCAACATAATTTTTGTTCATCTAATTCATCACCAAGCAAGCAGACTGCTTCCTAGTGTTGAAGATAGTCCCCAATCTGGATATCATTTTGTTAATACTGACTAAAAAGTAGCACCACCTGCATTATGCATACATTGTCCGCATGTGTTGATATTTAAACATGGCTTTACAATTTTACAGACTTCGCCATCATCTAGAAACATATATTAACAAAGGGAGAGATGGTATTCAACAGTAGAATTTACATTTAAAAGGCTATAGGTAGAAAGGCCTTAAAAAAATAAAAACAAATAAATTAATTAATAAATAAATAACTAGTTTACAAATTGACAAGGCCATTTAGAGAGCATGCCATGTGTTTCACGCTAAATGCCATCAGTTCATTCCAATAATTTAACACGGGCATTCCCGTACCACCACATCAGATTCTGTAACACTAGCATCGCTATTTGCATTTATGGGATATAGTGTTGGACTTCATCCAAATCACATTCAGTTTTCTTAAAGAACCTGGAAAAATTCAAGGGATAAAGAAATTTAACAAATGAAGACAGAGAGAGCAAACTTCGAATATTTTATCATCTTTTTACACCCCCAAGCAAACTCCATAATAATCTTTCTGAAATAAATCAATAGATTACCTAGAACAAAGCCAGCAAGTGGGACGTCAACAAGATGCTGCCTCAAGTGATTTTTTAGTTGATAATTGACATTTCTACTTTTCTTCTCTAGAACCAGGAAATGGATAGCAACAACCTATAGAATTGCAATGTTGATATGTGAAGAAGAAGCTTCATCCCTCTAGGAACAAGATTAAAGGTATAGAAAAGAACAGTAATCAGCTTGGCTGCTAGCAAAAAAAAAAAAAAAAAAACAAATCTACAGAACTCACCCTGCAATGCAACAGCATTGGCTTTAAGTCCGAACTTTGAACCAATTCAGATATCAACCCTGAATGAACAATCTCTTGAGGCGAAGCATTGGGCATGTATGAAGCAGGATTAGAGCACTTGACACCACATGATTCATTCACTCCGCTAATGGAATGGATTGTAATAAACGATACCGATGTCAAGATCCATCTATTCTGCTCCCTGAAAAACCAAAGGATAGACGTCAAGCAATCAACTTAATAGATATACCAACAGTTTCCCATTCAGCTGATATTCCGTCTGGAAATTCTCTTCTCGACTGGAAAGTACTTTTGAAGTAAACAAAGACCATGGTATCGTTAAACAGATGGGAGTTCTAGCAACCAACATAGGGAGGTCAAAAACTAACTTCATTTATTAATAAAACTGAAAAAAAAAAAAAATATATATATATATATATATATAAATCCTGAATAAAAAAAAGTTGAAAACTTTAAAATTATCTGTAACATGTTCGGGATGAAAAAATAAAAGCAAGAAAATAGAAATAAAAAGTTACATAAAATCTGTTAAATGACTGGTACTGAAAGCGTTAAAAGACAATATCACATTATGCAATTACACATGAGAGCAAGAATTCTGAAAAGAAGAAAGAGAGTGACTGAAGGAGAAGACAGTGCATACCAGAATGCAAGAATCCGATAAAACGTTGCATCCACTCCAGGTCCAAATCCGACCGGAAAATCATGTTTGCGCAAAGAACCAGATAGCTTTACCTATTTGATTAAAATGATCCTATGAGATCAAAATATATTTATAGTTTCTCATCTATAAGACATGCAAAAAAAAAAAAAAAAAAGAAGGAATAAAGAAAGAAAGAAAGAAAGAAAGAGCATATGAGAATTACAATCTGATTATCCACCAACACGTGAATGCAACTGCTTGTTGTCCTCTGCAAGAATCTCAACTCAAGAGGATCACGAAGGTTTTGACGGTTCAAATGTGGATCAACAGAGTTGTCCTCAATGCTATGAACCGCAACTACACGCCCACGCATAGATATTAGGTTTCCCTCAGGAAACATGCGATTAGATTCAGCTGATAGTGGAGGCGCAGTCGTTACAGCCCTGATGCATGAAGAGATTTTTGGAATCTCTTTAGGTATCACAACTGGCTTGATCAGGGTTTCTTTCAGTTCCTTTAGGTGTAGCTCTCCAAGACCTAATACGCTTGCAGACAGACAAAGACACATGTCTGAAGAGGTTTCAGACAAATTTTCATCGGACGTCTGAAGAAGTACTTCGTTATGATATCCAGATAGAACCTCGTCACTTCTAAGAGAATCATCCAATGGAATACACTTTGATGAAAGACAAGCCTCATCAGAACCAAATGAAAGGCTCCACAGATGAGTTGTGGGACGGATGAGAATTTTTTGACCAATGAAATAGTCAGAGCCCTTAAGATTACAAAAAGAATCTTCTCTATCATGCTTTGTGATATAATAACACCCAATCTGCAACAGCTGCAATGTAAAATATGAAAGAAAACAAGTTATCTACAGAAATAGTTATTCCCCCTGCAGCATGTACTAATTACAAAAAGGAGAAAGCTGACACACCTGATACTTATAAAAGCTGTCAGACTTGAACTCGAGCAATATCTTCTGTCCACCTGGACCACAAAAGCCACCACTGTTTAATTTGGCTTTTGTACAGTACATGATAACTGAACGACTAACTCCACTAATTATAGCCAAACCAGATATTTCATGAGAACTCAAGTCACTATATGTTTTATCCTCACTGGATTCAATGTAAGACTCAGAACAAGAATTCAGTTTTCCAACGGCCTCACAGGAACAGTCCATTAAACCAGAACTTAGTTCCTTCCTTGATGAATCACAAACCTTCCGTCTCTTGAAAGAATCATTCTTCAAGTAACATCCAACAGCACAAAATTCCATGGAATTTTTTGAATCATCCCCAACTACCCCACTTTGACACGCAGTACCATTGTTTCGAGAAATTGATAAATTCCATGGCAAAATTATAGCCTCAACAAACATGCTTGATGAGCTTGTTAACGCATCACCTTGAAACTGATAAAATGCATTACAACTGGTCAAGCACATGAAGTAAAAACAAAAGATAGCTATCCATGTCTACTATCAAGGCTGCTACAACAAAGGACTTCCCCCTTTTCTGCGTTGGGGTTTCTAAAGACATATACGAAACTCCTGGAGCTGCTTTAAAAAAACTGCAGCAATTACATAAGCGATAAAGCAGGAGTATACCTTGTGTAGCACAGGAAATTTGTGGGTAATCCATAGCAGGTGAAATGTTCCACTTTCAAATCTCTTCAAATCTTCTCCCAATCCAGTACAAGGATAAAAGCAAAGATTTCTGCACAACGGACTTCTCAAGCGAAAGTAAACACAAACTGTTAAGTTCACCTTTCTTGCCAATGGTACAAAATCAAAGATAGCTCGAGTTGAGAACAAATCATATTCAAGCAATTCTTCAGAATCCACAAACCCAGGCATGCCTTCAATAATTACACTGTAGTCAACTACCTAGAAAGACAAAATGACCCAAGTGAGTCCAGAGATACAAAGGACATATTGAAATATAAATCAAATTGACCCAAGTAGTATTATTGTCAAACATGACCTTGATTATTCTAGTGGCATCCCAAGTTGATGGAAGGTCTGGTACAAGAACATCAATGCTACCGGTTGCATCAACCAACTGCAGTCTTCCGGAAGATGGAGAAGTCTGTATATCATCAACATACAGAGGTGGATAAATCAAGTAATAAACTGCACTACTTAAAAATCAAAGGAAATAGAAGAGCATAACTCAGATTGAGCTGTTGAATTACCACAAGCACTATATGGCGATGACAATGACAATATACACCAAATAATACTGCTGTAAATATGCAAAGTATTTCAACCAGAAAATAGATAACCATTAACAAAACCACTAACCTTCAAACTTCCAATCAAAGTTATGCCTATATCTTCATTTGAAAAGATCTTTCTAATAGACTGAACATAAGATCTCCCTTCACATGATTGACGGCTGTACTGTCTGTCATCATGCAATTTTCTACTGTTACCCTCCAGGTTCAGTGCCCTCATCCATGTGGGCTCACAGTGACATATAAAAAAAGACAAGGGGATCGCCTGAAATTTGAAAAGAGTTACTTTTAGTGCTCACCTGACCATGAACAACCATAGAAATTAACAATAATATACCAAATCAAATGAGCCAATCTAAAACAGTAAAAAAGACAATTTATACGTAGATCACA
Organism: Rosa persica; assembly: GCA_025331145.1. Taxonomy (NCBI): domain Eukaryota; kingdom Viridiplantae; phylum Streptophyta; class Magnoliopsida; order Rosales; family Rosaceae; genus Rosa; species Rosa persica. The sequence continues at coordinate 34,626,190 of WFKR01000007.1, read as the reverse complement.
TAAATTATCCTGGCCTGACGTACCAGAGTCAGATTATCTATGTATGGCTCACAACCACAGGAACAGGAATCATGCTTGCAAAATTCCATGAATACTCCCGGCTGCAAAACAAAACTGTATAAAATATGAAAGCAAAGTACAATAAGAAAAGGTCTTGCTAATCCAAAAGCAAAACCAAATTACCCGAGTTTGATGCTTTGACGAAGGCATCTGTGAACTAGCATACATCTCGACTAATCCTCCCTTCTGGTAGCACCTTGCAACCGTCCAAATTAACTTATCAGAAAACCAAATAAAAACTATATTGCAAGAAAATATACATTTCATAACAAAGTAATTTACATGTTTTGAGCCCAAAATTTCCCTCTCAGATAAGATACCAGCAAACTTTTTCCGGAAATATGAGGCAACCAGCAATACCCTGAAATCCAGCAGTCCAGCTAAATAAACTAACTGGGAAATTTATCTTTTAATGATTATAGATAAACCAGATAAATCAAATCCAAAGCCCAATTAAGTTAACTAAGAAACCAATACCATAATCTGGAAGAAAATGCTAAGGACTCGATGAACTTCCCCAAGGAACTCTGTGATTGTGAGGCTATATGACACCTGCAGCATTCAAGTGGAATTACTTACCATACACATGAATGTCTGGGTGTCCCATATAAATTAAATAGCTACAATGCACAATTGCACATTAGAATAGCAATACAATGAGAGGAATCCGGATTTTCTATCCATAAGTCAGTAGTAGGAATTTATTTCCTGAAGTCACCATAAAAAGGCCATGATTGATAATCTTCCCAATAGCAATTGAAAATACATGTTTTACCGAGTTTCTATTGGAGAGAAGGATTCCACAATTACATTGGTCCTGAAGCAAGCACCAAGTATAAGCATTCTTCTTGTCCAAGAAAATCTGGGATTTACAAAATGGGCAGTTCTCACAGAAACCTAGTAACAAAAAAGCCAAAGTAAAAGAAGACATCAAAAGGTAGTAGAGGGAAAAACTTGGAGGCCAGATTAATAAAAGTTATAAGACTTACGAGAGCACCCGCCCTAAGACTATGTGGTGGAGTAAGCAGTTGATCAGTTAACAATAGCCACACCTCATTGTCCAATTCCACAACCATTCCTTGCATATACACACCTTTAACTATCCCTCTATATGTACCAACTTCCCCATTTCCCTTTCTACCTACTGTAACTTTCGGCGTCCATTTCTTGGACAATCTGCTCAAATGCAAGGCAGAACTTCCTGTAGTTACACACATTACTTTAGACTCTTCCTTCCCTATAAAAACCAACTTCTTTTTCAAGCCTGATATAGCAACAATATTTCCCACGAGTTTTGTAAATACAGGATGCCAGGATGAAGCAGAACCGCAACAATATACAAACATTGGTTTGGTAAAAGAATGAGCATCTCTTTCTTGAATTGAATCCTTCAAAACCATGATTGACTCCTTTGAACTGCATGATCTACACTCACAAACCATTAATTGGACTAAGAAGCCGCGGAGGCTTGTTGGAGGGCCTGAATCCAAAGCCTTGTTGCTTTTCGAATTGCTATCACCTGTTCTACATGAAACAATGGACAAAGGGCTAACCGACTCCAGTGCGCCGAATACACCATGACCAGCCTTGGAACTGTCTTCATTAGCAGTGGATGAGCCTAACACCATAGAAATGATATTCGAACACGGCCAAATTCCAGCAATTGAATCCTGAAACCCCCATCTGATAATCTCCAAGAACCCACCGCCACGTTTGAATGGAATGAAATTCCAAGCAAGAACATTGATTCTCTTATCGAGAATCCGAGCATCGAAATCAAGAACGTCGCAGCAGATCGAGGCGGCCGAGTTGTCTGAGAACTGGAAGCAAGTGTTGTAGGAGCATCGAGGAGCGGCGGCGTTTGAAGCGGAGGTGGTGGTGGGGAGGGTTACGGTTCCGATGATAAGGGCAAAGTGGTCGAGAGAAGGGAGAACCTTGGTGGTGCAATTAGGGTTAGGGTTTGAGGGGACGGGAGAAATGGAGGGGTTTGATTTTGGAGCAAAGGAAGGGGTACCGAAAGAGGAGGTTCCGGTAAGGCAACGGCCGCGTTGGAGTAACTCTGCGATTGTCAAGACTCTCACATTTTCCATTGATGAGGGGACTGTGAAAGCTCTCTCCCACAGAAGACGGAGGCAGAGAGAGGGAGTGAGGCGCGGGATCGGGGGGCGGGAAACAGAAAGATTTATGACCCTATACGACTCGTCTTGTCTTTTTACTCGCGTAATTTCTTCTTACTCGCGTAATTTCTTCTCTCTTTCTTAATTCTTTTTACCACGACTTGTCTTTCTCATCAGTTTCTGTTGTCTATTGACAACATCTCTAACAATGATACCTATATTCATAGCTAAAAGTAACTCAATTTGAAATATAGCTAGTTAAATATTGAGTTATGCTTCAGCAGAATATGTAAATCTCAAGTTAAATTTAACTTTTAGTTAAATTATGTCTCCTCTTTAGCTAAATATAGCTAGGTCTTTTAGCTAAAGTTAAATTTAACTTTTGTTTAGTTAGTCTACTGAAAATCAAAGTTAACCTAAAATTAGTTAAATTTCAATTTTTTTTTTAATAAGTATTCTGTTAGAGATAAACACTAAATTTACTCTAACTATACTTTAATTCATGGGTCCGGTTCTTGAGGCACTTTAATTTACACATATTTTCACACTTCTTTTTAGCCATTAGATTTTAAGTGATTTCAATGGTTTTGATTAATTTCAAGTATGATGTGGCAAATGGTATGCTAGCAGCACTTAATATTACAATCAATACTCCCTTATTTAAAGTGAGCCTATAAACTATGCAAAGATCATAGCAAATATACCAAGTCACACATAAACCAAAACTTAAATTTTCTCCTTGCCTTTCTCACTAGGCTAGGAGGTTTGGTAAGATAAGCAAGGCAGGTCTCCTGTGCTTCAGCTACCTTTTTGATTTAGGAGGGTTCTTGTTCTTAGATCCAAGCGGCCTCCCTCTTTTCTTCTTTTGTTCAGCTTGCACTTCCGGCATCATGTCCTTGGGCACCAAAATGCTGCCAGGTGCGTCAATCAATCCAAGAGACCTAGCAGACAATTTGCTAGGGAATTCTAGTACCTTTAGTTTCTTGTTGGTGCATTATGTAGTGCTACCTTGTTGAACAGCTCCGACAATAAGATTTTTCAGTTTTTTTGAAGACAAAGCAGATGATGGAGGCCTATTCCTTTTCTTAGGTTTCGGTTTCTCAAGTGGAGGCAAAGTAGCCACAACCGCTATTTCAAGTTCAGACACAGTTGATGCAACAATTCCATCAATAGCAGAGTCATTTGCACATTCACTTACCCCCTCAAATGCCAGTTCATAAGAAGGTATAGTTGCAGCACCTTGTGCATAAAGGGAGTTGTTAATGTTAGTGGTTTTATGACCAGGATCAATGCCATTGACCTGCATTGAAGACACTATCTTCTCACACAGTACAATAGGTCTGCGTCCAGTATGCTTAAGAGGTCCAAATAGCGATATGCTAGCAGAAGGTAGAATAGGAGTTTGGATCCCCTGAGACCTAAATGCACCGTCCATGAACTTATTCGCAGTAAACCCTAAAAAAGAGCTTCCAATTTTAAATCTTTTCTCTAAAGGGCTACACTCTAGTCTTGAAGATGAACTGCCTAGAGGGCAATGATCTCCTTCATGAACAATTAAATGGTACATGTTGCACTTGCCTACTAGCTTCTCAAAGAAGAAGGAGATGTCGACCTCCATAGTTGGAGCAAGTCATAGGGTTTTTTGGAGAAAGAAAGGTTTAGAGAACTGATGTGAAACCCTAAACCTAACCTTCCCATGTTTTCAAAAAACTTCTCATCAAGTTCAATAAACTTACTAGCCATAAAGGCAATATCCCTGATTGTATCAGGGTCTTCAAATAAGGGTGAGATGTTACTGATTCGCACAAGAAGAAAGAGTTCATTTCAATAGTCTGCAGAGGTGCAACGCCATCATATTCTTGCGAAACCACATGAGCCTGATTGAATCTCCATGGTCCACCCCGTAAACCTTGTTCCAATCCCTGTCTTGAAACCCTCAACCAAAACCCAAACTCACGTGAAGAAGGTTGTTTCGCCAAAGGTTTGGCAAGCAGGTTGAACTGCTAAGGGCAGTGTTGAGCACCTCCATTTCTTCATGAGAGATCAACGAACAAGGCAGTTAAAGACCCAGTGACGTCTTCAATGGATGCCATGGTGTTATGGTTTTGGTGGGGTGATGACAGACGAAAACCTTTTGGACTGGTGCTTAGGGTTTAGGTGCATGCAGCATCACGCTTAGGATTTTTTCTAATTTAATTCATTAATAAACACTTTAACCTAAATGGCTAAAAAGAAGTGTAAAATAATGTGTCCCATGATCCGAACCCTTAATTCATATATTGGTTTGATTTCTTGTTGTTACTTTTAATTTCTTTGTTAAAATTAACTAAAACTGAACCAAATCGAACCAATAAGTTTGTTCCCTCATATGAGTTTCTTTCCTCTTTGTTCCCTCATATGAGTTTCTTTCCTCTTAGGGTTTTGTCTCCCATACATGATACTATGCATATCAGTGGTGCAGAAAGTATCGATTGTTTATGAAAGTCAAGAATTCACTGTATAGGATTTGTTTGGTTCTAGGGTTTTATGTTGTCATGTTTTCTCATACTATAATGTTATTGTTGTTGGGGACTGGAGTTTAATGTGGTACAGTCTTGAATATTTATGGGTGATAAGGAAATTCGTTGGTGAAGTATTGAACACATTGAGACAATTGAAGATATTAAAATTGACAAAATATAAAAACATCCTATATGTTTTGACTGACAAACATAAATGAAATATTGAATTGAAAACGATGAGATAAAAGATTTAGTATTTAATTTGTCATCATGTGTATTGACAGTATTGGGTTGTAGGGGTGGGCAAATGAACCTGAACCTGTCCCTGGCGATATGGGACTGGATCATTATTATTTTTAAGTGAACACAATGGTCCTATCCGTCCCATCCCGAATACTTTGGGATTAAAATGGTATTGTAATTTCAATCAGGAGTTGATCTCGTCCCATCCCAAATATTTATATTTATAATTTAAAATAATTTTTTAATACACATGTGTCAATTTGTCATAGGTTGTTTGTGATATGTGTCTTTTTAACACACACACACATATAACAAATTCTCTTTTTGTCTAAGTGTCTAACATGGTAACGCTAACTCTAGACCTCAAAAACAAATGGGGCAACCACTCTTATCTCTAACTTGCTACTTTACTCTCCAAACTTTTCAAAGGCAGTAAGGCACGTACTAAGGTGGCAACACTACGAAAAAAATAAAATAAATAATCCATGAATTAACCACCAAAATCAAACACCCATCCTTTTCTCTTTCGAATTTCACTGTGCATAAGGAGTCTCAAAATCTTAGTTAGCAAACGCGATTTAACATGATCAGGATGGAATCTTGTCTATTTAGCTTTCAATTTTTTAATCTATTTATTGGATTGATAGTTTATGGAATTTGACTTATATATATTTAGGTGTGTGTTCTAAATGTGACTGTTGGTTGTTGAAATTAAAGAAAATTGATATGGAAGTTCTCTAATAAACATTTGCTTTGTTATGTGTTTTGGTGGAAGTGAAGGATACAAAGATACTATATAGTGAATGTATTGTTAACTTAAGTGAAAGAAAGTTGAATGCTTGAAGTTGTTTATGAGTTATGAGTCTTATGACTAAAGTACCAATGCAACTCTCTAGCTTTGTTGCTTTTCAATTGAATATTTCTATTTATATTTTCATTATTTGTGTGGAGTAGTTTTCTCTTAGGTAGTAATTAGAATATTTGTTTAGTGTAAATAAGAAGAATTGATAATTAAGGTATCATTATTTGAGTGGATGGATAAGAAGAATTGGTGTTGTTCCTGTGTGATCTTAATTGTTGATATCATTCTCTTAATTTCATGTTATCATTGTTATGCAGGATAAAAGTAACAAGAAGATCACCTCGCCTCCTATACAAAAGCAACCTCACATTTGTTTATTTAATTATCTCTATTCATTTACTTGCATCTTCTTGCTTTGTTATGTGTTTTGGTGAAAACCTGTAGTATGTCATAAGGCTTGGTTTCTATATGGATAATGCTATATTGTATTACTGTAGGTATTTAGTTATTTTGAACTTTGAGTGATTATTGATACTAACTTAGATTATACAAATTATATTTAGATTATTAAAAAAAGGGCTCACTTACCCCGAATGAACTTGAAACCGAAAGGAATGGGATGAGATGAGATAAATTTTCAAAAAACGTAACTTTGTCCCGTCTAATCCCATCCTCTTGTTAGATCAGGTTTGGGTTTGGGATCATAGTCATCCCGGCCCATGCCTATCCCTATTGGGTTGAGTAGATTAGGCCGGCACTTATTTGTTTACTATAAAAATACATTACTAATAAGCACTAGGCCAATAATTCAATCAGACGACAGTTTTTCACTGTCGTCTAATTATAGGGTTTGCTGTTGTCTATCTCAATGTCGTTTGATATATGAATCAGACAATACCAAGAAACTGTAGTCTGATAAAGTTTAGCACAACAACAACGACTTACATGACTGTTGTCTGAACACTAGAAAGAACAACATCAACGAGTATCTTAACTCTTGTACAAATCAATTTCAGACAACGGCTGCTAGAGGAGAGAAACTTGTGAAGAATAGTCAGAAAACATTGGCTTGTAAATATTGATTGAATACAAACAAGACAACAAAATATTGAAGAACGCATTGTCTGTTTGTATTTGATACTACAAGTTTCTTAAAGAACTGTTGTTTGAGTTTTTACTGGACAATGGTTTTGATGTTGTCACGCCCCGAATTTTAAAATAAAATTCAAAATCCGAAACATGAAAATACCACAAGTCAAAATAATCATCCTGAAAATTTTCCTTTCTTAACAACCTCACCACACGAAATAAAAACAAAACTGATTTTAGTGTCGGTTAAATATTACAATTCAAATACAAAATGAACTGTAAAGCTCTAAATGAGCATACACACCTCACAACTCAATGAAATAGAAATAAAAACAACTACTGTAACACCTAAGCAGCTCGGTCACCTCCTTGGTTATCCTGACCTGTAGGATTATCCGCTACACCATTTGAATAGTGTACCGGGATTGCAACAACACAAAACCCGGTAAGCTTATGAAAGCTCGTATGAGTAAAAGAAAGAACGTTTGCTTAATTAAATCATATTTATTTGGGTTAAATACTGTTTAGTCCTTGAGCTTTTCACCATAAAACATTTCAGTCCCTGACCTTCTAATTTCACACGTTTAGTCCATGTACTTCAAAATTTCAGACCAATAGGTCCTTGCAGTCTAAAAGTCGCAGTGAAATGTCTATTATGCCCTCAGTTCTTTTTTTTATAATAAATTTATTCCTTTCTCTTTGTTTAATTCTTTTTTCTTTATTGTATTTTTTTTTCCAAACAGAAAGAAAGAAAGAAAAAAAAAACAGAAAAAAATAAAAACAAACAGAAAAAAATAAAAAAAACAGAAAGAAAGAAAGGGCAAAAAAATCCTTTTCCAAAAAAAAAAATTAACTAATTAAAAAAAAAAGAATTGAGGCCATATTAGATATTTCATCGCGACTTTTTGATGGCAAGGACCTATTGATCTGAATTTTTGAAGTAGAGGGACTAAACGTGTGAAATTAGAATGTCAGGGACTGAAGTGTTTTCCGAGCAAAAGTACAAGGAGTAAACAGTATTTAACCCTATTTATTTCTACCTAAGTCAACATGCAACAATTCTACAACCACAAAAACCAACAATCACAATCAATCAACAACTCAACACCAAACCCTAACTCACATCTCTCTTCACAAAACCTATCATCGTATTTATACAAATACGGTATTTGACAGACTAGAGCTCTAACTGAATCGTAGCCCGTCACCTGGCCTAGGTTATGGCATCCGACATATTTATCTTTATCGTATTTTATCAATACGTATACTTATATACATATTTAGAATGTCCGATAATTGTACATACTCAACCAATCGTATCCCGTCATCCACCTAGGATTAGAGCGTCCGATTATCCCATACCGGTCACTACGTTGACCCTAAATCCATAAATGAGCACAACATGTATTTTCACATAAAGAAATCAACTCATCCAACATATATAATATTATTATGAAATTAAAGCATTTGAATATAATCCAAATTATCATTCCAACTCAATCATATCGTCATTCAAAATCACGCCAATCAATATATATATTCCACGTAAATATATATATATATATATATATATATACACACGTAATCATCCACTCAAGAATGACCACTAATACCATCTATAGTTCACACAAGAAAATCGTGAAATTCATTTGTATAATTAAAATTCATTTTACTTACCTATGGACTGTAGTGATCAAGTCCATGTGATTTTAAAAACAAATATTTAATCTACAAATATTTTCCACACAATTACCAAAAATAATTAATTTAAGTACTCGGTTCATAATATGAACCACTTGAGATTTACTCACCTCGAAATTCCCGCTGCGCCTTCAATAAAATATAACTCACAATAATCCAAATGCTCGTCAACTCAAGCCGTCAAGTACCTAAACAAGTACGGTATTTACTTAGCAATGAAGCACGAAATAAACCTAAATGATGATCCAACGGTCGGATCAAATTTAAACGATGATCCAACGGTTAGATCCTCACGGATCGCCCTTGGAAACATCCTATCAAAATTATACGAAAATCCGACTGACGGATCTTCACTAATCGCCTCCCGAATCACTGTTTTTAAATTATACGAAGATCCAATGGTCGGATCTTCTCTCGTGACCACACAAAGTCATCGGGACAGTCATAAGAACGTCATATTAAAATTTGAAGTAAAACCGATGGTCTGATCTCCGTAAATCGTAAACCAAAGGTAAACTGTAAAACCGTAAATAGTAACGTCAAAACTGAAATTGACTATTTATCAACTTTTTCTAACATGCCCAAGTTATATATAAAAACGCTTGTATGGATGCATAGATCATCGTCCAGATAATATAAACTCAAAATTCGGTCCGACGCACCGCCACACGCGGCGGTCAGACGGCGGTCAACTCCGGTCAACCACCTCCGATGCAAAAATCGTCAACTACAAACTTCTTCAAAATGAAATTGTGAACAACTTTAATACCTGACTTTTTCAGAGATGAGGTCTAGATCGTCCTCGATCGAGCTTTGAAGTTGAATTAATCTCGGCCCTCTGATCAGTCTCCAGATTGAATCAGGGACGTCGAAACCTTCAACCCTTGATCTACCACTCTACACTCAAAATCGTGATGCAAGCCACATATGGGGATGATCAAGAGGAAGAGCACGTCACGAAAATGGGATTGATCGGCCCGTGCACCGTTGGAAAATTGGTTTTCCGGCCGGGTCAGGTTGGAGCTTCGGAAGGAGGCTCCGATCCAAGCCTAGGAGCGGCGGCTGGCCGAGGTGAGGGCGGGGATCGACCGAGCAGCTCGAGGCGCACGCGTGGAGGGCCAGGTCGGGGACGGCGGAGGCCCGTGGTGGCGTGCGGCGTCGGGTAGGGTCGAAGCCTGGTCGGTCGAGGGTTATGCCACAGTCGAGAGAGAGAGAGAGAGAGAGAGAGAGAGAGAGAGAGGGAAGGACTTTTGTGCAAAGATCTGATTTTTTCGTCCTTAATGAAAAAATCAGATTTTTCTTACTATTTATAGAAAAATTTCAATTTTCAAATATTCATAACTTATTCATACGAACTCCAAATAATATGTTTCACATATGCACGAACTCGTATCGACGAGCTCTACAACTTTCATGAAGGAAGTTTTCCCAAATTTTGAACATATAAAAAGTCGATTTTCACGACCCCTTAAATAACGTTCGTTTTCGATAATAAAATCATTCGAAACCAATTTTCTCAACCCACGACAATCCAAATAATGTCAAATATCATAATTCAATTAATATAACAATTATTGAATTACATAAATTTATTATATGAAAATTTGGGTCTTCACATATGTAGAGTCTTATTGTGCTGAAATGACTCCAACAACAGGTTTTGCTATCCATTTAGTTGTGTTTAACTCCATTGGGCAATTGTCTTTACTTAGTTGAGAGTGGTAAAAAGTGACCATTATATTTTACTGAAAGCAACTTTGACACATAATAAACTCCAATAGATCCAACAAAAAGAATTTCATAAAGTATTAATCCATTTCATTAGCTTAACAAGCTTTACATGACGATAAAGAATAATACAATTTGCTAGGTGTTCCAAGCCTGATCTCCCAATGACTGCACATTGCCTCTCATTTCCACCATCTCAGTTTAAAGCCTTGAGCAATTTGGTACAAAACTTCTCTTAGGTGGTTGATCTGCAAACAATAGCAAAGATGTTGCAATTAAGGAGGAACAATAAAGGAGAATGCATATACCAACTGCAAGTACATTCTGGGTAGGTATTCCCAACATTTTGTTGGCAATCAAAGAGAATGCATATACCAAAATTGGACATCAGCACCAACTTTTAATAAAGTTATCTATAACAAAATCCAATAGAGAAGTGCATAATGTCAACTTCATGGGTTTTACAAGTCTTGTTTGTGCAAGAGTTATCTGAGGTTTAATTATTTAATTTCCCTATTTCGAGTATTCCACACTTGGCTTTTATGAATTGTATAAGCAATTTGTTTCAAAGCCGATGTAGGATAGTGACCCAATAGTGTGTAAAAGGAACAAGTCAAAGCATAGTGCTCCACTTGGAATTAGAAAGCAAGTTTCAAATGAAGCAACAAAATATAATTTTGATTATCATGACCCCTGTGTCCGCATAGTGCTTAGATTCTAATAGATCAGATAAGTTAGTAACATTCTACAGATAAGGCTGCTGAGGGGAAGAAAAAAATAAGTTAGTAATATTCTACAGAAACGAGGCCAGGAATTGGAATCAAAAGATATGATAAAACATTGAATACAATAAAACGTACCAAGAACGGAGCACAATTTCTGCACATGGTGAAGCATAGGAAGTGTTCCAAGGCCTTTGAAAATGCCTCTACACAAGACAAAGAGTCGTTGCAGAGATGAATTAGAAGAAGAATACTTTCTTTTCCTATCAGGAGCCCAACTCAGACTAAAATTGTGAGTTAAAGATATGACTTGTATTGTTAAAGCATTATAAATGAAACAAAAGAACATGATAGATTCACTCTTTCCAGAAAATTATGCTGCAGAAATCCTCATGCATAGAGCTAACTTCGTGATGACATAAATCATTCGTAAGAACTCCAAAAAGAGCAAGTCTGATTTCATTTGAAGATAGGAATCCTACTTTTCAAGTATTGGTGCTTTCAAGAAAGATTGAACATAGAAAACTACTAAAAGAAACAGAAAGAACAAGACAGTTGCTGTGTTCAGAAATTCCTGCAGCAGACCTGCAACTTTGAAAAATCATAATTAATTCTAGCAAAATTGTTTTTAGGAGATTCTAATTCTGAAACGATCTTAAAGATGTCTACTGCAATTTGTAAGCAGCCAACAATTTCAAATTCCCAACCAAACTGTACACTTTTCAATAAACGTTTAACTGGGTCAGAAACTCAGAAACACAAATTCACATTTGCAGACCTCTATTCTACCTTGAGTTTTAACCAATTAATGAATCCTAAATAGAAGAGCTGGAACTTAATAGAAACAAACCAAAAGACTCAAAATCAATTGAAAGACATAACCGATTAATGAAACATAGCAAGGACTTTGGAAAAGAAGGAACCTGTGGATCTCTCTGCTCTGCTCTTCCTGCCGAGACCAAAGTCCCAATGGGCAATATTTGTCAAGAGTTTACCTTCGACAATCATAAAAGTACTGCATGAAAATATTCAGTTCATAAGTTCTTATAGATTCATTGAAATAATCAAAAGTTATCAACCAAGTGCACAATAGATACTTGTTAATATATGGTTTTCAGTTTTGTATCAAAAAAGTAATTTTCAGTAAACAATTAGTATGATCAAGCATGAGTCAAAGTATCAGTGACATGACACAGAACATTAATCCAACCAGGAACTTTGAATAAACATCAATAGAACACATAACTAATTCTATATCTCATTGTTTCTATATAGAGCACAGTATTTAACCGAACCAATCATACAAATGTCAAATGCCGCAGACCAAAAAACATACCAATAAATATAACTCTACAGATATTAAACACTACACAATCATACCACATTCATGAGCCATCAATACACTTGGTAAGAGGCAAATCAGTCTTAAAAAACATTCTCAGCCTACATGTTTTCTATTTGAATCATTCTATGGTAGGTCTGGAATGGAATCAACCATAACTCCATAATTACTCTTTTCAACAAAAAAAAAAAACTATAAGTAATGATCGACCAATATGCACAGGGGTGATTAAACAAAATAAACATAGACATATATACACAGGTAACGAGACTCTAAACATACCTCTGTAAATATTGTCTGTTGATTAGCAGCCTTGTATTTTTCAACCTGTACAAGAAAAAAGAACAAAAATTTAACATCACAGACAAGCTTTCAAGTCATCTTTCATCACTTCCAAACATCGAAACCCAAACTCAATTGAGCCCTTAACCAAAAAAAAAACTAATCCTACACCAGCAGCTTTACCCTCTCGATTCACTTTCGTCTTCCGCAAATTTGACATGATTAAACCAAAGCAGTGCATTTTTCTTCTTTTTTGCTTCGAATCAAACACAATATCCCAAACAATCAATTTCAGAAACATAATTAATAAGAGACAACAATTTCAAAAAACCCAGCCAAGAAACCCAAAAAATTTCAACAGGTATCAATCAATTCAGAAACCCAATAAAAAAAATGAAAAAAAGAAGAAGGAAGAACTGAATCTGATTTGAGACTGTACGTTTGGAGATAGGTACAACTACGTCACTATCGAATCGTAGAGGAATAGTATTGGAGAGGAGTCACAATGACTTATTCGCGACCACTGGAGGTCACTGCGGTGGTGGTCATCTGGTGGTCACTGTGGTGGTGGTCGACTGGCGGTCACTGCGGTGGGAGAGAGAGCTGAGAGTATGATCTATTACAGAGAGAGAGAGAGAGAGAGAGAGGAGGTCTTTAGACCGAAGGCTGAGGGATGAGGACTGAGGGCCGATGAGATTGAAAGCGATTTTGGGAGAGAGAGGCAGGAGCTCGGGTGTTTTGGTCGAATGGAGAGGGAAAGAGTTTAATTTTTTATTTTTGTCTAAGAGTTAAAAGTCATATATCTAACCCTTGGTAAAACTCAGCTTGGATAGGGAGAGGGAAAAAAAAAAAACCTAAATCAGACAACATCAGTTAGGGTGCATTGTGTGAATATTATGTGACAACAGACGAATAAAATCAGTTGTGTGAAACAAGCAAATCAGACAACATCTTTTAACAAGCATTGATTTAAATGTTATTTCACAACAGACAACTAATAACAATTATGTGATTGAAAACAATCAGACAACATCAAAAATCAACCATTGTCTGAATAAACCTTGGACAACATTGAAATAATAATTGTTGTCTGAATGGATTCTGAATTGATCCATTCAGACAACAACATAATATCAACCATTGTCTGAAAAGTAATTGCACAAAAGCCAATTAATAACTGTTGTTGGATTCAAAAATTATTTTTGGCCTAGCGAAGACTCATAAAATATATATATCAACATACTTCATATAGAAATATGCGTGAGTTAAATTTCTCATTCTAATGCATTTGCAAGATCCGTTGAATCCCGTATCCTTCAACCTTTTTTCACATGGGTTGGTTGTGAGAATTCATATAAAATTTTCACGGCCTCACTTTTAGACTATGTTTACACAGAAAACTAAACATAAAACTATGGGAAGATAGTTTTTGCACCATATTCTGTGCATATTGAAGTATTTCTCATAGGTATACCTCCTAATATGTGAATTTTTGTGTGATATATGTAAAATGACTACTTTCCTAGTAGTGATTGATGCCTTTGTAATTTCAGAACTTTTGACATGGATAAAGGAGGCCGGATTGGGTGCTATAGAGAAACCAGGGTTCTACTACAAGCATTAGGCGCTTTAGTTTTTCTCAGTTATTCCAAAAGGGTAGCCTTTCTCTTATTTTATTTTATGTTGAATCCTTCTCATTCAAATTAAAGAATGATGTTTCTATAATGAATTGATGCTTTTACAGTTGATCGAGAGCAGATAGACAAAATAGTCTGACCATACTGAAGCATCATACGTGGAAAACCTTACTAAAAGAAAGCAACTTCTTGTAATACCCACAATTTTTATTTTAAATTAGAGTAATTGTATTGAACGATTATTGTACAATTTCGCGAATGTTGTTCGATAATATTTCACTTTTGAATTATCGAAGGTTCGAAACGATTATTTTTAACGAAAAGCTCGAAATGCTCGATTTGAGAAATCGACTTTTTCTACGTGCAAAATATGGAGAAACTTCCTTCATGAAAGTTGTAGAGCTCATCGATACGAGTCCGTACACGGGCGGAACACAAAGATCGGATTTTTTCTGAATTAGTTATTGAATTTAGAAGATTTTCCAAAACTTGTATATATAGAAAAAACCCTAGAAATTTTTGGAAACCTTATTTTTTTTCACCGGCCTCCCTTTTCCTTTTTTGGAAACTCTGTTCATTCTCTCTCTCTCTCTCTCGTTTTCTCTCTCGGCCGAAAGCAGCAAAAACAGAGCACGGAGAAACCGTGCTCCCATCCTCTCCTCCAGCCACCTCTCGAGCTACAACCACCTCCAGTCTCGGCCTTGGGCAGCTGCCAGAGGCAGCCTTGCGCCGCGACACGGCCGGCAGCTGCGGCGGCACGACCCAAACCTAAAAGGCTCATTTTCGGTTCGATCTCAATATCTCGAGCTATAGATCACCATTTCACTTGATTCTTGGCTCATTGAACTCGCCTCAACTTCCTCTACAAGCACCAAGAAGGACCGGAACTGGGTCGAACATTTTCACGTTCGTCGGAGCTCGACCCCGTGCGGATCGAAAAACCAACTTTCGATCCAAATATCTCGAGCTATACACGATTGTTTCTTGTGATTCTTGGCTTGTTGAGTTCGCAAGGAAGTTCTGAACAAGTTTCTAGAAGGGATCGAGGTGTGAGGTTGCAGTTTTTACGTCGGTTTCAAGCTCGCCGGTTTCTGGAAAAATTTCGGCCGCCAACTGTAATTGGTACTTTTCGATCCCTTCCCGTCGTTTTTTGGTCTTATGCTAGTTATAAAAGTTGCTCAGAATGATGAAACGAAGGGGACAAGCTCGGCCCCGACACCATTGGTGGTGGTCGGTAACGGCTCTGTCCCTAACTCCGGCGGCCCTTTCCGGCTACCTCCAGAGGTCTAAAATTTGGTTTCTGTCCATTTTATGATTCAATGTTTCAATATGATCATTTCGGCATATTATACGCATTTTTCGGATATCGTATGAATTAGTTATGAATTTTGTGATTTCGATTGATTTCGATCGTTAGATTTATGATCTGTGAAATTAGGACCGTCAGATGAACTTATAATTTTGATATGATGATCATATGACTATCCCAGAGGCTTTCTGTAGTCATGGGTGAAGATTCGACAGTTGGATCTTCGTATATGTGGAAAACGGTAATTAGAGGAGCGATTTGTGAGAATCCGCTCGTCGGATTTTATTGTAAATTAGAATCCGGCCGTTAAATGGTAGTTCAATTTTGTTTTGAAATTATTAGCTAAATTCGAATCACATTTGATTAGGTGATTGACGGATTGTATTTGAGTGGGCTATTTCGGCGTTAATTATATTTGTATTGAAGACGCAGCGGGAATTTCGAGGTGAGTAAAATTCACGTGGTTCATATTACAAACTGAGCGTTTTAAATTTAATTATTTTTGGTAATTGTGTGAAAAATATTTGCGGATTAAATATTTGTTTCAAAATTTCATGGACTTGAATCACCACGGTCCATAGGTAAGTAAAATGAATTTTTAATTATACAAATGAATTACACGTTTCTTGTGTGAACTATAGATGGTATTAGTGGTCATTCCTGAGTGGATGATTACGTATATATATATTTACATGGAAAATATATATTGATGAGTTGATTGTTGAGTGATGATATGATTGCGTTGAATTGATGAATTGATTATATTTCAATTGTGTAATTTCATAATAATATGGTGTATCTTGGTTGGGTTGATTTCAGTATGTGATATTATATGTTGTGCTCATTTATGGGTTTAAGGGTCGACGTAGTGACCGGTGTGGGGTAATCGGACGCTCTAATCTTGGGTGGATGATGAGATACGATTGGTTGAGTATGTGAAATTATCGGACGTTCTAAATATGTATATAAATATACATATTGATGAAATACGATAATGATAAATATGTCAGATGCCATAACCTAGGCCAGGTGACGGGCTACGATCCAGTTAGAGCTCTAGTCTGTCATGTACCGTATTTTTATAAATACGATGTTGAGGTTTGTGAAGAAAGATGTGAGTTTGGTTTGTCTTGATTTATTGATTTGGTATTTGATTGAGATCGTTAGTACTTCGTGGTTGTGGGAATGGTTGAGTATTGACTTGAGTAGAATTGATTATGATTAAATTAAACAACAGTCTTTTCTTTTACTCATACGAGCTTTCATAAGCTTACCGGGTTTTGTGTTGTTGCAATCCCGGTACACTATTCAAATGGTATAGCGGATATTCCTGCAGGTCAGGATAACCAGGGAGGTGATCGAGCTGTTTAGGTGTTACAGCAGTTATTGTTATTTCATTAGTTGTGAGGTGTGTATGTTCATTTAGAGCTTTACAGTTCGTTTTGGATTTGGGTTGTAATAATTAACCGAGACTAAATTCGGTTTTGATTTTGTTTCGTGTGGGGAGGTTGTTAAGAAAAGAAATTTTCATGATGATTATTTTATTTGTGGTAATTTTCATGTTTTAGATTTTGAATGTTTATTCTAAAATTCGGGGTGTGACACTTCTAAAAAGATCTCTCTCTAGTAACTAAAATGTAGTATTAGATATATGCGAAGGGAGCTCCACACTTATATATCCTTAAAGGGACAAATTTCACTTTACCACCATGTGGTTTACACTCGACATCATGTCAGTCCCTTCCTTTTCAATTTCATCAGCAACACCATTGAGGTCTCAATTTCGATCAATCGTGCCCAAAATTTGCCAGCCTTCCAAATCCAATGTTAAATGATTAGCTGGCTCTGACAAACCCAACGAGTGGGCCCACATGAAGGGTTAAATTCCTAATGTGCCCCTAATGGTTCCCTTCAACAGTCCGCATTCTTCACTCTTGTCCTCTTCTTCCTCTTCTCTTTCATCACACTCCTTCTTCTCATCATCTACAATGGCCACCCTCGTGATCGGCAGAATTCGCAATTCCTTTGTCGGCTCCGAGAACAGCCTTGAAACTGAAGTCCTCGCTGGCTTCGCCGTCAACGAACATAACAAAAAGGAGGTCATGAATCAAATGATCAGATTATGAATTTCAAACACACCCTAAACCAAATTCTACTCAAGACTGTTGCTTTTAATCCCAGAACAAAATCCTGCATTCTAAAGAAGATGAGAAAATCAAACAACAAAATTCTTTAAACAAAGGTGCCAATACTGGAGTCCAATCCAATCCCCAAAATCCCAAAACCCATAACCAGAAAGCTCAAAATTGAATTAAGAAAGAGAGAAAGAGCAACATACCTACAAAGCTAATTGAGAAAGGCCTCTCACAAACCCATTGACGAATCTGCAAAGTAATACAATCGTGTACAGAGAGAAATATCTCTTTCAACACTTATAGTCTCCAAATCGAGCTTGTGGAGAAGAAAAGCATTCTTCTTTCCCTCCTTATTCTTCCTACCAACAATGAATCGAATGAATCTACAATAAAATTGTAATGTTTACATAGATCAGGGAGATTTGAGTAGTGGAAGACGACGATGACCAATTTGAAGCTCCGATTGCGGATGAGACCCTTAAGATTGTCGATTCTGGAGCAGAGTTTGAGCCATTGGGCTAGGTCTCCGAAAACCCGATCTCGAGGAGATGAGGATGGCAACGACGACGACTTTGGTCTGGTGCTTGAGAAGCCAATCGTGCTTCAATTTCGGTGGGAGGAGCGGCAGTGAATGAGGAGTTGCCTGGATTGGGCTTGAGGGGAGGTAAGAAGAGGAGTCGTTGAGTCCTCGTCTTCTTCTCTACTCAAACTCTTTACCACTTCAAATCACTTGTTCTGCTTTTGATATTCCATCAAATAAAAAATCAGAACCGTTTGAGCTCCTAAAATCCCAATTTTTTTTTTTTGGGGAGAAAAATTGTGTGAAATGTCGAATTTAGCCATTTAAGTGGGCCCACGACAGTAGTTTGTCAGTGCAAGCTCAGCACTTACCGTCCAATTTGGATGCTTGAGATGGGCACGGTTGATGGAAATTGAGAGCACAAGGGTGTTTGAAAGAGGAGGGACTAACATGATATTTAGGTCAAACATGAGGATAGTAAACTGAAATTTGTCATATTACAAGAAGAAATAGTATAAACTCGATGACCATACGCAATAAGAATGCAAGATAAACACTTTAAAAGCTAACTTTATTCGGATAAAGAATATATATGAGTCTGAGAAAAGAACAAACCCTAAACTTGGAATTGCTGTCAATTTTAAGATTGTGTCTGATAAGTGTGAGAAAGGAATGAACTCTATCTAATTCAAGTGGAACATTGAGTGACGTACCTAAGTAACCATCTAACTTGAAGCTATAGCTTCCATACGTTTATCAGCATAAAGTTTGCATCTTACTTATGAAAGATAACGAGAAAATGACAAGATAGCGCCTAGTAGAATCTCTCTAAATGAAGCCTCTAAAAGCTCACACGTACAAAACAATGATCAATTGTTGTCAAAACCCACCAATTCTATTATGAGTAAAATGCGTGTGTGTCTATATGTGTGTGTGTGATCGGGACTGTTTGAAATTAATTAGATTTTTCAGTTCAAGATTTAACTCAAACGAAAATAAAGAGTCATGATCGCGTTCGTTGTTCTTTTAAACAAAAGACATTCATGAATTTTACTGCTAAAATTTTATCCAAGTAAATTTTTTTCTATAAAAGAATATTTTTCATATACACTAGAATATTAGAAATAACTATTCCCACCCATGACATTATGCAAGTGAGACTTACATGTGACATCCAGGGTCTCGCTTATTTCAAATAATCAACATACTTGAAAATAGTGACATAGTACAGTAGTTGAAAACCCGTACTAATTAATTAAGCCATCATTTAAAGACTATTTTTATATGTAAAAATTTATTTAATTGTATATATTCGTTTGTTTAATTGTATATATTCCTTTTGCTCTCACTCTAATTAATATTTTCTGAGTGAAAATCAAAGAACACAATGTCCTCTCTCTATTTTTCATGTGAAAATATACAACAACAAATATCCTCTTGGGATCTGATGGAAGCGTTTATCAAAGTAAACATATGAATATGAAAGGGATTGAACTACTTGATTAAAAAGTCAATTTTTCAAACCCTATCAGCCTCTCTGAAAGTATACAGAAAACAAATATCTTAGCATTGAAAAGTTGAGGATCGCCAAATGGAAATTTTCAGCAGGTTTAAACAAAACGGGCACAATCGTAATTTAGCCCCAAAGAGCGTCACTTACCTACCGGACAAATTGTGTATAACATGACAACTCACCACTCACAACTAAAGTCTAACCAAAGCATCTCTCTCTCTCTGCATTTTGAAGCCATATGGGGAAGCAGAGTAGTGAGAGTAGTGTAGTTGATGGCTTAATGAAGCCAGTGATAACGATGGTGATCACTCAGATTGCGTATGCAGCGACGAGTATATTCTACAAAGTTGCAGCAGACTCTGGAATGAATCTCAGGATTCTCGTTGCCTACCGTCTCATGTTTTCATCTGCCATTATCGTTCCTCTTGCTCTTATATTCGAACGGTATCTATTAATAAATTTTCTAGCATAATTTAATTTTAGGAAATAAAACCCTCGTAAATTTTTTTGGTATACACATTAATTTACAGGAACAGCAGGCCCAAACTCACTCTAGTCGTACTCTTTCAAGCTTTTCTCTGCGGATTATTTGGGTACGTACTGACTTATAATGTCATACCATTAGTTACTTAGTACTCTAGAAGCGTATCGAAATAATTAACATTAAACTTGATCAATATTGCAGGGGATCATTGTCAGAAAATTTATTCATAGAGGGATTAGTCTTAACATCACCAACCTTTGTTGCATCCACTGCAAATCTGATTCCAGCCGTCACCTTCATCATGGCCATCTCTTTCAGGTTAGTAAATTGATTAAGGTTACATTTACTTTAGTTTTAATTGAATTAATTTGGATGTATATGTTGGGTTAATTAATGAACTCATGCACAGGTTGGAGAAGTTGGCACTAGGAAGCCATGCAGGGAAGGCAAAGCTTGTGGGGACAGTGGTCGGTATGGTGGTGCTATGATCTTTACATTCTTCAAAGGACCAGCTTCCTCCATCTGGTCAACTCACGTTGACCTTCTTCAAGGACATCAGGCGGCAGCATCACCGTCATCGTCCTCCTCCCACAGAAGCACTGGTGGTCACCTGCTGGGCTGCTCCTTGGCACTTGGCAGCGTCGTTTCCTATGCAATGTGGCTCATAGTTCAGGTAGTAATTTTGTGTGGTGTGTTTGCTTTTCGGAATAACGAATTAGGTTTTGAATAACTTGGATATGGAGTTTCAGGCAAAAATGAGCAAGAGATATCCATGCCATTACTCGAGCACGGCTCTATTGTCGGTCATGGGATCGATTCAGTCTGTAGCTTTTGCTCTTTGCGTGGAAAGGGATTGGAGCCAGTGGAAACTGGGTTGGAACATCAAGCTTTTTACAGCTGCATATGGGGTAAAATCACTGCTCATTGATTAATTTGATCCCCTCCATTAACCCTTAAAAGGCATAACTGAAAGATTAACAACGTATATATGTGAATCATAGTGTCTTGTGATCAATTGATCGATGCAGGGAATTGTGACTTCGGGGATGGTGGTGGCTTTGATCTCATGGTGTGTACGCAAGCGAGGTCCATTGTTTGTGTCAGTTTTCACTCCGCTTTCCCTAGTGATTGTGGCCATTGCTAGTTCTTTAGTGCTCGATGAAAAGTTAAGCCTAGGAAGGTAAGTAGCAATTTTCCATAATTGCATATATGCATGCCTTAAATAGATCGAAGTACGTAGCTAATGTAAAACGAATTCAGTAATTACTATAATATGCATTAATTTGCGTACTTGTTTATTGGTGATGTTCCATGACAGCGTATTTGGAGGGATTCTAATTGTATGCGGGTTGTACATGGTGCTCTGGGGGCAGAGCAAAGAGATGAAGACGATTAATAATGTGACTGATGATCAAGATCGACAACATCCAGCTGCAGCAAGGCTCCGAGATTCCCAGATCATCCAAGTCGTCGCAACGACTCGATCAGTTGACACTAATACCTTGTGTGCGAATAACAACACCACAAATGTTCGGTCTATTTGATAAAATTTCAATCTCTATAATTGATTGTATTAGCTAGTTTATCTAGAGAAATATGCAAGGGGTGTTTTGGGCATTCACTTTAATAAAGTAAGGATAATTTCAGAACACATTTAAAATTTTTTGAGTTTTCATTGGACATCACCACCACCACATGGTATATTTGCCTTGTGTAAGAATTTCTCAAAAGAATATTACATTTTTTTCCTTGAGAAGAAAATTACAAAGAGAAGTCTCTAGGGCAACCAAGAACCTAAAAGACCAAATTAAAGGCAGCGACCGCTTCAAGCAGGACACGGTCATACCAAACTATAGGATGAGGCTGCTTGTGACCCAACGATGCTAAAGCATTAGCAACGAAATTAGCTTCCCTGAGAATATGAGAACACGTACTAAGGCCAAGTTTAGCCAAAAACATCTTGACATCCCGAACAAGAGAAGACGCCAAGGGACTGGGCAGAAGAATATTACATTCTTTCATTGTTTAAATGAAATGTTCTACACAATAATAAACTTATTCTTTGCTGTTAAAGGATTGGGCAAGCAATAAGAGGCCAAGAAGTAAATTGACAACGGAGTTAGTCACCCCAGTAATAAACCAAATCACAAAAAAAAAAAAAAAAAAAAAATTTGTAAATCGTACATTAATAACCTTGAGAGCCATCTAACAATTTTTAACACGCTTACAGATTTGCAGTCAAAATTTCACCAAACGGTTCACAGTACGCATCTATCTAATTGATCACCACAATAATAAACAATATCACATCCCTGATCCATTTTATTTTTAGAATGTGAAAAATTTCTCTTCAGCAATTAAAGCAGACTCTGCAGTGGTTCCAAGCAGCTTCTGTGTTGATACTGACAAAGAATAGTGGTGTAGGAGCCCAACGAAGAAGGGAGTATTTTCTTTTTCGTAATTGTGTCTCGAGTCATCTTTAGTTGGGTTTGAGTATCATTAATTTGTTCTTGAAGACTGTTTAGCTTTTTGAAAGGGTATATCACAGATGCATATGCTTAGTAAAATATCATTGAAAAATCACCGCAACAATAATTCTGTGAAACATTAGATAATGTATCTTATTTCTATCTCGGTTAAGATTTTATTCGTCACGTGTTGGCTTATATAAGTTTCATTAAATTACAGATAAAATAAAATTTTCTATCTCAACTTTATTAGCCTTTAAATTTAATCCATCACATTTTTCTGACTGTTTTTTATGGCTCTCAAGGTTATTAATTCATGAATCTATACAAGATTACTATTGCGGTGACTTTTGAAAGAAGTTTTCTTTAACTTCTTCAATGCCATAATGTCCATCTTGCTATGACGAAGGTAAGGAGCATATACATGAAAGATCATACATAAATGCTATAAGCCAGATAAAGTTAAAGAAAGAAATCTGATAATTTTTTTTTTCTCTCTCTTTATCCTTCTCCATAGAAAGTTAAGCAACCTTTCCATGGCTCCGCCTCTGCTTCTATATATATCAAAGAAAACTCCATTCTTCTTTAAGCTCATTCATTACCTGCAAGAATCTAAACCTATACCGATACCCAAAACCGACAACTCCAACTTTATTCAACTATCAGTTTCCGCGAATGCAGTCCGGAAATTCCATTTCCAACACCAAGTGGTTTTTTCGGAAAACCCTTGGGAACCTGCTGAAGAACCTATTTTCTGCTGGTAGCTACCACAAGCTACCCAAATCCCCTGCCATCTATAATGCCTAAAGGACTTCTATGTCTACTAAACAAGACTTAAGCTTAAGAAATTTTCAGTAGCTCTCAACCCTAAGCCACTATTATTCCATAGTATACGAAATTCTTATAAAATTTGATCAACAAAAAAATTTATAGAGTAACGACCAATAACAAACATAATAATGTTCAAAAGATTCTGAATCAATATGAACTTGCGTCATAAGGTTCAAAAGATTCTAAATCAATATGAGCATACGTCATGTACTTCCAAGGTTGTCAAAATTGAAGTTAATTCTTCTCTCAACTTCTCATTAAGTTATACTGAATAGCGATCAAGCTTGTCCTCAGCAATTGGTATCCAGTGTATCAATGTTGGCGTCAGTGTCATATCTAGCTTAGGATTACAAAACTTGTTTGCTAACTTTGGGATGTGTTCGAAAAAAATAAATCTACAAAACAAAAATTAAATGTTAGTACACATAAATCTTGTTAACGCAAAAGCAACTAATGTACAATTAGCAACTTAAAAGTAATATCAGTACTTACCAAACATTTAAATATTTTTTTTTGAAATGTTAAGTATTTATGTTTAATGAGCTTTGGAACTATAATACATTTATGTTTTGAACAAATTACAAAGTTAGACGTTCAAAGTTTTATTTTTTAATTTTATTATTATTTTTTTAAATAATAAATTTTGTTTTTCATGTTTCAGAACTATAAAACATTTATGTTTTAAGCAAACAAAGTTAGACGCTCAAAGTTTTTTTTTTTAAATTTTGTTCTTTTTTATACACCAACAAAGTGTATATACGTAACATCCCGACCTTGAATTTAATTAAGAATAATCCAGATTTTTTTTTTAAGTGGAAAGGAAATCTTTGCCCAAAAACACCAACTCTTTCAAAACTCAATTAAATTGAGAAACAACTATACCAGGACCTAGATCTTGACAAGAGGACCAAGTTTCTCACCTCATTGACAACCAATCGTTGCCGGACTATGCAGCCGAACCGCCGGATTGCCCGAATCTTTCGAAATTCGATTCTCCTTCCTCTCCCATCAATCAAGCAAAACAAGACTGGAGGTAGAACTGTAGTAAGGAGAGGAATCGAATATGAGACCGGTGCACCACCAAATCGTGGCCGGATGGAGGATTTCCAATCGGGTTCCGTTGCGGGTCGTCAAGTCACCGAACAAGGTCAGAAGCCTTGAAGCTTCTGGAGCTCTCTCCCCTTCGCATCGATCTGATCTCCCCTCTATATAGTGTTCCATTAATTGATTTTCAATCGCTGTGATCAAGTAGTGATCAATCAATGATCCATATTGCACCACGAAATTTCCCTTTTTATTTTCTTTTTCTTGATTAATTATTCATAATTTCAAAACTTAAAAAAAATCATTATAAATAGTGCGGGTGTCTAAAAAAACTTCTTGAAAATTCTTACAGACTCATCGCCTCGCGTGTTTTATTACCAAGTCCACAAATTGAAGATTTCACAAGAAATTTAAGAAAATACTCTGTCGAGAATCTGATTATCGAGATCATAAAATAATCATTTATCAATCTCAACTTAAACTTTCTCTATTTATATATCTAAAAGCTAACAAAATTTCTACGAATTTCCTTGTAATATCTATTTATTTATTTAAATACCTTGGGGTATTACATATACTGCCACTTTTATCCTTCCTCTTATTACACTTTCCAAGGGATGTATGGATATAATCTAAAACCCAACAACTCCAATTAAAGTTCTTAATTTCACTAATAACTCTTAAACATTCCAAAAAACTGGCATGCATTGATGAAAGAGAAGATGTAGGAAACAAAGTTGAACAAATCACAAACAGAATATACGCGCACTTACGTATCGCTCAAATATGAGAGAATCAAGCTCCACATCAGGAGGTACAGTCATAAAATTTTCTCTGAGCCAAGCAAACTGAAGAATACCTTTTTTTGCCAAAATCATGGGGAACTTTCCCTAGAAGCTCTTCACAGAGTTTCTTAAGATCAACGTTCTGATACTTTTTTTTTTTTCAAAAGATCAGAAGGTTTACGGCTATTAATTGGCAACCCTGTTATATGATGTATATCATTTACTGTTAGAGCTAATGTAACACCAATAGTGTGTTCTCAATTGCCTTCCAATTTATGGGCAACTTTTGTTTATAATCTGTGGGGTATTTGGCAGGAAAGAAATAATAGAGTGTGGGATAATAAGAGTATGGAGGTGAACCAGGTGGTGCTGCTATTGTCGGCTCGTCTCCAGGAGTACCAAAGGTATCAGGGTAAGGGACAGGTTGGAGGGAGTCGACATGTAGTCCCTTGGAAACCTTTGAGTACAGGGTGGGTGAAGATTAATGTTGATGGTGCATTTCATAAAGATACTGGGACTTGGGGGATTGGAGTCATTATCCGTGATGATATGGGAAAATGTTTGGGCGGTTATTATGCTAGAGTATCTCATGTTTCTTCTCCAGAACAGGTTGAGGCATTAGCTGGGATGGAGGTAGTCTCACTTGCTATTTAGCGAGGTCTCTCTCCGGTTACTTTTGAGACTAATTCTCTTACTCTTTTTCATGCAACAAAGCAGAGAGTCATTCCCCATACTTCCTTCATTGGTCGTGTGTATGATGACATTATCTTAATTTCATCTTCAACAGATGCCGAGTTCTTACTTTACTCATGCGTATCGTCAAGTCAATATTGTGGCTCATATTTTAGCTTGTTTTGCTTGTTCTTCTTCTGAGGCCTAGAGCCTCCAACTTGTATTGTTGATGTACTTTCTAAGGAGATTACCTCCTGATTTATTTGAGTTGACAGTTTCTCTCAAAAAAAAAAAACACCATTAAAACAAAATTTTTGTTTTCTAGATTGCAGTTTTTTATGAGAGTGATAAAATAGGCAAACAATGCATAATACGCTTTCTCCTCCTATTGCTCAACAGATTCTTCATCTTACCATAATTGTCAAAGCCGGTACCTTCTAGGGCTCTAATCACATTCTGAATAGTTGTCCAAGTAAATATGTTACCTAGCAATTCATATGTACGTTCCCACAAAATGAAAGAAACGAAAAAGCCAAGCTGAACTTACAATCTTGATGGATCCAATCTCACTCATTGCTGTGATAGTATTTTCAGAATCCTACAGAAAGTAAATTTCAATATATTTTATGTACTAAACATATATAAACAAGAGCAGCAAAGATCATAATCTCTTAGTACTAAGATATTAAACATATGTACTAAGAGATTATGATCTTTCCGACCTAACAAGAACAGCAACCCGCCACTTCCATGCCTTCTTCCTTGTCCGTTACTTTAGCAACATATGCCTTACGGGCCCAATAGTGAGCGGGTCCAACCATTACAGCCCACCCATAGCCAAAGAGCCCTAATGCAGCCCATGATACCAGCAACTAGGCCCAAGTCCAGTACGCACCCTAAGAAGTGCTAAGGGCAACCCATCACCACCGCCGACTAGTCTTGCCGTCGCAGAACTCCGCCACAGAGCCACTACTAGGCCACCACAACCAGGCCGATTCCCACCCAACCATCGACCTCTTCACTGAAAACAGATCAAGCCAAATCACCATCCTTCACCGTCAACAAGTCACTGCTCTCATCTCCAAAGGGAGCAGATCCTAACTAGACGCCGTTGCCGCCTCCAGACGAAGGCTGGATGCCAGCCTTACGGTCAAAACCACTGGCAGTAGCCACAATCACCTTCGAGGCAAAAGATCATCTCAGGTATAGGTCAGCCGGAGACATACCGCCTCCGCCATCGAAGACCACACTACCATCGTTGGAACTCCTCCAGGCATCACCACCTCTGATAGTAACAATTTGGCCATTGGGTCGCTATCACCACCATCGATCGACGGATCAAGAGCAGATCCATCATCACTATCAATAGAACCACCAAACCAGATTCGATCAATCAAGATTCTAGACCCAATCCCACCAAAATCAGCACAATCGCCTCCTCTACCCGAAGATAGAGGTGGACGAAGAGGTTTGTCTCCGCCGCCATGTGAATAGAGAAGCAAGCGAGAAGTTTTGTCGCCGCCGCTCGCCAAAGAAAAGAAACGTCGATATTTCTCGAGAGAGAGAGAGAGAGTCAGAGCCATACTAGGGTTAAGTTTTGACAAGTATCTTGTTCGAGTTTGGTTGTTAACAAATTATGAAGTTAGACATTCAAAGTGTTTTTTTTTTTTTTTTTTAAATAAAGTTTGTTTTTCATGTTTCTGAAGTATAAAATATTTATGTTTTGAGCAAATTACAAAGTTAGACGTTCAAAGTTTTTTCTTTTCCCCCTAAATTTTGTTCTTTTTTAGACGTCCAACAGAGAGTATGTACTGCCCCAATACTTTGATCCTTCCTCTTATTCCAATGTCTAAACTCATGCTGCTGAAGCATCATGTACATAGAAAAAGAGTCAGTATAAGGCAGCAAATTTTTGGTACGTGCTACAGTGTCGTCATTCACATATGTTTTACACATAGATATCTTCTTTAGCAGCTCCACCACATTAAACATTAAGTACAAGCATGCACGACGATCACACGCAAAAAATGAATGCAAGATAAAACCTAAATTTATTATGTGTGAGAAAAGAAGAAAACCCAAGTGGAACTTTGAGTGGCGTATACAACCATCTAACTTGAAGCTTCCATATGGTTTCTCAAAATTGATTTACACTTTCTTTCATACATAGACATTAATCAGCATAATTAATTAAGAATCTCTCTACATTAATCAATCGTGACCAAACTCCAAGAACTCTATTATGATTTATGACAAATATAACAATATAGCTTTCTTAAAATTGATTTACATAAAAGAAACATTTCTTCATACTTCATACTACGTACGATATATGATAGAGACATTAATCAGTATAATTAATTTGTCCAAAAAAATCAGCGTAATTAATTAAGAATCTGTCTACAGCAATCAACTGTGACCAAAATCCAACAACTCTATGATCTATCACAAATATAACATTATGGAAAAGACTACGGTACATTAATGTATAGATATATCAGGTAGACTAGATTTGATACAGAGGTGACTACATGCAAAAGTAGACTAACTTGACTTGATCTCGAATTAATCTACTTCTATATTGAGCTAGTCTACCTCTATATTGAACTAATCTACTTGATGTATCGTTATATTAATGCACCGTAAACAATCCCTTACATTATAGCCAAAATGAAAAAATTTCAGGTTGAAGGGTATAACAGTAATTTAGAAGCTGAACATCAGACCTCACCAACTCTGTTAGTATGTATAACACAGCCCTCAATCTCTCACGACTCTAACCGAAGCCAGACTCTCTCTCTTCTCTCTCTCTCTCTCTCTCTCTCTCTCTCTGCATTTTGAAACCAGTAATACAAATGAGGCAGCAGGGTGGTATTGAGATTTCTAGCAGTCCTAGTAGTGTAGTGGATGGATTAATGAAGCCAGTGATAACAATGGTGGCAGCTCAGATTGCATATGCGGCAACGGGTATTTTCTACAAAGTTGCAGCAGACTCTGGAATGAACCTCAATATTCTCGTTGCCTACCGTCTCATGTTTTCCTCTGCCATTATCGTTCCTCTTGCTCTTATACTCGAAAGGTACATTTTTTTAATCATATATATTTTTTTCTTTTCTTACAATTATCTGATTCAAGAAAAGGAAAGTTCTCTTGAAATTCATATCTGTTTACAGGAACAGTAGGCCCAAAGTTACTCTAGTCGTACTCTTTCAAGCTTTTCTCTGCGGATTATTTGGGTACTGATTCATAATTTCATGACTTGATTAGTACGTAATCTAGCTAGAACTAATCGACATATATAACTTGTCGCAGTTAATATTGCACGTCGACCAATATTGCAGGGGATCATTGTCACAAAATTTATTCATAGAGGGACTGGCCTTAACATCACCGACATTTGTTGCAGCCACTGCAAATTTGATTCCGGCGTTCACCTTGATCATGGCCATCTGTTTTAGGTGAGTTAATTGATTACGTTTCCATTTATTTTCATTTTTAATGAATTGATTTGGAAGTATACGTGTGGTTAATTAATGAATTATGTCACAGGTTGGAGAAGTTGACACTAGGAAGCCATGCTGGGAAGGCAAAGCTTGTGGGGACAGTGGTATGTATTGGTGGTGCTTTGATCTTTACCTTCTTCAAAGGACCAGAGCTCTCCATCTGGTCAACTCACGTTGACCTTCTTCGAGGACACCACGCGGCACCATCACCGTCATCGGTCTTCTTACACAGAAGCACCGGTAGTCACTTGCTGGGCTCCTTCTCGGCTCTTTGCAGCGCCGTTTCCTATGCAATGTGGCTCACAGTTCAGGTGAGCTTGTATATGTAGTCATTTTGTGTGGTGTGTCTGCTTTTCGAAATAATGGTTTTGCACAACTTGGATGGAGTTTCAGGCAAAAATGAGCAAGACATATCCATGCCCTTACTCGAGCACAGCTCTAATGTCAGTGATGGGATCGATTCAGTCTGTAGCTTTTGCACTCTGCGTGGAGAGGGATTGGAGCCAGTGGAAATTGGGTTGGAACATCAAGCTTTTTACAGCTGCATTTACGGTAAAATCATCAATCATTAAAAAGAATAACTACACGGGTTTTATATTCTACCTCGTAGGGCTCCCGCTCTGAGCCGTAGAATAAGCAAGTCTATCTACACCGTCCACCATGCGTCAAATAACAAATCTTCAGATACACCGCATTATAGATATTGTCGCACAGTGTATCCATTGATCTAAAGACTAAATATCATAGCTTGATTGGGTAGACATTCCGTCATTTATGACAATCTATGACAGTTTTGATAGTTACTGAGCATTAATGAAAGATTAACAATGTTTATACATTTGTACGAATATAAATTATTGTAATGTGATCAATCGATGTAGGGAATTGTGTCTTCGGGGCTGGTGGTGGTTCTTATCTCGTGGTGTATACGCAAGAGAGGTCCATTGTTCGTGTCAGCTTTCACTCCGCTTTGCCTAGTGATTGTGGCCTTTGCTAGTTCTTTGTTGCTGAATGAAAAGTTAAGCGTAGGAAGGTAAGCAGCAAGCTTTTCCATATGGCATATTATGCGTGCATGCCTCAAATAGAAGTAGCTAATGTATGTAAAACGAATTAAGTAATAAACATGTGTTAATGTGTTCTTGCTTGGTTATTGCTGATGATCTATGACAGCATATTAGGAGGGATTCTAATTGTATGTGGGTTGTATATGGTGCTCTGGGGAAAGAGCAAGGAGATGAAGTCGATTAATAATGTGGACAGTGATCAAGAACAACAAGCTGCAGCCTCAGTACTACCATCTACAACAAGACCTCAAGATTCCCAACTCATCGAAATCGTCGCAACAACTCGAGCATTAGACACTAATGCCTCCGGGATTAGTAAGAAAAACACAGATCTTGGGTCTAGTTAATGCAAGTTTAGTCTCTACTATTAATTGTATTTGCTAGTTTATCAAAAGAAATATTAGGAGATGTAATTACCAGATGGAACAAATATGAAAGTGTATGAACAATAGAAGCAGAACTCAAAGATACAACACATATAAAGAGAACACAAGAATTGTTGATGCAGTGTAAACCTCTGTACTGAGGAAACTTCACTGTGAGGCTATTTAGGTAGCCAACACAAGAATTTAAATCCAATATGAATCAAGGTTGTTACATATCACCAGTTGTGGTATTCAACTCAACCACATTGACTACCCTCAAAGCTAACTTGCTTACAATTGTAAAAGACCTATACTAAACAACTATGAAGAGATCTGTATAGATGAAGATGTTTGGTTATGTGCACAGACTCAATCTTGCCTTGAAGCCTCGCTGATCTCAAGCGTTTATGCAAATGAAGAATGCAGTGAACAAGCAATTTTCACAACACAAATATCAAAGAGAGTTTTTGCAAAATAGGTTTAAGCAGACTATGCAACACTTAACAAATCATTTAGTCTAAAAACTCTACATAGAAATGCAGTTTTCAAAACTTTTTATAGAAGAACAACACTCCCCCTTAATCCGATCACTTTGATCATTGATAAATATAAACTTAGAAGGTTTTTTCAAACAAATCATGAGACTCAACTAATCCTAACTGAAATCAAGTAATTGTGATATCTAAAGATAATCATCTGATAAGCATCAAAACAATACCAAAAACATATAAGATTTTCTAAACCTCTTTCCTTAAAAACCAATAACATAGCAGAGAGTTTACATCCACAATTTATGCATCAATCACATGTAAATTGATATGATATGCATGATGGGTAGTCCCTCCTTAATGGAGGAGGAAATTCATGTGAGTGATTTACCACATGAGGAAAGCATGGTTGGAAAATTCAAAGAAGGTAGATAGCAAGCCATCTTGGAAGGTAGGTAGCAAGCCATCTTTGAAGTTAGGCATGCCAAACTTGGAAGAAGACTTGACTTTGCTTCCAATTGCATGCCATATCCATGAACCCAATTGCCTATAAATAGGCATGAAAGGTTGTAGGAAAAACAACCAAGGCAAGAGTCATTCCAAACTAATAGAGTTTGAGATAGTAGTGAGATCCTCACTTGAGAGATTAGTGAGAAGAAAATTCCTCTTGAGAGATAGAGTGTGTGTTACCACTTTGGTGAAGTTTAGTCACCAAAGTGAGATTGCCTTGTAATCCCATTATTTATATAGTGGAAGAGAGTATACTACTGCCCCGAGGACGTAGACACATTTATCGAACCTCGTTAAATATTGTGTCTTCTTTTGTTCATTTGTTGCTATTCCGCAAATCACACGAGAGGTGGGAAAAGTTAGATCCTGGGATAACCAATTATCCATTGTCCTTGTATTAAGGCAGCCCTTCTTTCCCAACAATGCATACTACCTTGATTTTGAGATCAGTGAGCTTAACTTTTCCTTCTTTGCTTGATCCTTCAATCTCCTAATCCCACCGGGAAAGTAGGGGAAGGAAGCTTTCCTTGATCTTTAGTTCTTCAAGTCTTCTAGTATCCTTAGGAGTCCTTGTGTTGAATGGAAACAACCCAAAATACTTATAGGAGATTGTATGAGAGAGAGTGAGAGATCAAGAAGACAGTTTCCTTTTTTCTTTCTTTTTGGTTAGGTGATAATCAAATCTGAAATAGATGACCTGATTGCTGAAAGTCTATCTCTGTGGTGCGATTTGCACTGATGGATTATAGTCATTTTTGTTCTTAATGGATATGTATATTGAAAATTATAATTTTGGGTAAAAAGGTTTTCATAAGCAAAAACCAGAGTTATTATTCTCATAACCATATCGACATCGAGGTTGGAGCTCTTGGTTCTGATGAAGTCGATCTGGAGGTTCACGGGTATCTATGGCTTTGCCTCCAATGGAGATCGAGCCCATACCTGGGATTTACTGAGGGTTTTGGCAGCACAATCCTCTCTTCCATGGTTGGTAGTCCCAAGATTGTTATCTCTGTTTTGTCCATAGGATGTGCTAGCAATGCAATCTCTTCCGTTAGGCTCCCGATTCCCCTCAGATTTTAGATCATTTCACCTCAAAAGGTAATTTTTTTTTCAGTGAATAGTGCTTATACTGTGGCTCAACATTTTGTGGTTAACCTTTCTACCTCTGCTTCTTCCAACGGATCTCCTATGTTGGATAATTTCTTTGGGAAACTGCTTTGGCAAAGTGCCTAGCAAAGTGAAGATTTGTATGTGGAAGGCACTGAGGAGTTTTACGCCTACCCGACTCAACCTTATTCAACGTCAAGTCAATATTTAACACGCTTGGTTTTATGTGAGGGAGAAGATGCATCCATTTGTCACCTATTTTGGGATTGCAGGGTCGCTCAAGCTACTCTTACTTCACTTATGGGTTCTTTAGATAGTTCTCAAGATCAATCCTTTTCGGACTGGTTGAAAAATTACTCGATCCTGCTTCCAAAATTGAGCTGGATGAAACTTTTGGTCCTATTGTTGTTTGTCTGGAAAGGCCGGGATGATATATTTATGGGATCGGAAAGAATGAACCCAAAATAGATTGCTTTGGGGGCGAATTAGCTAGAGAACCCATAAGTGGTTCAAGAGTATCACGTGGCACTTCATGTGATAGTCCCAACCAATAATATCACTCGAATGTGGTAGGGACCATGCAGAGGGGTGAAAAAAGAAAAGAAAAATTAATTTAAGAGATCAATCAGAAATCACTACTAGTCACTTAAACCAATAATATCATCCCGGACCACCACGTGTACTATGGTCTAAGACCATGTAATAATTTCCCAGTAGAGCCTGACCTAAGTGTCCAAATTAAGTTACATTAAATTATTTCCTATAAATTTTCTTCATTTAATTAATTTCTTTCCTATAAATTTTCTTTCCAAATAGCATTGATATATTGAAGGGTTTTTGTCCATTGACCCTAATTTTAGGGATTTTTTTTTCCACTTTACCCCATTAAGTTTTTTTAGTCCCCCCTTATCCATGAAGACTCTAATAAAGTCTTCCTTAATACCCAATAATGTTTTTTTTTCCTGTTTTTTTTAGACTATTTTATCCTCACCCCTTTGTTACATAGAGAGAGAGAGAGAGAGAGTGGAAGAGAGAAACCATAGTAGACTTCACCGGATTCCGGTCACAAGAATCGGGCCAACGATCGCCCGAATCCAATCACCGGCTGTCGGATATCAGTCATTGGCCACCACCCACGGGACTTCTCTAAAAACCTCATTGGAGATCTTATAGGTCACCGGAAAGTATTATTGCACCCCCTCGCCAATAGAGGAGGCAATAAACCTCTATTGTCCCCTAATAGAAGTCTATTGCGCCCCAATAAAACTTTCGGTCGTTGGAATAGGAACTAATCTTCTTAAGTTTAGACATAAACTGTCACGGCCCGAATTTTAGAATAAAAATTCAAAATCCGAAACATGAATTACCACAACTCAAAATAATCATCATGAAATTTTTTTTTAACAATCTCACCACAAAATTTAATTTCAAATCCCGAATTTAGTCTCGGTTAATTATTACAACTCACTCACAAATTAAATTGTAAAGCTCTAAATGAGCATAACAAACCTCACAACTTAAATAAAAACAAATTAATGCTACAACTCCTAAACAGCACGTTCACCTCCCTGGTTATTCTGATCTGCAGGAATATCCGCTAAACCATTTGAATAGTGTACCGGGATTGCAACAACACAAAACTCGGTAAGCTTTTGAAGCTCGTATGAGTAAAAAGAAAGAACAGTTGTTTAATTAATTCATACTCATTTTCATTCAAGTCAAGCTCAACACTTTCCACATCCACAAAGAACCAACAATCTCATAATCAATCACAAAATCAACAAATCCACACAAAACCCTAACTGGCATCTTTCTTCTCAAAACCCCGAAATCGTATTTATAAAAATACGGTATTGACAGATTAGAGCTCTAACTGAATCGTAGCTCGTCACTTGGCCTAGGTTATGGCATCCGACATATTTATCTTTATCGTATTTCATCAATATGTATACTTATATACATATTTAGAACATCCGATACTCGTACTTACTCAACCAATCGTATCCCATTATCCACCTAGGATTAGAGCATCCGATTCCTCCATACCGGTCACTACATTGACCCTAAATCTATAATGAGCACAACAATATGTTTTCACACAATGAAATCAACTCATCCAACATACACAATATTATTATGAAATTTAAGCATTTGAAATATAATCCAAATCATCATTCTAACTCAATCATATCATCACTCAACAACACACCAACCAATATATATATTCCACATAAATATATATATATATATACAAAATCATCCACTCAGGAATGACCACTAATACCATCTATAGTTCACACAAGAAAATCGTGAAATTCATTTGTATAATTAAAATTCATTTTACTTACCTATAGACCGTAGTTGATCAAGTCCATGTGACTTTGAAAACAAATATTTAATCCATAAATATTTTTCACACAATTACAAAAATAAATAATTTAAAGCACTCGGTTCGTAATATGAACCACGTGAGTTTTACTCACCTCGAAACTCCCGCTGCTTCTTCAATTAAAAATACAAAACAACACCGAAACAGCTCACCCAAGTGCAACCTGCCAATCACCTAATCAAATGTGACTTGAATTTAGCCAATAATTCCAAAACATACTTAAACTACAATTCAACGGTCATATTCTAAATTATAAGAAAATCTGAAGGACGGATTCTCACGAATCGTCTCCCTACTCACTGTTTTGCAATTATACGAAAATCCAACGGTCGGATCTTCGCCCATGGCCACATAAAGCCACTGGCACAATCATATGATCATCATATCGAAACTACAAGTCCATCAGACGGTCCTAACTTCACAGATCACAAATCTAACGATCGAAATTGATCAAAATCTAAAAATTCATAACTAAATCATACGATATCCAAAATTCACATGCTATATATCAAAATGATCGTATCGACATGTACAATCTAAAAATGAGCAGAAACTGCTCTTGTGGTGGCCGAAGTTCACCCGAAACCACCACCACAGTGACGGCGCCGCCGCCATACCAAAGTCAAAATTTGCTAAAACTCCCAACATCAAAGTTCTTCATCTCAACTCCAATTTCAACTTTCATAATTAGCACAAAGTCAAATTTCAAGTGTAAGTTTTTTCCATTGTTTGCTGAACTTTCATGTGATCTTTTCCCACCAGTGAAATATGCACCTAATAAATATAGCATAAGTTAATTATCAAGAATAGAAACATGAAAGAAGGCTTTCAAATTGAATGATAATGAGATTATTAATTGATTAGCTAGATAGGTAATGAGAACTAGCTAGAGAGAAGTTTCCCACATGTCATTATACTCTAGTAAAATATGAGACTGCATGGATAATGCATTTGCTTCAAAGTGCATATAATATAATACTCTAGCAAACTTCTGATCGAGGATGCCATTTTCTGCATTAATTCTATTGTGACTTATGTATCTAATTCTTTCTTGACAGGAAGTTTCCTTTCTTGTTGAGAAAAGCTTGCTGTGAAGCTTGTGTAAATCTTAAAGCAGCATTTCTTAAAGCAGTGGTGAGTTATGAGTAACATAGAGAAGTTCATATATCTAGACATCAGCTAATTTTGTTTGAGAATCTTGTTGGTTCATGTGCTTTAGTTTGGTAGTTCACACCAGGTAGTTTAGTTTGTGGTGCAGAAGAGTAGGTTCTTGCGATGTGGATAGAATCAGTTACAAAATAGGCCATGTTGGCTTTCCGAAACTATACTTTTATTTTAGCATAAATTTTGGTTGTTATTTTCAAATATCTTCCAATGATGACTTCATCTGAGCTTTGTTACTTAAAAATAGACACCCCAAGATTTGTTTCAAGAAAGTTTTGTCCAAAACTAAAACAAATTTGAACTCTAAACTCCATCTAGAAAAGAGAACAGTTTTACTGAAATTCTGCAGAAACTGCAGCACCGCCTTCCTCGGAATTTATTTTAACCAACTTACTGGCCTCCGAATGTTCTGAAATTTTGATATGTTTCTTTTTTGTTAGTTAACAAAGGATCTGGAAAGTTTCATCTTATTCTGCTGTAAATTGAGTTTTGAGTGTTTTTTCCAAGTTTGGTCTGTAATTGAGAAAGTTCTAGAATTTTGAACGTATCTTTTGATTTTCTGTTGAGATTTGAACTCCCATTGAATCAATCAGCCTCTGATTTTTATGTATATTGAATTTGACATTTCAAATGGTTGTTTCAAGACTGATTTCAAGTCAATTGGATTTAAATTGAATTTTTGGTGAATTTATAAAGAAGATAGTGTCACTACTCTTTAGTTTTTGTCCTTAGAGATGCTTCAGTGTAATTGAGAAATTGTGTATTTCTTGTTGATGTTGTAATATTTTGAAAATCATCTAAAAGTGCATGATTTTAAGAGGCACCTTTGACTAA
Source organism: Rosa persica (assembly GCA_025331145.1). Taxonomy (NCBI): domain Eukaryota; kingdom Viridiplantae; phylum Streptophyta; class Magnoliopsida; order Rosales; family Rosaceae; genus Rosa; species Rosa persica. The sequence goes on along the minus strand of WFKR01000007.1, from coordinate 34,588,778 downwards.
GTGCTTTTCTAAGAGCATAACACCTCTATATTAAACTTGGCCTCTTCTTCCTAGTTATATCTGATTGCCTTGACTAACAACCAAAAGAGGGTCCGTAGATCTAACACAATTAGCTCCATGTATGGCACATATATGTGTGTGTGTGTGTGTGTGTTTGTGTGTATGTATTCTGTCTAGCTCTAGGTGTCATTAGTTGATTGATATAGTCACTACAAGGAGAGTGGAACATATGAACGGGCACGAGCTAAGTTGCCTGACCCAGACCTTTGGAATAGTAGACCTCTAGAGCATTGGCATTGGTTGTGCGATAATCTTTATAGCAATGAGGGATATATGGTGCGTACTGTTATACTTCATTACATATTCATGGATTGTGCTACGATTATTGAAAAAATGAATTCAAATGAAAATCTGATGCTTATATTGTTTCATTAATAAAGGAGGTATGTGCTACTAATGCTCAAAACCGAGATCAACAGGAAAGTACCCATCGGGGTGGTGCAATGCCATTTATTCAGCATGCTTTGCAACTAGCAAAGGTAATTAAATAATAGTAGCTCATGTGGCATTCTATCACGACTACCACGATAAACTCTTATATATTGAACTGTATGTTTTTTCAAGTGCAGGAAGGTGGTAAGCCTGTATCATTTATAGACAATTATGAAAACATGTATCAGGATGCAGAGCATAAGTGGGTTAGTGAGGTTAAACGAGTGAGACATGTAAGTTATTAATTAATATCTAAATTCAAGTCTGTGATTTGTATCTTTATGTATACATAGTTCCACGCTGATTGAATTATATGTACAAGGCCTTATATCTAGACTTGTATTTTAGAAAGTGATGTATGTCAATTATAGTGCATCATATGTGGCCTGACTTTGATAATATCTAGGGGTGTGTGTGTGTGTGTGTGTGTGTGTGATCATATCATTCCTTTTGTTGCAAGAGAAAATGAAGCAGAAGAGGGAAGATGTCAAGGCAATGCTCATTGAAGAGGCACCAAAAGGTACTGCTATTGAATCAATAGAAGTGCCTTTGAATGATGAGATTGCAATTATGGTTGAGAAGTGTGGGAGAAAAGATGGCAAGGTTCAAGGTTTAGGTGCTTTCCCTCGCTTGGATATCTCATCTTCTTCTTCTTCAATGCCGACAACATCTGAGTGGAATGAGATGAAAGGTAATCTACAAAAGCTTACATCCACTATAAGTTGCTTGGAATCTGAGAATGCAAAGTTAAAATCTATGTTGCGAGCAATATTTAGCAAATTGAATGGGAGTGACGACATTAATTGTGATGCTGATGATAGCTCTACTCAAGAAACTGATGGTATTGAAGGAATTGATGGCTTCTCTAATGACTAGCTTGGTGTGGAGGGTTAGAATGCCCTCGGTTTCATGAAATATTTTGGAATTATCTTTCTCATATGTAGTTAAGGAACTACTTAATCCTGAAGAATCAGTCCTAGCCTCCTAGGTTTTATTTTGAATCCTTTTGCAATTGCAATTACTGAACAGTAATTTGTTGGTGACTAGCCTATATTTAATATAATTTTGTAGGTTTTATAAGTCATTTGCATTTTCCCTTTGTCTCTATAATGAACAAGCATAATTTTAACTATGACGAATACACATTCCTTGCAATGTCTAATCTATGAGGAAAATGTGTTCCTCACATTTATTAATTTACTGGGAATATTTGTCTCTCACAATTATAAATTTGTGAGGAATCTTCATTCTTTGCAATTATTAATCTGTGAGGAATCATCAGTCTTTGGGATTATTAATTTGCGATGAATCATCGATCCTTGCGATTATTAATTTGTGAAGAACACATATTCCTTGCAATTAATAATTTGTGAGGAAATCGAAAATCCTCGCATATGGTAATCTGTGAGGGGGTTTAAGCGAGGAAAATTTACGACGCATGAGTTTCCTCGCTCATTAGTTTAAGCGAGGAATTTGGACATTTTGTGAGGAATTCCAGTCGTCACATTTCTTGTTTTTCCTTATAGTGAGGAGATTACATCAATTCAAAATGTCTATTGCCTCCTATAGAACTTTTAGTCGCCGGAATAGGAACTAATCTTCTTAAATTTAGACAAATAAAACTTTGATTAAAGGAAAAAAAATGAGGAGATTACATCAATTCAAAACGTCTATTGTCCCCAATAGAAGTCCAGTGCATGCATATCCAATTGCTCACAAAGTTTTTACCGACTTTCATAAATTCTAACCCAACAAAGTTTTCATTATTTAATCAACTTTGCTCCGCACTAACCCAACTGCAGCCCAAAATACATAAACATCAACGACTTTCATTGTTCAATCAACTAGGAAAAAGTTTTCAATTTCAATAACAAACACAATTCTCACAATTAAAGCCGAGGCTATTTGATATCGGTGAGAGTGAGGATGGAGACTTTGAATGAGTGAAGCTATGGGAGTTTCTGCTGTAAGAAATAGATGAACCTTGACCTACTCCTCCTCCTCATCCTCCCCCATTGATTGAAGCGTAGATCTCCAGCTTCTACTCTTCGATGTTGTCATGCACATCCTGCGCGATCTAGCAGCGGTCACCTAAAATGAACATCACCACCGCCCAACTAGACTTGTAACTCGTTAACATCACCGCTGGCATCTAGACCAGAAACCAGAAGTGAATGCCTCGCTGGGAACAGAGCCACCCCTGATAGTGAAAGATCTAGTCAAGGACCTAAAGTAGAAACACGACGGCCTGTTCAATCTCGTCTTCATCTTCGTTCCTGGCGACTGGCAACCACGCCGACAAGGACGATAGGTGGGGATCTAGCCGAGAGCGTGTTTTTGAGAGAGAGAGAGAGAGAGAGAGAGAGAGAGAGAGAGAGAGAGAGAGAGAGAGAGAGAGAGAGAGAGAGAGAGAGAGAGAGAGAGAGAGAGAGAATGGCATGATAGTAGTTATTTAATTAGATTGAGGGTAAAATTGTCATTTGACTATTAAATTGTGTTAGTGGGAATAAAAATCTGTTGTTGAGGTAAACAGAATAATTTTGACTCATTTTGGTGCTTTGGGTCAATGACCTTATATTAAATTTGGTGATAGGAAATGGGTATCAACTTTCTTTCCAAATATTAATTAATTTTGTCTAAAAAATATAGTATTAATAAATTGAATTTAGAAAATATGTACGTCCAAATTAAGTGGTAAAAAAATATTCTATGTTAGTAGCACTTATTAATTGTCATCTACAATTTAAATGTAAGGAAAAAAAAAAACTTCAAACCTCGAATATATATATATATATATATATAGGATTTTTCTTAGGTAAGCATGTCCTTACCTAAGGTTTAGGTACGGATTTGGTGTTTTCACCCACTTTCCGATCACATTTTCACATCTTAACCGTTCAGTTTTTAGAGCCTAATGTATAGACCCCCCCTGCAAAATTTCAGTCAATTTGGTGATCGTTAAGGCATCCAAAACTGCAATTTATACAAATTGACCGAATCTGTTGAACCGGAACCGTTCGTATTTATAATGGTAAATTGCAGTTTTGGATGCCTTAAAGATCACCAAATTGGCTGAAAATTTGCAGAGGTGATCTATACATTAGGACCTAAAAACTGAACGGTTAAGATGTGAAAATGTGATCGGAAAGTGGGTGAAAACCGGAAATCCGTACCTAAGAAAAACTAAAGACGTCCTTAGTGTAGCCAGACTGTATATATATATATATATATTCATATATATGAACATATATTTTTCACATCATATATATTTTCATAATTTCCAGGAACCCAATAAACTTTGAATTCATATCCATGAATTATGCAAATCTATTGATCGAATTATATGAAATATTTTCTATTCTTGATTGAAGAAAGAAAAGTTGTTGTTTAAATCTACGAATAAGTGTATTGAAAAGACAAAATTAAAAAAGCCAAAATATTTTTTTTTATTCAAGTATTACATGGTATGGTTTGACAAAATATAGTGATGTGTATAGGTGATATGACATGATACCTAGGATTGAGGCCACAAATCTTAAGCCTCATCATTTAGGCCAACAATCAATTTCCCCCCACTAACTACTAAATGCACACACACCCCTATATTTCTTGTCTCATTTTTTCATTAGAGTTACACCTATGCCCTCCTTATTAGTACATGAATGAAAAAAGAATGAGACAAAATAATGTAGGGAGCGTGCATTAAATAATTATTGTGGTGTATATAATGTAAGGAGTGTGCATTAAATAATTATTGTGGTGTATATAAAATTTCACTAATTAAAATGGACACATATATATCACAACAAATATAACTTTTTACTAGTTAACACTAGAAAATAATTACTTCAATGTATTTACTGTGCTTCATCTTTAACACTTCTTTTTCTTTTTTATCGGGGGTGAGGTAGCAAGTCATTTCTGTTACCTTAGCGAGTTAGTAACACACATACCCAGTCAATATTCGGACTGAAGTCCACGAGGGTATCCCAGCAAAATCAGACTAATCTCTCGCCCTAGGCGCACGTTTCTGAAGGCTCCTCAAACCTGCTTGCCACAAATTGGTTGGAGTTGAGACTCGAACGCTAGACTTGGGGATTCCATGCTAAGCCGCTAGATCAATCTTACCACATCAGGTGGTTACTATAAATCTATATTAATTAAGCAAATTTTCCTAAAATTGGTTAGATTTTTTTAACTACCATAAAAACCTTTTGGTTAAAAATCTAAAAAAGAAATTTAATAAATATGGATAAAATGGAACTCTATATTTGAAAAATGAAAAAAAAAAAAAAAGAATGGCAAATCTAACCACCTGCTATAGTGGAAACATTCTATTTTCTCTAATTTTTTCCTCTTAATTAATTTTAAACCTACGAGCGTTTACAATATTATTCTTCTTTTTTTTTTCAAATAAAAAATGTCAATTGACACACAAAGGGGTTGTCAAGAGGCTAATACTATTTAACAAAAAAAAAATTCAACCATTTCAGCAAAAGAAAAAATAAATTTGGACATAATTCAATCCCCTAAATCATTTTCAATCGTTTCAGCAAAGGAAAAATAATGGACATAAATCAATGCTTGAAAGATTTAAGGAAAGAATTTAATAACTATGGATACTAATGTCAAGGAACACATAAACTCCTACACCCATGCCTTGGATATCTCTGATTTTTGTTAAGACCATGTACTATTGTAGACAGTCAACGGTCACACTAGAATTATGATAAAGTTGTTATACATAACCGCCATGTCAGATCAAGTCGTAAGGTGCATGTACTCGAAAAAAGGGAAATCAGAAACCCTTAACCCTAAGCCTGAAAAGAATAACCACAATACTGATCGATACTAATCTGATAGGCGGCTAGCTACTGATCATTCTCTCATATTACGAGAGAAGATCGCTAGGACACCATGCAGAATTGTAAGGCAATGGAGGGGATGAAGCCTGTTATGGTTATGGTGTTGGTTCAGAGTCTATTTACAGGGATGAATGTATTGTACAAATTAGTGGCAAATGATGGCATAAATTTCAGGATTCTCATTGCCTACCGCATGGTGTTTGCTGCTGCCTTCATGACTCCTCTTGCTCTCGTTTTCGAAATAAGGTACTTTTCCTTTCTGTAGCTACCATACTCATCTCTGTGGCCGTTTTTATCAGTTGTTTGTTTGGGAGCCTCTGATATTATCTCTCATATAATTAATAAGGGAAACAAATTTCAATTCTTTGTTACCACTTTCACCACTAAATGTAAGTGAGGCATCATTAATCAAGAGGATGAGAACGGGTAGATGTGGTTTTTTTTTTTAATTTTTCCGGGAGGTTTAATTTCCTAATATCTGGCATTGCAAAAAGAGAATTCAGAAGGATTTCAGATTTATTAGACGATGCTGTTCTAGCTTCAAAGCCAACATAGCACTACTGATTCATATTTAGATCGAGGTTTTATGATCACTATTAGCGTACGGTTATAACATCTTTATCAATAGTTGTTTCCAATTTCAGGAAAAGCTGGACAAACCTTACATGGACTGTACTCTTTCAGTCTTTTCTAACTGGGCTATTTGGGTAAAAAAACCTTGCCTTCTTGAACCTTATGCTTTTTAGTGCACTGTCATATTCAAATCAATTTTGGTAAATCAATAATCTAATGACAAATAACTAATTAATGAATCTAGTGATTATTTATTGTAGGGGAACAGTAGCACAAAATTTGTATATCGAGAGCCTAGCCAAAACATCAGCAACATATTCAGTAGCTATATTTAACCTAGTTCCAGCGATTACGTTTATCCTTTCCACTTCTTTGAGGTAATGCACTCATTTATAATTTGAACTCTAATGGTTAGATTTGTGTATGCATGTTGAGTTCATATTGCTAATTATTTGCTACACACACACACACACATATTTCAGAATGGAGAAATTGGCCATACGAACTCATGCCGGGAAAGCTAAAGTTGTCGGAACAATTTTGGGGATAGGGGGGGCTATGCTTTTCACCTTCTACAAAGGCTTTCAGATTAATATTTGGTCTACAAACGTTAATCTTCTACGTCATTACGGTGACAAAAACAACCATGCTCAAGCTCCATCATCAGCAAACAAAGGAAGTATTTTGTTAGGCTCAGGCATGGCTCTGGGTAGCTGTACGTCTTTTGCTATTTGGCTTATAATCCAGGTCATTTTTGCTCTCCAATGCTCATTTTCTTTTTTGCACTTACTGCACTATTCCTTTTATAGTTCATAGTTCAATTCCCACTATTTTTGCTATCATTCACTTTACTAGATTGTTCAACTGTTTCCTTTGATCTAGTTTAAAAAACAAAGTCACAAATGTATTTATTTCAATTTAACAGTGCAGGCAAAAATGAATAAGAGATATCCCTACCTATACTCGAGCACAGCTCTAATGGCCTTCATGGGATCAGTTCAATCTGTAGCTTTTTCCATTTGCATGGATAGGGATTGGAAGCAGTGGAAGTTGGGATGGAACATTCAACTTCTTGCAATGTCTTATTCGGTAACTGATAAAATTTGTTTCCAAATTTATTGGAAACAAATTTTCTTGTTTTGGTCTAAAATTGGAAATTACAAAGTTGACCTATAATGATTTAACTAGCAATAAATTCGTAGTTCATCAGTAGCTTATCGGGGGCTCTTTTCTCATTCTTATTTGTGTTTAGGGTATTTTCAACTCTGGAATTGCTGTGACTCTAATGGCATGGTGCGTAAAGAAGGGAGGACCAGTGTTCGTTGCAAGTTTTCAGCCTCTCTTGCTTGTGATGGTTGCAGTTGCTGGGTCTCTGCTTCTGGATGAGAAGTTGCACCTTGGAAGGTATGACTTACACATGCTAATGTCATGCAGCAACATAGTTGCGAGCTTCTTGAATTTTGACAACAAACCCCATACAGAATTACAACTTAATGACCAGCTTCAATATAAGTAATATACATTGAAGGCAATAAATTTCATAGGTTAGAGGCTAAATTTCCCGAAATTACGAACACAAAACCTTTATGGAAAAGGAAACAGCTAGAAAATCTGAAAATAAAATGCAAATACGCAATTGTTCAACATTACATTCATAAGAACTGTGAACACCAGTTTGGCATCTAAATAGTGTGTGGTAATTGTAGATCGTATTGTTCTCTCGTATTTAAACATATTTTAGGCTTATTAACAGATAAGGAATTGACCAAATATTTATATATGCATCTGGAAATGACAGTGTACTAGGTGGATTGCTGATTGTGAGTGGACTATACATGGTATTGTGGGGTAAGAGTAAGGAAATGAAAAATCAGATAACTCCATTACCGGCGCCAGCAAGCCTCCATTGCCAAGATGAACACCAATCTCCTTCGATCGAAGTCATTACATCATCTTCTATGGAGGACATGAACCACAGCAATGATAGAAATGTGACAAATAATTGATAACCTCGATAGTTTTCAGTTCCAGATATATGTTGCTTCAAATGCGACGGATGAGGAGTTTAAATAAGGAATATGCACAGGGCAGGTGTGAAGAGGACGTGCAAGAGTGCTACTAAAAGTATACATGCACCATTTGCTGCTCAACTGTTTTGTACGTAGCCTAAATTGGAAGAGGGTGCAAGTCGGCTGGAATAATCGTGCTTGATGTGATGCATTATTTTGTGAGAGATTTTATCTTGTTGGAAGTAGAAACAGTTTGAAGTAGAGTAGTTGCTACTTTATGCAAGTGAATGAAGAGGTAGGATCTAATTCTAACAGCTGCAGAGTTTAGGATTTCTCCTTTTCTATTTAAGTATTTATGATCGGAAGCAGCGTGCAGTATTTTTACTTGTCTATCTTTTGGTAGATGTTATTCAATCTTTTTGTAGTCATATAGGAGCTACTTCTTCAATTTTTTATTATATATATTTTTTATTATATAGTTCTTTTTTTTTATGCCTCCTCTATTTTTATAATTGTTACTTTGATTAGATGTCAGTTATTCTAGAGGGTTCCGGTTGTGATTTCATTTTTTTATGATTGAATAAAAAACTATCTGATAATTGTTCTTGTATATCAATGAAGGGAGCTAATCATGTGCCTCCTACTCTCGAAGAAATGTTCGGATCTATTTTTAAATTATAATAATAAAATTTATTGGATACGTAATGGTACATGTAGTTATCACCATCTTTTTTGTCCCTGTACTTGTGTGTTTCATGTCTGAGATGGCATGTACGAAATGACATTTATGCTGATCATGAAATCCACTAACATACCAAACTCCAATAAAAGAAAATAACATGGCAGATAATGGAAATACTTCTTTGCAAAAAAAAAAAAAAAACAAAAAAAAGGGCAATGAAAATAGTTTGCAGAGAGGATGCTGGACCACAATGCGTGCTGCGAAGCTTTCTAAGGTCCCAAAAAATTATGTGACGAGGAACTTAAGAAGTATGCGCAATTATATATCTGTATGTTTCATACTATGAAATTGTTAGAGAAAATTGTTTTAACCACTAGACTAATTGATTGTTTTATGTTAGATATTTCGGATACTGAAATATAGCCAAAAAAATATCTAAAATCAAGAAAAGATTGTAAATCTGTCCCAAGCATTGCCTGTCCCTGTTAGTTTTGGAGAGCATTAAATCACCTTCTCAATGATATTGCTATCGAGGCCCTGATAGCAAGAGTCGATGTGGCTCTTGCCACCCATGAACGGTTTGGACGAGTTGGATCTTACCAGAAATGGCAATCTTTAGTTATTGGCAACCAGATTAAGTGTGGCTAGTTGCAACCTCGTTTCCATACGTGAATGACCATGTACATGATCAACTTCTAGTTTATTTTAATAGAAAATTATTCATAACTGTCATTCCAAGACTTTTATTAGTCACTAAGCCACATAATTCTTCTTGCTCTCATAAGGCCAATTGCATCCTCAAATTATTTCATCCCTGATCATTTTGCCCTTCCATCGAAGAAAAGCAACTGCATCGCTTTACATTACAGATCATTTTGCCCTTCCATCGAAAAAAACCAACTACATCGCTTTACATTACAGATCTCTCTCTCTCTCTCTCTCTCTCTCTCTCTCTCTCTCTCTCTCTCTCTCTCTCTCTCTCTCAGCCGATTCAGCATCATGGTAAGTCTTGCTGACTCGATTACTTTTGAATCTATCATTATCCAAATCCTAATCGAATTCCAACCTAACAACCCAATATCATCACCATCATCACCTTCGAATTCCAATTCGATCATGAAGGAATTTGAACCCAAGATGAAAATGCAATCGCTGTTGGGATGATTGGAGGCGGGACGGTCAAAGAGATTGATGACAGAGAAACTAATGTCACATTTGGAATCGGAGGCAACATCTGAGAACCAGTCGCCATCAGACCGTTTTGATTGAAATCGGGGTGGTGTTTGGTTGAAATCAAGGTGTTTTGATTCAGGCATTTGACATTGTAAATTTATAGTTGTTTTGATGTTTTGGAGTAGCTTCTGTATTGATTGGTAATAGCTTTCTCAATGGTGGGGGTAGCTTTGTTTGTCCTTTGGAATAGCTTTCTCTGTCTCTAGAAGTAGCTTTTGTTCTGCTTGGCACATTTGGTGTTTGTAAGAGTAGCTATTAGTATTGGTGATGATAACTTTTCTCTTCTCACTAACCACACCGTCCCCAAGTTCAAAAAATCATTTTCCTTCTCAAAAAAGGTTAGTTCTTTTCTTCTAAGCCGTCTACCTAGTCCTCTGCATCTCTCCTCTTCCCGTGCTCATAGACTCGAGCTTCACTCCGACACCAGTTGCTTCCCAACGATTGTGCCTCTAGCAAAATTTAGGGCCAGTAAAGGAGATGGAGATGAGGATGCCGCGCAGCAGGATATTGACGGAGGGAGGGAGGGAGAGAGAGAGAGAGAGAGAGAGTGTGTGTGTGTGTGTGTGTGTGTGTTTGTCAAAAATGAGGGTTAAGATCTAAGGCGTTACTAGCCTTTGTTGTTTAAGTTAAGGTGTGTCACTAGCCTTCCTCAACCCATAGAAAATTGATCGATTCTATCTATTAAGTGTTTGAAGGCTGATTCTACCACGAATAAGAAAATGTTATTTCTTGGTCTAATAAGAGTTTTGACTATTTCCTACATTACATCTTCATAGAATTAGTTTATATGTCATTGGGAAAAGGTTTGCAATGATTATATGATTAATTTAGAATCCTATAATTATGGGCATTGAGAGGACATGTTCCAGATCTCACCTGAAATCTAAATTAGGCCTCCAAGACCCAACTTAGGAGAATCCTACAAAATTTGACACAATTACTCTTAAAATGGAGTATCCAAAAACCTGTGAAAACAATTTGAACACTTCGAGAATTACCAAAAACAAACTCAAATCCAATGAACCTACATGTTCTTCTGAAAATAATAAACTTCACAATACAAAACAATGTGTCATCAACACTTAAAACTCAAATATCAAGTTACATTACAACCATAAAGTTGGTAGTTAGAGCAATCTAGATAATTAACAAAAAAATAATACAAGTAGGTTAAATAGGTAAAGTTTGAAGGGCCCACATGGCATATAATGGGTCCGACCCATAAGACATTTTTGCTTATATTGCAAAGATGTGGCACCAACTAGGGCTGGCCAAAGCCCGGTGGACCGTAAAGGAGTTGCCACAGCCGAGTATAGTTAGCATTACGATCCACTTGACCGCAAAATTTTAATTTAATATCGACATTATTACCACCAGCCTTGCAGCAGAATAGCTAGTTAACTCAACATCAGGGCTACCATTTGGCCACGAAGTTGTAAATTAAGTCCACACCATGGCCTATTTATCCGTGAAGTTGTAAGTAATATTAAATGATATTGTTGGTACCGCGGTTAAATAGATGCAGCATAATGAATGAAGTTGATCGACATCATAGTCAAATATACCAAATTTTATGTTACGTCGAATGGACAGCGGAATAATATGGGACCGCGACCAAATGGTCACAGTGTAATGGTCGTAGTGTAATGAAGGAAATTGTTTGAGGCGTGGTCAAATGGCCATGGCAATAATGGATGAAGTTGACCGACACTACTGATGCGAGATTGCATAGCTTATGTCGTAGTCACAGCCAAGTTAGGCTGAGGTCAATCGATAACCTAGGTTGAGGTTTGCCTAACCTACTGAAGTTAAGTATTATTTCATCTCAGAAAAATTGCATGAGTTAAGAAATTTTATGGTCTTCAAAGTTAGCAGTTGAGAGTTTTAAGTGCAGGAGTTAAGAAAATTTATGGCATTCAAACTTAGCGATTATCAATTTTAATTGGATAGCATTCAAAGTTAGCAATTATGAGTTTTAGCCAAAGCATTTATGGGATGACCAGCTTGAATGCACGGTTAGGTTATGAGTTTTACTTTCCAAGTTAGCAGTGATACCATTCAAATGCATGTAAGTATGTAACCGTGTTTAGGTTCTTAACTTTGAATTCTTATAGGCAATATGGTCTCGATAGCTACAACCAGATTCTATGATTTATTTATTCAATTGTTTATCTTTCACTATAAAAATGAATGTAGGCATCTTTGCTAGAGCTCCTCGACCAAACACTCAACACGATTACACATTTTATCTCAATACTTTGTCAACACTTTAACACAATTATCAGCCTTTACCTACTTTATCTTATCACTTTCTTTATCACTATTTGTCTATCTTTCCTTGCAATTTACATTCCTTGTTCTTTATTTCCTTACAACTTATATTACTCCTGTTTACATTTCTATAATTTATCTTCATGCTTTTATCCTAGTGCACTTTATTTTCTACACTTTACATTCTTGCTTTTACATTCCTGCACTTGATATCCCTCCATATACATTTACTTTGTTTTATTCACTTTTTGAATGTGTTAAAAAAAACATAAAAATCGTTGTTACTCTCAATTTCGCATTCACTCGCAGAGTTACACAACATGAAGACTCTAACTAGTAAGTCCAATTTGTGCATCCAAGGTAGAGAGAACCCCGCAGCCAAGATTAATTTATCCTTCCTCAGCCACAGTCATCTATTTATAAGTCAGAACAACACAAACTTAAAATCGTATTACAAAACCTTGCTTGGCCTCCTGATCGCTAGTTGGCATGCCCATGCACACATTCCAGAAGGAGATGTGTAAGCCAAAACAATCTTCAGCAACATAACCATGGCCGAGACAATTTATGAGCATATACCATCATGGTTACAAATTGTAGCAAAGCGACTGTTAGCGAGAGGGCACGACCTTTGATTATAAATTCCAATAACGTTATAAGATTTCTACTTTCTACTAGGGAGTGGGCAAAAAGCCCAAAAAATCGAAAAACAGACCTAGACCGACGGTTCGGCCTGATTTGGTCCGAGTTTTCAAAAAACTTTGACAAATTGGGCCGGTTTGGGTTTGGACTATGCCAGACCCGATGCGGTCCTAGTACTGGATTTTAGAATATTAAAAAGCCTAGTTTACCCGACATTATTAATAACTTTTTTATTATTAGATATTTGTCTTATCCACACATTCTTCTTTTTCTCCTCTTCTCCAGGCGTCAAAGTTCTTGTTCTACTTATTTAGATTCCTCTTCACTTTCTTCTTCTTTTCCTCTTCCTCTTCCATTTCTTTTTCCTCTTCCACTTCAGTTCTAAAGAATAGCATATCTATCAAGAAACTTCACAATCCAAGTTCAATTTTTCACGAACAAAAAGAAATCTCAAACCTACTCACTCAAGGTAGGGTGCCAATCACGCGTTCCATGGCTCATGGCATATGTTGAGCCACGCCACGTTCATGCCACCAACCTCAAGTTTTTCAAAGTCGGGCGGGGCTAATTGTGCGGATGAGCTTTGGTCCGCCTGGAACTTCTAAGTATGTTCTCCCTCAGCTCAGTTTCCAGCATCGACCTTGATAAATGTGAAAGAAATATAGTCTTGCTACGAAGCAGGGGATAATACCTAGGGGAATGTGTCGTTGTCGGAGATGAGAAACTGGGAACAACAACTGGGTCAGGTAATTTTTTAAAGAATTTAGTGGATGGTTTCCTGATACATGTTGGTTTGGTTAAAATTAAGAGCTGCACATACCAAACAATTGCATGAGCAAAGTGTTAGGATTCGTATACCTGTCATAGGCCATTTTGTCTTGTGGGCTTTGTTGGGCAGCGTTACATGTCATCATTTTGGACTGTCGTCCATATAAAGGGTTCTAGATAGTTTTCACACCCATTTGCTTAAATAGTAGGCATCCATTGCTGTAAGATCTCAATGAAGAATATTGAAGCTTTTCATTTACTTATTTCTTTTAGTTTTCTTTAGTTTCCTGTCTTAAATTCCAATATGACATCAGCGTGAGACAAATTCAAGCCACAGTCCATAGGGGTTTTATGAATAATACCATTATTAGTAGGAATAAGTGATGAGGAAGCCTTAGCTGCAGCGGGAATCAATTTGGGTGTAGAAGAAGGTGGTTGAGAGCCAAAATTCAGTGGGTTATCACCTCGTGGTATTGATTGTGGTTGCTCAACCCCCTTAAGCTCAATTATTGGCTCTGGTGTGAAAGAGTAACTGCCAGAATCAACAATTGGGTCCTCCCAATTACGTACCCGATCAATTTCAAGAGAAATTCGTGAAGGGTCGTACTCATGTATGAGACAAAATGGCTTTGGATGTGGTTGCTCGCAAATGGGAGGTGAAGGAGCAGAATGGTAAGTAGGTGTTGTAGGCATGGTTTTGGTGGAGATGAAGTGAGAATTAACATTGGTAACTGATGGTTCATAGGAATGGCTTTGTGAAATCGAAGGAACAATCCAGGGATTTGGGTTAGAATCAGGTGAATGGTAAGTATGGGTTGATGGAAATTGATAAGGGAAAACATACTCGTTGATGATTGTTTGGGAAGGTGGTGCTGGTGGTGGGTAACTTGATTGGAATGGAAATTGAGAAGGAGGTGGTGGGTAGCTTAGTTGCAATGGAAACTGGGTACCGTGAGGATGATAAGAAGGAAGGCTGTAATACCCACAGCCGTAACCCTCGGACTCTCCGGATACAGGCCTAGTTGCGGGCTCTGATACCAATTGTTACGATCCCCTGGATCGTAATCGAAAAATGACATCGTAAAAGAAGGAAACTAAAGAAAAGTAAAGGAAATAAGTAAATGAAAAGCTTCAATATTCTTCAATGAGATTTTACAGCAATGATGCCTACTATTTAAGCAAATGGGTGTGGAAACTATCTAGAACCCTCTATATGAACCACGGCCCAAAATAATGGCATGTAACACTGTCCAACAAAGCCCACAAGACGAAATAGCCCATGACAAGTATACGAATCCTAACAATTCTGCCCCCTTAAAATTAGGCATGCCCTCATGCCTGTAGTAATGATAGAAAATAGAGAGCGCTACCAACTTCTGCATGAGCATTGTCAACCCAAAATTTCTCTATAGAAGTATGGTTGTCATGTAAGGTATGAACGGCAGGAAGTGGAGCTAAATATGCAATCACAGGACTGATATTCTGCACAAGTCGAAACAATATGTTCATGACATTAATCACCAATTGTGCCATCACTTTTGTTATGGTGCTCCTCACAAATTTAATGTGTGCAGCCGGTAGCATTTCTAAACATTCACCATGTAGCAAAGCCAAAGCCTTCATAAGACACCCAAGACTAAGAAACATGATGAAAACCAAGAGCTTATATAGAGAAATCAGATCACTGGCAATTATATTTGAAGCAACAGCATCTTCCTCATGGTCTTGTATATTAGGTGCAAAGACAAGTAAAATACCATTTTCTACATCCTCTTGTCCCAATTCTTTCAGAGTTGCAGCTAGCAAAAAGTAATTAACTGCCACTATAACATTTCCTGCAATCTGGAGTTTGTACCAATCCCATATGTGCACATTCTCAAGAAAAATTGATTCATGTTCTGTGCAGAGCTCAAGACCAATGTTTGCAGCTCTATTAACGTGGACAATCTGTGTGACCCTAAGCAGAAGAAGTGCACTAGCTCTGTTAATCAGCAGGGAGCCTAGCTAGTAAAACTGCTGGAAAATTTGACAACTAAGTGCGAACAATTTCTTTACAACAGCCAACGACCACGTAAAATTTAACTCTCAAGCTCGTATAGGTTGCAACTTGAACTACTGCAGTGCCAAAATCATGTGCTTTTGAAAAATTCACTTGAAGCATATGAAACATGGGATCGTGACACAAGTTGACAACAGTGCCCCGTCAATTGAACAGGCACCAAACAATTATCTCGTCCGATGATTAGGCCCGTTTCCCAAATCATCTTCCATTGTCCCTCGTTTTTCTTTTTTGCCCGAAAACCCAGTAAACAGCCCGAAAAATTTCGATCTATGTTTAACTCGGTTATTCATAGAATAACACGATTTGGACCTAGCCCGAAAAGTTCGACCTCAGTCCTGGACTCAGTAAGTTTACATATGGGCATGGCCAGTACCGAGCCTTACTTTCTACAGGATATTCGAGCTTCAATTCTACCAAAACAAAAACTACACAAAATCAGGTCAAGTTTTACAATTGAAAGACAAAGAGTAGCTTCCAGGTGGGGAAAGAGACATATGTACTCGAACCTGGATCTGCATTGCTCGTAATAACCTGCCTTATGACATCATATGGAGAGTGACAAATTAGGACTTTAGGAGTGGTGATGACAGTCATGACACCAATGTAAAACATGTATAGAACAATATCAGATCCCATCACTGAATTTGAGAGTCTTATACAATGCATTAGAGTTTTTACTATACTAGGTCAAGCAAATTTCGAAGGAAGGTAAGTAACCGGATATATATTGGGTAAACAGATTCTTCATATATAGAAGGGTAACTAACTGAAGCTAATGGAAAAATTATATAATACATATCCGTATGTACGTCATACACACATTTACAAATGTGACAACAAATTGTTGTCATAGTGGTACCGTATGTGAGTCCTATTTTGTGTAATCTTACTATTAATAGTAACTACACTACCTACGACCTTATTACAAGCTTTTGAACAAATTCGTTGTTAATCTTATAATTTTAGTTTAATTATATGTAAATATTGTAAATGAATATGGTAAATTTGTTCTCAATGTTGTAATTTTAATTGATGTAAATTGTAATTTTTGTTCAAGTAATGATAAACACCACAATACTTTGTAAAAAATATCTTAACTAGGTTAGTTCATTATTAACCTTGTAATTTGTGGCAGCAATTCGTGAGGATTATACGTTACGTCTTTTTCTGTTTGAGTTCTCTAAGAAATGAACTTTGCAAAGTTACAAGCACGCCATGCGTGGTTTAAATGTTTTATGCATGAAAAGAGGATTTTGAGAATCCTAAAATAGATTTGTGTCAAGATCTCACAATATCTCTTATTTATGAGTGTTGGCCATAACAATCCAAATCTATACACATTTCGTGGATACACGCATGAGTATAAAGGGAATAGGATACCACCTAATCCAGCAAAAAATATTTAGCCACACTCAAATTTAGAAGCAAATAGTTACCAGATTTGAACCCAGTTGAAGCAGGTGTATATATTATGTATGTCCAGGATTGCACACCATCAGAAGAATAGCTAGCAGCTAGCCACGATTATGGGGTCTCTCTCTAAACACTGCATAGAGCTGATGAGGGGCTGCGAGTGCATCTGTAATTTGTTAAATGGGTTGAAACCAGTGCTGGGAATGCTGTTGGTAAGTGTTTTAGGTGCAGTGTTAAACATATTCTACAAGTTGGTCGCTATTGATGGAATGAACTTGAGGATCTTCGTCGCCTACCGCGTCATCTTGGCCACTGTCTTCTTGGTGCCTCTTGCTCTGGTAGTTGAAAGGTTCGTTTTCCCTCCATCTGGTACCCCGTTTCTTTAAATACTAGTTTTTTTTTTTTTTTTGTCCCCAAATTTCTTTAGGATGAGTAGTGTCCATAACGGATTCATATTTACATCAAAGTCTATGATCATTGTCGGTGTTTTCTTGATATGTGTGTGTATGTTTACATATAAGCTTAAATTAAATGACTTTAAATCTCAAGTATAATTCTAGAAAAAAAAATTATATATAATATACTACATAAAAGATGACAGTCGCATATTTCATTTATGGATGGTGAGTAGAATTGTCACCCACAATATTGGATTATATCTAGACTTGGCTATTTCCCTCCACAAGATCTGGAAAAATAATGGCGAAGAAGAACCATATTTGGGAGCAAATCAAACAGGACATGCACTACCTCATGCACTACCTAGCAAATAGCAACAGATTCTGAACATACATAATTGGTTACAAACTATTGGATATATCAAATAGTTGTACAACATAATTGGTTACAAACAGATTCTGAACATACATAATTGGTTACAAACTATTGGATATATCCAAAGTTCAGAATCTGTTGCTATTTGCTAGGTAGTGCATGAGGTAGTGCATTATCTCTTAAAATTTGTAAAATGAAATTTAGTTTAATGTCTTCTAGTTATGTTTTAACTGCTATCATCGTCATGATCGATTTTAACCATTTGCATGCAGGAACAAAAGACCAAAACTTACATGGATTATACTACTGCAAGCATTTCTCTGTGGGTTATTTGGGTACGTAGGTTTTTTTTCCTGCTAATTACTCGAACTTACTCTGTGTAAAAGGATTATTATGAGGAGTGCAAATTATAAACCAAAAAGAATATATTAATTGGATGTATTTAATGCAGGGTAATACTGGCTCTCAACCTATACATGGAGAGCATAATATTGGTATCTGCTACATTCGCTGCCGCGATGAATAATCTGTTACCCGCCATCACCTTCATAATGGCGGTATGTTTGAGGATGGAGAAATTAGTCATAAAAAGCGTTCCAGGGGCGGCGAAAGTTGTCGGCTCACTGGTCGGGATCGGAGGGGCGATGATCTTCACTCTCTACAAAGGCACAATTATACAAATCTGGTCTACACATCCTCACCTTTTTCATATGAACAAAAACACTTCTTCATCACAGGCAAATAACTCTGCCAATCCAGCCTTGGGCTCTGTTTTAGCTGTAGTCAGCTGTTTATGCGCTTCAACTTGGTACATAATTCAGGTACACATAAAGTCATATGTACCCGTGCATCGTCCTTCACCTTTTGCATCCCCTCTGTATATTTTCTACTTTTCTGAAGTGTTCAACCCAAAAAAAAAAAAGAGAAATGAAATGCATGTACGTGCTCCACTTTCTCACATGTAGGACGATTAATGGTCAAAATCTTCTAATTCTTTATCCGCTTTCAAAAATCATTCCTACTAAAAATTAGATCTATATGGAAACTGTTGCAACATTTGGTCGTTCTTCTAATATTATTCGATCAATTGTGTTTGTCTAGATGATCTGAACAATTTAAATGGTCATACTATTTTCGGTTTGGGTAAGAAAGGAACAATATTTTCAATTGATTTTTGGTAAATACAATCAATTTGATTGATTTTTGTTAAAACTAGCTTCCCAAGTTTATATAAGCTTCCTACATAATGGGGATCTCGGAATTAAAAAGTTTCTTATTAAGGATTTAATCTTATGTTTATTGCTATTTAAAATGCATGCAGGGTAAAATGAGTAAAACATACCCATGCGTATTGTCGTGCACAGCTCTAGTCTCTGTAATGGCAACAATCCAATCTGTCATTTTGGCCTTATGTATGGAAAGGGACTGGAGTAAATGGAAGTTGGGTTGGAATATTAGACTTCTTGGAGTTGTTTATTCGGTAAGTACATTTGTTTTATGTTTATTTTTTGTCTATCTATTTCATTATTTAAAAGTAAAAAGTTTGAAAATAAAGAATTGAAAATAAAAACTCAATCACTCCACCCCAACACTTAACGTACAACAAACACAAAATTCCTTCAATCATCAAGTTCCATCTGATGACTTATATATATGGGTTTAATGAATGTGGTACCTGAAGGGAATAGTGAGTTCAGGACTTGCAATGTGCTTGACTTTATGGTGTATGAATATGAGTGGGCCGTTGTTTGTATCAAGTTTTAACCCTGTCACGCTCATAGTCGTAGCCCTTTTCGGCTCTTTGCTGCTCCAAGAGAAGTTGTACCTAGGAAGGTATGTGTATGTGTGTGTGTGTATTTATGACGCTTCATCTATCATTCTCTTTTCTTTTCTTTTCGTTTTCCGAAGTAAAATGGAACATTAACAGAAATATGATTTGAGACCAATGTACACGCTTGTCTCTCACCACTGCATTTACTTGTGGTTTACTTTGTTTTCTGATGGAATGACAGCATACTTGGAGCATCGCTAATTATATGTGGATTATATGTACTATTGTGGGGTAAAAGCAAAGAAATGAAGAAGCCACTGAGAGTGGAACCAGTACTTGAAACCCCGCGACCGTCAGAAACTCAAGCCATTGAAATTGTTACTTCAACATCTCCTACAGAGCCGAGCGTTAACACCAGTACTGAGAATGATAATAGCAACAACACAAATGATAGTCGGTTCTTTAATTGGTAAGTTAATTGCAAGTAAACTGTATATTAGTTTTGGTACATTCTTTACCTTCTCGTTAATTTGATAATAAACTAAAGTAGAACATCACAGACATGCGATACATAAAGTGTTGAGTAAATGATCGATAGCTGTGATCACCTTGCTACCGACATATATTTTACAGAGAATCGTTTGCTGTTGTGCAGCTGTTGGACACCATGAACTTGGAAGTAGAGATCGACTTCAGACTACGGTGCTAAATCGGACGGACGGCGGCAGCAACCTAATTGGCGATCAAGTCCACAGATAATTAATACAGAAGGAAAAGAAAAAGCAAGAGTTTAGGAAGTAATCAGGAGCGTCTTGCAATTTCGCAACCATGTAATACTGTATGGAAATACCAAATTTACATTTGGTTATTTTCTGTGGTTTACTTTAGATGTAAGATTGTCATATTAACTAATATAAACATATTTTAAGATTTTGCACTCTTGGTACTTGTTTTAATTTGTCCCAAGCCCACTCAAGTTTGATTCTTGCTATTGATGTTCCTCTAGTTCTTTTTTTCTTTTACTTCCTATTTTCTTCTAGATTTTTTTTCTTTTGTTTCTCCCAATGCATATTGGACTCCAAGTTTGGCATTTGGCCTCCCTTGTGTGTGACTTTGATCTCCCTTGTGTGTGACTTTGATCTATTTGGTCGTTACTGTATTAATTTCACTATAATAATATTTTGAGTTAAACACCATTAACAACAAAATGACACTATTATTTACCAATAGCAAACTCCAAAACCAATAGCCCGTGTGGCCAACAATTGTAATGGACTGTTAGCCCATCGTAAAGAAAGAACACTCAAATACTAAGAAAATCACGAAACATGCCTCCAATACTCATATAAGCCATTTCTCCCAAAATAAAAATTGTCCCAAAATCAAAATCCTCTCTAAATCGACATCTAGGACTCTAGCGAAGTAGGGCGGGACCCCAACGGTGAAGCAAGCACGTGACCCTAGCGGCGAAGCAAGGGTACAACACAGGCGGCGAAGCAAGGGCGCGACCTCGGTGACGAAGCTAGGGACCGACCGGTGACGAAGCTAGGGACCGACCGGTGACGAAGCTAGGAACCGACCCCAACGGTGAAGCAAGCGCGCGACCCATGCGGCGAAGCAAGGGTAGGACACCGACGGCGAAGCAAGGACACGACACCGGCGGCGAGGCTCCTGCGAAGCTAGGGCTTGAAGGTCAATAGAAAATCTTTTAGTTACTGAAGGTCAGTAGCTATAGTCTGATTTTTGTGCTATGCATTCAACACTATTGAAATTTGATTATGCTTAGTAGCTTAAGCTGAGAAATTTTGGTTGAGAAATTCTGAGGGTCAGTAGTTTTAACAAAGAAATTAACATTTACGCTATTGAGGGTAAGTATCCTATTGAGGGTCAATAAGCCTATGTGTATTGCAACCTCATTTTTATGTGTAGCTAGGTGGCGAAAATTTATGTTATGTGACTGATAATAGTACAAAATTAATTGTCTGAGCTTATTGACAACATTAAAGTGCTGCAATCTATGATTATTGAGAGTCAGTAGCATTGAGATTTTGTAATATGTGCAATCTATGATTATATGGACCCTCTAAAGATCATTAGCTTTAGTTTCTAAGATTTCTTTATCCTGATGGAAAATGATGAGTTCTGTGACCAATAATAGTACAAAATGAATTGTACGAGCTTCAGTTTACAAGAGTCAGTAGCCTTAGCTTCATGATTTCACTAACCCTATGCTTATTGCAAGCTCATTTTTATGTTTATTTATGAGGGTCAGTAGCTTTAGCTGATCTTATTTGTATTGCAACCTCATTTTTATGTTTACTTTATGGGAAGGTCATTGCAATTATGTCTACCTATAGGCTATATGGATATTTGATCTTATTATTGCTGTTAGTCTTTATTTTCTGCTTGAAATTCTTGTCATTGATTTGCTGAAACTGTGAGCATCTTTTGATTAGGTCTTTTGCATTCTTATAAGGTATAATGGTTTTTTAATCAAATTGAGGGTCTGTACACTATTGAGGGCTGGCTCAGTATACTATTGAGCGTCAGTACTCATATATTTGCATTTGTCATATACACAGATTAATTGCAAATGGGAAAGAGGAGGTTTGCTACAATAGACAAAGAGGATGTACCGATTAAAGAACATGAGAAGAACCATGGTGGAGAGATTTCTTCACCATGACGAGAGCTGGTATTCGAAAGGAACTTGTATTCAAAAGTAGGTGATAATTGAAGGAAAGCAAAGACCATATTTCTTTATCATTTTCGTAGTTTGATTGTGGAGCATATATATCCTAAACTATATACAACAAGTTGCTAACCAAAAAGTCAAGAATAGAAGTGTTTAGGCAGACAATGTGCTACAAATTGAAAATGAAATCAAAGAGAGCCTCAAGCATGAAGAAATCCTGCTGGAGAAACTTCTTCACCATGAGAAAATGTGAAATTCAAAGCAACTTGTATGTGAAAGAAGCAAAACTAGAGATAAATGATATAGTGTTCAAATTTCATATTTTAATATGTATAAATAGTTTTTGAGATTATTATATAAATGAGTTTCTCAGAAACAAAGATGGAATGTAGAAATATTATTTCTCAGTTTCTTTGTATATGTCACAACTTAAAAAAATACTTTTTTTTGTACTGTGATTAAGTAGATTTTAACCAGAGGAATATGTTCTTCAAGTTTAATGACACATTTGGAAAATCCTAAATAGGTTCTTCAAGTTCATATATGTAGAAAATGTCACAGAACACTCATTCCTGAATAACTTGTACTCAAAAGGAAACAATAGCATCAAAAGATAATTATTCATAATGCTACTGACATTCAACACTGTTAATACACATTATCCAAACTACAGGGGCATTTTTGTAATTTATTTGTTAACATAAATAATTTAAAAACGGAAGGAATCTTACCACAAGGGATTGGACATTGCACGTGGGACTTGCTTACTACCGCAGGGGATTCAAGTAAAACAGGCCTGCTGATGGTAATTTTAAGCCAGAATGTGTAGGTAGTGGTAATTTACTATAATATTTTCAACCTCTTTTCTCTCTTTAGTCAATACGAAAAAAAAATTATTTATTTTCTGTTAGAGTCAATTTGGCATTCAACTTAGTACTAGAGGTAGTCTATTTGACATGAGTTTTAATTAAGTTCTAATTTTCTCAATTTCTTATTTATTATATATAATAAAAAAAATTTGTTATGACCTGGATTTTTATAGTAATTTATCGTATTTTTCTTGAAATTAACAAATGTCTCAGTTAGTACAAATTATGGTTTCGTTGATTAGTTCTTTTGGTTTATTGTGAATTAGATAAATTTCGAAACTTTATTCACTCAAAATATTCGATTCAAGAGTTGACTTTTTGTACATTTCGATTTTGTGAAAGCTTTCTTCACGAAAGTCGTAGAGCGCGTCGATACGAGTTCGTGGACATGCGGAACCCGAAAATTGGAGTTCGTATGAAGAAGTTATGGCTTTTGGAAAAGGTTTCATTTTGGTTAAATAACAAAAATCCGAAAAATTTTCATAAAAATCGAAAATTTCAGAAAAAGGAAAATTTTCTCTCCCGACCTCAGTTCCGCCCAGCCGACTTCGGCGGCTTCGTTCTCCTCCGTCCGGCCACCAATCGGTGCGCCGTTTGTCCTTTTCTCTTCGCCTCAGTCCCAACTTCATCTCCATGAAGTTTCATGGTGTGGGTAGACTTGTGCACGACGCTACAAGGCTGAGAAATTGCAAGGTGGAGCTGCAAATCGCCTCAAATCACCGGCCTTGGTTCTCTCAGCTTTGGCCACTATAGCTTGAGATCCTTGAGGGCTTTTCTAGCCCAGAAGACGTAGAAGCTATACCCAAGACGGCTTGTAGCGATTCGATCTGTGGTGATCGAATTTTGGAGTTTGTGAAACTAGGGTTTTTCGAATCTATCGGCTTGGGAGGTAATTGAGGGTGGGTTCTTTCTTCTATTGTCGATTGAGGGACTCTTGAGTTGATTTTGGTTCAAGTTAATTTATTATTGAGTTATGAATTATCATGCATGTCGGTGGTGTCAATTAATTTGAGTTTACTCATACGCGTTTCATAAGCTTACCGGGTTGTTGTTTGCAATCCTGGTGTACTATTCCATAATGTAGCGGTTATTCTTGCATGTGAGGACCACCAGGGCTGAGTTCGAGGCATAGTTGCCGCAATTAGGTTTTTAGCCTATTTTGTTAGTGTGCTGCTATTTTTGGTATACTCCTAGCGAGTATGTACATTTGTATATTTGTTATCACGAGTTTTGTAAACCCTTGTTAATAACTTTAGGCTCGATTTGTTTGAGTTCTTATTGTGATTATGTTTTTAAATCCTTGTAATTGTTTAGATAAAATTGAAAAAGTTTCTATGACATTCCGGGAAGTTAGTTGTGTTATCACGTTTCGGATTTGAATATCTCTATTCGAAATTTGGGACATGACAAAATTATTCCAAAAACATTTCTTTTTGGTAATCAATTTGATAGTAATTTAAGTTGACTTCTTATTTTTTGCATCTCAATAAAGTATATATAATATATTTTAGTTAAATATTGAGACTGTGTTAAATTTTTCTATTCCTTTAGTAAACAAAAATTTCAACCCCACCTTAATTTTGAATCCCGATTCCGTCCGCCACCGATTCCATTCCTTCATTTCCTTCTCCTCTCTTTCTCATGCATAAAAGCCATATATTTCTTCAAAAATGGACCAAAAAGTAAACCATCGATCTGAGGTGTATTCAAACTAAGCACACTAAGTGTTAATATAATATTGTTTGACTTCAAAGTGCAGTAAGGTCAAAGTTAGGTGGATCGGTCAAATTATTTGCAAAGTATCCATTAGTTAACCAATAGGGATAGCTACCTAGTTGGAAACCTACCAATCTAGCTTTCGAAACCTCATGAGGCTTTGGTGGCTGTTGAGGCCTTATGTGCCTGTTCGGTTCCTGTCCGTGGTGATGCAGTGGATTAGTTCGACTATACTGGAATGCCCTACATGGATTGTGTGTTACATAATCAAACAAAGACCAACCTTCCAATAAAAAAATAAATAAATAAATAAATCCATTAGTTCATTTGACTATTTAACTTCGATCTGTAGTGGAGGAGGAGCTACGTACCCTATTATCCTCCGACGTATATGCATGAGACGTGTCCGCCTCCACCACACGTGTAGCCATTAAAGAGTGATCTGATGAGTCAAGATAGGCGACTAGCAGCCCTACCTGGCGCTGGCTTTTTCGTGGTTCCATTGCCTGCTCAGGGGCAGTGTTGTAACCTTGGTGCCTATAAAACCAGACCAACCATAAAACAATGATCCATATTCAGTATTCACCGCCAAAGATCGACGAAGCTTAACTAGATCGAAGATGAAGATGATAAGTGTTCTAGTACTAGTGTTGGTTCTGTGCGTGATGGCCTCTAATGTGGCGCAGAGCCTTGCTCAGGTTGACTGCTACGATGCTTGTTCCACTGGCTGTGTTTCATATATAAACAACCGTAAGTCCACTCGCAACCAATATTTCAAATCTCTGTGATATCAGGATATTGAAATCTGGGTTCTGCTTTCATTGCGTAGCCTGTAATATGAACTTACTGTAATTAAGTTCTTACCCATCATAAAGACCTGCCTACATGTAATTGCAATGCTCTGTTCTTTTCTTTCTGATCGAGATGGCTGTGGTTGCTTATTAGTTAAAATGCCAAACCTTTTAGTAGGGTAGTAGCTTGTGTAAATGAAGTACAATTAGTTAGAACTTGCGAAGGTAGAAAACTAAAATTGATTTATGCGTTCTTATGTCGTCAAAGCCTTTTATATCATGAGTACTAGGAATGCAACACAACGCCCCACAAAGTGATCAATTTAGTAGCCAGGCTTCCAATGAATGAAGTAAATCATACATGTCTCCAACTTGGTTATCTAATCCTAATGATGATTGATTTGGGTATTTTACATGCAGCGAGGCTTATGTCACGATGTGATCGCAAATGCCAGGTTAAATGTGGTCCAGGTAACTTCTTAGCCATTCAATTTTGTTCTGTATTTGTTCTGAAATTCTTGCTTTATTTGACACTTCTCTGTATTTGTTCTGTATTTATCCTAACTTTATACACTGAAAAAAAGAAAATGCTTTCGCTCAATGCCATCACATTTATTAAAAGTGCTTTAGCTAGAGACATGTAAGTTTTCAAAAAATATAGGTGCTTCCCAAAAATTGCATTTGGAAGCACTTGTTGATGAAGCTCCTATATGTCTCTCTTTGCTTCTTCAACGAGAACTTTCTGGTGCTTCAATAGTAGTCCTGCAATTTTTTAATTGGTTTGTTTTTCACCTTCTATATTTTCATTGATGTGTACAGATTCTCAAGTTGAGGAGAATTTTCATTGAGAGGTAAAGATAACTGCGAGCAAACCATGAATCAAGTGGCAAAGGAGAATAGAGTTAAACTTACAAGCAAACACTAATAATGTGCAACTGTATTTTTCTTTTGGTTCTGTTCTGAATGAAATAAGTACCAAATTTCTTTCAGTCCTTACGTGGGACCTAATAAAATTTCGGTTTCCTTGTGAGATCATTATATTAACATAACAATGAATTATGATTGTCAAGTTTTCATAAACGTTAGAGAGCAAAATTAACGAAACATGCATGCATTTAATGACATGGTACTCTCAAAAGGGATAAATTAAACCTACGAAGCAAAGAGTATAGTTGTCGCCGTTGGGGAAAAAGGAGAAATACAAGTTCCCATGTTACCTCTTTTCTGGATTTATTCATTCTCAGTGGTTTAAATGATTTAGCCTGTAGACTGAATCAAACATAGATACATTTCCTTTATATAAAACCAAAATGAGCTTGGAATCACTACCAACAATGCTCCACAAACAGCGGTCGATAATGAGAGGTAGACTTACCGCCTCGGACAAAAACCAGAACCCCAAAATAATATCTGCCCACACCTAGTGAGGAGCCAAACTTGGGATCCATCCATCATCAACCAACTTTTGGAACTCAGAATCATACTCAATTCCCCTTAATAGAGGGCAAGACAATTTCCATGATAAGGAAGTTGAAAAGGGAGGAAGAAAATGGCCACCAGAAGGTGGGCTCATAGGAATTGACGTTGTTCCGACAAGGGAAGTGAGTTGCTGGGACCAATGAGGGGAGTAAAGTTTGGGGTTTCTGAAAATACTATGATGAACATGTTTCTGGATATCGACGATTGATAACTATATTGCAATCCCGACTATACTGATAATCGAAAGTCACATTGAAGACAAAAATTTTGTTTACCCAGTGAAAACCTCAAATCGAGATTAAAAACGCTGCGGGATTCTAACTCTTGAGAGCCCAAAAGAAGAACCAATCCATTAATAGTGAAGAATATGTTTTGTGACAAACACAAGTAGCACTAGCCTCGGCTACAATCTCTAGTCTAACTAAATGATTTGTTTGTCTTGAATCCGTTCAATCTTCTTCACCTAGATGTTCCCTAAATGTTCTTCAATGATCAATCTTCTTGCACCAATGACTTCTCCACTAATCTCGAGAGAACCATGCAATTGAATGAATGATGAAACACTTAACAAGGAACAAGTGTTTCAAGGAAGCATGTAAGACGCTCTCTAACTAAGCAAGATGCACAAGAATCTCACATAAGAGCTACACCTTCTTGAACGCATATTTTCAGAATATATGAAGGAAAAGATTCCTACTCGATCAATGTTTCTAACCCTAATTGACTCCGATTAGGAAAAACCTTTTAATAAAAATTGTCAATTAGAATAAAAAGATCATAAATCAACTAGGACTGATATACTTAAATGGTACGAATTAAACAGGCAGAAAATATCTTTGCAAAATAATATTTGAATCACAAAAAGACCCAAGACAGATTCGGGGATCGCAACACAGATTGCAATCCCAGTGCATATGCAGACACATGAAATGCATTTACTTGAGATATCTCTGAGATAGTTTTGAGGTACTTTTCCAGCTTCTTCAATGATGAATTGTCATGATATACTTCACTAGCTTTGTATGGGAAGGCCAACACAGCCATGTACAAATCTTGTACTTCAGTATTCATCGAACCTACCCAGAACTAGTACCGGTTGACACCACAGCATCCACTCTCACCCCAGTCACCAACCCAGCCGGATCTGCGTGAGTCTGTCCTGCCTCAAGCTCGGCCAGTTGCACAGCTTACTTGATCAAAAATTGAACACAACCTTCCGCGCTGTGAGAAAACCAACCATAGGATCTGCAAGCCCCTTCAGTGTCTCATAATGCAGCCGAACCTTAGTCTTCACCACCGCATGAATCTAAACGACCGCACCGACCAGAGACGTCGCCGGACGTCAATCACCGCCCTGAAGTAGTTCTCAACCTCATAGTGTTGCAAAGCAAAGGTAACTGCCTTTAGGAAGTCCCATTGAAGAACCCAGTGAGATTAGGGTTTCTTCAGTCCTCAGATGTGGCGACAACCCATGAACCATCACCCAAGTTTCCATTGTATGTAGAGGGACGGCTGCGAGATCTTCGGTCCCATCATACTCCCGCAGCAGCACCATTCTTTCATTATAATTCCAAGGACCTCCGTACATAAAGGATCCAATTACGCTCATCCTTCTGCTTAAATTTGAACAAAACCCTCTCGTCCTCCTGCACAATAATAGCCAATCTGTCCTTCAGTCCCCACACAGCAGCCAAAGCCTTTGTCATCCCCAAGCTTGTGGCTGATCAGCCTCCCCCACCAATAGAATGACGTCTCCAAAATTCACCTTTGCCTCCTTCGTAAGTACCAAAGCTACCGATAGGAGAGCCACCATCTCCTCCGCCATTGTCAGAAGAGAAAAATGCAAAGAAAATAAGAAAACCGTAATATTTTCTCTCAACCCTAGTAGCGGCTAGGTTTCTTTTACTAGATTAACCATGTTCAGATTCTCTTTTTCATTAATTATGCTCCAATATCTCACATTGAGATCCCACTAAGAATAAATAAACTCATCATCTTGATCAAAGTAAGGAAGAAAAATTGCAGTAATGTCTTTAACTATATCAAAAGGAAGAATAAGATTCAGTTGTTAAAAATTCCAAAGTATTATTCAAAATGTAATCTCTTACCTTCTCATTTTTATTAATTGCATCTCTGGTGTCCCTCTTTCATTTACTTATATAATCCTTTTCTGTTTCTAAGAATATCCTCATATGATATATCCAATTAAAAAATAGGTAAAACTATGGTGTGTTAATATTTCTCATACATCAACTATTTTTACCACTTCGAGAACTCATTTTACCACTTTAAAGACTCATGTTACCACTTTGAGGGCTAATATTACTATTTTGAGGACTCATTTTACCACTTTAAGGCATGAGTCTAATAAGAGATTTTTTTATTATAAATTCAAATTTGAGTAGAGAATATGAAGAGTAATATTGTCCAATGAGAAATTAGGTAGCCTTTGTATTTAATTAATTTGTTATGCATTTATTTTTCTTACAAATTTGAATTTTAGAATTTTAGTGTACTTATTAGTCATTTTGCACTTGGGTAATATAGTCTTTCAATCGGGTAAAGCTATGGTATGTTAACATTTCTCATACATCAACTATTTTTACCACTTTAAGAACTCATGTTACCACTTTGAGGACTAATATTACTATTTTGAGGACTCATGTGGTAACTAAGAAAATTTACCACTTTAAGGACTCATGTTACCACTTTGAGGACTAATATTACTATTTTGAAGACTTATTTTATTACTTTTAAAGCAATTGTATGCATGTCATATGTTAACACATTGTAGAATTTTCCATTTCAATAATTCAAATGTTTGTAGCGTGAACTAAGAAAATGATAGGGTGGCAATAGCCGCATCCATTGACAAATCTCTAAAACCAATTCCTCTTGTAGACTTACTTCACCAAATCCTTTGCCAAGAATGCCAGTGAAGTTTAGGCTTGATTAAAATTAGATATACCCCAACAAAAGTTTGCACGATCAAAATCAATGGCCTTGCACGATGAGATAAGCATCAAGGAAATTAACATGGAGTAAGTCGGGACAACAAAAACAATTGCCTTTATTGTGAAGACCCGAAATTTCATTAGATAAATTTTTGTAATTCAATAATTATTCTAATATTTGAATTATGAATTTTGAGACTATTTCTTAAGTCGTTGTGAGAGAAATTCGGTTTCGAATCGATTTTATTTTCGAAAAGAACGTTATTTAGGGGGTCGTGAAAATTGACTTTTTATACATACAAATTTGGGAAAACTTCCTTCATGAAAGTTGTAGAGCTCATCGATACAAGTTCTTACATATATGGAACGCGAAAATCGGAGTTTGTATGAGAAAGTTATTGACGATTAAAAGTTGGAAATTTCTCTAAATATAGAAAAATCCGGGATTTTTCATAAATCCCAAAATTTTCCTTTTTTCTATTTTTCTCCCCCGAATTCTCTCTCTTCTCTCTCTTCCCCCGCGGCAGACCCGCTCGACCCGACCTAGTTTTTCCCGGGGCCTCCGTCGTCCTTCGGCCACGACCCGGCTCTCACCGAGGTTGTCGCGAGCTGCCCATTCGCTCCCCTCCATCATCTAGCCCCGCTGCCGCCCCCAGGGCTGGATTGAAGCCCTCCCTGAGTCGCACACCGACCCGGTCGAATCTTGGTTTTTCCGGCTATGCATGGACCGATCATTCCCATGTTCGTGATCTCCTCCTCTTCCTGATCATCCTCATATCCTCCTTGCATCACGATTTTGAGTATAAAGTGGTAGATCAAACTTCAAATCTCGATCTAAGACAATCTAGACCTTATCTCGAAAAAACCCAGGTATTAAAGTTGTTCATGTTCTTATTTTGAACAAGGTTGTAGTTGGTCGTTTTTGCATCGGAGTTGGTTGGCCGGCGTTGACCGTCCACTGACCGCTGCTTATGGCGGCGCGTCCCATCATATTTTGAGTTTTTATTTTCTCGGTGATGATCTATGCATCAATACGAGCGTTTTGATATATTACAAGGTCATTTTAGAAAAAGTTGATAAATAGTTGATTTACGTTTTGACGCTACTATTTAAAGTTTTTACGTTTTATCTTCGGTTTACGATCTGTGAAGATCCGACCATCGGTTTTGCTTCAAATTTTGATATGTTGATCGTATGACTGTCTCGATGACTTTGTGTGGTCCTGGGCGAAGATCCGACTATTGGATCTTCATATAATTGTGAAATGGTGATTTGGAAGGCGATTCGTGAGAATCCAACCGTCGGATTTTCGTATAAATTTGTAGAGATGTTTGTAAGCACGATTCAAGAAGATCCGACCGTTGGATCTTCTTGAAAGATGATCCTAAGGGCGATCCGTGAGGATCCAACCGTTGGATCATCAATTAATTTCGGTCCGACCGTTGGATCATTGTTTAATTTAGTCCTACCGTTGGATAGTTGTATAAGTGTGTTTTATGAAGATTTTGCAAAGTTAAGGTTATGTTTGATTAGGTGATTGACGGATTGATTTGTGAACGATTTTGGATCGTTACTTGGGCTATAAGAAGACGCAGCTGGATTTGAGGTGAGTAAATCGCACATGGTTCATTTATGAACCGAATTTCCTTATTGCACAATTAATTGCTATGTTTGAAAATGGTTTTAAGAAAGCAAGCTTTAAATATAATAAAAAATGAATTTCACGGTTGTATTACGTGTGAACTATAATTGGTATTAGTGGTTATCCCTGAGCGGATGATTACGTGTGAGTGTGTGTGTGTGTGTGTGTGTATATATATATATATATATTTACATGATGTTATATGGGATGGTGTGATATTGAGGTGCGTGAAATTGTGATAACTTTGGTTATGATATGATATTGATTTTGAGATTTGCCATGATTTAGTATGTTAAATGACATTGAATGAGAGAATAATGATGGTGATTGTTTTAACTTATTATTAAAACACGTCATGTCTTTGGAATTACAAATTATAATGTAATTGTCGATTGGATTGTGAGGACGCATATATGAGGATTGTTATAAGATTTGGGTCTGTCGGACCTTGAAATGTTCGACCAAACGTCTCTTATTATAACATTTGGGTCTGAGAGACCTTTAAATGTTCGATCTATGGATCTTATGCCACTAAAGTGAGTGTGGTGATTATATCGTAAGCGTGAAATTTGGCCAAGGTGACACATTACGATTCAGCTAGAGCTCTAGTTTGTCAGCCATCGTATGACATAAAAGTAGCGAGTTAGGTTACTCGTGATCATGAATATGTACTAGTGGTTAAGAGGGGTTGAGTGGTGAGACTTTACTTGAAATAGTTTGAAATCGAGAGTGAATGTTTGATTTGTGTTGTGAATGTTTGATTTGTGTTGAAAATGTTTGAGATTAAGTTGTGACCTTATTGTTTGTTTAAATTTACTCATACTAGCTTTGGAAAAAGCTTACCAGGTTTTGTGTTTACAATCCCGGTACACTATTCAAACGGTGTAGCGAATAACCCTGCAGGTCAGGAGTATCAGGGTGGAGATCGAACTGAGTAGGGCAGCAGTGTTGAGTTCAGCACTTCGTTTTTTTGTGTGTGTTTTGAAGACTCTTTTGAGTGTAACATTTTATTTAAGTTGGTGTTGTAATAATTGACTCGAAAAATAGTTTGCTATTTGGTTTGTGTGATGTTGGTTTAAATAAAAAATTCAGCACGTTATTTGTTTTAGTTGTATTCATGTTTCAGATTTGAATTTATTATTCAAAAATTCGGAGTGTGACATTTATTAACCTTTCTTCTAGCTTGTGATAGAAAATTGAATTTCCAGCCCTTAGTTTTGCTATTGATTCAATCTCAAATATAGACCAACCACCTCTATGTTTTCGCAGTGTGAAGGGAGACCAAGATGAATTCTAGGTTTCTTAGCAATAGAAATTTTTAGAATGCCTGCAATTTTTATGTTGTCATCATACAGAGTGTTTCCTAAAAGAGGACAAAGGTCTTACTGAGATTTATGGATGGACCCGAAGCTAAGTAGTACTTTGAAATAACAGAGTTAAGAACATCATAGCTTTGCTCGTTAGCCTTGGTAAAGAAGAGTGCATCGTAGTAAAAAAATAGATGGGTAAGGACAAGTCCTTTTTTACTCAAAGACACTCTTCAGAGAGAATTATTTAAAGCAATAATGGAGATATTTAAGGAAAACACTTCACAAACCAAGAGACAAAGAGAGACAAAGATAGGGGCTTAAACCACAAGAAGGCTTAAAGGGATTTCTGAGTTTTCCATTCAACAAGATCGAGAAAGAAGTTAAGGAAACATGGCTTATAACAAGCCTAATCTATAGGTTATCAAACCTCATTTTGTAACGTCCCGAACATGAATTTACTGGGTTACTGATCATTTGGAAGGTAAACGACTTTTACTTTCACTTTTACTATCG
Organism: Rosa persica; assembly: GCA_025331145.1. Classification (NCBI taxonomy): domain Eukaryota; kingdom Viridiplantae; phylum Streptophyta; class Magnoliopsida; order Rosales; family Rosaceae; genus Rosa; species Rosa persica. The sequence goes on along the minus strand of WFKR01000007.1, from coordinate 34,555,254 downwards.
TTTCGATATTTTTAGTGGCCCTAAAAGTGGACTTTTCGATCGGGTCAAAATTTGAGAAAGTTTCCTTTATGAAAGTCGTAGAGGATATTAAACCGAGTTCGTAGACATGTGGCGCGTAAAAATCGGAGTTCGTATGCTGAAGTTAGGAGTATTTTCGTTTTGATGGCATTTTAATCATTTCATCTTGATGGCATTTTGGTCATTTACCTCATCCCCTAACTTGATTAAGTCAATCATCTCCTTCCCCCTTCATTTTTCACGTCCAGAGAGAGAGAGAGAGAGAGAGAAAGAGATCTTTCCATCCAAACCGTTGAAATTTTGGAGAAACCCCAACGTATAAAGTTGTTCATTATTTCATGAGCTTTCTTTTGAGTGTAATATTTCATATATATTAGGGGATTTTAGAGATTGGAAATCCGGGCACTATTCACAAATTGGGATTCACTATTTTCTTAATTGTTGAGGTAGTTCTGGTTGTTTTCTGAACTTGGTGTAGTTGCGAAAAATGCTAGGGAGGTTGAGATGAAGCTGCTGCTAAAATTTGGTGACCATCAAAGAAGTTGACCGCGCGGCGAACAGTGCCTCCCGTGTGAACAGTGCCCCCCGTGAACAGTGCTTAAATTCTGTTTTTGGCTAATTGAATCACCTAATTGAGGTAAGAGTTTGTATATGTGATTTTAGTGAAGTTTGGATGAATATCAAGGAGAATTGAAGGAGTTAAGATTAAAGGAGACGTTTAGGAATTCGATTTAATTATCGTAAATTTAGATTTTCGTCTTGTAATTATTTATTTACGAGCGTTATATTATACAGGACGTGAGGAGGAACCACATGAGGGAGACTTATGCTTTCGAGGATTTATTGAGATATTGAGGATTGAATTATCAAGATATTCTTGAGTTATGCTTTCAGTGATTTATTGAATTAATATCGAGTTTCTTTGCGAAAGAAATTATTTTAAAGAGATTTGATTCCAGTTCATTGAGGAGGCTATTTACTGCAGATGCGTACATTGCCTAGTCGGCAGTCCCTTCTAGGTAATAGTCTGGATGGCAGTCCCTTCCAGACTACATCCCGGTCGGCAGTCCATTCCGGTGAGTCACCTGGTTGGCAGTCCCTTCCAGGTGACATGAGGTAGTTAGTCGGCAGTCCCTTCTAATCACCGCCTCCTAAATCCGGTCGGCAGTCCCTTCCGATGCGTCATCTGGGTGGCAGTCCCCTCCATATGGCATGAGATGACTAGACAACAGTCCTCTTTAGTCATCAAACGAGGTTTCTTAAAAAAAAAAAGGATATTTCAAAATATAAACGGTTGAGATTTGAGTAAAGATGATGATTAAGATATTTTCAAGATTTTTACTACATGTTTCGGTTTTAAGAGAATAATTTGGGAAAACACTAAATCTTATAATTGTTTCCTTCGAGATTAGTTATTTTTTTTAGGGTTAAATACTGTTTACTCCTTGTACTTTTG